>CM053598.1:118970902-119014717 GCA_028646575.1 Pseudocheirus occidentalis
CATCAATTTGTATAAGCCTCTCCAGGTAATTATGAAGTCCATCTCCTTCCCATTTCTTATCACACAATAATATTCCATCATATTCATATACCATAACTTGTTCAGCCATTCCCCAATTGATGGGCATCCCTTAAATTTCCAGTTTTTGCCACCACAAAGAGAGCTGCAATAAATATTTTTGTACATATGGGACTTTTTCCCACTTCTATGACCTCTTTGGGATACAACCCCAGAAGTGGTATTACTGGGTCAAAGGGTATGCGATTATTTATAGCCCTTTGGGCATAGTCCCAGATTGGCCTCCAGAATGGTTGCATCAGTTCACAGCTCCACCAACAATGCATTAGAGTTACAATTTTTCCACATCCTCTCCAGCACTTGTCATTTTCCTGTTTTGTCATCTTAGCCGATCTGATTGGTGAGATGTGGTACCTCAAAGTTGTTTTGATTTGTATTTCACGAATCAATAGTGATTTAGAGTATTTTTCCATATGCTTAAAGATATCATTAATTTCTATCTCTGTAAATTGCCTGTTCATATTCTTTGACCACTTATCAATTAGGGAATGACTGGCATTCTTGTAAATTTTATTTAATTCCTTGTATATTTTAGAGATGAGGTCTTTATCAGAGACTCATCTAGTTATTTCTTGAGGCAGGATTTAAATCTAGGTATTCTTGTCTTCAAGACTAGTGCTGTGATAGCACACTGGCTTACACTAAATCTCTTTCATACTAAATCTATATGCTAAAGGATAAGACCATTCCGTGTGTTCCTCATTTAAACAAATATAACCTTTGTGGGAAAAGATATACAAAATGTGTGGTTTCTAGAAAGAGGTTTGTTTCCAACTACTGTATGAATAAAGTACTCCATTAGGTCAAGGGCTATTTCTCCCAGAGCTTAGCATAGTGATATAACCATAGATGCTTTTTTTTTTTTGGGAGGGCAATTGGGGTTAAGTGACTTGCCCAAAGTCACACGGCTAGTCTTTTTTTTGGGGGGGTAGAGTATCTGAGGCCGGATTTGAACAACCATAGATGCTTAACAGATATTTAACTGAGTTGACATTATTTAATTTTAAATGTCTTTTTGACAAGGTTTCATGCAAATTAATGAGGAGACTTAGAGTAGGAAGGGACCCCACAAATGAAAACTTGAGGCCCTTTGCTCAGCATTCCTCAAGCTTCAGTCCAGTGTCTTGAAGTTGAAAGAACAATGGATATGGTGTCAGAAGGATTCAAATTCCAGCCTTGCTACCCTGTCATTTTGAGACCTTTGGCAAATAGCCCTTTCTGGGCTCCAGTTTCCTCATCCATAAAATAAATGAATGTTGGACCAAATGATTTGTAAAGTTCCTTCCAACTCTAAATCCATTAGCTTTATGATTTAATCCAGCATTGTACTTGTGAGTGATAAAACCTAGGATATACCTCTAGATTATTACATATTTATTAAGTTCCTCATTAATCAGTGAAGAAGTGTTTATGCTTACTCTACGTCCAGGGCATTGTGCTGATAGGGGAGACGAAAGTGAGGCAATCTCTGCCCTCAAGGAGTTTATTTTCTAATGGGAGGTGGCATTTTTATATATATATATATTGGCATGTACAAAACAGATATAAACTAATATTGCTAATGAAGAATCCAATAGAAATGTCTAGGACTTTTTCCAGTAAACCATACTTGATAGCAGTGGGTAAATTTGTCTTACCTTAGTTGTGGGCAAATGTTATGTTATAGATAGGAAATTAGGTCCGATTGACAAATAAATGGTAAGGATCAGAGAACCAGAGATTTAATGGAAATTTTATACATGATAGCTAGAGAACCAGGGAGGTAAGGGGACTAACCGAAAGTGATCAATCAACTCTTTTGAGTGGTCCTATTTAGTGCTTTTTTTTTTTTTTTTAATTTTTAAAAATATTTTTTTTTTGCTTTTTTTTTTTTGGAGGGCAGTTGGGGTTAAGTGACTTGCCCAAGGTCACACGGTATTTAGTGCTTTTTAAAGTTATTTGGTAAAGGAATTCTAGGCATTCATTTGATATAGGCCACATAGTGTTTTGGAAAGAGTGAGGGGCCTGGGTTTAAATCTTTGATGGGCTCACTTCTTGTTTGACTCTGGCAAATTGTTTGCAAAAGTGAGGACTGGATGATTCTGGGGTCCTTTCCAGCTCTAAATTTTCTTGTGCTAGGAAGTAACATGTTCAGGCTATTGAGTATTTACTAAAGGAACATTTTGAGAGACTTTGTGAATGGAAAGAACACTAGTGCACTAGTAGGTGCATTTCATCATGGATAAGTGACAAGTCTGTGTGAGGAGAGGGGAAGAATTCAAACTATAGGCATAGGATGATGAACTACTAGCTCAGGAATTATAAATTGTTCCTAGAAGTATATCCATAGTTTTTATCAAGATGTTTGTCTTTTGTCAATCTTTTGTCAAGATGTTTGCCATTATTAGGAAAGGTATCAGAAACAAACAAAAAAGAAAATAAACTATCCTTGTATAAAATTGTGGTTCATCAACTTCTAGAACACTTTGTGCATTTGTGATTGAGAGCCAGAAAAAGTAAAAGAATTAATGATCAAGTGGATTAAAGGGCTACCTTTTGAAAACAGAAAAAACCTTTTTCAGTTTAGGAAGACTAAGAAGAAGAAGAAATGAGATTAGATTCCCTAAAATTGTGTAGATAGGTGAATACAGACTTATTCACCAAGTCTTAAAATTATGCCATAACCCTTGAAGTTTAAAGGAAATAAATTTTAGGTATCTACATGTAAAGTTACATTATGTTATATAGTAAAATAAATGCATGGACATTGTTAACTCAAGAAATGATATACGTATACACATAACACACACAAATAGTATTTGGATAAAATAATGAATTAAAAAATTCTGCAATAGTGGATCTTTAGAGGGTGGGTGGGTGTGTGTGTGTTCTCATTTGCGTATTTGATGTCATAGTTCTGTGACTCCACTATCAGACACAGAATGCCTAGATGAAGTAAACAGGCGGAATGTCTAGTATGGAAGTATTTTTTGACTTGTGTTCTTACACAAGTGATTAGAGAGGCTGGTTCACATTTGAAAGAAGGTAAGTATTTTTTCAGATGCTTACAAAAGGTGGTGACAACTTTATTATAGGCTCACTAAAAAACTTTTTTCAGAACCATCTGCCTATGGGGTCCTAAGAAAACTAAGACTGTGTAGGTCAGTAAAATATCCCAGTTTTTGTGAACTGAGAGTAACTGATTTGTTCCATATTGCCTCCAACTGTGCTTTTTATAATAGACAGGAACGTATCAATTCACTGAACATTAAATGTCTATTTTTCTCTTATTCTCATATCCAATCACTTTTAGGAGAGGACAAAAAGTAGTGACTAGAGTCAGAGCATGTTGGTTCAATTCCTGCATCTAACTTTTTACCTCTTTGACTTACTTTCTTGTCTATAATATATGCACAGGTTGGGCTGGACAACCTCTGGAGTCCCTTCTAGCTCTAGTTCTGTGCTCTCAGTGATCTTCTCTAAACCTTCCACTTTGTCAAAGGTAATTTTTTAAATTTTTTTCTCTCCCTCAACCTCATAGGCAGTCAGGTGCCAAGTTTTAATCTTTGGTATATCCAGAAAGTCTCTCACATAGTCAGTATAATTTTTCAGGTTCTCATCATTTATGCCTTGACTATGGCACTAATCCAGTTAGTCTCTCTGCTTCCAGTTTCTACCCTTTTCAGTACATTTTTCAGAGCTACTAAATTAACTTTCTTAAGACCTAGGTCTGGCCACATCACTTTGTTGCTAAAAAAACTTTAGTGGCTACCTAGGACATTTCTAGGACAAAATGCAAAGTCCTCAATCTGACATTAAAAACTCTCCACGATTTCAATCAACAAGCATTTTCAAAGGACTTATATGTTAGCCAGGGGTGGGGAACTTGTGACCTTGAGGCCACATAATGGCCTCCTAGGTTTTTGGGAGCCACTTTTTCACCAAGTCCAAGTTTTGCAGAACAAATCCTTTTATTAAGGGAATTTGTTCTGTGAAGTTTGGATTCAGTTAAAGGACTGCACTTGAGAATCTGGAGGGCCACATGTGGCCTCAAGGCGACAGACTCCCCACTCCTGTGTTAGGCACTTTATGAAGGGCTGAGGTACAAAGAAAGGCCAGAAAACCTCCCCCCAAAACAAAACCAGTCCTCAAGATTACATTTGTATGTGGGAGATGGTCTGCAGACAGTCATTGACATAGAAGCTGTATGAGTACATGGTAAGGAAATCTCAGAGGAAAGGTTCTAACAGCTGAGGGGGCCTGAAAGGCCTTCTACTGAAGTTGGAATTTTGAGCTAAAAGTATTGAAGGAAGCCAGGAGAATTAAGCATTAGAGGTGAAGAGATTGAGCTTGGGAATCATCCATTTAAAAAACTTGGAGTCAGGAAATGGAGTGTGAGGAACAGCAAATTACTGGCTAATGTAGCTGGAAGGATGTAAGGGTACGAGAAGACTGGAAAGGTGATGAGAGGACAGACAGTGAAAGGTTTCATTTTTTTAAGTTTATTTACTTTTAGTTTTCAACATTTGCTTTCCTAAGTTTTAAATTTTCTCCCCCTTCCTCTCCTCCTCCCTCCCTAAGATAGCATGCAATCTGATATAGACTCTTCATATACATTCCTATTAAACATATTTTTACAGTGGTCAAGTTGTATAGAAGAATTAGAATGAATGGAGGATCCATGAGAAAGAAAAGAAAACAGAACAAAAAAAATAGTCTGCTTCACTCTGCATTCAGACTCTATAGTTCTTTCTCTGGTTGAGGATGGCATTTTCCATTATGAGGTCTTTGGAATTGTTTTAGGACCTTGCTTTGCTGAAAAGGGCAAAGTCCATCAAAGTCAGTCATTGGCTCTACACTGTTGCTGTATCTGCAAACAGTGTTCTCACTTCACTCAGCATCAGTTCATATAAGTCTTTCAAGGATTTTCTGAAGTTTGCCTGTTCATCATTTCTTATAGTAAAGTAGTATTTCATTACATTTATATATCACTATTTGTTCAGCCATTCCCCAATTGATGGGCATCTCCTTGATTTCCAGTTCTTGGCCACCACAAAAAGCTGCTATTTTTTTTTCCATGTGGGTTCTTTTCCCATTTTTATGATCTCTTGCTGGGTCAAAGGGTATGCACATTTTTATAGCCCTTTGGGCATAGTTCCAAATTGCTCTCCAGAATGGTTGGATCAGCTCAAAACTCCACCAACAATGAATTAGTGTTCCAGCTTTCTCACATCTCCAACATTTATCATTTTTCTGCTTTGTCATGTTAGCTAATATAATAGGTGTGATGTGATACCTCAGAGTTGTTTTGCTTTGCATCTTTCTAATCAATAGTGATTTAGAGCACTTTTTCATATGACTATAGATAGCTTTAATTTCTTTTTCTGAAAACTGCCTGTTCATATCAAAAGGCTCCATTAAAAAAATTAAATTCTTTTTAGTTTTCAGCTTTTTTTTTTGTAAGATTTTCTGTTCTAAATTTTTCTCCCTCCCTTCCTTGCCTCCCCAAGACAGCAAGCAAACTGATATAAGCTATACATGTACAATCTTATTAAACATATTTCCACATTAATCATATTGCAAAAGAAGAATCAGAACAAATGGGGAAAACCACAAGAAAGAAAAAAAAGGAGAGAAAATAGTATGCTTTAATCTGCATCCAGACTCCATAGTTCTTTTTCTGGATGTGGATAGCATCTTCCATATTGGATCTTTTGGAATTGTCTTAGATCATTGTATTGCTGAGAAAAGAGCTAAGTCTATCAATGTTGGTCATCACACAATGTTGTTATTAATGTCTACAGTGTTCTGGTTCTGCTGACCTCGGTCAGCATCAGTTCATGTAAGTTCATGTATTTCTCGTTATTCTGAAATCTTGCTGCTCCTCGTTTGTTACAGAACTATATGTTACGTTCATATAGCCACAACTTGTTAAGCCGTTCCCCAATTGATGGACATCCCCTCAGTTTCCAATTCTTTGTCACCACAAAAAGAGCCACTATATTTTTCTATGTGTGAGTCCTTAGTGAAGGGCTTTAAATGACAAATAGTGTTATATTTTGATCCTGGAGGTAATGGGATCTATTAGGATTTGAGTAGGGAAACAGCGTGGTCAGAGTTATGTTTTTGAAAAACCTTTTTGGCTGCCGATTGGAGTGAAGAGAAGGGGACATAGATAAGACATGTGGTAGAGAAAGAAATGATAAAATTTGGTAGCAGTTGGATATATGGGGTAAGTGAGAAGTCATGAAAGACTTAGTTTGTGACCGTGAATGACTGTGAAGGGAGTTCCTCTGACAGTAATAGGGAAGGTCGGAAGAGGGAAGCTTTGAGGGGTGGGAGGGAGGATAATGAATTCTGTTTTGGATGTGTTGAGTTTGGGATGCCTATAAGACACTCCATTTGAAATGTACAAAATGTAGTTGATGATAATAGGATTGACTGTAGCAGGAGAAAGACTAGGGTTGGGTATATAGATCTGGGAATTATCTACATGGATAATTGAACCCAGGGGAGCTGAGGAGATCACCAATTGAAGTATTACAGACATAGAAGAGGGTCCAGGAAAAACAGTATATTGGTAGGGGCAGAAATATACACATTTGTTAATTGTCCAGACCCGGTTGAAAAAACCCCAGCAAAGGAGAATGAAAAGGAAAGACTAGACAGATAAGAGAACCTAGAGAGACAGATCAGAGTCAGAAGAGCTTAGAGAAAAGAGAGGAGGAGAGAATGAACAAGTGTCAGATGCTGCTTAGAAGACAAGGATGGGGACTGAAAAAAGGACATTAGATTTGGAAACAGATCCTTAGTAACTCTAGAGTAGATGGCTAAGTGAATGATGAAATAGGAAGACATTGCAGAGGTTTTAGAATGAGAAAGAGGAGGAAATGGAAGCAGCTGGTATAGATGACTTTCTCAAGGAGCATAATCTTTTAATGGAGAGGAAAGTTATAGGATAACTATAGTAGTATGTTTCATATGTTGTCAGATGAGCCACTGGGCTGTTTATAATTCACTTGTTTGTTTTTTTATAAAGGTGACATAATTCTAGGGATGATGGTGGTATATAACCAGAAATGATTGTGAAGTAAAAACAAAAATCATTAATGCAACTTCCTTTTAAAAAGTAATATGCTTTTAACAGTTGTTTGAGTGAAGAATGAAATAGAAACCACTCTATTCCTAGAATTTAAAATGTTTATGCTCTATAAGTCTGCTCTATATTAAATCTCCGTAGTTACACACCTATTATTATACATGACCTGTATTCAGGGTCTGCACCTATCTGTGTAATCTTTAAATTGCTCATCTTAGATGGAATTTGTTCTTTGTTTCTTGGCCCACTTGTAGATAAGCCTTAGTAATGAGTGTCTTTCTTTTATTTAAAAAAGATAAATGTCTTTCAATCAGTTTGTAAACATTTATTAAGCCACTACTATATGGTCAGGTTCTGTGCTAAGCATGGAGGATACAGAAAGAGGCAGGGACTGCCCTTGAGCAGTTTAAGATGAGACAATATACAAACAAATATATACAAAGCAAGCTATGTAAAGGAGAAGTAGGAAAAGCTTGTGAATTAAGAGTGGTTGGGGAAAGCTTCCTATAGAAGGTGGGATTTTAGTTGGGACCTAAAGGAAGCCAGGGAGGTCAGTAGTTGGAGTGGACAAAAGAGAACCTTACAGTGACACAGGAGATAGAACAGGAGAACCTGAGTTCAAATGTGACCACAGAAACTAGCTCTGTGACCCTGGGCAAGTCATTTAACCCTATTTGCCTCAGCTCTTCATCTGTAAAATGAGCTAGAGAAGGCGATGGCAAACCACTCCAATATCTTTGCCAAGAATACCCAAATGGACTCAGGAAGAGTTGGACACAGCTAAATGGCTGTAACAACAACAAGAGGAAGCCAGGTTAGTCAATAGTTCTGTTTTTGTTTTTGGAGGGGAGAAGGCATGGCAGTTGGGGTTAAGTGACTTACCCAAGGTCATATAGCTAGTAAGTGTTAAGTCTCTGAGGCTGGATTTGAACTTAAGTCCTCCTGACTCCAGAGCCATTGCTCTATTCACTGAGCCACCTACCTGCCCCTTTGGTCAGTACTTTCTAGGTCTGGAGGACAGCGAGGGAGAATGCCCAGAGCTGAGAGATGGAGGGTCTTGTTTTTGGAACAACAGCCAGTGTCACTGAATGGAAGAGTACATGCCAGGGAGTAAGGTATAAGAAATCTGAAAAGATAGGAGGAAGGTAGGCTATGAAGGACTGTGAATACCAAGCAGAGCATTTGGAGGAAATAAGAGGGAATAGGAAGCCACTGGAATGGGGGGTGGGGTGGGCAGAGGAGATAGTGTCAGGGGTAGGGTAACATGACTGGATTTGTAGTTCAAGAATACCGTATCACTTTGGTGGCTGAATGGAGGACAGACTGGAGTGGGTAGAGACTTAAGGCAGGCTGACCCACCATCAGGCTATTAGAGTAATCTGGGTGTGAAGTGATGAGTTCTGCACTAGAATGGTGGCAGTGGCAGAGAGAAGGGGGTGTTTTTGAGAGATGTTGCAAAGGTGACAGGCCTTAGCAGCAGATTGGATATGGGGAAATGGAGTGAGGGATTGTGAGGAATCCAGGCTGACCCTTAGGTTATGAGCCTGGTGTTGCCCTCTACTATAACAGGAAAGAGGTAGGGAGGGAGGGTTGAGATATCTACTGGATGATTCAAGATGTCTGAAAGTCCATTTCAAAATGTCTGAAAGGCAGTTGGAGATATGAAATTGGAGGTCAGCAGAGAGATTGGTGCCAGAAAGCTAATTAGATGAGATGGTAATTAAATTCATTGGAGCTGGTGAAATAGTGTAGAGAAGAGGAAATGCCCAAGACAGAACCCTGAGGAATACCTACAGTTAGAGAGGATCTCAAAGAGGATCCAGCAAAGGAGACAAAGATATATGAGTTTCTTCATATGAGAGTGCTTATGGTGAATCCATTTTGCTAAGTGTAAATGCTTATGTATTAAACTGAACAAAAATTGTGTTTACTTGTCACAGGATTGCAAAACTACTCTTCTATCTCCACTTCACCACCCCTTTCCTTCCCCCCCTTCCCCTGTGTTGGCAGTTTGTTACATGAAACAAATCAGGCCTCATAATCCTTTTTGCTGAAGAATGATAGCAAATGCAGACCGCTGAACTCAACATACCCATTATTCTAGGGGGTTTGACCCACTCTGGGACTTGTGGAAGCCACTTTCTTATCACCCAGTCCTTAAATGATACAGATGGATTAGTCCTCTTTTCAAATTCAAGAAAGCTGCACTTGGGTCTATTCTTTTAAATTGGTATGTGCTTTTTATCACATCCCCCTTTGTGGGACTAAGCTGTTTGCTATGGTAGTTGAGATGATTCAGTTCCTTTTGTTGCAGTAATTAATGAAACTAATTAAGGGAAGGACCTATTGGGAAGTTGATTATTTCTTGATGGTGTTGCCTGTGGAAATTTCATCAGTTGGTGCAGTCTGCTGAAGTGTGGCCTGTGGAGAGGGAAATGCCTGTTCTTCCCACTGTGTAGCTTAAAGTTACAAGGAAAGGCTTACATATTATGCCACTCACCAATTCACAAGGTCAGAGTATCATAGGCTTAGATCCAGGAGGGACCTCTGAAAGCCGGCTAGTCCAACTCCTTTCATTTTAGGATATATATGAGGAAACTAAATACCTAAGTAATTTGCCCAAGGCTACAAAAGTCTTAAATGTCGCAGTAGGGATTTGAATCCAAGTCCAGCTTGCTAGAGTCTGTGTTCTTTCACTCTGTCAAGATGACTCAGCTGAAGCTCACTTAGTAGATGATTTTAGAATAGTGTTTAAGTTGAACAAAAGATAGTGTTATATTCCAGTGGTTCTTTGACAGTTTACAGGGTTATCAAGCCCTGCAGAAGAAATATAGTTTACAAGAAGGGATTTGCTGTCAGACAGGATGTCTTGTCTTTCTTCCCCTCCCCCCAGCTTGAGAAATTCAGAAGATAGATTCTAGGTATTCAAAAAACTCCAGCCTTGGTTGTTATCTTCCTTACCTCTAAGTCTCAGATGATTTGAACTTAAGTAGAGCTTGACTCTTAGTTGACCCATGATTTTATGGCATACACTTTGAGATTAGGAGTAACTTTAAAATGAAGAGGTGATGAAATTCATTTGTAGGTCTTGTTTGAAAAGATAGCAGAGTTTAAGAGAGGAAAGGACTGGTGTTGGTTTTCTTTGGCAATACCAAGGTTTGCTGAATGCCTGCCACCTGCCATTTGCTTTGTAAGATCAAATCTGCAAGGACCACTTCTTTTTTTTTCCTTCGGGAAAACCAATGTGCTCAGTAGTGAGGATCATAATCAGTCTGTTTTCTCACAAGGTTCAGTTTTAGAACAAGAGCTTTGTGAAGCTAATAACACAAATTTAGGTTTGCATTGTGTTATTCTGTTTAGCTGTGCAATCTCATTCTTCTTTTACTTTCCATAACTTTAGAAAGGGTAGACATTGCCACTTTATGCCAAAATCCTAAAATTCCAAAAGAAATTGAGATGCGTTGAAATAATTTGCTTAAGATCATACTGATCCTCAGTGGCAGAGTGTGGGCTAGATCTTAACCCCAGGGCTCTATCTAGTATGCTATTATGCTCCCCTAAAAAGGAATATAAGCTATGAGATACACCGACTGGGGAAGCATGCGCTTGCTCTTGTGCTTGCTGTCTGTCTCCCCTCCCCTTCTCTCACTTTCCCCCTCCTTTCCATAAACACACACACACACACACACACACACACACACACAGACTGACAGACATATTTATATTCTGTACAATGGATAAATACTAAAGTTTCCTCCTTCCAGTGTACCTGGTTTTTGTCAGATGAGATATGTGTAAAAGTATTTTGTAAACTTTAGAGTGATATGTAAATGCTAGTCAGCTAACAATTCACAGCTTGTAAGAAATAGGGTGGAGGCATGGAATTTTTATATTTAGATAGCTCTTCAGAGGGACCAAGTAGAGAGAATCTCTTTTTGAATTTCTTAAAGAATAAGAATTGATTATAGAATGTTTTTTTTATGATTTGTAACATTTTCCCTCATAGCCCTGTGTGAGGATGGTTCCTTTATACCTGTCTAATAGATGACTTGACTGTTATCTCCATTTTGCAGATGAGGAAACTGAAATCTAGAGTTTGCTATTATCTGTGATTACATAGACACCACAATGACTGAATTAACAAAGAGTGAGACACTTTAAACCAGAGGTTCTTAACATCAGGTCACTGGATCCCCAGGAAGTCTATGGGTAGAGTTCAGAGGGGCCCATGAATTTGGGGGACTTAAATTTTTTAAAATTTTTATAATTGGTTTCTATATAATTGGCTTGATTTGTAATCCCATATATGTTGTATGAATTTAAAAACACTTTTCTGAGAAAGGGGTCTATAGACTTCATCAGACTTTTGAAGGGCTCCTTCTGGCATAACAATATCTCATTTACTTTGTACTTTACAGATTAAAAAAATCCTTTGCAGTTATTCTTTGATGTATGAAGTGCAACTATCCCAGTCCTTATTTCATAGATGAGGAAATTGAGTCAGAGGTTAAGTGACCTACTTGAACTCAGTAGGAAGGTAAAGAACTATAGGTAGAGGAGAAGGAACTTTTTTTTTTTCCAAAAATGAAATTACTCATATTTGGACATGTTATTTGATATCTGTGCCTTCTAGGCATATGTGGAATGAGTAAATGGAAAGTTCCTCAGTTGGAACACTCACTGAGCCTTGGTCATGGAATGTATGCCTTCTGAGATTGATGTTTGCATGTTCCGTGGCATCATCTGGGAAAATGCACTGTCCAGATACAGGGGGCTTGTGAGTGTACTGGGAGTAGTGATTTCAAATTGCAAGCTATTTAGGCATAAAAACCAACTTTCAGAGAGAGTGCTAGGATAACAATTTCAGGCTTTTGGTGTTGTGATGGATCACTTCATATAGACAGGGGTGAGTATGTGCTTTGGGGTGTGGAAAAGGGAGAGCAGAGTGATCATTGTACATCTCTTTTACTCCCCATAGGCACATCTAGGCAGGGAACAGCTTTTCAGTGATCTCAGCTGTAGGAACAAAGCATAAAGGGTAATAGCTGGCAAAGCATAGCAGGGAAAGGACTCCAGAGTCAGGTAGACTTAGCTGGTGGTTTTGTGGCTTAGATCACTGGGTTGTTGTGCTCATTCCAAGGCAGAAAGTGGATTATGGTAGTCTGGGAAATTGAACAAGTAAGGGAGGAAAATCTGTACAATAGCATTTGAAAGCTTAAAGTGACTTAAGGATTTTGAAGGGCATTGGTTCTCCTGATTCTGCACTTTCTCTGCCATTGATAAAAAAGGTTAGTGCTTTTCATCTTCAGCTTGCATGTTACCACACCTCCTGGGGTTAAAAATCTCCTTAATGACCTGTCAGAGAGTTGATTATTAGCTGTATAGAGCCAGGGATGGTGTAGAGAGCAGATGGGGAATAGTTTGATTTCCACTCACAGGCTGATTAAAGAGTCCTTGGCATTTTTACAGTAGTGTTTGTATCTTTGGAGGTGTACCTCCAGAATCACTACTAAGTAGCCAATCCTACTGGGATTGGGAAATTGAATTTTAGAAAAATTGGAACGCATTACTCACAATACAACTTACATATTCAACATCATAGGACAAAAGCCATTCAGAAGAGCCTCCATTTCTACAGATACTCTTCTGGTCTTAAGAGTCTGCTCTCAAACATGTATCCTGGTCACTTTGGACCTCACTTATTTGTCAGGGGGCAGCTTCCTTATAGGTATTCACTTAGAGGCATTTTTTTTCACAGCTAGTTCTTTTTGTTGAGGGTGTGTGTGTGTGTGTGTGTGTGTGTGTGTGAGAGAGAGAGAGAGAGAGAGAGAGAATTTTTCTTGCTTGTTGTCTGATTGATGACAGTATTTTTTTGTCTCAGAGATCTGTGTAGAACATAGGGTTGAGGCAAGAGGAATTAAGGAAGTATGAATAATTTCTCCATGGAGGGAGCACTGATTTGAATTCCTATTAACTGAAACTGATTGGCTTGAATCCTTGTTAAGGTCTGTTTCTTGAAGCTTGCCAGTCAGTGGTCTTAGTTGTCAGGTATTTTTTTCTAGTTACTTGCATTTATTTTTTCCTTGTTAGTGTTAGTTGTGAGTAAGATTCGTCTCTTCGAAAGTCATGGGGAACATTTGTAGCTGAGACCTGCTCTGCTAGTGGAAGAACCTAAAAAACATTTAACTGGGCTTTAGGTAGCGAAATCCGCCACCTAGCCAGTATCTATAAAGCGCTTGCTGTGTATCAGACATTCTTCTAGGTGCTGGAGATACAAATGCAAAAAGGAGAATAATATGGATGATGTTATAGGGTCTCAAAAAATTGAGTATGAAGTATTGAGAACAGGAGTGGAAGAATAATGTCTTGATGGCTCCATGAGTTGTGACCTGCTGGGACCTGTATTGATTGAGGGAAGACTGCCAGCTGGCAGTGGTGGTAGTATTGAGACCATCATGGATGGAGGGAACTAACGCTAAAGGACATTGAATGTAAGATTGATCATAAAATCAAGTTAGGCAGTTGAAAATGCTGTACCCTCCCTGGGGAGGTAGTATGGATGTTGATTTTGCCCAGAGCTTATAGTAATACTTGAATCAGAAATACAAAGTTAACCTGTTTGTCTTGTCTTCATATCTAAAATGCCCCCTTAGGAAGGGTCCTTTCCATGTAGAGACTTGCAGCAGGTTTCAGTTGTTTTTTTTAAACAGCTTTTTTTTTGTTTGTTTTCTCCCTTCTAGCAATGATGTTGTCCACTTGGCATATGCTGAAGATTGTTACAGGTCTGAGAAAATAGCTACAGCTGAAAATCTGAAAGCTGGGGGCAAGGAAGAGGCTTGAATCTCGAGGTGGGACGTTGACTCTAAGATGTCCTTGAGCAGTGGAGCCTCCGGAGGGAAAGGAGTAGATGCAAACCCAGTTGAAACGTACGACAGTGGGGATGAATGGGACATTGGAGTAGGGAATCTTATCATTGACCTGGACGCTGACCTGGAGAAGGACCAGCAGAAACTGGAGATGTCAGGCTCGAAAGAGGTGGGGCTACCAGCCCCCAATGCTGTGGCCACACTGCCGGACAACATCAAGTTTGTGACCCCAGTGCCAGGACCACAAGGGAAGGAAGGCAAATCAAAATCCAAAAGGAGTAAGAGTGGCAAGGACAGTGGAAAGCCTACCCCAGGGGCTTCCTTGTTCACAGCAAGTGAAGGGGCACCTGGTAAGAAAGAAGCTCAGGGACGTACAGGAGATGGTGCTAATTCAGGAAGCCTGGTAACTGCTATTGCCCCGAAGGGCTCAGAGAAGGCTGCTAAGGCATCCAGAAATGTGGCAAGCTCTAAGAAGGAGAAGGAGAGTAACTCATCGAAAAGCAAGAAGGAGAGAAATGAGGGAATGGGGACTTGTTCAGAGAAGGATTCTGGGGTTCTTCAGCCTCTTGCCCTGGGAGGACGGGGCAGCCAATATGATGGAAGTGCAGGGGTGGACACTGGAACTGCAGAACCACTTGGAAGTATAGCCATTGAGCCCGGGACGGCACTTAACCCTTTGGGAGTTAAGCAGGAGCCAGAGGAAGGGGAGAGTGACTGCCGTCCAATGAAGAAAGTCAAGTCTGAAAAGGTAAGAATGGTCCACATGCGGTGGCTTGCATTATACTAACTGCCAAAAGCTGTGTGTGCTCTCTGAGAGGTCCATTTATTTGTTCATGGTTAATGGCCACTGAAAGGTCAAAGCAGCTTGGAGTGATGCTGTGATTTTGTTCCAAGTTGTGAGATTCTCTGTGGGTTGTTTAGATAGCATGAGCATTTTGGGAACAAAGTTTCTCTTCTTGGACCCAGTTACTTTCAAGGATATAATTTCTTTGGGATGAATTTGAGAACTTTTTTTTATGTTCTGGAACCAAGCTTTAGGTGTTTGATGCTAAAAGCTGGTATCAAACCTTCAGTGAGATCCAATTTTTTCTATCATTTAAGCTGTAGGAAAGGGCCAAAGTAGGAACTGAACTGGACTAGGTGTATATGTAGATTGAAAATGTGGATTTCTAGCAAGATCAAAAGTTTTGTGGGAACCAGGGTATGGGTTCTATTTCTGACAAAATGCAGAAAGAAGTTTGGGGATGGGGACCTTAAAGGACAGAAAATATCACTATGGTGATAATGGACTGGTGATAGGCTAGTGATAACAGATCAATGTGCTATGAGGGGGTTAGGTTTTGGGAGAACCTACTGATGGTAATAATAATATTAGTTTCCCAGAGAGCTTTTTTTTTTTTTTTGCACTGAAAGAATTTGGTTCCTGGTCAGATGTGTCCCACTCTGGGTACCTCTTTTTCCCTTGGCAGTGAGGGCTTCCTCATTACTTAACTTCCAAAGGAGTGTTTCTTTTACTTCCAGGTGGGCTTGGGAGATGAGCCTATAGTCCTGTGGAGATGAGTTGATCTTCTTATCTGGGAGGAGGGACCCAATTCACAAAGAGGACATCTGAGTTTCAGGGGTCAGGCTGCTCCTGTACCTAACAGTTCACTGCCAAGAAAAAAAAAAGGTTTGGGTGTCAGAACTGTGCCATTGATTCTTGTTTCTCTGTTCTGTGCCCTGTTTACCTTGTGCTTTTAGCAGATCCCAGCAGATACAGTGTAAATCAGTTTCTGTGGTTACATCAGCTTTAGGAGGCAATGCTTATTTCCGTATGTGTTTATTAAATAGAAGCTGGATGTGTTATGTCATGGTAGTTGCTGCCCCTTTATTACCTGGAGTCCAGTGGGCACTACCCTTCTTTTGCTAGAGGCCCAGACCAATAGAATTTGTCAATATTTGAGCTTTTCTGTTAGTAGGACTATGAATTTCCCTCAGTAATGACCCTTTTCAGTGGCATCTGCAGTGGTCAGGGTGCGTTTGTGCTATGCAGATACTTCAGTTTACTTCATTCTTTTCCAGCCTGAGTACTAGCATTGTTTGTCCTGCAGTACACTTGTATTTTACCCTTTTCTCTAGAGGCCCATGGTTTCTGCTATGTTAGAATGTCCCAGAAGTGGAGGAAATGCTTATTTCTGTCCCAGAGTCACTTGCCTGTGTGTGTAGCTGGCTATACTCCTACTGTGATCTTGTTAATCAGGAAACTCTTGCCCCACATGTTCTAAATTACTTCTGGAAGAGTTGCAGAGACCAGTTCTCCCGGTACTGAAAAGGGCCTCCATCTTTCTTTCGGCTTGGATCACTTTGCTGACAAAGAGTTTCTAATGAGCACCTGTGTGGTGCTTGCTTAGTTGTAGAGTTGGTCTAAGGTCCGTGTGTGAAGGGCTCCAAGCAGGAGGCAAATGTAACCCATAAATATGTTGAAACTGGCCGGATGGCTGCCATCCAGGGAGTGGGGTCGAGAGCAGCTGTACATCCAGCTAATGACATTTCTTTGGTGCCAGAGAGATTTAGTTTTTGTTAATATAGCCAGTATTGAAAGTGCATAGCCTTTCAGTGAGCCTGTGAGAACAGGGTTAAGGTGAGGGTTTGGGGAAGGGCTAGGTCTGGGGAATGGGACATAGAGCAGCTAGATTTCATTGTCTGAAAGAAGGCTGCAGTTGTGAGAGGGAGCTTTGGAGGCTCATAGTTAGCTGTAGTCTGGCACCACCATGATGAGCAAGTGACCTCTTCCTCAATTCAGGCTGAGTGTCTACAGTTGGAGGTGGCTTTTCGCACGTTTCTCTGGCTTTTAGATAAACAATTATTTAAATAAATATGAAGAAGTTGCTATGGAGATAAACACTTAAAAGTACAAGGAGTGAGAGCATTTCTGGCACAGGAGAAGAAAAGCAGAGCTGGAACACAGTCAGAAGTTGAGGAACACATGAGAGAAAAGCCAAGAAGTAGGTAGTAGAGAGCTACTTCCATATGACACAAGATCTGGCACAGTGCTGTGCGCATAATAGACACTTTTTTTTTTCGGTTGATAATATAGCTTACTGGAAAAAATTTGAGAGTGTCTTTGAAGTTCCCTCCCTCACCCCATCGCTCTTCTGGATAAGAATGTCCATTTGGGAGCCAGGGCTGTTTTTTGTATACTTGGGCAGCCCGTCTAGGGGGATAATTTATCAGAGTCCCTAAAGCTTAGTTTCTTTCTGAAATTAGATACTGTGGACCAGGAACTTTTCATTTAAGTAATAAACAGGAAAAATTCATATGTCAATATGATTTGCTAGGCCGGGTAGCATCTAGGCTAGCTAGGTTATTATTATTATTTTAAATTCTGAAATTGGATTTCTCCCTCCTTTTCCCCCAGGCTGGGAGTTGAAGGGCTAAACATGGGCCTGATCCTACTACTGATTGGCTCCAAAGCACTGACTTGGACTGTTTAGGCACTTCAATGCTTATCAGCATAGCCCACTGCATCTCAGAAATTTCAGAACTCAAGAGATGGAACACTCTCAGCCTTCCTGGTAGCTGGGATTATAGGCATGCACCATGACTAGTCACTAATGTTATTTTTTTGCTTTGAGAGACAGGAAAGAGATTCTGGGGTAGAAATGCCTGATCTGCACCTTTAACTGCTGAGGCAGTGTTCAGACTACTTCCTCACCACCACTACTAATACCTCTATCCCCAGCGCTCCTCAAGGCGGCCTTACCTATACCTTAGTCAGTGAGTAAGAGCGTTTTTCTATATGCCATTGGGCTAAGCTTCTTTTAGAAAATGTTGATAAAAAAGTTACCTGTGTGTGTATGTGTATGTATCTGTACCCATATGTACACATGTATTTTTGTGCTCCCCTCTTACATTATGTAACTCCCATCTTCCCTGGATTATAAGAATGATCAAGTGTGATTTCCAGCAGCCACTGCTGGCCTGAATTGTTAGTGAATGTGGTTGTTTTAAAAACATTGCCAACTGAGGAGATAGGGGAAGGGAATAAGACCTTCAGATTCTTTCCTGTTCATTTGACTTGGCTTTGATTGATAGGTTGTTTTATGGGAGCAGGGGGCTATGCCTCACTATCCTTTTCCTTGTGCTTCTGCTGCTGTTCTGACAGGCCAAAAAAAAAAAAAGTTTACAAAGTACAGACAGCAGTGATCTCTGTGTGCTAGATGTGTCAGGACCAGGTGCTGGGAGGCTTTGGGAAGAGTTACCCTTTCCTCAAATCATATAAAGTAGCCAACAGTCTGTTGAGTAAAACACTTCGAAATTTAGAATACATATTAATGAAGAAAGCCATCATCTACCCCTTTTGGCTTGTTTTTGCTTTTCAGCCTTCTGAAAATTCCACTTGTGTTTCTGTATCTTTTTTTGTGCCATTTTTGAGCTCTCCTTTTCACTTCTGTCCTATTTCCCTTGGCTTATGTTTCTTGGCTCAGGCCTCCTAATTTTACTGCCTTCAGGTTGCCCAAGAGGGTTCAGCCTTGTGTCTGGTAGTCTAGCAGTTTGCAGACCTTTTCTGTAAAAGGCCAGATGGTAAATATTTTAGGCTTTCTGTGGTCAAGTGGTAAAATTGAGTGTAATATGTAGATGTACCTTATGTAACAAGAGAAGAAACAAATCTCCACGAAATGATTGTTGACAAAATTTGAAATCCAGTTAACAATTGTATGACTTATTGTAATGTGGTATACTAATGAGAAGAATGGCATTCTTTTTCTGTTACTGCTGATCTGTAATGATATTTTACATATTTTATCTTTGAAAATGTCTTTTTATGCGGATAGGTACAGCCAGACACGGGTATCAGTCTATAAGCATGTGAACCAAGAGGCTAATACTCTTTTTTTTTAAATTAATTACTTTATTTTTAGTTTTCAAAATTCACTGCCACAAGATTTTGAGTTCCAAATTTCCCCTTCACCTCTCCCCTACCCCCACCCCAAGATGGCATGCATTCTGATTCCTTCTTCCCCCAATCTTCCCTCCCTTCTGTCATCCCCATTTCCCCATCTCCTTCCTCCTTATTTTCTTGTAGGGCAAGAGAAATCTCTCTACCCCATTGAAAAGGCTAATATTTTTAAACAAGTTAATTTTCTCTGGGCATGTTTATTTGGCTATTGCAGTCAAACACAGTTTAATTAAGTCATCATTTATAAATGACTTTCCTTACTTGGCCAACAAGACACTCAAACTTACTTTGGTTGCAGTCTCATTTTCTGTTTTTGTCAAGAAGTTCTGTTATGAGGAAATACTCCATTTTCTAATATTTCTGACCTATTGCTTTCCTTTGAATTGGGAATATTTTGATGAACGCTTAGTCTGGTAATGTCATTGGAATATTGTACTTCCCTCATTCTTGACGAGGACCAATGACATTCTGAGGGTGATGACTTGTGCCTCACAAAGTCATCATCCTAATTTTCTCTTCCAGAGTCATCAAGAGTCCAGCAGCAAGACAAAAATTAGATTCTTTTAGGCCCGTTATAGTGTCCTTTCACAGTAAATACAATGCTTTGCCATCCAGCTTGATGACAAAATTACCCATATGCTGTACCTTAAAAGCACAACATTCAAAGTCCACTTTTCTTGGATATGTGCTGATGATTAAAAAAAAAAGTCATGGTGCAGTGATCAACACACATGGCACTCAAAATGCTATGGATTTATAACATTAGAACAACGTCACTGCCGTTTGTGGTATGCAGAGCAGCCCTGTAAAGTAAGGAGAGGACTACATAAGGTTTTTGTTGCACCTACTCAGCTCTGCTGCTGTTGTGGGAAAGCAGCCATAGACAATATGTAAACAAATGGCTGTATTCTGTTAGAGCTTTATTTATGGACGTTGCAATTTGAATTTCATAAAATTTTCGCATCATAAAATATACTTTTGATTTTTTTCCCCAACTATTTAAAAATGTGAAAACCATTTTTAGTTCATGGGGGTATACAGAACAGACATCTGAGCTGAACTTGGCTCCCAGGCTGTAGTTTGCCAATCCCTGTCCAGAATTTCCCTCAAATTCTACCTTCTTCCTCATTAATCTATTAGGTTTTGGTGGCACCATCTTGTGTTATTTCTTGGAGTCAAGTATTGTTAAATTACTTTGTTTTCTTTTGGGGGTGGGGAAACGACCCTCTGAATTCTTGTGTGGAACTGAATTGTACTCTTGGGGAAGGTACTTGTGTAGATAAAAAAACACCCACCTGCCTGAGTTTCCCTTACTCATTAGTTCTTTCCATTGAGGTTATGTCTTAGAATCAGATCATCTTAGAAATCTGGAGCTAAAAGAGACTTGGGACATGAGTCCGATCTCTTTACAAATGAGAGGTTTACTTGGATTTCTTGTAAGGTCATAGCTAGTGACAGTGCTAGTCCCATGATTATCCCTCTGCAGAAGGAATGTATTTGGAACCTTCATTAGCACTAGCCATAGTTTTAAAATAAATGCTTATTGAAAATTTGAATGAATCCACTGGTTTTTCTCTACTATCCTGTGCCTTGGGGATTGTTTTTACTTTTTTAACTATGCTAATGAGATCTTTCAATATTTTCAGTTTAAGAGTTTTCTTAGAAGTGTATGGCTTGAAGCAGAGGCAAAAAGGTGAAGTAATAGGAAGTAGTATGGAGAACTCTTTCTCCCCCAAACCTTCTCCAAGCAGATCTAGGAAATTCCCTAGACTGAATTCTGATGGGGGAAATCCAGAGAAAGTAACAGTGACTCAAGTTTTTTGTCTAGCCCAGGTTGGAATAGGGAAGTAGAGAGGTCCATGGACACTGAGGACAGGGACAGGCCAATGGCATGCTGCCCTTAGAGCATTGTAGTGGAGTATGCGTTGTACACTGAGGCAAGAAGAGCTCCCAAACCCACGCTGGGACAGCTCTAGACCTAGCACTACCCAAACTCATATTGGGACAACACTACTAGCACTAGATAGCAACAGAACTAAGAGCTAACTATCACTTTTGTCAGTTATCCAGTTCTAGATCACAGATCCAGAGGGGACTGAGGGAGGACCTAGTGCCTAGGACTGGCAGTCTGAAGTAAGGGGTCCTGGGCTGTCTGTCAAGAAAGGGGAAAGTTCCGAAGCAAGAATCGGCAGTGTGGCTCAGACCCTAGAAGGAGAGTGTCTTTTCGGTTTTCAGTGTCTTTTCAGTAGAGGAATAACCAGAGCAGGAATTCCAGACCAAAGGAGGAGCCAACAATTCTGTCATTCTACCAACTGAGCTTTCCAGCTGGCTGATTGAGGCTGAGTCTGGCAATATTCTCTTGTTGCTCAGACAGACCCAAACCCAAGTCAGGAACTTGTAGAACTCTGACCAGGGCTCAGTGATCAGACTTTGTCCTGGACCAAACCATTTGGAGAACATTGAAAGCTTGCCAGGTCCTCAGCATGTCCCTGAAATCCTGTAATAACACAATATTCACTATCCCAAGAAAGCAGCAAGACCAGCCCAGACCTTCCTCCAGAGCTGTGGCAAATTCCAGCCCTAATATCACATCCTAGGTCAGAAAGTAGGTTGGAAGAAAGAGCAAACAAAAAAGAGAGCTATTATGATGGTGGGGATATTCAAGAAACAAACTCAGTAGAAAAGATGGCTCCAAAATAAGGAAGCCCTCAGAGAAAAGCACAGGTTGGGCCTATACTCAACTAGCATTCTTGGAAGAGAATAGCAAGAGTTAAAAATTATTTTTATAAATAAAATTAAATGTACTGAGATATCCCATGATGCCAAAGAGAGAGGTATTATGTCTTAGTCAGCAAGTGTTTATTAAGCAACAACTACATGCTAGGAATGTCTTAAGTCTTAGTGTATAGAAAGTTTGCTTTAAATTGGGAAAGACCTGAGTTTAGATTCTGCTTCTGATATATAATATCTCTCTCCTTTTCTTTCTTCTTTATATTCACTTAAGTGAATCTCATCATCTCTCTTAAGATTGTTATTGCCTTTATGCTGATTCTCAGCTTTTTTCAAGCCCTAACCTCTCTGTTGACCTCTAGATTGCCATCTCCAATTGCCCATTGAACATTTCAAACTAGATGTCCCAGTAGACACCTTAAACTCAACATAAACATAAAACAACTCATTTCTTTCCCTCCAAACTCTCTCCTTTTTCTGTTTTGGTGAGGATCCTACCATCCTCCTAGTCACCCACGCAAATGTCATTCTGGACTCCTCTCTTTGCCTCAAACCCCATATCCAATGTATGGTGAAGGCCTAATTTACCTTTGTAACATCTCTCACATATGTGCTCTTCTCTCTTGACACTGCTACTACCTTACTGCAGACCCTCATCACCTTATGCCTGGACTGTTGTAATAACCTGCTGGTTGGTTTTCCTGTCTCAAATCTCTCCTCATTCAGTTGCCAAAGTGATCATCCTGAAGCACTGATCTCACTATATCACCTTACTATCGAATTAACTCCAGTGGCTCACTATTACCTCAGGATCAAATATAAAATCCTCTGCTTTGTATTTAAAGTCCTTCATAACTTGGCCTTCCCCATTCACTTTTCCAGTCTTGTATCCTTTAGCCTTCCCTCCTCTCACTTTGGGGTTTAGTGCTGTTTCTTGCACAAAACACTCCACCTCTTGGCATTTTCACAGGCAATCCCCTCATGCTTGGATTGCTCTCCTTCCTCATTTCTACCTTTTGACTTTCCTGAAGTCCACTAAAATTCCACCTTCTTCAGGAAGCCCCCTCTATTTCCCTTAATTCTACTGCCTTCTCTCTGTACTTGTTTATGTGTTTCCCCCATTAGAATATGAGCTCCTAGGGCTGCTAGGTGGTACAGTGAATAGAGCACCTGCCCTGGAGTCAGGAGGACCTGAATGAATATGATCTCCTTGAGCATGGAAACCATCTTTTGCATTTCTTTGTATACTTAGTGCTTTAGCGCTGTACCTGCCTCTTAGTAGACATTTAATAAGTGTTTCTTGACCCTGTTCCTGAATAAATCACTTAATTGTGCTCTAGACAGCTTTTTAAGACTATAAATTAACAAAGAAGATACAGACTCGTCTTGGTAGAGAACATTTCCTCAATGGGAATTCTTGTTGTTAATGAAATCATAGGCCCAAGCCTTATTCCTATCCCAAAGATATTTCAGCCAATTTTCTACTTCCTGTGAATCTATTCAATTCAACTGGACAGTTTTGAGTTGAAAGCTTTTTTGGTCTGAAGGAGATTGTTTATACTGAACAGCCCTTTGCATCTGGCTTTGTAATGCATCATATTTACATATGGAAAGCCAGACTACTTACTCTTGGCTTATTCCTTCCAATATTCTATTGGACTCTAAAACTGCCCAACCTGTCAGGACCATTATTAGGTGAATAACTACATTCTCTTCTCCTTGATGTAGCCGTTTGGCGGTAAATGAGGAAGAAGTCTTGAGTTTTAGTGATTCTTTCAACACTAGTAGTTAATGTCTTAATGTATACTGGGTACTTATTTTTCCTCCAGCTGTTTTAGAGGGAGATTGCTTGGTGGAATCCTTTTATAATGCAAATTTCTCACTCTCCTTTCTTCCTCCTTTACCCCCCCCCCCTTCCCTCTGGGGGTGCTGAGATGTTAAGTGATTTGTCCAGAGTCCCACAACCAGTTTATGTCAGAGGCATGTTTTAATCCCTGGGTTTATTGGCTCAGAGGTCAGCCTTTCACCTCTCAGTTCTAGTTTATGGACTTTAAAACCATGCTGTCTCTTTCTGGAACTTTCCTCAGACCCTGGGGCCTCCTGGCCTGGGAACCTCCTGCTCCAGCAAGGCGAGCCCCCTTCCTCTAATTGGTGAGTTCTTCCTGAAGCCTCTTTTTTGGAGGGGCCCAAGCTGTCTGTTTGTCTTCCTCTCTAGGCCCTGTCTCTGTGTCTTCATCTCCCATTTGTGTGTTTTTTTTTCCCCCGCTGGAATATGAGCTCCTTGAGGACAGAGATTAATTTTATTTTGGTTTCTCTTTGTTTCCCTAGCAATTAGCTCTGTTACTGATCAGTGCGTGTTTCCTTCTTTCCTTAAATATGTCACACCAGTATAGTCTAGATTGGGAGTATGTTGTCTCCCCCCGCCCCCCCCCCCAACTTTGCTGTTGTCCTTATAAATGTTATGTCATGTATTTACTCTGTAGTTAGGTTGGAGGGAGAACACCAGGTTTGAGCTGAAGTGTATTTGAATCAGTGCATGCATGCATCTGTTAATAAGATTCATAATAACTCTTAAACAAGGGTAAGCTCATTGCCTTCGACTTAAAGCACTGGACACGGAAAAATTTCCAAGTCTGCATTGAAAAATTTTCTGCCTGTGAGTTATCTGGTCTTTTGGGGTTATGAATAGCCCAAGAGAATAAAAAATAAGGCTATAAAATGGCTCCACAGAACATTTAAAATGCTTGCTGGGTTACAGTTACCATGTGAACTAGGTTTCCTTTTTGGCCATTGTTGCTGGAGTGTTGGTGCTTTTGGACTCATCGTTACTCTGGGATTGCCAGCATTTGCTGTCTAATGAAATTTGAAAGAGCAATAAGTGTTTTTGCTTCTACACATGAATGCATGGGAAAACCCTAGGCGCAGGCCTTTAATCCATTTTCCCTAGCGCGAACTTGTGTGCTTGCCATTTGGGGTATAAGGGCTTCTGCTAACAAAACTCGCAGGGCCTGGGTTTTTAGACTGGAGGTGGTGGTTGTGTACACAGCTGAGTTCTTGCTACTGCTGGCTCTCTGAGTCCTCTTCTCTGTGGTTTTCACTCTTCAAGCCATGCTTGAGTAACCCGCCTCCAGAGCTGCTGACAGGGCCTGTTCAGAGGCCTTAGAAATTACACTGTTCATTTCCTTATCATCTCCTGACCTGCAGTGCAGAGCCTTCTGGTGCAGAAACAAGGCAGAAAAAATCCAGACAGCTCCCAGCCAGCCTGTGTCAAGAGCTACAAAGGAGGAAATTGGACTTGTTCACTTAAAAACCATGGGGTTGGGCTTTGACTTTTTGGTTCCTACTGAGAGTTATTTGTGTATGTGTGAGCATGCATGCACGTGCACATACATACAATGCATATGTTATATCTCTGTGTATGTATATAAGATGAATGTGCATTTTAGAGCTCTGGGGGGAGCAGCATTTGAGAGTAAAAAGCAGAAGGAAGATTGCTTTTCTCTCCAGTTAATTTCCCAATTGTGTCATTGAGTGTCCTGGTTGGTAGCACTAGCATGAGGATGATGCCAGCCCACATTATTGTTTTAAAAGGTTTCTTTTGACATAGTTTAGTTATGGTTGAGTGCACCTTCCCAAATGGGAAACTTACCATGTTGGCTATAGGACAACAGTTAACAAATCTTCAAGCCTTCGACATCCTTTATCATATTGGTGTAAAGGGAATTTCGAGCCCTTTAGGAACTTGAGAAATTTGGGTCACTATTATCTGGGTTGAGATTTTGGGAGCTAACTACTTGTGGTTGCAGTTGATTTTTGAAGTAGAGGTCATCTGTATGACTTAGAGCGAGGAGTGGAAGAAAAAATAATACATAAGTTCTTTTCAGTAGTTCTTCCCTGACAAGATCATTGTATCCTGGCTTTCGTTTTCAGTTCAGTTTAACAGGTTAAGTGTCAGAAAGTATAATTTTCAAACTCTTGGTGTTCCATTTTGAAGTTTCCAGAAGAATCAGAATTTGCTTTTTTTAGTCCTGAAATTTGCCTCAATTTTGGTGATATTTTGTTGTTTTTCAGTTAAATTCATTTATTAAACTTTTATGTGCTAGGCAGTTAGGGTACAAAAGCAAAAAAACATTCCTGCCCTCATAGGGCTTATTAGCTTTTACTCCTGGGCTGTAAAGTGAGTTTCCTCAAATCTCACAGAAGTTAGGGGCAGATTTGTGGTTAGGGGAAATATAAAGTGTAATTCTTTAATAATGCAGATAATTTTTTTAAATCTGGACTTGTGATTTCATCTTGTGGATATGGGAAACTCCCTTTGTGGAAGACCTGGCATTGTATATGTGATTTCTGAACTGACGGCTTATTTGGAAGAAAAGAAAAAAACAAAAATTCCTCATAGGTCCAGAGACTTTTACAGTGTTTTCCAGAGTGTGGACAGCAGGGAAATAAAGAACATGAAATGGAGACCTTACGAGTAAAAATTCTAATTGTAATTTTCCAAAGGATTGTTGTTTAGTATTGGGAAATTCAATGAATTAAATGAGCCATCTGCTTTGAATTGGAAATCCTTGTTATATACATATTTCCATATTTTTTTAAGCAAAAAAGATTTTACTTTTACAGCAGCCTCTTCTGTCCCCTTCACTCCCCCATTAAATTGTTTTATATCATTTAGCAGTTTTTATCTGTTCTCATTCTTAGTTCCTTTCTTTGTCCCAGAGAAATGAAGGGATGCTTTGTTCTTAAGAAATGGAACTTGGATGGCCATGAATACAAGGTATCCCAAAAATCTTAGTGCAGTTTTAATTTATTTAAAATTTTAATTTACTTAAATCCACACTAAGACTTTTGGGACACCTTGTATATGATTTGACCTCGGCTGGAATTTATCCCCACGTCACAGAGGTTTGCATTGCTTTCTAATGGCCAGTGAGGTGGGAAGGTTGAGAAACATGGTTAGGTGTAAATCATCTACCCAGACTTCCCAGCTTACTTTCCTCTACTTCTTTGGCTTTGAGACTGAGGACCTGTAGGCTGAAGGATCTTAAATTTTTCCCTGCTACCCTCAGACTCATTAACTTACAAATTCTGGCGATATATATATATATATATATATATATATATATATATTTTTTTTTTTACCCCCTGTATAATTCCATGTAGAGAATGTTCCTGGGGTAGAGAGAGCAAATTGAAGTGGGAGGTAATCACATCTCCCCTCTTTTTCTTTTTTAAAATGAACTTTTGTACTTCTGCATTTTGTTTTTTGGAGTATGGCATTTAACTTTATAAAGCCATTAGCATCTCTTTCTCTGGTCAGAATTGTTGGTTCAGAAAGGGAAGGGTAACACTGAGGAGGTGATAAAATTATATATAAGTTTTGATCCAGGTCCGTTTTTATCCAAGTATGGAACTCCCAAGTGTGGAAATTCTCTTTACTAATGCAGGTTGAAAACTCATGTGCAATACCTGGTCTGTGAAAGAGTTGTCTGGGACACTGAATGGTTAAATAACTTGCTGTATGTCTTAGTATGTCAGAGGTAGGACTTGAACCCAAGTCTTGTTGATTCAAAGACAGGCCTTTTATCTATCATGCTGTCTCTGAAACTTTTATTAATATTATTATTCATTTAAATAGTCATCATTTATTGGGCACTTACTCTGTACCAGGTACTAGGCTGAGCATTAGATATGCAAATAGCTATTTCCAAAGCTCTTAGAAAAATCTTTGTCATAGTTGAAGAAAAGGAAGCTTAAGAGATAGAGACTTTCCTGAGTTCACACAGCTAATAAGTGGTGAAACTTTGGGACCTCTTAGCAGCTACATAAAGCACTTGGTCCTTAGCTTATAGACATGTGCAATTTTCGGTATAAGATGTCCACTAGAAAAGCACAGTTTTGGTTATGTGCCTGAAAAAATTCTTAAATTACCTTTTGGCTTTTGAGCTGAATTGCTGAACTGGTGGCATATAGTAATTTGCTAAACTAGCTAGAATCTGTCATTTAAATCCTTTCTTTGGCTTTGCTTTCAAGTCAGCTAGTGGTTGCTTTTTATTTTGAAGATCTTCTATAAGCAGGACCTGATTGACTAAGCAGAGGGTAGCATTTTGTAATTGACTTGTTTCTTTGGAAGTCAGGTACCTTGGCTCCCTAGAGAATCTGAACTGACTAAGAGTTAGTCAACAAACATTTAAGTACTTACTATGTGCCGGCTAGAGATTCAAAGAAGGAAAAAATCTCTCTCTCTCTCTCCCTCTCCCTCTCTCCCCCCCCCTCCCCTCAGGGCAGAAGTAGATTGATTGGATAGGAAAACTGACTTCCCATTTATCATCTTCACTTCTTGTTGTTGCTGAAGCTTGAGACTTCAAGAATAAGATTAGAAATTGTTGTAGCACACCTGGGATTTCCTTGTAGTTACCCAGTATCCAGGAAACACTAAATAAGGATGTTTTCACAGTGCCTGTGATCTTATGCTGTTGGCTTGATTAAAGAAATAAACCTTTAAACTTTTGACATATGACTTTTACATACCAAAACATCTGTATCAGTGTATATAATGGAGTTTGTATTGTTACATTCTTGGACTGAAGTTATTAAGTAAAATTCTTGTCAAGGATAAGTAATCACAATATTCAGTCAGCTTAATTTTTCACAACCCAATAGGGTGTAGACTGTCTTGATAATTAAATCAGTTCCTAGGATCCTAGATTAAAAACTGGGAGGATCCCTTCATCATTTCATCCACCCCCTTCATTTCAAAGATGAGGAAACTGTGACCCAACTAGGTGAAGTGGTTTGTTTTAGGTCACACATTAAGTAAATAACAGAGAGGGGATTGAAATCCAAGACTTCTGACTCCAAATCAGTGTTCTTTCTAATGAACCCATCCTTTCACTTCAGTGAATCATCTGTGTCTCATCAGTCCCATTCATGCTTTCTCATCCTTGTTATATATTCCTGTTCATATTCTCCCCTAGGTTCTCCAAAGAGGACCCACCTACGTTGCTAGAAGCCTTCCTTTAGGTCTTAATACATTTTAAGGGCACCAGTTTAATATTCAAGCTATTTATTTGTTATTCGTCACTTTTGCAATTGTCTTACACTGCTCTGTCATTTTTTCCAGTCATGCAGTTCCATAATATTTCTTGAGCCACTTCTTGTAAGCAGGTTCTCAGTAGAAAATTTAATGCTGTTAGTGTAGCTATAAATTGGTCCAGTTATTCTGGGAAAACAATTTGGATTACGTGAAACAAAAATTCTCGTATTCTTTGACTCAAGGAACGCAGGGATAGGCATCTAAGCCAAAGAAGTCACAGATAGAAGTAAGGATCCCAAACATACCCGAATACTTGCAGTAGCACTTTTCAGGATGGCAAAGAACTAGAAAGAAAGTAGGTACATATTGCAAGTGGTTAAACAAATTGTGGCACGTGATTATAATGGAATGTTAATTATTGTGGTATATGAATAAACGAATCAGGAATTTGGAGAAGCTGGTGAAGATTTAAATTCAGTCAGACAGGAAACAAAATTGTGGGAGGAAGAACTGTTAGAAACTGTTAGAAAAACCCAGAGAAGAGAAGAATATCCAAGAGGAGGGGGTGTCAGTCAGCTGTGTCAGTTGCAGAAGAGTTAGGACTTGGAAAAGACCACCTGATGAGACAACTTGAGCTCATTGGTAACTTTAGAGAGAGCAGCTTCAGCTGAGTGATAAGGTCTGAAACCAGATTGCAAAGGGTTGAGGAGTGAATGGGAGAAGTAGAGGCAGCCTCTAGCAAGTGTAGACAACTTTTTCTAAGAGAGTAGAGCCATAGCTCTCAGACAGACAATAACTTGTGGGAGAAGTGATAGGGTCTAATGAAGGGTTGTGTTTTTTTAAAATGGAAAGACTTGGGCGTATTTGAAAGCAGTAAGGACGAAACAGGTTTGATAGAGGGAGGTTGAAGATTTCAGAAGAGGAAGGTGCTTGAGGATTGCAGTCTTCTGGGGAAAATAGTAGGCAGTTGGATTGAGTGCACAGGTAGCAGAATGACCTTGGCAAGGAAAAGGGCTACATCTTTGTCAGAGATTGGGGAAAAGGAGAAGAGATTAAGCAATGATATCAAGGGATTTGGAGGTGAAAATGGAAGAAGAGGGAGCTCACATTGATTGACCTCAGTGTTTTCAATAATGTAGGAAGCAACTGGGAGAAAGGAGGGAGATAGAGATGTATTTTTTTTGTGGGGGAGGTGGATTTGAAGAGCAAGACAGAAAGTTTGGAATAGCTTCTGTGGGGAGTGACATAGATAATAGTAATAAAAGGACTGTGTTGCTTCAGTGAGAGTCCAGAGGAGGTTGAGTAAGATGGATTTTTAATGTTCCCAGCCATCAAGGCTGTAAGATTCCCTCTCCTTTCGTTCATTGTCTGGTAAGTAGGAGAGGAGAACATGGGACAAGGTTGACACTTGGCTAAGCTGCTGACAGGGCTGGGTGTGGGGTGAGGTGGCCTGGAACTGGGACAGGAGATTTAAGAGTAGAGAGTTGTATACTGTTTGAAAGGCCTACTCACTCTGTTGAGGTTGGAGAGGAGGGAGGAAGATCAAGTCAGGGAATATCCTGAGAAAGTATGGATGATTGGAGGGAATGGAAGTCTCAAGAATAGGTGCAGGAAAGGTAAAACATGGGGAGAGATGGAATGATTAGGACTTTTATGTTCAGATGGGGGAATATCACTTTCTACATTGGGGAAGAGGGACGCTGGTGCATAGGATTGAAATCTAGAATGAATAAAACATTTCAAAAAGTTCAGTTTTCTCAAGAGAATTGTTTACAAAATTCTTGATGTTCCTTATTTTTAACAAGGATACCCTTCATACCTTTGCATTTTGTTCTCATAAAAAGTTCATGGTGATAGTTAGGGTTAATTGCTGGACTAGAAGTCAGGAAGGTCTGGTTTTGAATTTTGCTTCAGATGTGATGTCCTAGGTAAGTCATTTAATCTCTGTTGGCCTCAGTTTGCTCATTTATAGAATGACCATAATAAACTTCACTGTGTTATCATGACACTCAAATGAGATAATGTATGAAGTTATTTGTAAACCTTAAAGCACTATATAAAAATGTTAGATGTTATTTTGTTTAAAAACAATAAAGCAGGAGTTTGGAGCAACCTATTTGGAGTAATATTGTCATTTGTAATTTTCTACTTCTTTTGCTATCTTTCCCTCCATAAAATAGGATCTAAAATATCCATTGATGTATTTTTGGTCTGTTCAGTTGATCTTACCAAATTAATCTTTAAAAAAAAAGTTTTTTTTTTGTTTTTTCCTATACTTATTTAATTAGAGGATTTTCACTTGCTAAGAACAGAAAAAAAGAGACTTAACATGAATACTTGGTTTCTGATTCCAACTGCTTGTCCTTTTTAAAAAAAAAGAATAAACACAACCACCATGTTAGTTATGAAGTTATACTGCATTTCTGTGTCTTCATTTTAACCTCCTTTTTTTTCTTGTTTTCAAAAAAATTATTTCACTGATCTTTTCTTTCCTTTTTTCCATCACTATTCCCTCCTTTTTCTCTCCTAGAGCCCCTTCTAATTAAAACAGAACAAAACAGAAAACCTTCCTTGTAGCAAATAAACATATTCAACCAAAAACAACTTCATCTTTTTATGTACCATTTTAAGTCCTACTGTATCACATTTGAGATTGAAATGTTAGCTTTCAAAATCTGGTTGTTCCATTAGATCCTGATGACAGAGATAAGATTCAATGAAGTGCAGACAAATGTGTACCATTTTTCATTTATTTGTTGTCCTTCTGCCAGTTTCATTTTTCAATTCTCTTAGGATAATCTGGCTCTGTTAGGTCTTAAACAAAACTTCCTTTTTCACTGCTTGTTACTGTTTTATGAGCCCATAATGCTTGTGATTTTACCAAATTGTTTGTATTCCAAGCCTGTACTGCCTGGGGCTTCCATGTCTCTCTACTTGTTAGGATGTCAGGTGTTTGCTGCCTCAGGTATTTGGGGGCTTCTGGTCTCCTTTTACCTTGGTAAAGTTGAACTTCTATAGGAAGTGATGATAATGAATTTTAAAATTTTCTACTGTACCCAGTTCTAGTGCAACCTTCTAAAGGAGGTTTTTGCTGATACCTCCAGTTGTTAATCCCCCAAACTTCATTTGTATATTGACTTTTATATTTTGTGTTTTTAAATTGTATTTTGTATTGACTTGACTCTGAATATGATATATTCCTCCTAGTAAAATATGAGCTTCTTGAGGACAGGGAATGGTTCCTCCTTGGCTTTGTATCCCAGTACCTCACCAAGTGACTTACGCATAAATGCTTAATAAGTGCTTGTTGAATGAATGGCAAAATATCTTTTCTTTGCCCCATTTTTTTCAGTCTGTCACGATTATTTGCAGCATCCCATCTTTATCTTTTCTGATTTTGATGTTGATTTTGACCTTTGCTCTAACTAGTTGTAACAGCAGTCAGTTTAGCAGACTTAGTGCTAAGTATGGAAGGTGTGATCCTTGTCCACTGTTGAGAAGATGTGAACTCCCCTGTTGACAATAGCCAAGAAGGCTATTGGCTGAGACAGGAGGCCAGTGCTGTATATAAAGAAGAATTCTAGAGACAGAGAGACAGAATTAGAATTTTCCTGCGGAGGAAGCAGGATTGTTTCAGCATCTGGGAGCTGAGCTGCTAGTTTTCTGAGAGAGAGAGAGTGAGAGAGAATCACTCTCTCTCAGAAGCTGACTGAGACCTGAGATGGAGTTTTCCTGAGACCAGAATCTGGTGAAGGCCACCCAGAAGGCCAATACTCCTTCTGGGTCCTAGGGCCAGCTGAACTGTTGGAGGACTGAAGAAGCATGACCAGGATAAGACTTTGTTCATGGCCTGGCTGATCCTTGAGTTCCAGGCAAGAGAAGTGGTGAAGGTTTGAGATGTGCTGGACCCTCTGAGCTTCAGTGTGTGCCGGGGTTTGCCCTGAGGACTGGACAAGGACCTGGTTGCTGTCTTCTTCTCAATCTAGGTGACTGGTGGATTCAGGAGGGAGCTGGGACCATGGAGAGGGATCCAGGGAATCAGAAAGACCACCCAGACTCAAGATGAAGAAAAGGCCTCCCATTGCTCGAAACTGAGTATTGCTGGACACCAAGGGATGGAAGATTTGTGTGGTTTTCTAATGATTGTGTATAGTGACTGATTAAGTTGCCCCATAAGTGGAAGATTGATGTATGGTTGCGCCATGAGTGGAAGTTTGATTATTGTATTATGAATTGATTGAATGATTATTGATTTGCTCCACGAGTGGAAGACTGAATATTGTACTGTACCTTGTTATGTTGTGAATATTATGTTGTGATGTATTGTGAATGTTTGCCTTGATTTGTAATGGAATAAACAGAGTGTTCACCATTACTATGTAATCCGAACCTTAAAAGCTATTCACAGTAGCATTCTTTTGGGAATCTGCTGGTGCATGGTGTCAATTATAGGAATGTCCTCGGCTTATTCTGGGAATAAGCTAGCCTTTTTGTATCTATTGCACACAGGATTGATTAATTTTATCATGTTTTGTGCTCATGCTTAAAGCTTTTCTGGAAGAAGTATTTATGACATAATACATAGGCATTCTAAGTATCACAGACTTTGAGTTTAAAGGGATCTAAGTAACCACCTATTCCACATCATACCTGAAAAGGAATCCCCGCTACCCCATGATCTGATAAGTGGTCATCCAGCTGTTGCTTGAAAATTTCCAATGAAGATGAACGCATTACCTCTCAAGGCCAGCCAATTTTGCTTGTAGATAGCTATGATTGTTAGGAAGTCTTTCTTGATATCAAGCCTACATTTTCTTCTTTGCAACTTCCAAAGCTCTTCATCGTCCTTTCCCTGGGTACTCTTCTTTCCTTTTCTTTTAACAATTTTCTTTTTTAAAAATTTTGAATGTTTGTCCTTTTTTAGTTTTTATCTTATTGGATTCAATCCAATCTACTAACTTGTCAGCATCTTTTTGAATCCTCACTCTTATCATCCCAGGTGTTAACTAGCCATCTCAACTTTGTTATCTGCTAACTTATATCATTTATGCATTTGTCTAAGTCATTGATAAAAAATGTTAACCATAGATCCCTGAGGTGTTCTAATGTGGAACTCTTGTATAGTTGACATCAAGCCATTAATGACTACTCTTTGAATCCTTCCTTTTAACCAGTGCCATATGAATTTAATTGTACCACTCTCTTTTCCACAAGAATGATATGAGATATTTTATCAAATCTCATGCTAAAGTCTAGGTTGACTTTATTTGCAGCATTTTTCTGATCTACCAGTTCCACAGTGTCTGAGAAAAGAAATCAGTTTATGAGAGATGTTCTTGATGGAGCTCTGTTTAACTCTTTTGATCTCTACTTCCTTTTCTAGATGTTCACTACTATCTCTTTAATAATCTGTTCCAGAATTTTGACAGGATTTAAAAGGCAAGCTCAGAAGCTTAAGTTGTTTGGTAAGTTTTCTGTTTATCCACATCATTCTCTTTAGCAAGTCTGATTTTTCTCATCAAGAGTGTGTCTTCACAATTTTATTTTTGAATTTCCCTTCTCTCTTGATCTGACTTCACATGTGTAATTTTATGCTCTAGGGTTTTCTCTACCCTTCTTCTGAACCTTTTGGAATCAGTCTTCAAAAATCTAGTCTGTGTGTCATACTGGGCTTATCTTTTGTTCTTTTCTGTCACAAACTCTAGGAGGGAGGGGTTTCTGCTTAAGCAACAAGTTTTCCTACAGTTTTAGAATAGGATTTCAATTGATTTCTTTTCAAACAATGAAATTATCATTAATTCAAGTCAAGAAATTATTAGCTGCTCTGCTTTTACCTGAGAGAGAGAGCTTCGGAAAATGTCTAGATAATTGAAATCCCAAATCATTGCTATATCATGATTATGTGCCATACTTAATGACCTGTTTCCTGAATTCTTTATTTTTCTTTCTATCCAGGTGTTCTATAATCTCCTCTGATTATGAAATCACTTCTTTTTCTCCCCCTTTTTATCTTTACCTAGTAGCTTTCCACCATGCTTTCCTCCCCCATATAATTCTTAGATTTCTTCTCATGATTATACCTTCTTTTTTTGGGGGGGGGGGAGAGGAGCCTTTAATGCATAATGGAGCAGTAAACCACAAATACTATGACCAAGCCTGGGACAGTGAAGTGGGGGAGACTGAGGGTAGAGGGAGGGCTGATGTGGAATGTGAAGATGGGAATGGTGGGAGAGGGAACAGGGTCATTGGTGCTGGCCAGGGCTGGGCTGCTTGCTCAACTGTTCTCCCAGAAGAAGTTGTTGCAGGCCATGGTGAGTACAGCCACCAGCACCACATACTCCTAGAAGTCAACTTCACCATCCCCATTCTCATCCAGCTCCTTCATCACCTTATCTACTACATCGGCATCCTTCTGAGTATCCAGGAAGCCAGAAAGTTCAGCCTGAACTAGTTCCTTCAGCTCCTTCTTGCTCAGTTTATACTTATCACCTTCCTTGCCAGAGTGGGCGTGGAATACGTTGATGAGGGATTCCATGGCAGTTTCCAGCTCCGAACCCATGGCTGCAATACACGGGTGGGTTCGGGGCTGAAGGGAGAGCAGATGCAGGGACGAAGCTGGGGACAAAGCTGTGTGTCCAGTGTGACCAGAACCGGTGTGGGGAGATCTCACTTCAGGCGTCCTTCTCCCCCGATTATACCTTGTTGATGTATAATTTATTACCCCTGCCCCCATGTTCTTTCAGATTAGGGCCATATTCCACACTTGGGTTTCAACTGACCACTATTTACAGTATCACAGTGATATCTCTTCACATTTGCCTCTTTTCATTAGCATCTCTAGTTTTTCATACTTACTGCCTGAATTTTAGGTACTTGTATGGATAGAGTGCTGGTTCTGGAATCAGGAAAATTTACTTCAAATCCAGTTTCAGATCTTTATTTGATATGTTTAACACTGGATATGTCCATTAAGGGTTTGCCTCCATTTCCTCAACTGTAAAGTGGGGATAATAATAGCTACCTCCTTGAGTTTTTGTGAGGTTTAAATGAGATAATATTTGTAAAGTACTTAGCATAGAGTTTGGTACGTGGTATCTGATTAATGAATGCTTGTTCCTTTAGCCCTTGCTCACCTTTACATTGAAGTCCTTGCATATCACAGTGTATGTTGATTTGATTTGAAGCACATTTTCAACTTCTGTGGATTTTTCTATTCTTGATCATCTGCCACCATCATTGGCATAGAAACTTCTGTTATTTTAATGCCAGTCTTTTTGTGTATACTTATGAGGACCTCAAAATGAGATAGCTGTTTGTTCCATGAAATAATGTTTTGCTACTGCGTTTTTGGTGTGTGATGTAACCAATTACTTTATTTGCTTTTCAAGGAGAATCTTACATTCCCTTTAGTTCTAACTCTAGTATCTACCATTAAATTGATTTTTATGGTCATTTTAAATGATTCTTTTACATCTTCTATCTCCTTCTCTGACAGTTTAGCATTGCCACCGTGGAAGTGGAAGGATTGAAAATTACTTTAACATTTTTCTTTGTTTTAGGACTTAACATACTGAAAAATTAATGATCAAGAGACCAAGCTACTAGTGATGAGGCTTTTCATTTTTAACTGATTTAGGCCCTGAACAGTAGATTCTCTCATCTACCAAAATTTATGCTTTTATAAAACATGCCTTGGAGAGAGCCCCAGATTGTCACCATGATCCAGTGAGGCACAGAAATAGGATGTTGTGGAGGGGATAATCAAAAGTGACTAATAATTTTAAGGCTAATTCTGTTCAACTTTGGAGTATGTTTTTGTTTTTATAGTTATGGTTTTATCTGACCTTCTGGAAATATATGTACGTCTCAATAAAGTAATGAAGCTGCACTGTGAATAAATACTCAGGTAGAGCTGAAAAACAAGCTTCTAGCCTTATGTTTAGCATAACATTACCCCATGCTTATGTAAAGCATAACTTCATATAAAATTCCCTTATGTTTGTTATCTTTTTGGCACAGAGATTCTCTGAGAAACTGGGGATAATTAAATATTTAGATTGTAAAGAGCTTCCCTGTTCACTTTAGGTTTGAATTAGAGTACAGATATAAAATATTGGTAATTTTGTACATAAAACATTGAGCATGCTAATAACTAGTAGTTAGGCCCCAGATCTTTCTATAATTAAATAGTATGCCCTATAGCACTAGCATATACTTTAGTTTTATGACCCTGGATTTTGAGTTAGTCGACCTCTGCATTTCTTAGACTATGTTTCAGGGATTTGAGGGATGAATTTTAGAATATATAAAGAAGAGCCATTAAGAGGAAAATTAACATTAACTGTGGAGAAGAAGCAGCGGCACAAATTGCATCCAAAAGCAGTTGGAGTAAAGATAAGGAACCCCAATTCAGGCTTATACCCTATACCACTACAATTCCCTTGCCCCCTTGTCCAAGAGTTGATCATGTCTTGTCAAGCCTCAAACCTGGATTATTCCCCCTGTCTTCTACTTTCACTGTAATTCACATGCTGCTAAATGAAGCTAGAGAAACAAACATAGGTAACATAATTTCAACAGGGTGGCATCTTAAGAATGTAGAAAATTCACTTTCAGATAAAACATGCCCCCAAAGTGCTTTTTCCCTGGGTATTTTCCCCATGGTTTATTGGGAGTAGAGAAGGAAGGAGAGTAGTAGAAGGAGGATTAAAATCAAACAGTCATTGAATGTTACAGCTCCAGAAAGGTTATGACGAGCACTTGCTCAGAATTATTATTTTCTCTGGACCTACAAACTATATAAAAAGAGACATAATTTATAGTTCTTGGTATATACCTTATTCCTGATGAACTTCTGGTCATTTTGAAGTCTTTAAGGTATCCCATCTAAGAAGGAAGGCATTAACATTATGGGAGATCAAAAAAAGCTTTTTGCAGAAGTAAGAATTTTACCTCAGATTTGAAGGCAGCCAGGAGGCAGAGACGAGGAGGGAGGGAACTCCAGGTGTAGGGGATGGCCAGTGGAAATGCACAGAGTTCATAGATGCAAGATTATTGCTACAGCAGAGTAGAGTGATTAGAGTTAGGAGTAAAGTGTGAGAAGACTGAAGGACTTCAGATGTCAAAGAAGATGTTTAATTTTGAATAGGGAGCCACTGGAGCTTGACTTAGTTCAGGGAAGGGGAGTATAATATGGTTGAATCTGTGCTTTAGGAAGATCAACTTTGGCAGCAGAGGGTAGGATGAAATAAGAGTGGAGAGAGGGTTATGGTGGCAGACCAACCATGGTGACCACTATATCAGAGGAGGAAAGGGGACATGTATGTGTATATATATATATATATACATATATATATATATATGTGTGCATATATATGTGTATGTATGTATGTATGTATGTATATGATGTTGTGAGGGACAAAAGCCTGGATTTTGCTACAAATTGTATATGTGGGGTGAATGAAGAACGCTGTCTGACACTTAAGGATGTTAGCCTGGATGCCTGAAATAATATGGTGCTACCTTCAACAGTGATAGAGAAGTTGGGAAAGGGAAGTTTGGGAGGAAAGATGAGTCCTGTTTTGGACATGGTGAGTTTGAGATGTCTAATAAGCATTTGGTTATAAGAGAGAGATCTTGTTCTCAGGAAAGCAGTAAGGGTTAGATAAATATGTAAGAAAATGACTTGAATAGAGATGACAATCAAACCAAACTATATGGTACTGAGGGAGAAGAGAAGAGAGTCTCAGGGAGAACTTTGGGAGGGGCGGAAGTCACCCATAGTTAGCAACTGGGACCTAGATGAAGATCTAGCAAAGGAGATTTGAGACAGTTAAATGGTAGGAGAATTAGGAAGGGAGTATTGTCATAAGGATCTACAAAGAAGGGAGCATCAAGGAGAAGAGGATGATTAGTTGTGTCAAAGGTTGCAGACGGATTAAAATGAATGAGGACTAAGAAAAAGCCTTAAGGTTTGATAATTAAGAGATCAGTGATAACTGAGAGCATTTTGAGTTGAGTGTTGAGTCTAAAAGCTGAGTGGTAGTAGAAATTCCAGTAGTAGAGTGCTTTCTCAAAGAGTTTAGCCATGAAAGAGATGAAATATATGCAATCATAGCTAGTAATGATGGTGGTATTGAGGTTTGTTAAGGCTAGAGAAGGCATGACCTTGTAGAAGTGGTCAGTCTGTTGGAAAGAGACAAGATGGAATGGAATCAAATGCTAAGTTTACTTTGACAAGGACGGAAGGGGGAACAGTCAGATGTTCTAATTTTTCAGTGATATATGAGGCAAAGTTCACAGCTGAAAGGTTGGGGGGAGGAGGTGGTGCCATGTATGGCTTGAATGATGAAAAAGACTTAGGCACTTAGTTGCTATGGCTTAGTGAATTGATAAGAGAGGGAGGGTTAAAAAAGATTGCCTTGGTATAGTGAGAACCCTGTTGAGATTTTTACCTGAGTTTGTTTCTCTAGCTTCATTTAGGAGCATGTGAATTGCAGTGAAAGTAGAAGACAGTGGGAATAATCTAGGTTTGAGGCTTGACAAGACATGATCAACTCTTGGACAAGGGGGCAAGGGAATGAAGCCTAGAGGACAGTGCAGAGTTGAACTGGTTGACCTAGTGACAGACATAGGGAAGGGAAGAGAATGTAGTCAGTGTAGGAGTGATGGTGAGAAAGAAGGGTAATAAGTCAGAAGAAAAAATAGAATGATAAAAGATTATTCAGATAAAGGAAGTTCAAAGTTGATAAACATGGAAGGTGGAACACTTAGAGAGTATGACAGGATTAAAGTTATTATTATTCTCTGTATATAGTTGAAGTGGAATGGAGGAGTAGGTAATAGGAAATGAATAAATTAAGGAATTAGAAGTTAAAATGTTTGAGGTGTGTTGAAGTCCTCTAGTATAAGGGAAGGAGCTGAGGTGAAAAGAGACTAGGAACTCTGTACACTGAACTCCTTGAGGAAGGAAAGAAAATATCCTAGCTGTCAATAGATTATAATACCTATTGAATGATGTGTGAATTGAAGGATCTTGTAATTGTTTTTTATTTATTTATTTTTATCAATTTATTTTGTCTTCAACATTCACTTCCACAAGATTTTGAGTTCCAAATTTTCTCTCTCTCTTCCCTCCCCCTCCCCCAAGATGGCATGCATTCTAGTTACCCCTTCCCCCAGTCTGCCCTCCTCCCTATCACCCCGCCATTCCCCTCCCCCTCACTTTCTTGCAGGGCAAGATAATTCTGTACCCCATTGCCGGTACATTTTATTTCCCAATTGCATGTAAAAATACTTTTTATCATTTGTTTTTTTTTTAAACTTTTGAGTTCCAAATTCTTTCCCTTCTTCCCACCCCATCCACCCTCATTGAGAAGACAAGCAATTCAATATAGGTTATACATATGTAGTCATGCAAAACACTTCGATAATAGTCATTTTGTGAAAGACTAACTATATTTTCCTCCATAGTATTCTGCCCGCCGTTTATTCTGTTTTCTTCTTTGACCTGTCCCTTTTCAAAAGTGTTTGCTTCTTACTACCCTGTCTCCCAGTCTGCCCTCCCTTCTATCATCTTCCCTCTTATCCTCTTCCCCTTATTTTCCTGTATGGTAAGAAACCCAGTTTGGTGTGTATGTTATTCCCTCCTTAAGCCAAATCCATTGAGAGTAAGGTTCCCTCATTTCCTCTCACCTCCCCCCTCTTCTCCTCCACTACAGCTTTTTCTTGCCTCTTTTATGTGAGATAATTTACCCCATTCTATCTCCCTTTCTTCTTCTCCCAGTATATTCCTCTCTCACCCCTTAATTATATTTTTAGATATCATCCCTTCATATTCAACTCACCCTGTTCCCCCTCTGTGTATATATCTTTATCTGCATCTACATCTATATTCCTTACATCTACCCTAATACTGAGAAAGGTATCAAGAATTACAAATATCATCTTTCCATGTAGGAATGTAAACAGTTCGACTATAAGTCCCTTGTGATTTCTCTTTCCTGTTTACCTTTTCATGTTTTTCTTGATTCTTGTATTGGAAAGTCAGATTTTCTATTGCATTCTGATCTTTTCATCAAGAATGCTTGAAAGTTTTCTATTTCATTGAATATCCATTTTTTCCCATGAAGTGTCATACTCAGTTTTGCTGTATAGGTAATTCTTGGTTTTAGTCCTAGCTCCTTTGACCTCCAGAATATCATATTCCAAGCCTTCTGATCCCTTAATGTAGAAGCTGGTAGATCTTCCGTTATCCTGATAGTGTTTCCACAATACTCAAATTGTTTCTTCTTGACTGTTTGCAATATTTTCTCCTTGACCTGGGACTTCTGGAATTTGGCTACAATATTCCTAGGAGTTTTCCTTTTGAGATCTCTTTCAAGAAGTAGTTTCTTTCAATTTTCTCTTTACTCTCTGATTTTAGATTCTAGAGTGAGGAGAACCTGAGGCTCATGACGTATTGAGGCTTGTGCCAGGATAATGATAATGTCAGAGGAGAGAAAAGGGCATATTTGAGGGATATTACAAAGGTAGAAATGACAACTGATTAAAATATGGAGGATGAGAGTATGAGGAGTTTGTATATATTTGTAATAGCTCTGAATTTATATTTGCTTTTTTTAGGTGACTAGGTAGCACAGTTGATAATAGAGTGCTAGATTTGGAGTAGGGAAGGCCTGAGTTTGAATCCTGCCTTAGGTACTTACCAGCTCAAGACTTGAAACTTGGGAGCAACACAGAGTCAGACTTATTCTATAAAATCTTGAGTGTTATGGATTGAAAAGTGGAGATTCCTCCCCCACTCCCCTTCCCGCCATAGATGTCAGGATACTACAATTTGGGCATTTAGCTATAAAACTTAAAAAGATAACTTTAAAAACTAAATAAAGATACCACTTCAAAAATTTGTCTTCCAAAGATCAAGGAAATCTTTTCTTTTTTACTGTATCGTAGTTAATAAGCATTAATTATGTATTATGTTCTAGGCACTACTAGGAATTGGGGATACAAAGAAAAAGAGGAAATACAGTCCCTTCCCTCAGAAAACATGTACCCATAAGTAAGCATAAAAAAAATATGTACTTATTAAATACAAAATCATTTTGGGGGTGGGGGGTAGTAGTGACCTTTAGGGTCAGGAAAGGCTGTTTTTCCTATATAGGGAGCCACTTCAGCCTTGAGCAGGAAGTTAGGAATTTTGTGAGATAGAGGTCAGGGTTATGTGTGTTCCAAGCATGGGGGCCAGGCCTATGTGGAGAGGCATGGAAGATGGAATTCTGTGCACACCACGTATACCAGTTAGACTGCAGTCAGTGTTCTTTAGAAGAAGGAGAGTAATATATAGTAAGCACAGGAAAGAAGATGGGAATCAGCTTTGAATGCCAAAAAGAGGAGTATCTGTTTTATCTTACATGCAAGAAGGAGCCTCTGGATCTGGCGTGTGATGTAGTCAAACCTGTGTTTTAAGAGTATTATGGTGATAGGTGGGTGGAAGATGGATTGGGGGTGGGAGAAACGTAAGGCAGAGAGGCCAATCAGACTGTTTCAATTGTCTATAGTGGCTTTAATGCATAGGACTCTGTTAGACTGTAATTTAGCATGCAGTGATATAGTGTGGTTTGTAAGGAAGCCTTGGGAAACAAAACAAATGTTTCAGTGTTCACTTATGGTCTTATCAATGCTTTTTCTGTATATGCAAATCATAACTAAGTTACATTTTCTCATACTGGAGGAGTCTTATTCATGTCCTTATAGTAATATTCCATACTTTAGCTACCCAGAATACTGCAGAGTTAGTTTGATAGTTTGTGGTTAACAGTTGGGCTGTCCCAGCAGTTATTTCTCATCTTTGTTCTATGACTGGCATACCTCTTCTGCCCATTAGTGTCCTTAGTAATAGCAGCTATGCCAGTTGTTACTTGCAATTAATCACTGCTAATATAAAACAGCTTACAAAGACCCACCATGCATATTTTTTATTGTTATTTAATTCACCTATAGTAGCATTCCATAATTCACATCCACATGGCATCACTTGAAGGTTGATGTTAAAAAAAAAAAATTGCTTTTGCAGGAGCAAGAAACTTGGTATCATTGAATGTGCTGTGTAGTTCCTTAATGTGTTTGAATCTAATCTATTTAATTCTGGGCCCACTTCCTTGTCTGTCTACATCTGAAAACAGTCATTCTTCTTGGACCTTTTTAATGAGTGAATTAGAAAGAATTTCGATGTTTCCCTGACTAGGCACAGTTCCTTTACATGTGTTGATGTTATCTCCTGTTTTCAGTTTCTTCCTTTCTACTGGCCCCTTTCCAGCTGCTCACAAATACTCATGTCTCTCATTGACTGTGTAAAACTTTCACTTGATTCTACTATTCCAACTAGCTATTGTTGTCTCAAATCCTTTGAGAAAGCCATCTCTCTGTATTGGGTGCCTCCAGTTCTCTCTTCTCACTGTCTTTTAAACCCTTTGGGATATGGTTTCCAACTTCATTATTCAACTGAAACTGCTCTCTCTGAAGTTACTAGTGATCTTTTAATTAATTTTAAAATACCAAATCCTGTGGCCTTTTCTCAAGCCTTATCCTTCTCAACCCCTCTGCAGCCTTTGACATTGTTGATCCTTCTCTCCTTCTGGGCATTTTCTCCTAGTTTTTTATGTGCCATTCTCTTCCTACTTCTCTGACTGCTCCTTCTTAGTTTATTTATTGTTTCTTGGCTCCGGGGCATGCTTTCTTTTTTTTTTTCCCCTCTATATTATCATGTTTTGGGATCTCAGTTCCCATGGGTTCAGTTATCATCTCTATTAAGATGAGTCACAAGGGGGCGGAGCCAAGATGGCGGCGTAGAAGCAGCAAGGTCCCGCAGCTCCCACACTGCCACCCTAAACACCCATAAAATATGAGCCCAGACCAAGTCAAGGAAAGTCTAGGACTCTCAGACTCACAAAAATACAGAGAACACAGCTCTCGCTGAAGGCACCTTGGCAGCAGGAGCTCAGTGCGGCCGCCGGAGCGGAGGCTGGAACAGCCAGAAGCCAAGACCGCGGCCAGGCCCAGGCGGTGGGAAGGAGCTGAGCTGAGCCCT
>CM053598.1:119015217-119030822 GCA_028646575.1 Pseudocheirus occidentalis
GGCGGCGCCACACTACACTTGAGGGAACATTAGTGGAAAATGAAGCCATTGGCAGAGAACCTACGTACCTCCCAGTTCCCTTGAGAGTTCAGGAGAGCCCTGGGGGTGGGAGGATGTCAAATGATACTGGCTCTTTCAGACAATAAGGGCCAGGGTAGCTAGTTTTACAAGGAGGGCCTGATCTAGGGTAAAATTGGGTCCTTTGATTTTTGAAGACCCGGGAGTAATTCTATGCCCAGGATTACATATTTTAGATAACCCTAGACTGAGAGATTCTAGAGCAGTTCTCAACCTGTAGGTCGCGACCCCTTGGGGGGGGGGGGTCCAACGACTGTTTCACAGGGGTCACAGGGGTCACCTAAGACCATCAAAAAACACATTTCCAATGGTCTTAGGAACCGAGACACAGCTCCTCTATCCATCTCCAGGCAGGTCTGCCCACATGCAGATATGCCCACACACCAGTATTAAAAGGTCCAGGCATTAGGAAGGTTGAGAAGCACTGTTCTAGAGCAATCCAGGGGGAAAAAATTTAGGCTGTAAATTTACAGCCCATTTCTTTTTCCAATGAGTGTTCCCTCACAAGTCAGTTCCACTGGGGTAATTTTGTAAACTTCATTTGTTGATTGATTGACTGGTATTTTTTGTATTATAGAATTCTGTATACTAGTATTGATATACACCTTCTGTATTACTGAGCTCTGTATAAGTGTTGATAGCAAGCTTAATATGAGAAATCAGGAATCATTGGATTACCACTGTCACTAGTGGAAATGTTGGTATTGTTCTTTGCCATTCAAACCAACCTAGAATGCTTACCTACAGGAAGTGTGCTGAGCTATTTGGAATTTGTTTTATGCTTATGAAGTAGACATTTCTTTGTCAAAATTAAAAACAAAACAAAATTTAAAAATAAAATGTTTCCAGTCTTTTTTCTTTGATGAGGAAGCTCTGATTTTTAACTATGACAATTCTGGCACTTTTCCTTTTGGTATTTCTTTCAGGTAACCAAGCAAGTAGATTCATTCAATCTTTGCTTTCTCCACTGGTTGTGAGAGATTTGCACACTTTAATGTCCAGGATATTTTTAATCATGATTTTTAGGGAGACTAATAATTATTTAAACTTGATCGGTTTTTCAGGTAACTTTTAAAATATGAGATCTTACTTTTTCTTCTATTTTTTTCCCCCAATCTCTTGATTTTGTTCTAATATTTCTTGCTGTCTCATAAAGTCATGTATCTCTATTGGGTCAATTCCAGTGATTATGTATTCCCTCCCTGGAGTAAAGTTTAAGCACTTTCTCTTCCAAGTTACTTATTTCTTCTTCAAAGTCTTCCCTTAAGAGCTTTTACTCTTTTTTTTTTTTTTTGGTAATTTCTTGCTTCAATTCTTTAGATATTCATGAAGTCCTTAAGAAAAATTCATTTGGGGGGCAGCCCAGTGAATAGAGCACCAGACCTGGAGTCAGGAGGACCTGAGTTCAAATCTGACCTCAGACACTTAACACTAGACATGTGACTTTGGGCAAGTCACTTAACCCCAATTGCCCTGCCCTCCTCTCCCTGCAAAAAAGCCAATAAATAAATAAATAAAGAGAAAAATTCCGTTTTATTTTCTTCTTTGAGTATCTGCTTGCAGCTGTTATAGAGATAATTCTTTCCTCCTTGGGAATCTCTAGACATATAGTACCTATTTATAGTGGTCAGGGTTTTGTTTGATTCACTACTTAATAGCTTCCTGAATTGCTTTGTGCCAAGGTCCGGGCCCTCTTCTTCCTGAGCTTCTGGGTGGGGTGGTGAGTCCTGTTTGGTCTTGGCTTGAGTTAATTGGGTTCTTGGGCTGTCTTCCACCTCCCAGGAGTTAAGACCCTCTAGACCAGTGGTTCTCAATCTTCCTAATGCCATGACCCTTTAATACAGTTCCTCATGTTGTGATGACCCCCCCAACCATATAATTATTTTCACTGCTACTTCGTAACTGTAATTTTGCTACTGTTATGAAATGTAAAGTAAATATCTGATATGCAGGATGTATTTGCATTGTTACAAATTGAACATAACCCACCGGTTGAGAACTGCTGCTCTAGACCTTCAAGGTTTGGAGCACCAGATCTTCAGTGTTTGCTCTGGCACTTCAGGACAATCCAAAGTGCCTAGGATCTCTGATACCTAGGCTGTCTAAGTCCAAGTGCTGCCTCTCCGCAATGAATGCTGCATTTTCCAAAGCTTCCAAAGGACACCCCTCCCTTTCAAGTTTTCAGTGTTGTCAAGTTGAGTAAGTTTTACTCCTTAGGCATCAGGATATGGGGCTTTGCAGGCTATACATGCCTCTGTCCCACCTCGGATTATGTGGGAAGGCTATCAGCATCTTGGAATGGGTTGACTCTGGCTTTGTTGGTGGCCTTCTTTCCTAAAGCCCATAGGCATTTTGGCTGGCTTTTTCTATACGTAAAGTGAGGAAGAAAAAGTTACTTACTATAGCTGCTCACTGGATATTTAGCCTTTACTTATTCTGTTGCAATATTTGGGTTTTTGCTGGAGTAAGTGTGTGGATGCTACATGGTCTGCCTTCATTCATTCATCTTGGCTTTAGAAGAGAGGCACAATTAATCTTCCAACTGCATTGTCTCTCCAAGACACACACAAACACACACACATTTTATAGCTCTTCTTTCCAAATACAGTATCATAGGTCTTCTTCATCTACTTGGTTTTTCATGGCTAGATAAAGATCATGTCAAGTTCTTTTAAATGATTATAAATCTCATTAAGTAGGTTCTGGAATATTCTGAGGCTGGATGCAATCAGTAAAATATTACTGCTAACTGAAGAATCTGGAAGTCTGCACAATTTATAGGGAATCCCTCTTCTACTTGAACAATATGCTAGCTCTCCTATGTAGCAATGGCAAATGTCATCGGCATGCCCCTCTCTGTTTTATGCTTCATTTGATATTAATGATCAGAAACATCAAATAAGATTCCCTTTGTTGTCCCTTCCTACAGGAATCTTGAATAATTTTGACTAATTTTAATGTTTGCATTTAAGACTGAGTTAGAATAAAGTCTTTAAACTGGAGTTTGCTCTACTGAATAAAATGCCTTTTTATAGAGAACAAAAAACACAGTAAGATATTGTGTCCTTCACATCTTTAAGTCCATTGTCTAGTGGAAACAATTCATTACACTGTGAATATTATTTACAAAATTCTGCCTGCTCCCTTTTAATACTTTAAGAAAGGATGCCCTGGATATGGATTACTCTCACATACTATGTAGGTGTTAAAGAAGGCACATAAACCAGTAATTTTGATGTTCTTTTAATTGTCTATTTTAGGTAGTAGTAATAATTTTTTCCCATCTTTAGCATTTTCTGGTTTTTAGCATATGGTGAGAATCTATCCCTCAATGCTATCACAGTACTGTCACCTAAAGCACAGATTTCCTCTTTGGTTCAGCTCTTCAATCCTTTCTTCCTCCACATTAAGTGTATCTAGTGCTCTGACATTAGAATCCAAATGTTAGGTCTCTACTTCCTTGATCATGAAAATGTCATAAAAATCTTTGCAGATTGTGCCTGTCTTTTGTCTGTTACTTGCTGTAGCCTTTTTGGCTTTGTCCTTAAACATTCTCAGAAGACTCTGCTTAGTTGAGTCTCTTGCAAAACTTCCTTTTAACTTGTTTTACCCTCAACAGCTTTTCTCCATTTTATGAGGAAAAAAATACTCATAAATCTTCCAGCTCTCTTTATGATTTTAAACATTATTTTATATTTTAAGCTGACACTGTCCTTGGCTGCCATCTCTCTCTGCTTGGCAATCAAGTCTAGTGTTTGCTGGCTAAAATTCTTTCTGTTTAGGATCTTTTTGTCCTCCCTGTTATTACAACTGACAGAAGGAGGAGAAAGCTGGACCAGTGATTCCATCAGTTTAAGGAGCTTAACTTCCTCTACCAAAGTAGATCTATACCTTCACTGCAACTTATAGTCCTAGAGGTTTGTCTGAAACACTGACAGGTCAGGTTATTGAGTTATATAATCATTATGTGTGAGTGGCAAAATCTGAAAGTCTTCCTGCTTCTCAGGACAGGTATATCTATGCCATGCTGCCTCTTCTGAGTCAATCAGAGTCAACATCCTCTAATCCAGTAGTTCTCAACCTTCCTAATGCTGGGACCCTTTAACAGTCATACGTGGGCGTGTCTGCATGTGGGCTGACCTGTCTGGAGATAGACAGAGGAGGTTCCTAAGACCTTCAGAAATATGTGTTTTCCTATGGTCTTAGGAAACCCCTGTGTCCCCTGTGAAAGGGTTGTTCCACCCCAAAGGGGTTGCAACCCAGAGGTTGAAAACTGCTGCTCTAATCCATCCATACTGCATTTTTAAGCAAAAATTTTCATTACCTTTTTTAATTTTAATTTTTCTAATTTTGTATTAAATTTTAACTCTGCTTTAAAAAGTCAGTGAACTTTCCATACAAAGAGATTTGATTCAGTAATGACTCATGTCACTAACAAGCTATTTCTTACTCACTGAAAGATAAATTTCACTTTTTGTCATGTTATTCCATACAATATTTCCCAGCATAATTGTCACTACCAAATAATTGTCGCATCCTGTTTTTTCAGTCCAAAAACTGGTTTATAACCTTTCATCACAACTGTCAAATGGTCTAATTCTGTTCCTCATGCCACTTAAAAGTAAACTGAGCAGCAATGTATTCACCTGTGGCATGTGGATATACGTTTATCTCTCAAGCACTATTAGCTTCAAGCCGAGATTTCTTAAGCGTGTGCACACACGTACGTTTGTCAGCATATTTCTGAAAAGCAACTTGCACAGTTTGTTTAGAGCTGCAATACTAACGGTATTGTCACTCAACCCAATGAAGAGCCATAGGCTCAAGCGGTACATGGCAGGCAGGCAAAGCTGCCATGAATAAGTCACACGATATAGTAAGCATTTGCACCTTCCTGTGCTAGGTAACCTATACAGTTCATCTGCCAGCAATACGTTAATGTGAAAAACATTTCTTTCTAATTATGGGTAAATATAAAACCTATTCTGGGGGCTTCAAGCTGAAAGTGATTGTGTTCCCTGAAGAGTAATGGAAACAGAGCTGGGGAAAGATAGTTGGTATAAGACTGGTGGAAACTAAAAAACAATACCACCACAAATCTTTAAAGCTTCACATAATGGTTGCACCCCATTTTGTGCATAAAATCTGCAGTGAAATATGGTATTCACTGTGTCTAGCACTTCTGCATTCTCTTGTAAAATACAACCAATTATAGACATAGGATTTCTATACAGTCAGCAGGTCGTTAGACTTTCTCATTCCTCACTCCTGGATCCTGGATAACATGACTCATATTTTGAAAGGTCCTGGCACTGTTTCTATTTTTTCACAAAAGTCACCATATTTGATTTGAATTTTCCATGAAGAATTTGTGAAAGAAAATGTAAAAGTATCAGAAAAAAAATAAGGCATGAATAGGTTGATATTTTCATTATTGGAGTACCCTTATCAATGGGGTCACGGATTCATTGGGTCCAAGTAGAAATTCTGGTAACCAGAGTTCACAGACCATTAATTTCCCAATTCTTTGTGAAGGAAAGGCCAGCATTCATGTTGTCTTTGTATCCCTAAAGCCTAATAGTTAATATCTGCTAAGTGATATGCCCTAATTATCTGATTTCATATAACCTACATATTTCTCCTTACACAGGAGTTCTTGCTCCCTTCCTGCATTTTTGTAATACTGCAATGGACTTTCATCTTTATAATCTCATTTTGTGCTTATAATTTTCTGTAAAGACAGGAAAGGTAGGTAGTGTCATTGCCCTATTTTATCTAAGGAAAAAAAAACAGAAATATTAAAGCAAAATTAACAAGATCACAAATCGAGTTGTCAGGACTAACAAATGATCAAGTACCGCTTACTGCTACTTCCAAAACATTATGCTACCACTTGATGATATACGTTTATATGAAAATTAATTAGTCAGGGTTACAAATGCAGTCTAAATTATCTCTCATTTGTATGAAATTGCAACTGTTTTGCTTAAGAATTTAACTGGGATGCGGAGCCAAGATGGCTGGGTAGGAGCAGGAAAACTCCGTGGGTCCCCCCCCATAACCACCTCAAATACCTATAAGATATGACTCTAAACAAATTTTAGAGCTCCAGAACTCATAAAATGACATAGTAACAAGGCTCTCGCTGAAGGCAGCCCAGCAGAGCAACTGGCAGCGTGCTGGGAGGCAAGACCAACCCCATGTGGTTTTAGCCCCAGGCTGTCCAGGAGAAGCACCAGGACAGGGAGATCCATCTTGCTCTACCAAAAAGTCAGAGGGGTGATGGAGGAGGATATAAGAGAGAGCAGGTTGGGAGAGGGGGCCTTACAGTGGGATTGCTGTTGGGGGGGATAGGGGAAAGATGAGAGAAAATTTGTAACTCAAAAATCTCGTGGAAATCACTGATGTAAACTAAAAATAAACAAAAGTTAATTATAAAAAAAAAATAAAGTTTTTAAAATCGTAAGAAATGAAAAACTAATGGTAGACATTCAGTAAAACCAGTGCAGTGTGTAAAAAATTATCTGGGGATTGGTTTGGGGCCTTCTTAAGACTTCTCAAATCTTATCACACCTTGTTTTGCCTGATTATAATGTCATACTTGGGTAGACAAACTCTTTTAAAGAATAAGAGTTTAAAAAAATTCACAACATTATGACAACTGTGCAATTACAAGAAAGGAAAGCATACTTTTAGTGTGAGTGTATAAAATTAATATCCATAGATTATGTGTCTTAAGTTTTAGTTTGGAGAATATGCTGTGTACAACAAACCCACAAAGAGACACTCAATATCCAAGAAATGTCCATATCTATCTGGTAAGTAGTAATAGTATACTTGCTACTCTCTATATTAGATATTTACAATTCTCCAGAGAAAGAGGAAATATTAATGGCCCAGTATACATAATCTTCACTACTGCGGTCCTATAGAAATCATTAAAAATATGTTAAATGTGCCATGTTCCTGGATACAACATTCAAGTATCTAGAGGTTGAAGAATAATGGAAGATATTTTTATTCCCTCCTCATCTGAACTGACAAATGACAGGTCAAAACTAGGTAGACTAAGTCCTTTTGTCTAGCACCTTAACTGCTTATTTTTCAGTGTATTAATTCTAATTCACCAAACCCAGTCTTGAATCCTCTGATTAAAGAACATTATCTTCACTGTTTTCAAAGGTATATAGTGCAGAAAATCACTTCATTGTACAGCAGACCTGGGTTAGAGACCAAACTCTGATCCTTTTACTATTTCAGTGATACACCTGTAAAATGGGAATAACAAAGTGAACTCCCTATGCTACAAAATTCTCAGGGAGAAAGTGCTTTGTAAATCTTAAGGCAATCTAATCAATCAACAAGCAATTTATTGAGTATATACTATCTGCCAGGCACTGTGCTTCTTAGCATACAAAGGCAAAAGATCAAGGCCTTTAGCAGCTTACATCTATTGGGGGACTACAACATACTCATAGATAAGCACAGAATATAAACAAAATAAACACTCCTTCAGTTGCATCCAACTCTTTTTGACCACTGAGCCACCCAGCTGCCTCATTATAAATACGGAGTAATTTTTGAATGTTAAACAAATGTAAACTATATTATCCAAAGGTGAAAATTAAATACTATGGAAGTTGAATAAAGACCATATGGTCAGACTAAACCGGCAAAAATTTGGTGTTTCCTGAACTGAGAATTCCTCTTCCTACTTCAATGTCTTTGCACGGGCTATCCCTACACCAAGAATCCATTTGATCCTCACTTTTGTCTTTTGGAATCTTTAGCTTCCTTCAAGGCACAACTTAGTTGTTATCTACTGTAATAGTAATAGTACTGTAATAATATCTAGTGTAATATGTTCCCTTTTCTTAATTCTAGTCCACCCCCAGCTGTTAGTCCTGTCTTCTTCCTTCAAACAGTATCCTACCACAGATAGAGTCACGCCCTTTTTGAATGTGTTGACAGGGACTGCCTTTTGTCTTTGGATCACTGTCACTTAGCAGAGTACCCTTTTCACATTAGGTACTTACAATGCTTGAAGTAACTTAAGAATGAGCTCTCAAAGTTTCTCTAAGTTAAAAATATTCTTCTCTAATGGGTCAGAATTAAAACTTCAGATGTTTTCCTCCACAACACCCAAAAGAGACACTAATTAATATCTCTCAACATTAAAGCAAATAAAGAACAACACTTCAATGCCCAGATAAATAATTAGTTTTAACTATTTTCTTACCCAAAAAGCATGCCTGTGCAAACCAAAAGGACCCTGTAGGTCATTTTGCTTCAAAGTCCCAAAAAAAGATCCTTTAACAACCATTTCCTTGGAGTTTCCCTCTATTGTTTAAAATTAATTTTAAAATCAAACCTTTCTTGGCTACCCCAGCTTCTCAGTTAATAACAGATTACCCAGGAGAAAAAACAAGGTCACCTTTAAGCCTAAAAAATAATTCAAACTTAAAGACATTTACAGATAAAAATACAAGCGTGGCTTTATATAAAGCTGCCTGCAATAGCCAAGAGCAGACAAGTTGTGAAACTCAGAACAATTTACACAGAGAACAAACTGCAACCAGGAAAATAGCCTTTTGAGTCCTTCAGGTTAAGATTTCATCAGAACTAGAAAAAGCTAGCCAAGCAGAGCTAGATCAGGTCAACATGACCTTAAAGTTCTTGAGGAAAGAACTAAGGATTCATGAGATCAGATCACAAATTAAATCAGTCTTGAATTAGCATATCAGTTCTTTGGTGCTAGAGGGAATCCTTCCAAGGAGAAATGCCAATTGCCTGTCATATAGTTGGAATGAATACTGGAAACCCATCAGTCAGAAATGACTCAAACAAATGCAAAATTAAGTAGACTGGCTGTTCCATTCTACCATATAGTAGTAGGGTAACATTCCTATTTGCTAAGCAGAGTTTACCCAAAAGACATCACAGATAATAAGGCTAGTGGTACAAATTCCCAATAGCCTTTTTACAAAGTGTGTTTTTTGTCATCAGGTTGCTCAGCAGGGTGCCCAGAGGGCCCCAGTCCAAATATATAGTCCCAAGCAGAAAAATGAATGACTTCCAAACCCAACCTACTACAACCTTTCTGAGCAAACCTTATGTCAACTGCCAGGGCTGTTTAAAGCAGTCAGGCATGTCAAGCGTGAATAAATATGCACTTCTTTCCCAGATCATGCTCCCTTGTTTCTCGAGACAGCCCACAGATCTGGTCAACTCCAAATGCTTTAAATTCTGTCAGTGGCTTAACCAATGTGCCTGCCCACCCTCCTTTTCAGTAACGGCTCTGGGGATTATGAGACTGTAATAAAATGAGAACACTTCCAAATAAACTGTGAGTTCCTTGCTTACGATAGTTTAATATATGGTAGGAACCCCACTACTGCCCATTTAAGTCTCCTCAAGCTCTGTCTCACTCTCCAAAGACCAGAATATTAATAGACTGCCCAGGAAGGGCTAGAAAACACTCAATACCTAACCATTTCCTGCACCTTGAAATGTTAATGCTAGGGGTGGGGAGAGTGGTAACCTTCCTGTCAGCAGGCTACCCAGACCCAAGGGACCAACATAGTTCCCTCCTTTCATTGCGTTTACCAATACAACAACTAAGTCCAAGAACAACTCTTACAGTTACAAAGTCTTCCCATATGTCCCTTCTCCTCTCCAGAGCCAGGACTAGAGACTTTGTTGGCACATGCCAACTCCTGTTTTTGAGTTCATTACCACCTCAAAGAGTTGCCTGGCCCAGTGCCAGGTCTTTCCCTTTGAAATGGTTCTTTCAAACTTTGAAATGGTTCTTCACTTGGTGTCCCACATTCCTCCATCCTGATTTCCCAAAGTGGAACCTAATCTAACAGGTTGCTGCCCAGCTAGATCAAGTACCTATCTCTACTACATAGTCAGGAGGAATTAATGCCACCAATCAAAATCACCCAGTGATATTCTCCTCCCACATTCACAAAGCAAGGAAGAGTATAAAGAATTTCCAACTGGAGATAAAAAGTACCAAGGCCAAGGGTTGACAAAGATTACTGATAATCTTTTTTTTTTTTTCCCCTCTCTAGCTGATTCCCTACATTTTTGAAACCTTTAAACTAATCCATCCCAAATCCTCAATCCTACATCTACAAAATTGAGGGAGTTAGATTAAATGATCTCTATAGATCCTTCCAGCTCTAATTTCTATGAAATTATTACTCCATGCATAGCATCTGCCATATTCAATATAAGAGTAAGCTACAATCCTTACTGCATAACTAAAATACCTCTTTAAAAAAAAAAATCAATGACTTCCCTCCTGCCAAGTCCAATAACTTTCTAATTCTCAAATTCATAGGACTTTTCCCTCCATCTTCATTCTTCTTAATAAGCTCTCTATAGCCTCTGACATTGTTTACCACTATTTCTGGAAATCCTTTTTTTCCTTCTTTTCCTTGGCGCTGCACTCTCCTGGTTCTCTTCATTCCTGTCTTGTCTGCACCCTGTCTTCTTTACTGATTCTTCTCCCTCCTCCAAGCTTCTAAATGTCAGTATTCAAGTTTCTGTTTTAGACTCTCCTCTGCACATTCCCTACCCCAGCCATCATCTCATCCTCTTCCAGATTCAGTTTAGATGACTTCCATACCTATCCTTATCCCCATCTTTCCCTTCAGCTACAGATCTGTATTTCCATTTGCCTTTAGAAATGTTCACTAGGATATTCTTTCTGCTATTCAAATTAAACAAGACTCAAAAAGTCCCACTTTATGCAAGAGGCTTTTCAAAATTTCCCCATCTTCTAGTGACTCTAACTCACCCAGATTACCTTTCCTATATTCTGTATGTATTTTGTGTATGCCTAGTTGTCTGCCTAGGCTTATCCATTTTATCATCTGTGCACCTTGAGAGCAAGAACTGTTTCTACCTTTCTTTAGTGTTTAGCAGAACGCCTAGCAGAGAGTAAGAACTTAATAAATGCTTGTTGATCTGACTTGGATGTACAACGCATACAAGAAAAGCTCAAATTCATTACTATGGCATTCAAGACTCTTGATGATCTAGTCTCATCTCTACACTTCAAACTCCCTACAAAACATATAGGCACTGGGCATACATGTCTCTATGGAAATCTGTTACTCTCTCATCCTGCAGTACCTCCCTTTTTCATGTATTAGGTTTTCACTAGTCATCCCCCCTTCAGAAATAATCTGAACTCCTTCAGCACTTTCTTTATACCTTATTATGGCAGCTATCACGTTTATATGATATGCAAATATTTACAAACTTATGTTCACAGAATTACTGAGTTCCTTAAGGAAAAGGACATCAGCCACCTTTGTATCTCATACTTTGGTATTTTTTTTTTATAACAGGCACTTAAATGTTTGCTGAGTGAAAGAATGAATATACATATTACTTGAGGCTCTTCATAAAATAGTTAAGTAGCATAATTAGTTCCAGATATTTCTTTTGGATGAGGTTCAATTCCCTCATCGTCTCGGTTCACCCACTGCAAGTGGAATTTGGGGTCGGAAATCCCAGATGTACTATTTATAGGTTGCTTAGTGCCTGGGATCATAATCTTTTCCTAGAAAGGCTTTTTTTCCTTTGAAAGGTAAAATATTTATGCCCCATCTGAGTTCCCTGGCTGACCAGAAGAGCTATTGCCCTACTATAAGAATACACAAAAAACAATTCACTGCCCTGGGAAAACCCAGAGATTCCAGTATGCAAGGTGGGAAAATTCATTATGATTTGTATGATGATGTTATTCTCTGATACTAGTTCATTACCTCCCATTTAAATTATTGTAATAGGCTCCAAATGGGTCTGATTTCAATCTACCCCTCATACAACTGCCAACGAAACAAGAGTCTAATCTTTCATGCATTAAAAATTTTTCACTGGCTCCCCATTGCCTACAGAATAAAATATTAACCTCTCAGCATAATATTCAATATTGTTGAATGTGTCACCCGCAAAATTTGTCTCCAATCAACTTATCTACAATCCACTTGTCCAAACATTTTTTAACAGGAAACCCCACATCTTATCAATACTTTGTTTTTGCATTGTACACATTTACACATTACTTTTACATTGTGAGAAGTCTCCTGTAACACAGGAAAACAGCTAAGTAAAATGAACAGTAAAGGGATCTCATCTGAAGGTGCATTTAACATTTCGCATCTTTGGGACCCCTCAGTTCTCTACTTTTTAAAAACTTAACAGAAACTTACTTTCTCTTGATCCCACCCCCAGCACTGAAAAACAAAAGAAAAACAAATATAGTTAAGTAAAACAATTTCCTCAATGACTGTACCCAAAATTTTATTTTATCTGCACTATCAATTGACCTCTTTATCACTGAGATCATGTTTCAATAACAATTCTCTGAATTTATTCCTTAGAAGAAAACCTGGGAAGACTTTTGTGAACTGATGCAAAGTGAAGTGAGTGGAACCAAGAGAACATCAAATATGCATGCACAATACTGTAATTATGATCAATTGTGAAAGATTTAACAATTCAATGTTAAAGATCAAGACAATTCCAAAGGACTCATGATGAAAAAATCTATCCACCTCCAGAGACAGAAAAGATGAATTCTAAAGACAGACTGAATCAAAACTTTTTTCTTCTATATCTTTCTTGTCTTTTTTTTTGGGGGGGGGAGCCAGGAAGGGGGGCTGCAACATGGTTAACATGGAAATGTTTTGCATGACTTCATGTTTATAACTAATACCATGTTGCTTGCCTCATCAAAGAGTGAGAGAGGGGTGAGAGGAAGGAAGAAAACTTGGAACTCAAAAAAATTTTAAATGAATAAAAAAATTAAAAAGTAATTGGGAAATATTTAACAAAACAAGCAATATAATTTTTAAAACACCAAGATCTGAGGCAAGAGGCACTATTTCCCATACCCCAGGACTAGAGGTGACTACAAATAACCAAGCTATCACTATCAAAAAAAAATGCACAGGCAAAGGAGAAAGAATCCAATTATAGAAACCTATTATGGGAATAGAGATGATTTGTCTTCAGAGGGGGAAACTGAAGTAAAGAAACCCCAAAAAAGTAATGTCAAATGGTCACCTGCCCCCAAAATAATTTATAGAAGACCTTAAAAAATACTTTAAAAATAAAATGACAAAAAAGGAATCTAAAGTTGGATTGCTGGGCTTGCTTTGCTTCCTTTGCCTGCACATACTGACAGTCAAAAAGGAATGAGTCAACCTTACTCTCATTGAAATTGGCTTAGGGAAGGAATGACATACACTCTAAATTGGGTATCTTGGCCTATGGGAGAGTAGGGGGGAAGAGAATGAGAGGGGGGAGGAAGGAAGGAAGGGCAGGTGGGGGGAGGGCTGTTAGAAGCACACACTTCTGTAAAGGGATAGGGACAAAGTAGAGAAGAGAACAAGTGGGTGGAGGAACAGGAAGGAGGCAAATACACAGGTACCGGCATAGGGACATCCATCTTGCCCTACTGGAAAGTCAGAAGGGTGATGGGGGAGGATATAGGAGAGAGTTGATTGGGGGATTGGGTATACAGTGGGGTCATTGTTTTGGGCTGGTGGGTAGGAGAAAGGCAGAGAGAAAATTTGTAACTCAAAATCTCATGGAAAAATGAATGATGTAAACTAAAACTAAAATTTTAAAAAAATAAAAATCAAATGACAGATGGAGGAAAAACTAAAAAAGAAAATAAGCATAATCCAAGAAAAACAAAAAGGGTATGAAAGAAAAGTCAACCAACTAGAACAGAAATCCAGAATCCCAAGGAAGAAAATGACATCTTGAAAATCAGAACTGGGCAAAGTGAAGCAACTAAAATTATAAGAGATCAAGAAATGATCAAACAAAACATAAATAATGAAAAAATAGAAGAGAAAGTGAAACATCTTTTAAGAAAAATGACAGATTTGGAGAGTAGATCAAGAAGAAAAATAAAAATAATTGGACTAACTCAAAGTTATGATCAAAAAAAGAATCTTGACACAAAACTACAAGAAATAATTAAAGAAAATTGTGCTGAAGTATTAGAACAAGGGGGAAAGTAAAAATAGAAAAAAAAACCCATCGATCATCACTTAAAAGAGGTCCTATGAAGAAAAGTTGTGCAAATATCATAGTCAAATTCCAAAATTCCCAGCTCAAAAAAAACTATTGGGAGCCAAGATGGCAGCATAGAAGCAGCAAGGTCCTGCAGCTCCCACACAGCCACGCTAAACACCCATAAAATATGATTGTGCACAAATTCTAGGGCTCTCAAACTCACAGAAATACAGAAAACACATCTCTCGCTGAAAGCAGCCCAGCAGCAGGGGATCATGGGGCTGGACGCAAGCCAAGGCCAGCCCAGCCAGAAACCACCATGCGGCCAGGCTCCAGGGCTGTAAGGAAGAGCAGAGCAGAGCCCCAGCCAGTCTACAAAACAGAAGATCTACAGCCTCCAGCAACTCCACATCTACCAAGGCGTTAAAAATAGGGATTAGAGAAAGGCAGCTCAGCAGGAGGGGCTCATCCAGGAGGCCAGCAGGCCAGGAGCCAAGACCAGCCAAGCCTGAAACCACCATGCAGCCAGGCCCCAGGGTGGTGGGGACAAGCCAAGCCTCCCAAGCCACAGCGTGAGTCTAGTTCAGAGAAGATTCTACTGGACTTCAAGCAATCTTCCCATCTACTAAGCCAGGATTAGTGGTCAGTGAAAGTAAGTAAAGCTTTCAAACTAAATTTGGGGAAGGAAAAGCAGTTCAGCCAATCTGCCCCCAGGGCAAGGAAGCAGTGGGGGAAGGGCAGGAACTGCTGTAATGCAAAGCTGCCCCCACTGGGCTGCTTCAGAGCCCCCTGGCCTGCAGACCCCAAAGTGGGGCTGAGTAAATTGATCAAGGCCAAGTGCTCTTTCAATGAACGGCCTGGATCCGGATTGTGGTCTTGGGTGGTGGTCCTGGGGAGCGCTTTCAGCAAGCCAAACCTGGGGGGGGGGGTTTTGCAACACCCACCTAATAGCTCCGGCAGCTGGGAAAACCCCAGCGATTTGGAACAGAGCTTTCTCCCCTACAAGCAGAGTTTCACAAAGCTAAAAAAAAAAACAAGCAATTAATTGACTGGCCAACATGAGGAAAAGGAAGCAAAATAAGAACAACAATAAAACTCTAGAATCCTTTCTTTTGGACAAAAAGGATCAAAGAATGGAACAGGAAGAAGACAACACAATCAGAACTCCCACACCAAAAGCTTCCAAGACACTTGAAGAATGCCTAGAAGCTATAGATAATCTAAAAAAGTACTTTGAAAGACAAAAAAGAGAAGTAGAGGAAAAATTGGGAAGAGAAAGGAGAATGATGCGAGAAAATCATGAAAAGAGAGTCAACAACCTGACTGAAGAAAACAACACTTTAAAAAATAGATTAACTCAAATGGCAAAAGAGGCCCAGAAAGCCAATGAGGAGAAGAATGCCTTAAAAAGTCGAATTTCCCAGATGGAAAAAGAATCTCAAAAGCATTCTGAAGAGAATAATTCCTTCAGAATTAGA
>CM053598.1:119031322-119047217 GCA_028646575.1 Pseudocheirus occidentalis
GGCTAGATTTTTGTGTTAAGTGTCTGAGGCCAGATTTGAACTCAGGTCCTCCTGACTCCAGGGCTGGTGCTCTATTCACTGCGCCACCTAGCCGCCCCCAGAATGCTTTTGAGATTCTTTTTCCATCTGGGAAATTCGACTTTTTTAGGCATTCTCCTCATTGGCTTTCTGGGCCTCTTTTGCCATTTGACTTAATCTATTTTTTAAAGTGTTGTTTTCTTCAGTCAGGTTGTTGACTCTCTTTTCATGATTTTCTCGCATCATTCTCATTTATCTTCTCAGTTTTTCCTCCACTTTTCTTATTTGTTTTTCAAAGTCTTTTCAGTTGATCTATAGCTGCTCGGAATTCTTCAAGTGTCTTGGAAGCATTTGGTGTGGGAGTTCTGTGTTGTCTTCCTCCTGTTCCATGCTTTGAACCTTTTTGTCCACCAAAAAGGATTCTGGAGTTTTATTGCTGTTCTTATTTTGCTTCCTTTTCCTCATGTTGGCCAGTCAATGAATTGGTTGGGTTTTTTTTTTAGCTCTGTGAAACTCTGCTTGCAGGGGGGAAAGCTCTGTTCCAAATTGCTGGGGTTTTCCCAGCTGCTAGAGCTATTAGGGGGGTTTTGTAGCCCCCTCCCCCACGTTTGGCTTGCTGAAAGCACTCCACAGGACCACCACTCAAGACGACAATCCGGATCCAGGCCACTCAACGAAAGAGCAGTTGGCCCTGATCAACTGACTCAGTCCCCCTTGGAGTCTGCAGGCCAGGGACTCTGAAGCAGTCCAGTGGAGGCAGCCTCGGGTTACAGCAGTTCCTGCCCTTCCCCCACTGCTTCCTTGACCTGGGGGCAGATTGGCTGAACTGCTTTTTCTCCCCCAAATTAAGTTTCAAAGTTTCATTTTCACTGAGGGTCTCTAATCCTGGTTTGCTGGATGTGAAGATCCCCTCAGGTACAGTAGATCTTCTCTGAAGTAGACTCAGGCTGGGGCTTGGGAGGCTGGGCTCCTTCTGACCACCCTGGGGCCTGGCCTGGCCGCATTTTGGTTTGGGGCTGGTCTGGTCTCGGCTCCCAGCTTGCTAGATGAGCCCCTCTTGCCCAGCTGCCCCTCTCCAATCCCTGTTTTTCATGCCTTGGTAGATGTGGAGTTGCTGGAGGTGTGGTAGATCTTCTCTCGTGTAGACTGGCTGTCCTGGCTCGGCTCCTTCCTACCACCCTGGGCCTGGCCTTGGTTTTGGTTTCAAGCTGTGCTGGCCTTGGCTCCTGGCCTGCCGTGATGAGCCCCTGCTTGCTGAGCTGCCTTCAGCGAGAGATGTGTTTTCTGTATTTTTGTGAGTCTGAGAGTCCTAGACTTTGTCTGGGGTCGTATTTTATGGGTGTTTAGGGTGGTTGTGTGGGAGCTGTGGAACCTTGCTGCTTCTATGCTGCCATCTTGGCTCTGCCCCTCGATGCTTTATTGATTGATTGATTTGTGGATTATTAAAAGTGTCAATTGTTAGAGTTGAAGAAGTTGATTAGAACAAGAAGTTAGGCTGTTGTCTTTTTGCATAATATCAGTGATTTTTTTTTAGTGTATTTTCCTCTTTTGAAGTGTATAGAGAATTATCTCTCATGCTTTAGAAGTTATACCTTATCTAGTGCAAATGCCTTTTTCGTCCAGACTAGCCATCTTTGCCTGATTGACCAATTGAAGAGATACTTATTTAGGACCTACTTTGTTAGCTACGACATTAGGCCCTAGAACAGCTGTTCTCAATCTGTGGGTCGCGACCCTTTTGGGGTTCAAACGACCTTTTCACAGGGGTCACATATTTCTGATGGTCTTAGGAACCGAGGCACCTCTCCTCTATCTGTCTCCCCGTAGGTCTTCCCACATGCAAATATGCCCACATGTTAAAGTATTAGAGTATTAAAGGGTCACAGCATTAGGAAGGTTGAGAACCTTTGCCCTAGAGTAACAGGAGAACAACCAAAACATTCTTTCCCCTCAAGAGCCTCATATTTTATTGAAGGGGATGCATATATGTAAGTACGATATAGTTTTTACAGCCAAAGTGTTAATACCTGAATGATTCAGGAGAGGAGTCATGTAGGAGATGGTTTTTGAGTTGATCCTTGAATGGAGCTATAGATTCTAAAAAGTAGTAGAAATGAGGAGAAAGTACATTTTGGAGATGAGGCTCCGTTTATATAAAAGTGTTAAATCAAGAGATGGAATATCACATTGAATAATACCTAGCTGGACACTTTAACCAGAACAGAAAGTTCATGAAAGGCAGTACTATTTGAAAATAAAAAGTCTGGAAAGGGACAGCTATATTATCAGATGTTTTAAAAATTAGGCCTACAACTAGGCGCAGTAAGAACTCACTGAACATTTTTGAGTAGTAGGATGATAAGGTCAGGATTTGTGCTTTTAATGAGATCAGTTTGGCAGCTATGTAGAAGATGGCTTGGAGAGGGAAGAGACTAAAGGCAGGGAGACCAAATAGGAGGCTTAGGATAGTTTTAGGTTTGCAATTATGAAATCTTAGGCCAGGGCAGACATTATGTGAATGGAGATAAAGGGAACAGATGGGGACAGTGGTGTAGAGATAGAATGGACAAGAGTGACAATTCTTTGAATATGGGAGTTTTCCTCTGTTTTTTTTGGTCAGAGAAGTTTGTTATGAAGCAGTGAGGGCCTTATTCATATTACAAAGCATAAATTTGTAATTTCTACAGGATCATTAATAAACAAATGAATAGGAAAAATTAAAGTTAGTGATTGTGATAACTCAAGGTTAGTGCTAAAGGGAGACAAGGGAGAAATGATTTATGGGTAACTTTTTTCATTGAACTGTCATTGTCCACCATCATCCATTATCAGTGATAAGTTCAAGACACTGAAGGGAGTCTAGAGCAGTGGTTATAATCTGAGAGAAGAGATGGGGGTGTGGTGGTGGGGGGAGTTGGGGACTGGAAATAATTACTTAGGTTTTAGGACCAAGGCAGAAGGAATGATTAAGGTATAGGGGGTTATGGTTTAAGAGTGAAGATTCAAATTTATGTATAAAGGAAATGAAAAATTGTAAGTGAATGCCACAGATGGATCAAGGAAATAACCTGTTCCTGTGTATTGTTAGATAAAAATGGCAGTTGATGAAGTTGATGACTTTTGAGACTAGAAAATCTGAAGGAATTCCATTATATATGTTGAAGTCCCAGAGGATAAGGGCAAGGGTTGGGTGAATGGGAGTAGAAAAGTTTGAGTCTCCTACTAAATTCCTTGAGGAAGAAGTACGGATAACTTAGAGGTTGGTGGATGCCTGCAACAAAGAGATAAGTTCCTAAAAGGAAGACATTTGATAAGTAATGGGGGCAGAAAGGATAATTTGAGAATGAGAAATATGTCTACTTTTTTTTTAAATGATAAATTGTCTACTTTTCTCTTGGCCCAGTATGTTAGGGTTGTAAAGATAGGTGTACCTTGTTTCTAGGGATGCAGTATTTCCTGAGGTTTCTGTTAATTCAAGAAGATGCAGAATGGAGGAAAAGGATTTTCAAAATCCTTAGTTTTTGAACATCAGGAATTGGATGTTGTATAGACACCATAAACTCATTATGAAACAAAACTCTTTATCTTCCCCCCCCCCACCCAAGTCTCCCCTATTTGGAAGTTCCCAATTATTATTTTAAAAATTAATATAAATTTTTTTCAATTAAAATCTTTCCTCTTCTGCCTCTCCTCCTCTTGGAGGGAAAGAAAAAGAAATATCCTTCTAACAAATGTGCTGTATATCAGGCAAGACAAATTCCCACATCAGCCATGTCCAAAAAAGTGTCTTCTATATTATTACCTCTGAGGTGATATAGCATGCTTTCTTATCAGTCTTTTGGAAAGATAGTAGATCATTGCACTCGTCAGTATTCGTAAGTATTTCAAAGTAGTTTGTCTTTTCATTGTTGTTATAGTATAAATTATTTTCCTGGTTTGATTCACTTCACTCTGCGTCATTTTGATACAAATTTTTCCAAAGTTTCTCTGAAGCCATTTCCCAGTTTGTGCTCACCTCTTTAGTTGATGGTTCTTTGCCATCACAAAAAAAGCTACTATAAATATTTTTGTATATGTGGGTCCTTTTGTTTTTTTCTTTGGTCTTTTTGGGGTACAGGCTTAGTGATCATATCTCTGGGCAAGAGGATATGTCCTGGACAGTTTAATAAACTAGTGGAAATAGTTCCAAATTGTTTTCCAGAATGTCATGGCCAGTTCACACCTCTGCCAACAGTGCATTATTGTGCTTGTTTTCCTGAAGCCCTTCCAATTTTCCTTTTTTTAAAAATTCGTTTTGACAATTGGATGGTTGTGAATTGGGACCTGTTTTGCTTTCATTTGCATTTCTTTGTTATTGAATTAAATTATTTTGTCATATGTGACTGATAAAGACTTGCTCAAATCATTTGACCTTTTATCCATTGAAAAATGACTTTTGCTTTTACAGAGTTGAGTCAATTCATATTATATAGCTTGAAAAATGAGGCCTTTATCAGAAACACTGGTTGCAAAGTTTTTTTTCCCCAAGTACCTGCTCCTTTTCTCGTTTAAGTTACATTGATTTTGTTTGTGCAAAGCCTTTTTAAATTTTATGTAACTAGAATTATACAATTTATCTCCTGTGATATCTCTTTCTCTTGTTTGATCATAAACTCGTAAGTCTAAAAGGTAATTTCTTCCTTGCTCCTCTGATTACTTTCTGATGTTACCCTTTTTTTCTTTGCCATGTATTCATTTGGGATTCACTTGGATTTATAATGTGAGATTTTGATCTATACTTAGTTCATGCCATAACACCTTCCAGTTTTAGTTTTCCCAGTAGTTTTTATGAATAGTGAATTCTTATCTCAATAATTGGGGTCTTTAGACTTGTCAGCCCATGAGTAAGTAAACATTTGTTAAGCACCTACCATATGCTGGGCACCGTGATAAGATTTGGGGACACAAAGAAAGACAAAAGACCGTATTTGCCATCAAGGAACTTTCAATCTAATGGGAAAGACACTGTGCAAACAAACATAATGCAAGCTATATTATATACAAGACAAATAGGAAATAATTAAAAGAAAAGGCACTGGAATTAAGAGGGATTGTGAAAAGCTTTTGTAGGAGTTGAGATTTTACCTGGGACTTGAAGGAAATCTGGAGGTAGAAGTGAGGACAAAGAGCACTGCAGGCCTAGGAGACTGGCAGTGAATGTGCCTGGAGCCAAGAGATGAGTGTCTTGTTGGACAAACAGCCAGGGAGCCAGTGGCAACAGATGAAGGTGGTGTCTGGGAGGGGTCGTAGCAAATATGATGTGTAAGTTCCCTGTTCCTTTTCAGCTTCCCATTGTTACCTTTGAGAGCATAATCATGAAACTTTGATGTCATCTTTGATTCTGGACTCCGTCACTGCCTCCCTTGTATCCAGTCTGTTGCCAGGCTGTTCTTCTTTCCTCTGACACAGACACTATGTCCTGGTATATAGGGAGGGGACAGTGGTATTTATTAAGCACCTATTGTGTGTCAGGCACTGTGCTAAACCCTTGACAAATATCTCATTTGATCCTCACAACAACCTTGGCAAGTAAGTGCTTTTATTATTTGCATTTCACAGTTGAAGAAACTGAAGCAGACAACACACAGGTCTGCCTATGTCATCCCTCTACTCACTCAACTCTAGTGACTCTGTATCATCTTCAGGATCAAATAAAAAGATCTCTTGCATTCAAAGTTCTTCATAATTTTCCCTCCCCACCCCACTCTCCCTTACACTCTCCACCTCATTCTTCTTATACCTTACATATACCTTCCCTGGCTTCTTTCAGGTCCCAGCTAAAATCCCACATTGTACAGGAAACCTTTCCCAATCCTCCTTAATTCTAGAGTCTTTCTGAGATTAGACAGTTGGGTGGCGTAGTGGATATAATGCTGTCCTGGAGTCAGGAAGACTTAATCTTTGTGAGTAAAAGTCTGGCCTCAGACACTTAGTAGTTGTGTGATTCTGGTCAAGTCACTTTACCCAGCTTCCTCCTGTAAAATGAACTTGAGAAGGAAATGGAAAACCATCTTTACCAAGAAAACCCCAAATGAAGTCATGAAGAGTCAGACATGACTGAAATGACTGAACATCTCTGAGATTATCTCCAATTTATTCTGCGTATATTCTATTTATACATATAGTTGTTTGCATGTTGTTTCCCATTAGACTATGAGCCCCTTGATCAGGAACTATCTTTTACATTTGTCAATTTTATTTCTTTGTATTATATAATATTTGTTTCTTTTGTTTTTGTAGCCAGAACTTAACATAGTGCCTGCATATAGTAGGCGATTAATAAATGGTTATTGAGTGACCGACTTACTTTTACTCACCCCACGTCTTGGTAATAAGGCTTGTTGAGTCCACCTTCTTCACTTCTACAATTTTTGTCTCTTTCCACTTAGATACCATCCTAACGTAGAGCTCCTTATCACTTCTTTCATGTAATACAATAGTCAGTGGTCTTCTAGTTTGTCTCTTTGCTTCAAGTCTCTTCCTGCTCCTATCCATCCTCTACTCAGCTGCTAAAATAATCTTCTTAATGCTGATCTCTGAACATTTTATATGTATACTTGAGTTGTAGTGGCCCCTTGTTACCTCCTGAATAAAACATAAAATCCGTTGGCATTTAAAGCCTTTTATAATGTAACCCCTTCTTACCTTTTTAGTCCCCTCCATGCTACACTGACCTACTTACTGTTCTTGGCACATGATATTCCATCTCCCATTTCCATGGCTTTGCACACAGATTGTTCCCCAAACTGGAAAGGTCTTTATCCTCATCCTTGTCTTTTAAATTTTCTGCATTCCTTCAAAGACTCAATTCAAATTCTACCTCCAATACCAAATTGTCCCCTCTCCTTCCTTCTCCTATGGTACCTTCTGTCTACTCTGTAAATAAAGCCCCCATCCCTTGTTATTTGTAGTCTCCCCATTAGAATGTGAACTTGACAGAAAGGACTGTTTTTGCCTTTCTTTGATCTGAGTTCAAATCCAGCTGTGTGACCCTAGGTAAGTCACTTAATCTCTGTTTGACCTAATCCACTGGAAAAAGAAATACAAACTACAGTATCTTTTCCAAGAAAACTCCTTTGAACAGTATGGTTCATAGGTCATGAAGAGTTGGCCACAACTAAACAGCAACAAGTTATTTCCTCGAGGCTTAGCATTGTGCATAACAAGTCCTTAATACGTGATTGATAAATGCTTATGAGCAGCTAGGTGAGCACTGAGTCTGGTGTCAGGAGGACTCTAGTTCAAATCTAGCCTTTTATGGAACAACCACAAATGCTTGTGATTGTGGGAGCTGGTATTTAGTATGACAAATAACTGTTTGATATGTAGGCACCACCCTCTAGGGGCCTATTCCTACTAACCACAAATTCACTATCTTTGACATCCAAGGACCTGAATCTTTTTTTTTATACTTTTGAGATGGCATTTGAAGAATAACAAGTCTTTAGGGACTGTGCTGAATTTATGTTTCTTATTCTTCCTGGAACCTCAGTCAGTCAATCAATAAACATCTAAAAAGACAGTCTCTCCCCTCAAGGAGTTTACTGTCTAATAGAGAAGACCACTTGCAAATAAATATACAAAGCAAGCTAGTGTATCAGCAAGCACCCTAGCATACCTAGGGCAGCTGTTAGCGCAGGTTCTTAGATCTGCTTTACTAAAGGAAAGCAACTCAAATTGGGTTAACAGTCTTTCTTTAATCAAACAAACATTTCATTTACCTAGTTCCGGGGAAAAAGTCAGTACCCTGAACTCGAGAGAATACAAACCCAACTTACAAGCACAAGTTACAAACAAGTTACAAGCAGACAAAGAAACAGATCAGCAGATGGGCTTCCAACCATCTGATCATCATATCCATTACCTATTCAAGTTACCAGAGAGAGGAGCATCAACACATGAGTTTTTCAAAGGGGGGTGGGGTGCTCAACGGCTTCCCAGAGTCTCCTCTGGTCAAATCACACAACTCTTCTCAAAGTGAGCCCGGAAAAGCAAAGCCTCATATCAGAGTGTATGTATAGGCTTCTCCTGGGTCAGCCTTCTTGACCCACTGTCCAGTTACAAAGTAGCAAGGTGTGGCCATTCCCAAAAAACAAGCCTCCCGCCACAGGCTCCACATGACCATATTCAACCTATCGGGGGGCAGAGTATACTTTGAAATCAGGGAACGTTCTCAGAGCCACTTAAGCAAAGGGTCTAGGGGCAGGAAGGAGCTTCAGATTCTCATTACAGCTATCTACATGACAAACAGGAAATAATTAATGGGAGTAGGCATTGGAGTTAAGAGAAATTAGGAAAATCTTCCAGGAGAAGGTGGGGTTTTAGTTGGGACTTAAATGAACCTAGGAAAGTCAGCCAGGATGAAGAAGGAAGAGCCTTATGGCCAGGGTCACTGAATCAGAGAGTATATACCTAGGAGTAAAGTATAAGAAAACTGGAAAGGTAGGAGGGAGCTAGACTACAAAGGACTGGGAATGCCAAAGGCAGCACTTTGTATTTGTTCCTAGAGACTATAGGAAGCTATTGGTGTTTTTTGAGTTAGGGGGTTGGATGATTAGGATAGGGTAAGATGAGTCAATATAACATGACTTGAGGCAGGCACACCCACCAGCAGGGTCATCTTGGTTTGAGGTGATAAGGCCGTGCACCAAAGTGGTGGTAGTGTCAGAGAGAGAAGGGGGTGTTTTTGAGAGGTGTTGCAGAGGTAAAATCAACAGGCCTTGGCAACAGATTGGCCATGGGGGAGTGGTGTGAGAGAGAGTGAGAAATCTAGGGTGTGAGCCTTGAGGGACTGGGAGGATGAAATTGTCCTCTACAGCAATAAGGAAAAGATTTGGGGGAAGGTTTAGGAAGAAAGATGAGTTCCATTTTGAGCATACTTTAAGGTGTCTACTGAACATCCAGTTCAAGATGTCTGAAAGGCAGTTGGAGATGTAAGATTGCAAGTTTTCAGAGAGATTGGGGCAGGATAGGTACGTTTTGAGAAACCTTAGCATAGAGGTGGTAACTAAATGCAGAGAAATTGATGAAATCACCAAGTAAAGTAGTATAGAAGGAGGAGAGCCCAGGACGGAACCTTGGGGGACACTTAAAGTCAGAGGGAATTATCTGGAAGAAGATCCAGCAAAGAAGACTGAGGAATGGTCAGGTGGGTATTATGACAACCAGGGAGAGAATAGTGTCCTGAATACCTAGAGAAGAGAGAAAATCAAGGAGGAGAGAATGATCAACCTTATCAAAAGCCTGCAGGAGGTTCAGGAGAAATAGGATGGAGAAAAGGCCCATTGGATTTGGCAACTAAGAGATCATTAGTAACTTTGGAAAGAGCAATTTCAGTGGAAAAGATCAAGTTGGAATCCAGATTTTAGCTAGAAGAGATTATGAGAAGAGAAAGTTGAGGCACCTATTGTAGACAGTCTTTTTGAGGGGTTTAACTAGAAAGGGCAGATAAGATAGAATGATAGCAGGGATGAAAGGATCAAGTGAAGGTTTTTTCAGGATAGGAAAGAAGAGGGTGTCTTTGTAGGTAACAAGGAATGAGCCAGTAGAGAGGAGAAGACTGAAATAAGTGAAATACAGAGGGCAGTCTGTTGGAGGAGGTGGAATGGAATCACTGAATATCTTACTGCTTGAAAGTAACTCCATTCCTTACCTCTTCTCTCCTCTCTCTCTCTCTCTCTCTCTCTCTCTCTCTCTCTCTCTCTCTCTCTCCCTCCCTCTCCCTCCCTCCCTCCCTCCCTCCCTCCCTCCCTCTCTCTCTCTTCCTCTCCCCCCCCCCCATCTCTGGTGCAGTGAGGCTCAAGATCTGCAGTGTAATGCCTTTCTGATCTAGTGCTGTACTGCCAAGGCTGCCTAAAATCTGGGACCTGGAATGGTTATGCAAGTCTACTTTTTGGTGAGAGATTTTGAATTTGAATAGTGGTATAGATGGATTTGAAAGGTAGTATTTAGGATGGCACCAGGGGGTTTTATTTCATTTTCTTAAGTGATGTTTCTCTTTCCTATGGCACATTTAATGTTCAAGTATCTACAGAGAGGTCTACGAGAGGTGTTAAAGAGGCCTTGTATTTCAGAAATGTTGACTAAAGAAGCCAATTAATAACTGTTACATTGAAAGCTTTTGGACACCAAGACAAAAACTTGCTTAGCTCTCAGGGATCTTTGAACTGAGAGATGGTGGGGTGTGGTACAATACAGTTTAGATAAAATAAGTACTTGGAGGTTATTTGAGAATGGAAGATGGTATAAACAATTATGAGTCATTAAAGACTTCTTGGGAGAAGCAAGTAACCTTGAGGGGAAGATAAGAATTCTGTTTGGAGGAGATGAAAAAGCCTTGCATTCTAGTCATAGGGTAGGAGTCATAGTAGTCATAGTTGGGATTGGTACAGATACATGGAGACTTAGTAATGGTATACTGAATTCAGGAATGGCTAATTGTCTCATTTGACCGGGTAAAATATATAAAGAGGGGAGCGATTGACATGGTTGGGAATGTAGGCTGGAGCTAGATTGTGCCGGGCCTAGAATAATAAGCTTTCTACAAGATCACTTTCCTCTCTACTGCATTTGCAGGGGGCAGCTGCCTATACAGCCTGTGGGCTGCTTGCAGTGCACTAAAGGATTTTGGTTGCAGCCCTCTAGAAATGTAGGGGAAAATGTCCATTGTGTGTAGAGGAAATCCTTTGGTGTGCCACAAGCAGCCCACATTGTGCACGCCTGATGTAAAACAGCATTCTCGTCTGGAGTTTACACTGCTTAGTCTAAGAGATACTGGCTGGAGATCTGTAAAACAAATGGAATTGAAGTTCCTGGAAGATCTTTATCAGCTGTTGAGTTCTCTCTATTGCAACTTAACCAATAGTTTAAGTAAAACTTGTTCTGAATTTCTAGAATTCGAGTTAAATTTGTAAGGAGTGAGCCCAGAGGCAAAAGATGAAAAAAAAAAACACCACCATTTCCCCTTATTTTGAAATATCAATGATTTCTTCAGTGTGGACATTCCATCCTCTGGCAATAAAATTCAAAAAGCATTACTTTGGTCTTAACTACATGGGAACTGCTATTCAGAGAATGCCTCAGGGACATAGAACCCTTGGCCTCAAGTAGCTTTTCTACTGAAGATGTTTTTTTCCTTTTGCTCGGTTAGTTGTGTTTGATTCTGTGTGACTCTTTTTGGCATTTTCTTGCAGAGATACTGGAGTGGTCTGCCATTTCCTCTCCAACTCATTTTACAGATGAGGAAACTGAGGCAAACGGGGTTAAGTGATTTGCCTAGGATCACACAGCTAATAAGTGTCTGACATTTGTTCTCAGATCCCTCTAACTCCAGAGTTTTTACTATCTACAGCACCATCTAACTGCCCCACTGAAGGGATTCAGCAACTTATGGGGATCACAGGTCTTCCCAGGCAAAGTCAGAGTTAGCCCAAATGACCTTCTGCTGTTTACTGCTTCCCAGATCATGTGCCTTCATGAAGATCCATGTGATAGACCCCTTCTCACTGAAAGAATTCAGAAGAAGGAAAGCAGTTATTATGCTTCCCTGGAGGAAGCAGGTGTGGTGTTAACTAGGAACACCAATACTGGTGCAGAAACTGGAGTGGGGTTATACAGTTATATCCTTCCTGTTAGAGTTAGGGATGGCCATTGTCTTAGTAAAATATGATAAGCAAGCTTCTCCACAGGTATAGATTATCTCTCAAATAACTTTTATGGAAGCAAAACAAGATACCATGATATCCCCTCTTACTAGCATATAAATTGAAAAGTGTGTGTGTATATGTATGTAAATCGTTTGAAATCGAGGACACTAAAAATTGGAGTTTAGGAATGAATTCTTCCAGAGGTTCAGAACGATAGAGGTGAGAAAGTGAGTACATTCTCCAGGTGTGGGATAGGGTGAGACTGAGGGGAGGTGACAAGTTAGCCTAAGCAAAGGCTGGGAAGGCCAGGTAGAAGTAATGTGAAATAAAAATTAGGAAAGAGGCTATAACAAAAACCTTTTCTTTTTTTACTCCACTGGTGATAAGGAGCCTTTGGATCATCTAGAGCTGGGGAGTAAATCTTGTAGTTCTGTATCAGACCTTTACTTTGGAAACATCGTTTTAGCAGCTAGGTGACATGAGGAGTTGAACATGAGGAGTTTGAGATGCTTGGACTGTCTCCAGTTGAAAATGGATAATAGGTGGTATTTGATGATGTCAAACTCAGGTTGTATAGATATCTGGGAGTTAATCTGCTTATCAGGTAAGGTAGTCACACTTTGGGTTCAAGTCTTTTTTTTATTCCAGTTTGTCCCTTACCCAGTTAAAGTGATTTTTTTTTCCTGGAGCATTAGTCTGACACTGTTGTTACCACTCAGACTGTGCTGAGTCCCTTTTAACTTCAAGCATCAATCACAGACTCCCAAGTTAGGATTTTAAAACCCTTTATAACTTGTTCTCATGCTACCTATTTTAAAGTGTTTTTTTTTTACATGTTTCTCCCAAGCCAAACTGACTTTATAACTATTCTTTGTGTACTTGATTACATCCTCTAGTTTTTTGCCCTTGTACTGGCTCTCTCTCCTTTCTACCCCCCATCCCTGGAAAGCCCTCTCACCTTAACCCTACTTCTGAGACTACCTAGTTTCATTTAAGGCTCTGCTTAAAGCTGTTCCTTCTACATGAAACCTTTGCTGATATCTCTAGTAGCTTTCCTAAAAATTATTTTTATCTGTTTTTTTTGGGGGGGTGCATATGTGTATATGCACATATATACATATGTGTATGTGTATGCATCTCCTTTTGCTGGGATATCTGTAAACTCCTTTATTTAATCAACAAATATTTGTTAAATGACTGCTGTGTGCTAGATATTACTTATAGTCATAAAGAGAGAAACAATCTCTAGTTGTTATGAACTTATATTCTAATGGAGGAGACATTGGAGGAGGAGATATGAATTTATAGAGCATAAGCATAAAGTGAATAAATAAAAAGAAATTCAAAGTAATTTAAAACAAGGTTGTTTGGGAGGCAAGTCATTACCTGTTGAAGTGGATTATGTCTTAGAAAAATACAGGTACTCTGTGAGTCTTGAGTTAAAACAGGGAATGCATTCTGGGAATATAGAACTGGAGATGAGAGATGGGGTGTCATTTGTGAGGGCCAGAAAGAAGGTCAGTTTGGCTGGAACACAGAATGTAGGAGGGGGAGTAAATGTCCAGTTATTCTGGAAAGAGAAAGTTGAGGACAGGTTGTTTAAAAGCTAAACAAGAATTTACATTTAATCTTAGAAGCAGTAAGAAGCCAGTGAAGCTGGTTTTATATGGGTGTCAGATGGATAGGTGTAGAACTTGCAGAAAATGTTTTTGGCAACAGCAGTGTTGAGGATGGTAAGGGTGACTGGTCAAGAGACTATTTTAATAATACGATTTCTGATAATGTTTTTTGGTCATGATATACAAGTTGTCCAATGATTAATTTTTTTCTTCTGGATCTGTTTTCCAAGTCATTTGTTTTTGCTGTGAGATACCTTAAATTTTCTTGTTTTTTTTTTTGTCAGTCTTTTGATTTTGTTATTTTTTGATTGTTGCATAGATCCTATGTAGTCCATTCTGATTTTTTTCTTTTTTGTGATACTTTAATTTTTTTCTCATGATTTCCATTTTAATTTTCAGGAAGCTTATTGCTTGAACTAGGTTTTGTATCTTTTGAGCCAATACGTTAATTCTTTTTTCATTTCTTTTTTCCTTAGCTTTGAACTCTTCTGGTTTTTTCCACAAGTACTCTAATTGATTATACATATGTGTGTGTGTGTGTGTGTATTTTAAATGTTCTTCTTGTTCTGCTTTTATCTCTTCTAGGAATTGTAGTTGAATTTGTGCCTAAGCTATGTTTTTCTTTGAGGATTTACTTGTAGATAATTCTCTTATTCTGTATTTGTATGTTGAACATCCCTGTCACATTAATGGCTATTTTATAGTAGGAATTTTTTGTTGGGGGGGGGGGTGTTCGTTCTTTCAGCCTACTTCCTGACTTCCAACTTTATATTAGGACTAACCTCTACACATTTCTGCTGGGATTGGCTAGGCTGGTCCTCTGCTATTTTTCTTTGGTTACTGAATGATGTTGTTTGAGGATCCCAGATACTGTCAGCTGGGAACCTACACACTGTTAATGCTTTGATCCAGGACGAAATTTGATTGTTATCCTTGTGGTCTGAGCTCTTCAAGGTCCTGACCTGAGTTTGGATCTCTCGGAGCAGTAGTAAATTGCTGTTGTGCCCAGCACCTGTCGGCTAACTGGGAAGCTCTCTCTCCACACTTTTGATTATAGAAATTTGTCATTAAGAGTAAGGACCACAACTAAAGGAAGGGAATATTTCCACAAATTCCAGATGGAAGTTGTATAGACTGTCAGTTGGTATTGAGTCACACTTAAAGTCTGCTGGGTGAAATTGAGTCAGGAGAATTTACCTCAAGTTAGGTGGAACAGCTGTTCTCCCAACTTCCCCATGAGATCACCCTCTGCAGTTGATAGATACACCTCATGGGGTTGCTGGCATTCTGGATCAGTGATGCCAGCAGCCTTTATTGACATCCACACCTGGAGTTAGACTCAAAAACAGTCAGTTAATAGCACCATAAAATCTTAAATAGCAAATTCCAATAATGAGCTTCAGGTATGACCATAATTCACGTTGGTTAAGGGACATCTTTAAAACGAGACTTAGATATAGAAGCAGCAAGGTCCCACAGCTCCTACACCTCCACCCTGAACACCCATAAAATAAGAGCCCAGACAAAGTCTAGGAAAGTCTAGGACTCCCAGACTCACAAAAATACAGAAAACACATCTCTCGCTGAAGGCAGCTTGGCAGCAGGGGCTCATTGGGCCAGGAGTAGAGGCCAGCCCAGCCTGAAGCTGAGACCGCGGCCAGGCCAGGAGAGGTGGGAAGGATCCGGGCTGAGCTGAGCCAAGCCCTGCCATGCCACAGCCAGTCTTCAGAGGAGAGGATCCACAGCCTTCAGCACCTACACATCTGCCAAGGCATGAGGAACGGGGACGGGAGAGGGGCAGTTTGCAGCTTGCACAGGAGCAGAGACCAGCCCAGCCCAAAACCGCAGCTATGGCCAGGCCCCAGGGTGGCCAGGAGGAGCTGAGCCTCCCAAGACGCAGCTTGAGTCTACCTTGGAGAAGTTAGAAAGCATCTGCCTGAGGGGATCTTAAAATCCTGCAAACCAGGGTCAGAGATGGTTAGTGAAAGTGAAACTTTGGAAAATTAATTTGGGGAAAGAAAAGCAGTTCAGCCAATCTGCCCCCAGGGCAAGGAAGCAGTGGGGGAAGGGAACTGCTGGAGCCCACGGCGGCCCCCACCAGGCTGCTTCAGAGTCCCTGGCCGGCAGACTCCATAGGGGGGCTGAATCAGTTGATCAGGGCCAAGTAATCTTGCATTGAGTGGCCTAGATCCGGATCGTGGTCTTGGGTGGTGGTCCTGGGGTGCACTTTCAGCAAGCCAAAGCTGGAGGGACTTGCAACACCCCCCTAATAGCTCCGGCAGTTGGGAAAACCCCAGCGATTTGGAACAGAGCTTCCCCTCTTGGAAGCAGAGTTTCACAGAGCTAAAAAAACCCAACTAATTAATTGACTGACCAACATGAGGAAAAGGAAGCAAAATAAAAACAATAAAACTCTAGAATCCTTTTTTATGGACAAAAAGGATCAAAGAATGGAACGGGAGGAAGACAGCCCAGAACTCAGAACTCCCACACCAAGTGCTTCCAAGACAATTGAAGAATGACTAGAAGCTATACATCAACTGAAAAAGGACTTTGAAAGCCAAATAAGAGAAG
>CM053598.1:119047717-119065368 GCA_028646575.1 Pseudocheirus occidentalis
CTCTGTTCCTAATTGCTGGGGTTTTCCCAGCTGCCAGAGCTATTAGGGGGGGTGTTGCAAGTCCCCCCAACTTTGGCTTGCTGAAAGCACACCCCAGGACTACCACCCAAGACCACGATCTGGATCCAGGCTGCTCAATGCAAGAGCACTTGGCCCTGATCAATTGATTCAGCCCCCCTGCAGAGTCCGTAGGCCAGAGGCTCTGAAGCAGCCCAGTGGGGGCTGCCACCGGTTCCAGCAGTTCCCCTCCCCCACTGCTTCCTTGACCTGGGGGCAGATTGGTGGAACTGCTTTTCCTCCAAATTAATTTTCAAAGTTTTCACTTTCACTGAGGATCTCTAATCCTGGTTTGGTGGATGTGAAGATTCCCTCAGGTGCAATAGATGTTCTCTGAAGTAGACTCAAGCAACGGCTTGGGAGACTCAGCTCCTCCTGACTGCCCTGGGGCTGTGCCTGGCCGCAGCTGCAGTTTTGCCCTGTGCCAGTCTCTGCTCCTGTGTGAGCTGCCCCTCTCCCATCCCTGTTCCTCACGCCTTGGCAGATGTGGAGGTGCTATAGGCTATAGATCCTCTCCTCTGAAGACTGGCTGCGGGCACGGCTGGGCTCCGGCTCCTTCTCACTGCCCCGGGCCTGGCTGCAGTCTTGGCTTCAGGCTGGGTCAGCCTCCACTCCCATCCACAGCGATGAGCCCCTGCTGCCAAGCTGCCTTCAGCAAGAGATGTGTTTTCTGTATTTTTGTGAGTCTGAGAGTCCTAGACTTTGTTTGGGCTCATATAGGTGTTTAGGGTGGAAGTGTGGGAGCTGTGGGACCTTGCTGCTTCTACACCGCCATCTTGGCTCCGCCCTGCCACTAATGTTTGGATGACTGGAGCTGAACAGAGTAGTCTAGAATCAGGAGAATGAGGGAAACCGCTTGTAAGCAGGAAGGAAGATTAAGCATATGTGCTGTGGCCCTGCCCCTACTTATACAGATGTGTAACTGAGTTGAGCTTACAGAAATTGTGGAGGAGAGGAGGATAGTGACTTAGATCATGAACTTTTTTTTATTTTGCTTTTTGGAGGGGGAAAGGTAGGGCAATTGGAGTTAAGTGACTTGTCCAAGGTCACACAGCTCGGTCATGAACTTCTTAAGAAAAGAGGAAGAATGACCTGAGGTGGAGGTCATAATTGCAGCTACTATACTTTTTATTGACAGGAAATTTTTGATTTGAGTATACTTCAAAGGGGAAAAGGTTACTGAGTTAAAAAGGCAAAAGTCATGTTTGAAATTGACAAAGAGGGTCAAAGAATATTCTGTGTCCTCTTCAGTATAATGATGGGAATTGTGAATGAGGATCAGTAAGGGCTAATAGATGGAAAGAGTATGAGTAATGGAATCTAGATAAAGGGGAGTTTTTTCCACTGTTGAAAATTCCACAAGGGTACAATGGAGGTGGTACAAACATTGGTATTGGGATATGTTAGTGTAGAGTTGAGGGGGGAAGGGATTTTTGGCGTGGGGTAGGGGGAAAACCAGGATAGGTATCTCCTAAATTACTGGTGATTATTACAGGAGAAAGTGGAGAGACCTTGGGGGGTAATAGTGGGTGTCAGGTGGACAAGGAAGCCCTTTGTCCACAAGAATTGTATAGGGAGCAGAGTGGTACTTTGTCTGATTCTTCTCCTGGATGTCCAGTGGATGAAGGAGAAATGGGACAAATGGGGTCATGTTGATTTTTCATTGCCTTGACCCTGGGAGGCAGAGGACTACTTCATGACAGAATGTTTTTCTTTTTGTATCTCGGGAGCCTGTCTGGCTCAGGACCTGCCTGATACCTAGTAGACTTGTTGATTGATGATAAACATCAATAGCAGTTCTTGAATAAAGCTGAGAAGGCAAGCCTTGTGCTACAGTTGAAAGGACAGTGCCTCTGGAGTTTGAGTGCCTGAGTTGAAATCCTATCTCTGACACTTAGCTGCAGATGTGACACAGAACAAATCACTTCATCTCCCTTGTAAAATGAGGACTTGGATTAGTTGATTCCTTGAGGATCCTGTCTTCTGCTCTATTTGAAGAACATCAGCCCTCTTCCTATTCTTCTTTGAACATCCTCTGAGAGGACCTTGGACAACTCTGAATTCTCACTTTCTTTTTTTCACGGACTGACAACCTTTTCTCATTCATCTAAGTCCTTTTTCTAGATATAATGCTTCTCTTTGTTACAGGTTATACCAAGACATGAGCAGTGCAGTAGACATTTCTCTTGACCACGGTGCAGGAAGTAGTGTTATTAATAGTATTGTGGTAAATTAGGTGTGGTGGATTTGGAGTTTGATGGGAAGGGACTATGTGTGTTAAATTCTCTCTCTCCCTCTCTCTCTCTCCCTCCCTCCCTCCCTCACTTTCTTTGTGACCTTTCCAAGTTGCTTGTCTCAGGGACTCCAGTTTCTCATCTGTAAAATGAGAGGGTTGGAATAAAGGAAGGACATGAGCACTATTAAGTGCCTGTTGTGTGCCAGATGCTATACTAAGTTCTTTACAGATATTGCCTTATTAAAACCTCATAACAACCCTGAGAAGTAGGTGCTCTTGATATCTTTTTGAAGAAATTGGAACATACAGAGTTTATATGATTTGCCCAGGAACACACCAGATAGCTAGCACATGTCTAAGGTCATATTTTAACTCAAGTCTTCTTGACTCCAGTCCTAATATTCTGTTCACTGTGTTCCCCACCTAGCTGCCTCTGATTTAGACTAAGTTCTACTCCATTGCTGTCTGCGATCCTATCATCTTTGTGTATAAAGGACAGTACAGTTTCAGTTTATAGAATGTTTGGATGCTAATATTGGAACTTTGTGTATCTAATAAGGAGGCATCTCTCTCCTAAAAAGTCATTCGTTTAAGGTATTAGTTGTTTCCTCTCTATCTGTGTTTTAGACTAGACTGACCTTTAAATAGAATACTATCCCTGGATATACAAAGATAAAGGTAACAAAGGCAAATTCTTTTTTTTGAAAGAATTTCTGAACTAGTTATAGAAGAGGCATGACTTAGACCATTCTTAGATGATAATATAATCAGAAGTATTCAGAACTGATTTTATTGTTGTTTAGTTATATCACTTGTGTCCAACTTCTCTTTTGTTCCCATTTTGGGGTTTTCTTGGCAAAGAAACTGCAGTAGTTTGCCATTTCTTTTTCCAAATTGAGACAAAAAAGGGTAAGTGACTTGTGCAGGGTCACACAGTGTTTGATAGCTAGACTCGAAGATTGGTTGTTATACAATTAAGAAAGTTTTTCTCCCTCTCACCACTACCCTTCCTCACCATTAAGAAAAATAGAACTTTTCACTAGGGAAAAAATTACTATATTGGCATTCCATCACCCTTCTGTTAGAAGAGGGGGTAGCATTTTTTAACATTAGTCTTCTCAAATCATATTTAATCATTCATTTGCTCATATTTCCTAAATGTTTTATAATTACTGATTTTTAAAAATGTTTTTATGTTATAAATTGTTCTCTTGATTCCATTCATTTCATATGCTTCAGTTCATATAAATCTTTCCAGGTTTCTCTGAAACCATGTTTTATATCATTTCTTATAGCATAGTAGTACATAATAGTATTCCATTTAGTAGCTCAACATCATTGTGGCAGGAGGTCTCTGGAAGAGTATCACAGGAAACTGTACTAGGTTCTTTGCTTTATAAAGGTCTTATCTATAACTTGAATAAAGGGATAGATAGGACCAGACTGAGTCCTTTTTTTTTTTTAGTTTAAAAATGAATTATTATTTACAGATATTTAGTTTCCTCAGATATTGACTAGCTGTGGAACCCTGGGAAGTCACTTCATCCCTGCCTGCGTTGGTTTTCTCATGTAAAATGAGGATCCTAATATCATCCTCTTCCTAGGACTGTTGTGAGAATCAAGTGAGATTCCTACTTTATCCTCTCTCTTGTCTCTTCTTCCCCCCACCCCATAAAGCAATAACAACAGCAAAAAAGAAAATTCTCATCATAACAATTATGCATAGTTCAAACACCCTCCAACCCCACACACATACTGGCCATGTACAAAAAAATATATCTCCTTAATATTTAATCCCGGGGCAGCTGGGTGGCACAGTGAATTAGAGCACCAGTTCTGGAGTCAGGAGGACCTGAGTTCAAATCCAGCCCCAGACGCTCGACAGACTTACTAGCTGTGTGACCTTCGGCAAGTCATTTAACCCCAATTTCCTTCCCTCTCCCCCAAGAAAAAGAAGATTTTTTAAAAAATGAAAGTCTATCCTTTTTCCTGTTTTACCTTATCCCTTGTTTTAGCTAGACGAAATTTTATTTATATTCACATGAATCAGAATTCAAAGTGGTTTTCTTTATCATGTTGTCATTGCATAAATTAATCTCTTGGTTCTTCTTATTTCACTCTATCAGTTCAAATACATCTCCCCACTTCTCTCTATAACTGTCGCTTTCATTATCTGTTACAGCATCTTTAAATTCATGTGCCACAGTTCTGTCTTTTCCTTATTCATGGGCACCCCATTTGTTTCCAGTTCTTTGCCACCATAAAGAGTTACCAGAGCTTTCTATCTATGAGTCTTTATCTGTTTTTTTTTTTTCCAATTTCTTAGGGATATAAACCTAGTAGCTCTACTGTTGGGTCATATTATTTGGGGGTATAATTACTTTCCCAAATGTCTGAACCAGTTCACAGTTAGATTAGTCAATAGTACTTTAGTGTGCTTGTTTTCTTTCAACCTTTCCATATAACATTTGTCATATTCCTTATTTGTCCACTTTCCCAATATGACTCCCTATCACTTGCAAAATCCAATACAAAATCTTTTTGGTTTTCCAAGAACTTTTATAACCTTACTCCTCTTAGCTTTACAGTTTTTGATTCAGTGACACTGCCATCTTTGCTGACCTGGGTTCGCTACAAGGCATTTTCCCCTATCTTCCTTTGCTTGGAATGCTTGACCTCCTCAATTTTGTCTTCCTTTGCTTTTTTCAGGTCCAATTAAAATCCCATCTTCTATAGTGGGACTTTAAACTTTTACCCCTTTTTGCCCCTAAAATTTTCTACACCCCCCCCAGTTATATAGGTATATAAAATAGATAATACAAATCAAACATTTACTGATAAGTCATAAGTAAATTTATTTTAAAACAATTCTGCGATATACATATAATTTTACCATTTATTAAAGACAAAAAAATGTTCATACTAATAAGATGGACGTGCTTATTTATTTTTACTTAAAGAGTTAAATCTTGGCAGAATATATGAGAATGCAGGACACAGAACATCTTCAACATTTCTTGGAGTTGGTTGATACTTTGATTTTATAATTGTCAGTGTTGAGAATGCTGCTTTGCATAAATATGTAGTACAAAATGGCAGAAATATATTTAGGACCATTTCAGAAATTGTAGGAAATTCAAGTTTTGAACCTGTGTTTCTTGATAACTTGGCAAAATAATCTTGAACTTTTAATGACAGATAACTGATTTTTTTTATTTCAATTGAGTATGATTTATGAATCCAACTTAGTTTTTAGAGTCCAAATTTGAAGGGAAGTATTTCTGAAACTGTGTCTCCAGGTACTTCAGATGATCAGTTATAACTTACAACTAAATTTTTGGGAAGGTTATTTTCAATTTTAAAAAATCATCTGTAGCTGTAAGTAAGAACCATTTTCCACTCTGTTCTTCCATATGTTAACTTTTTAAGTAAAACTTTCAATTTTGTCTTTGAACATAAATGTTACAATTTTTTCCTTTGAAGTGACATGTTTAAATCATTGAGTTTTTTTTTAAATATCTGAGAAATAACACAATTTTGAAAGCTGTAAGTAATTAGGAAAAAAGTGAACAAAATTGGATTTCTGCTCAGTCAAAAATATAACTACTTCATCTTTCCGTTTTAATAATCTCTTTAAACTTCACCCTCTTGAGAGCCACTTTACCTCTGCAGGTAGTAATAATCTTTTGTAATCTGAGTCCATTTCTTTCCAGATGTTTAAAAACAAAGCAACTGTTAAGGGCATTGTATCATGAAGCACAACATGTAACTCTAGTGATTTTGGGGGGAGGGGCTATGAGTGCCTTGAAATGGATTATGCAGTGAATAAAAGTGATAAGTTCATTGCCATCAGCCTTAACTTTTGCTGCAAATGTAGCATTCTCTTCCATCCTTCATCTCAGTGTCTGCACACAGACTCTTAACACAATTTTTCTAATCTGAACCTTCATTTGTGAAAGATTTGACTTAAACATATGTCTTCCCCTCTTGCATACCCTTCCAAAGGGCAACAAAACAATAATTCCTCATGTATGCTTCCTTCATAAACATATCTTACATAAAGTAACAAACGTGCCATGTTAGAAATACTAGTTGTTTCATTTAACTGAATTGCAAACTTTGGGCTGTCTTAAGCCTGATAATAAGCTGCTGGAATTAGTCATTACTAATTTCAGAATTTCTTTTGGAAGACAGTATCAATATTACCCTTTATCAATAAAGGAATTTTACAAATTTTGTCTCCATTCTTTTTCCCATGAATTCTTTTTGACATTTTAATAGTAGCGGGTAACACGAGATCTTCTATCACATAGGGCTTTTTAGTTTTTGTGATTAAATAAGAAGTTTCCTAAGATTCAGGTAAATACTTTTCATTGACAGTATCAAATTTCTCAACATTTTTTCCCTTATTTGAAGATTTTAAAAGTCCTTCAGAATATTTCTTTGGTTTATTGCAGTACACTGCACACTTGGTGGTGGTGTTTTAGTTTGGCTGGTTTCATGTTCTCCATAGCCAAAACTTTGTTACAAATTAAACCAAGAGGTTTTTCCACACTATCATCATCATTAGAAGTAAATCCATATTGCAAAAATTATTCAACATATTTTCTTTTTCTTCTCAATTTAGGTGGGCTACAACCTGGTACTGAAGACTTCCTCATTGTCATCAGTGTTTTTACCTGTTTTGTCTAAATTTAGCCACTTGTCCATAATGAAAAATATTTTTATCCTTAAATAAAAAATATATTGCTAATAAATTTTTTTTGAGGGGAGAAGGCAGGGCAATTGGTTTTAAGTGACTTGCTCAAGACTTATCACATAGCTAGTAAGTGTTAAGTGTCTGAGGCCAGAGTTGAACTCAGGTAGTCCTGACTCCAGGGCCAGAGCTCTATTCACTGTGCTACCTAGCTGCCCCCTAATAATTTCTTAAATAAATACTAACTTTAGTTTGTGAAATTATATTTGTGCTTAATTTAAAAAATTGATGTTCACACTTACACACACATAGGGTGGGGATTGTGGAAAAATATTAAAGGACTTTTCTCTTGCTGCAATTAAGCATATGTTTCTGTAAAAGAAGGCGATAACAGCAATTTTAAAAATTAAACATTCAAGCATAATACAAACCAAAGATATACTAATTTAATACATACTGAGGAATGATGATAGAAAAATATAAAAAGTTTTTTTGTAATTAATCTATTATGTTTCTTTAAGAGCAGAAAACTTTGTTATGTACAGTAAAAACACTGCAATTCATAATACACAGTAGTCTCAAATCTGAGCTGAGGTGTTTTGGGAAGCATTTGTTGGCGATGTGTGACAGCATGTGCAGTGCAAAGTGAACATGTGTGTTTAGAACTAAGGCTCTAATGAAGTCATGTGCTACAGCACAGACAAATACTGCCAGAAACACATTGGATTCATTATGCATTTGATTTGGTATTAATTTTTGGTCATTGTTCAGAAACTATTGTTGCAAAATTTTTCATGACCCCCTCATTCAGTTATACAACCTCATATGGGGTCGCAACCTACAGTTTAAGGGACTTTGCATTAGTATGCCCATTTCCTCTCATCCCTTCCAGCATTTGTCATTTCTAATAGGTATGAAGTGGTGCTTTAGAGTTACTTTTAGTTGGACAGGACTGAAATGACTAAACAACAACAATCAGTAGTGATTTAGAGCATTCTTTTTTATATCACAATAGATAGCTTTGATTTCTTCTTTGGAAAACTACCTGTTCATTTCCCTCAACTATTATCAATTGAGGAATGGTTCTTTTTTTTTAAATAAGTTCTTAAATAGTTTTTTTATACTTTTAGTTTTCTAAATATTTGAGAAATGAGGCAAACTTTATAAGAGAATTTTTCTGTAAGATTAAAACATTTTTTTTAATATTACTTCATTGTCTTCAGTAAGATTTTAAAAAAAAATCTAAGTCTCCCCAGTTATCTCTTTCAGTTAGGTCTAGCTTTTCTTTTCTTTTGTGATTGCCACCCCTGCCCTTTTCGCTTCAGCTGTAGCATAATATTCTCTGTTCTAGTCCTTCGTCTCAACCCTGTGTGTTTCTTTCCATTCCAAGTGTGTCTTTTGTATACAGCATATTGTTAAATTTTGATTTCTAGTACATTCTTCTATCTGCTTCCATTTTGTAGGTTAATTTGTCCCATTCATGTTTACAATTATGATCATTAACTGCATTTCCCGCCTTCCTATTTTCCTATTTATCCTTCTCTCTTTTTTCCTGTCCCTCCTCAAAAGTTTTTGCTTTTGACCACTACCTCCCCCAATCCACCCTCCCATCTTACCATTCCATCTCTCCTCTTCCCCCCAAGTTATCTCTTAACCACTTTTATCTTATCCCTCCTTTCTCCCTGTTGGGTAAGATAGGTTCCTTTACCCAACTGAATGTGTATATATATTCTTCCCTCTTTGAGCCAATTCCAGTGAGAGTGAGATTAAAGAATTGTCCCCCCTCCCTCATTTTCCCCTCCACTATAAAACTCTTCTTACATGCCTCCTTTATGTGAGAAAAATTTTCCCCATTTTACCTCTCCTTCCTTCCAGTACATCCCTCATTCTCACTTCTACATATTTTTTGCGGGGGGGGGAGTGTTATAAAAATTGTCCCAACATAATTGCCTTGCACTCATGCCATCTGTCAACATAAACTAATGCTAAATGTCCTAATAATGATCAAGTTCTTGAAAGTTATAAGTATCATCTTCCCATGTAGGAACTTAAACAGTTTAACCTTATTGAATCTCTTATGACAGTGGTTCTCAACCTTCCTAATGCCTCAGCCCTTTAATATTCGTATATGGGCGTATCTGCATGTGGATGTACCCACCTGAAAATGGATAGAGGAGTGGTGTCTCTGTTCCTAAGACCATGGGAAATATGTGTTTTCTGATGGCCTTAGGTGTCCCCTGTGACCCCTTTGAAAGGGTAGTTGAACCCCCAAAGGGGTTGCCACCCTGCGGTTGAGAACTGCTGCCTTATGATTTCTTTTTCCTGTTTACCTTGTTATACTTTTATCGAATCCTGTGTTTAAATGTCAAGTTTTTATTTAGCTCTGAGTTTTTCGTCAGGAATGCTTGAATGTCCTCTATTTTATTAAATATCCATCTTTTCCCCTGAAGGATTATACTCAGTTTTGCTGGGTAGGTGATTCTTGGTTGTAATCCCAATTCTTTTGCCTTCCAGAATATCGTTTCAGCCCCTCTGATCCTTTAATTTAAAAGCTGCTAAGTCTATGGTTATCCTGACTGGCTCCACAATATTTGAATTGTTACTTTTATGCTGCCTGCAATATTTCCTCCTTGACCTGAGAGTTATGAAATTTGGCTGTAGTATTCCTAGGAGTTTTCATTTCGGGGTCTGAGGAGGTGATTGGTGGATTCTTTCAATTTCTTTTGTCTTCTGGATCTAACATATTCTGGCAGTGTTGCTTGATAATTTCTTGAAAGATGATGATTATGTTCTTTTTTTTGATCATGGCTTCCTGGTAGTCCAGTAAATTCTTAAATGATCTCTTTTCCAGGTGAGTTGTTTTTCCAATGAAATATTTCATGTTTTCTTCTCTTTCTTCATTCTTCTGACTTTGTTTTCTTGTTTCTTGAAGTCTCATGGAGATTTTCTGATCTTCAAAGGATTATTTTCTTCAGTTAGCTTTTGTCCTTTCTTTTCCATTTTGCTTCTTCTGTTTTTTAAAGCAGTTTTTCAGTGAATTTTTGTGCCTCTGTTACCATTAGGCCAGTTCAGTTTTTTGAGGTGATTTCCCCCATCCCCAGTATTTTTTTTTCTCTTTTACCAAGTTGTTAATTTTCTTTTCATTATTTTCCTGTATCACTGTCATTTCTGTTCAGTTTTTCCTCTACTACTCTTATTGCTTTCATTCTTCCAGGAGTTCTTACTGGCTTTGGATTCAATTAGCATTTTTCTTTAAGGCTTTTCTTATAGCTATTTTCACATTGCTATCTTCTTTTAAGTTTATGTCTTGGTCTTGAGCTTTTTATGGTCAGATTCTTTTTGTTTGCTTGCTTGCTCATTTTCCCAGCTGTTTCCTGACATCGAACTTTATGTTAAAGTTGGGCCTTGCTCATCTAGGGGTGAGGAGGCATGTGCTAAAGCTCGAATCTTTTTCATGCTGCTATTATAAGAGCTAGTTCTGGAGATCTTTAGGTTTTTGATGTTTCCAAGGTGATATGATCTGTGGAGAGTGTGGTTACTTCTCTTGGTCTGAACCCTGGTCTTTACCCAGGAAGGGCCACTGCTGCTTTGCAACCAAAAGTTCTAGTGCTCCTCTCTGCCCTGGAAATATTACCAGTACCACTGCTCTCTTGTTACTGATCACAAGTTCTCTCTGAAACTGAGACCCAGTAAGTCTTATGGACAATAGAGTTGCCAGTCAGTGCCAGGAAACAGTCCACTGTAATTTGTTTCTAACCAGTTGTCTGACTGCCAGCTCTGCCACCCCAGCCCCCACCTCCACTCCTTTTTATTGTCTTTGGGTTAAGAAAATTCTGCTTGCTTCCTTGGAAGCCACCAGTGAGACCTACTGATGGCGCTCCTGCCATACCCTTGGTCATGTCCACCCTGGTGTTATAGATCTCTCCTGCAGACCTCCTAAGTTCTCTTTGGCTGGAAAAATGCTTCCCTCTGACCTTTTGTTTGCTCTGCTGCTAGAAAATTTTATCTGAGATGTTATATTTTTTAAAAAAATTTATATATACATATATATTTTTTACATTTCATTATAGAACTTTATATTCTGGATTCTTTCCCTTCCTCCCTCGTCTCCTACCCGCACTGGAAATACAGGCTGTACATTATGTAGTTACACAGAACGTCTCCACAATGGACATGTTGTGAGAGAGTGATTATATGTCCCTCCTTCCTATCCCTCCTTTCCCCTTCCACCCCCGTTCTATTCTCTACCTTGTCCCTTTACAGAAGAGTGTACTTCCAGCACCCTTCCCTCCAACCTGCCCTTCCCTCCATCATCCCACCTTTCGTTCCCATCCCCCCTACTGTTTTGTGTGGCAAGATACCCAGTTTAGAGTTTGTTATTCCTTCCCTAAGCCAAATTCAATGAGAGTAAGGTTGACCCATTCCATTTTACCTTTCTGTTCTTCCCCTCCATTGTAACAGTTATCCCTTGTCTCGTCTACATGAGATGATTAACTCTTTAACCTCATTCTGTCTTTCCCTGTCTCTTCTCATTCTAATCCTTGCCCACCTCAGAATTTCACCTTTTAAAGTATCATCCCTTCCTATTAAATTGATCCTGTGCCCTCTATGTACACACACACACACACACACACACACACACACACACATAATATATATACACATTCTCAGATATGTATTCATACACATAAACTCTCCTATATAGACATATGTATATGTATATATACATTTATATTCCCTTCACCTATCCTCATACTGAGAACTAAGTTTCATAAGTTAGAATTATCATTTTTCCATGTTGTACTTCTGGTTAACGTAGGGATGGGATTAATATTATTAGTTATTCTCTATAGCCAAATTTAGTAATTTAACACAATTAAAAATTTCCAAAGCAGAATTCTTTATCTTCTGTCAAACCCACCCTTCCTCCTAACTTCCCTTTTTCTTTCAAGGGTACCCAGGATCAAAACCTCACAGTCACTTTTGACTCTCATTTACTCTCCACCCTGTTGAGTCAAATAGGGAGTTGTTTTTAAAAAAATTAATATTATTTAATTTTTGGTTTTCAACATTCACTTCCATAAGATTTTGAGTTCAAAATTTTCTCCCCTTCCTTTTCTCCCCCTCCCCAAGACAGTATTCAGTCTGATACAGGCTTTACATATACATTCATATTAAACATATTTTCATGTTAGTCATGTTCTAAAGAAAAAATAGAACCAATGGGAGGAACTACAAGAAAGAAAAAAAGAGAGAGCAAATATTATGGCTCGATCTGCATTCAGATTCCATAGTTCTTTTTTCTGGATGTGGATGTCATTTTTCCATCACGAGTCTTTTGAAGTTGTCTTATTCTTGCATTGCTGAGAAGAGCTAAGTCTATCAGAGTTAGTCATTGCACAGTGTTGCTTTTACTGTGTACAATGTTCTAGTTCTGCTCATTTCACTCAGCATCAGTTCATGTAAGTCTTTCCAGGTTTTTCTGAAGTTTACCTGCTCAGCAGAGTTATTTCTTACTCTAGGACATTTTTCATCTGTCTCCTGCTCTTTCTGTACATATCCATTACCTTAGCAAGACGCTAGTGTACTTTGAGTGGAGCTGTGAATTGATCCAAATGTTCTAGAAGATAATTTCTAATTATGCTAAACAAAGTCATTAAACCATATATACTTTTTGAATCACCTTTATTATTATTATTATTATTATTACTGGGCATATTCCCCAAGGAGCCCATGCAAAAACATTTATAGCAACACTTGTAGTAGCAAAGAATTGAAAGGCAAGTAATTTCCTGCTAATTGAGGAATTGCTGAAGAAATTGTAATATATGAATGTAAAAGGAATATTGTACTATAAAAAATGCTGACTATGATTAAGAAATACTTGGGGAGACTAATTTTAACTTATCCATAAAATGAGTGGTTTGTTAGTAATGTCCTTTCCAGCTCTAATTCTGTGATACTATAATCAATTTGTGTTGACTGCAGTAATATACAAGAGAACAATACTAAAAACACTTCATTCTGATCATTTCAGTGACTAGTCTACCTTCAGAGGATTGATGATAAGGTATTCTAACTTTATTTCAACAGAGGTAATGAAGTATAGTAGGGTGCAGGGCACACACCTGGCCAGTAGGAAGGAATGGTTTATTAAGTGCCAGTATGTGCCACACACCATGCTAATAAGCACTTCCCAAATAAAAATATTTCGTTTAATCCTCATAACAGTCCTGGGGGGGGGTGCCATTATAATATCCATTTTACAGTTGAGTAAGCTGAGGCAGAATTAGTCTAGGTCACATTGCAAGTAAGAGTCTGAAGCTAAATTTGAACTTATGTCTTTCTGACTCTAGGCTCGGTGCTCTCTCCACTATGCCACCTAGCACTGATTTGTTTTAACTGAGCTAAATTGTTATAAAGGACCGTTTTCTCTTTCTCTCCCCTTTTGAGATTACTTGTGTGTTTCCACTACAAAGAATTTTTAATTAATGATCTGTATTTTAATATCACATTCATTTTAAAATATATCCCTCTTTTGAGTCTTCACAAGGGAAAATTGAAGAGGGGGGTTGCTGAGAAGTGAGTGCTGTAAGAAAAAGTTATCGGTAAAACATTTTTAAAAGACAGGATACCAGGCAAAAGTGTGAAAAGACCTGACAGGTGAATTACATAGGTAATAATGAGTTTTCTCTGCTCAAGAGGAATTCATCTCCAATTGGTATCTCAGTTTTGGACCTGGCATTTGGTGAGTTGACCTTTAATTGGGTCTTTGTTCTCTCCAGGTTATGTGAATTCTTCTGAGGAAAGTACAGCCATCAAGAATTGTGCTGTCTTAGTCTTTTGTGGAAGTCTAGAGGATGTACTAGAAACAAATTTTTACTCTGAGAACTTGAATGTTGCTCACAGCAGTTTTGCTAACAAGCCAATATCATAAGCACAGTTTTTTGTTTTTAATGCAATGGTTTGAATTTGTTTTGCAGGCCTGTATTTTTTGTGCAAATAGTAGGTAAGATAGCCCTATCTAGGCAGTGGAGATTTAGATTTCTTCTTGCTTTGTTGTGATTTGTTTGAATAGAGTTCCGAGGTTATCGTGAATGGGCTTTGAAAACTACTCCCAAAAATTTTTGCGTGAGTATATTACTATACTCATCAAATTCAATTACTATTCAAAAGGGTTCATTTAGGAAAATTCTTAATTTATAACCACTTAGCTTTCTCTTTTTCTATAACTATATTCAACAAATTTAAATAATTTGGGTGCTTCTTTAGAGAGGAGGGTGTCTGTGTTCAGCAGCCAAGATTTGAGGGTACGTTAGTTGATGAAAGGAGGTTGGTTTTTATTAGTCGTTTTGTTTTTCAGCTATTTCCTTTTGCCTTTGCTTTCCACACAGTTGTTTGCGAGTACTTATGCCCGTGGCTAGGAGCAAGCACAGTTCTGCAGCTTTCTTATTGTTTGAGAATACTACCTGTGGTTTTTGCCATTCTGAGTAGCAGGTGAAAGAGATTAAGACCAGCTACTTAGAGGGATTAAATGATGCTAGAAACCTACTTCCTTTTGGAAACCTTTGTCTCTCCTGGATTGTACTTCCAGCATTTTCTATAGCCACCAGGTCTGCTTGGTTAAAAAAAGAAAGTGATGGTGTTAATTCTCAGCTTTTGTTCATCTTTAGGCAATAAGAAGAGGATTGGCATGATCAGAACTCAGTTTGAGTGTCTGATTTTTTTTTTAAGTGTCTTATCTTTGACTCTTATCTTTGACAATGGACAATAGAGTGAATATGTGCATCATCAGAAAATGAAACAACCACGTGAAGAAAAGAAATGAAAGTAATTGAATATAGAAAGGACTATTTTTCCTTTGGGCTTGAGACTAAATCCAAAAGTTGGATGTTAAAAAGGACAGTAAATTTAAACCTTTGACAGAGAGAAAATATTTGTCACATAGAATCCTTATAGATTATGGGATGTCTTTGACCCCCTGAAAAACTACTCTGAAGAGATAGATTTCAACATAATAATGAATAATTATTACTACCCATAGGTAATAAGAGTGGCCCTTTTGATACATTTTTCCTATTGGGTTTAACAGATATTTCAGCTCCTGTTAAATGAAACGCAATGTGCTGGGATCTGTGGAGAATACAAAAGTTATGATACTGTTTCTGACCTCATGTTCTGATGTAGTTGTAATCAATAATAATATTGATTCCCGGGGTTGTTTTAAGGACGGCTTCTGGTAAACCTTAAAAATCCACATTAATGTTAGTTATTAATGTTTGCTAAGCATTTTCTTCCAAACAAACTTGTGAAGTAGATGGTATGTGTTAACCCCATTTTACAGATAAGTAAAATGAAGCTCATTGAGGTTGTGACCAGCTAGATGTATACCCAAGATTAAGACTAGCTCTCCTGAGTTGACTCCAAGTCCTGCATATTTTCCACTATACTAAATTGTTTCACTTAGAAACAGTGTAGAAGAAACAATGGAGCATTTTTGGTTGTTTTTCTCTTCATTGGAGAGGATGATCCTTTCCAAAATCAAAGTTACTCTTTTCTATCAGAACCTTTTCTCACTCTAATTATAACAAAGAATTTATTTCCCCTCCATTCCCCAAGTAGGGACAAAAGTAGAGGATAAGGGAAGGGGGTGTTTTGCTCTTGAATTACTCCTTTTCCTGCATGAACCTGGAAAAGCTGGTATTTCAGACCTCTCTCCCCCTACCTATAGCCTCATTCTCCATCAACTTTGCTGATCCATTGAGAATGGGGATAACATTTCTATTTAAAACTGTAACCCTGAGCAATTTTTTTTGTTTGTTTTTTTTTAGGGCAGTTGGGGTTAAGTGACTTGCCCAAGGTCACACAGCTAGTTTTTTTGTGTGTGTGTTAAGTGTCTAAGGCCGGATTTGAACTCAGGTACTCCTGACTCCAGGGCTGGTGCTCTATTCACTGCACCACCTAGCCGCCCCCAACCCTGAGCAATTTTGCCAACAGTGATTCTAGCCTGATATATTTCTGTGTCCAGGAGACAGACAGCAAGTATGTAATTCCATAGGGGAAAGTTATAAACAGTAATATAAAAGAAATTATTATATTATGAGGATTGGGTCCAGAGGACAAATAATAAAGCCCACATTTTTGTTTCAGTAGAAAGGTGTGGGAGGTGACATGCCTATGGTTGAATAAGCTTATTTCAGTTTAACTTTTTTCTTTGTGACTTAGAAGGATGGTAGGTGATTAGGATCATAGGATCATAAATTCAAAGCTATAACCCCAGAGCCCATTTAGGACATCCTCTCTCTATAGGGATGCAGCCCTAAGAGTTGATAAGGTATTTGCCTGTTGTCACAGTAAATATAGTAGGAGATAATTGAACTCTAGTCCACCACTGCCAAACTGTCCTTTTTACCATATCATGCTAGTTAAGGTAAAATGCTTTGTATGTTATGTCAAGAATTAGTAGTAGCCCATTCTACTTCCTTTTCTGAAATTCTAAGATGCTTACATACATTAGGATTTTAATCTTGATACCATGACTGGAAATTTTTTCACCTTATTATTGGTTCTGTTTATTGCAAATTCTTTTGAGTGAAGGGGAGGTGTTCTTAAAATTGAAAAAAAAATGTATGCTTGTTTTGAGCTCTATTCCTATGTAATACTTTGGTATTCCACTGAATCAGATATTATCAACATGGGTCGTCCCTTCAGGGGTGCCAGTCAAAAGCATCCCTTCTTATCTCATGGCAACCTTATTCTTCTGTAAATCTTCTACATCAGGTCCATCAAACATTCTGGGACATCTTTTTACTGTCTTGACATTATGTGGAAACCAGTGTAAATGGGCAATCTATTCTTTTTTTCTTTACTTTAGTTTACAAGATTCAGTTCCACAATCCCTTGAGTTTCAAATTTTCTCTTCTCCCCCCCTCCCCCCCAGCAGCATGCAATCAAGTATAGGATCTGCAAATACTTTCACATCAGACATTAGTCTGGTTGTATAGAAGGGGTGTAACCCATGGAATAAACAATGGGAAAGAGGAAACAAAACCAAAAAGAAAGAGATCATGTAGTTTGCTTCAGTCCTCCCCTTAAACTCTGTTCTTTCTAGAGCTTTCTCTGAATGCAGATATCTCCTTCCGTCTTCAGCCTTTTAGAGTTGTCTTGTAACTTTGTGTTGCTGAGAAGAGTCCAGTTTATCAAAGTTGGTCATAACACATATGTTATGTCTGTCATTGTGTACAAATTTCTCCTGGTTCTGCTCTTCTCACTTAGCATCAGTTTGTATAAGCCTCTCCAGGTAAATATGAAGTCCATGTGCTCCGCATTTCTTATAGCACAATAGTATTCCATTACATTCATATACCATAACTTATTTAGCCATTCCCCAATTGATGGGCATCCCCATAATTTCCAATTTTTTGCCACCATGAAGAGAGCTGCAATAAATATTTTTGTACCTAAGGGTCTTCCTCTTACTTCTATGATCTCTTTGAGATACAACCCTAGAAGTGGTATTACTGGATCAAAGGGTATGTAGTTCTTTTTTTTTTTTTGTAGGGTTTTTTTTTTTATTAACTTGTTTGTTCACTTTTAGGTTACAAGATTCTGTTCCATAGTCACTTCAGTTATAGATTTTTCTCCCCTTACTCCCCATCCCCC
>CM053598.1:119065868-119085442 GCA_028646575.1 Pseudocheirus occidentalis
ACTTCTTTTGCCATTTGAGTTACTCTAGTTTTTAAAGTGTTGTTTTCTTCAGTCAGGTTGTTGACTCTCTTTTCATGATTTTCTTGCATCATTCTCATTTCTCTTCCCAATTTTTCCTCCACTTCTCTTATTTGGTTTTCAAAGTCCTTTTTCAGTTGATCTATAGCTTCTAGTCATTCTTCAAGTGTCTTGGAAGCATTTGGTGTGGGAGTTCTGACTGTGGTGTCTTCCTCTCAATCTATGCTTTGATCCTTTTTGTCCACAAAAAAGGATTCTAGAGTTTTAGTGCTGTTCTTATTTTGCTTCCTTTTCCTCATATTGGCCAGTCAATTAATTGGTTTTTTTTTTTAAGCTTTGTGGAACTCTGCTTTCAGGGGAGAAAGCTCTGTTCCAAATTGCTGGGGTTTTCCCAGTTGCTGGAGCTATTAGGGGGTGTTGTAGCCCCCCCAGTTTTGGCTTGCTGAAAGCGTACCCCAGGACTACCACCCAAGACCACAATCCGGATCCAGGCCGTTCAACGAAAGAGCACTTGGCCCTGATCAACTGACTCAGCCCCCCTGTGGAGTCTGCAGGCCAGGGGCTCTGAAGCAGCCCAGTTGGGGGTGGGGGTGGGGTGGGGGGAGAAGATAGCCGCTGGTTACAGTGGTTCCTGCCCTTCCCCCACTGCTTCCTTGCCCTGGAGGCAGATTGGCCGAACTGTTTTTCCTCTCCCAAATTAAGTTTCAAAGTTCCACTTTCACTGTCCTTCTGTAATTCTGGCTTGCTAGATGTGAAAATCCCTCCAGGTGCTTTAGATCTTCTCTGAAGTAGAGTCATACTGCAGCTTGGGAGGCGCAGCTCCTCCGCCCTGAGGCCTGGCCGTGGTTTCAGTTTTCCGGCTGGGCTGGTCTTGCTCCCAGCCTGCTAGATGAGCCCTTCCTGAGGAGCTAACTTTCTCTAATCCTTATTTTCCACGCCTTACTAGATGTGGAGTTTGCTGGAGGTGAGGTAGATCTTCTCTCTTGTAGAGGCTGCGGCTTGACTCTTTCTTGCTGCCTGCGGCCTGGCCTGCTGCAATGAGACCCTGCTGTCGAGCTGCCTTCAGCGAGAGATGAGTTTTCTGTATTTTTGTGAGTTTGAGAGTTCTAGAATTTGTCTGGGGTCATATTTTATGGGTATTTTGGGTGGGTGTGTGGGAGCTGTGGATCCTTGCTGCTTCTATCCAGCCATCACAGTTCCCCTTTAAACATATCTTCTTACCCTATCAGAATAAAATCTCCTTGAGGGCATAAATTATCTTTCTTTTCTTGTTTTGTATTGCCAGCATTTAGAAGAATGCCTGGCACATAGTAACACTTGCTGATGTGACTTAGCTCTCTATGTTATTCACAAAGGTTAAGTAAACGTTGAAGGCAACAACTCATTGCCCTCTTCATCTTTGTATATCCCTCAGCACATAGCACAGTACTTTGCACATTACGTAGGCACTTATATGATGAATTTCAAAGTTCAATTTGGCAGTTGACCTGGTCTAAGACAGCTTTTATCACTGTACTAAATGAGCTAGACTTCAATTATTGTATTTAAGATATGTCTGGCCAACTAAGGTAGAGAAATATAACATAATGTTAACTAACCAAGAATTTGGGATGGATGAGATATGAAGAAAGATCACTTACTGGAATAGCTAGAGCAAGTCTGAAAAAGAAAGATGGAGTTACTGAATCATACATAGAGATTAGGAGGACAAGAAAGAGAAAGAAAACAGTAGATAGACGGAATAATATACTCAATAAATTGTTCAGAGGCAAAAGAAGTCAAGTTATTTTTGAGGGAGAACCTGTATGGTTTCTTGGCTGTTTGTAGAAAGATGGAATTGTGGTGTATAATGATAGATAAGATCAAAGGCAAAAGGGAAAGGGACCCCTTGATATAAGGTCACAATCAAGTATTTTAATTTGACATGTAAGACAGCTTAAATAGTAACAAGTAGGGAAGAAAAGTCACTCCTATTTAAATTTTACCTGCTCTAACCTGTAGATAAATGTTTGACAGACTGATGTGTTGAAAATCCATTTCCCACATACACATCACTTCTGACCAAACCAGCAACTATCTTTAAGAAATTGCATTCAAGAATGTGTTCTTCATAACTACAAATTAAAATTTACAGTTGAAACACAGAAAAATTTCCAGTCCCTATCCTGGGCCCTCTTTTTTCTCTACACTCTTTCATCTAATGATCTCATCAATTACCATGATGTCAACTCTCACCTTTATGCAGATACCAAATACCTACTGATCATGTCAAACTGGATTTTCGTAGGCATCTCAAACTAAACACATTCAAAACAGAACTCATTATTCCATACCCCCAAATATCCCTCTTCCTGAACTGGACTATTTTTGTTAAAGATATTCAAGAATCTTCCAGTAATGCAAATTTAAAACCATAGAGTAAAGCTCAACATTCCCTTACCCCACATTTCTTCCATTTGTCCCACTTCTCCCCTGGATTAAAAGCAATAGTCTTTTCATTTGTCTCCCTGCTCAAATCTCTTTTGACCTTAATTCATACTCCATAAAGTTGCAACTTTATGTTATGAAAGAATAGGTCTGACCTCCTTTGCTTAATAAACTCCAGTTGCTTCCTAAGGTCTTAGAGGAGCAAATACAATCTCTTCCCCCCTCCCCCTCCATCCATCTCTGCACTTTTAGAGGTAGGAAGCATAGAATGCCCTCTTTCCTGGCCCCTCCCTAGTCAGAATCCCAAGTTTTCTTAAAAGTTCTGCTCAAATAGTGTCTCCAAGCTGAGGTTTTTCTTTATTCTCCCAGCTTCTAGTACCGCCACCCACCCATTACACTACTTTGTCTATACTTATCCACCTATGTGATATCTCAGTAGAGTTGACGTAAGCTCCGTTGAGCATAAGTATTGCTTATGCTTTTTAATTTTTATTAATTAAATTAGAATTTTTATTAATTTAGAATTTTTATTAATTAAATTTAGAATTTTTATTAATTACAAATAAATGTCTTTTATTAAACGTGAAGACTAAGCTTGGCACACACTTCTGGACATGCTCTATATGGACTTTCTTTTTGCTTGATTATGCACAACTGTTAACAAGAGTTTAGGTTTACTTTTTGCAGGAAGGGGGAGGTAGAGGGGAGAAAAAAACTGTTAAAGGAAAAAGTCCATTTTTTAAAAAAATTATGCCTTTTGTTATTTCTCACAGTTATTTCCCAATAGATTACCAACAACGAGGCCTCCCTAAAAACAAGAAAAACAGTTGAACAAAACCCACCACAGAGCAATCACCTCTATTCCCCCAATTTTCTGTATCAAGAGATGGGATGTTTGTTTAGTTAGAGATTTAGTAATCTGTTCCCGATTTAGACCTGGAAGAAGGGGTTTAGTCCTTTAACCAGTTCTCATTTTACAAATGAGGAAACTAAGGCCCGGAAGTAAACCAATCTGCCCAAAGCTTAAGCAGGTAACAAAGTGGCCGAGTTTCGATGTGAAGCCATATCCTCTTGCTCCAAATTCAGTGCTTGTACCAGATTCTCTATTTTCTAGAACTAAGGTTTCTTATTGAAATTAATCTAAACTGAGCAGCTGTTTGTTGTTTACATGGATAGTGCCGAAATAATTCCAGGTGCTATTTGTTGCCTTGGTTTCTTTCTCACCTCACATCACTTCATACAAGTCTTTTCTCAAAATCTTTCTCAAAATTTCTCTTATTTATGGCACAACAATATTCCATTACATTTGTATACAACAATTCCTTCAGTCGTTCATCAATCTGCATAAACTTTGAAAGGAAACTTTGTAGAACACTTAGTAAAAAGCTCCAGAACATATAAGGCCCTAAATAAATTACTGTCCTCCTCTCCACTGAGGAGGAAGACAGTACAAGTCAAATTCTGACTTGCTTAGAGATCACACGGCTACTAAATATATGAGGAAGAATTTGAATTCAGGACTTCCTGACTCTCAGTATGGCATCCTATCCACAAATCAATCAATCAACTAATATTTATTAAGTGCCTAATATGTGCTAAACCCTGGGGATACAAAAAGAAGCAAAGGACAGTCCCTGCCTTCAAGAAGCTCATAATCTAACAAGTAAATACAGACAGCAAATAATATATATAAAACAACTTACGTAGATAATAATTATGAAATAATTAACAAAGGGCAGGCACTAAAATTAAGAGGGTTGGGAACGATTTCCTGTAGAAGATGGAGTGTTAGCTGGGTTGTAAAGGAAGTCAGGAAGCACAGATGAAGAGGGAGAGCATTCCTGGCATGGGAGACAACCAGAAAAAATGCCTGGAGACAAGAGATGGGGTGTCTTATTTGTAGAACAGCCAAGCAGACAATGTTACTGGATAGAAGTCTAAGTAGTAGGGAATAAGGTGTAAGGTAACTGGAAAGGTGGGAGGGGCTAAATTATGAAAGGGCCAAACAGGATTTTGTATTTGTTGTTGGAGGCAATAGGAAGCCACAGGAGTTCATGCAGGAATGTGGTGGGTGGGTGTTTTCCATAGACCTAAGCTTTAGGAAAATCACTTTGGTGGCTAAATGAAGAACGAATTGGAGTAGGAAGGAACTTAGGGTAGGCAGATCCACCAGCAGGCTATTTTAACTATAATCCAGGTGTGAGGTGATAAGCCTCCACCAAAGCCATAGCAGTGTCAGAGAAGGGAACAGATTTGAGAGATACTGCAAAGGCAAAATCTGGCAGGCTTTGGCAACAGATTAGATATGGGGGGAGGGAGGGTGAGAGACAGTAAGGAATAAAGAATGATTTCTGGGCTGTGATCCCTAGGAACTGAGAGGATGGTGTTGCCTTCTACAGTAACAGGCAAGTGCGTCGGAAGGATTCGGGGGGAGGAGGGGGGAAGACAATGAGATCCATTTTGGACATAATGAGTTTAAGGTATCTGCTGGACATCCAGTTCAAGATGTCTGAAAGAACGTTGGAGGTGTGAGACTGGAGATCAGCACAAAGGCTGTGGCAGGAAAGGTCCACCTGAGAATCATCAACACAGAGATGGTAATTAAATCCATGACAGCAGAATGCTTAGGACAGAACCCTGTGGGACACCTATGTTTAGAGGGTGTGAATATGGATAAAGATCCAGCAAATGGGACTAAGGAGTGATAGTGATAGATAGAAGAAGAATCAGGAGAGAATGGTGTCCTAGAAACCTAGAGTAGAGAGAATCAAGGAAGAGAGAGTCATCAACACTGTCAAAGACTATAGAGAAAAACGAGAAAAGGCCCCTGGATTTGGTAAGTAAGAGATTATTGGTAACTTCTGAGAGGGCAGTTTTGGTGGAATGATAAGGTCAGAAGTCAGATTGTGAGGGACTAAGGAAGAGAATGAGAGGAGAAAATGGAGGTTTCTAAGGCTGGGAGTTCAGTCACAAAGGACAGAATAGATACAGGATGAAAAGATGAAGTGAAAGTCAAGAGTTATGGGCATGTTTGTAGGCAGAAGGAAATGAGTCAATAGACAAGGAGAGATAAAAAATAAGTGATAAAGTAGGGATAACAGAAGAGGCAATCTAGGTGCCACTCTGCCTTCTTTTGCAAAGGGATACATATAACATGACACCCTGGAAGCTTCCTGGAGGAAGAAGACAATGACCTTTGCCTGGTATATAGTGTATACTGTTGAATATACTTGTATATTGATCAGTGATTTCTATAATGAGAACAAACATCTCTGTTGAATGGAAATGTTAAATTAAGTATTATTCTTTGAATATAAATATAATCGCAATAACTTTTAAAGTAACATTGAACTGTGTCTCACAAGGTAAGAAGAATTCATCCTCACCAGAGGTCTTCTATCAGTCTAGATGATTACTCAAGGATGCTATAGATGGCGCATTTAGTTTCTCATTTATATTAGATATCAGAATCTTAGAGATTCTGAAGAGAAGATTTTCCCCTCTAATTGACAGCTTCCATTTTTACCCTAGTTGCCTTGATTTTATTCCCGCAAAATCTTCCCTGTATCATATAACTGAAATTAATTTAGTGATAACTTCTCTATCTTGTTAAGTTAAGCATTCTCCCCAACCCCTGGCATGAAAGATACCCAAAGTACTACTACCTTTTTTAAAAAATTGTGTGAGGTTATGTGTGTATGTATGCAAATCACTCATTTTGAGCTTACTGTACTGCAAACTCTTGATGTAAAATCTACTTTTTAGCAAACTAAATTCCACATATCCTAATAGCTTTCAAATAAGAGGTTCACCAGCAATTTTTTTCAAAGAGGGAGTTCTCTAAGGAACTGATGTTCATGAGTTTACTGAACATGGAAAGATTAGTTTAGGGTATCTTTGTTTTGATAGGAAGTATAAATTAATAGTAGTCACTTGCCACCCAAACTGACCACTTGAATCCATTTTGATGCTCTTTTAGTCAGTCAACAAACAATTGCTAAGCATACAGTGGATCCCAGGAACAGTACTTAGTGCAAGTGACACAAAGAAAGGAGGGAGAAAAAAAGTCCTGCTCCCAAAAAACTGGATATACAATGGGGGAGAAAATATATAAGCAACAAGGCACTAACAAGGTACAGAAAAGACGTAAGTCTCCTTTCTGACAAACTGTCTTTTAGTTTTCCCAACAGCTCATCAAAATTTAGAGTATCTCCTCCAATAATTTGTGCTCTTGGGTTTACCAAACATTCAAATGTTCTGTTTCACTGATACTGAGTCTTGCCTACATAATCTCTCTCTCACTTTGATCTGCCTTTCTACTTTTTTAACCGAGAGTGCTAATGATTATGGCTTTATAATTATTAAAAACTGGACATGCCAGGCCCCAGTCATTTATTTTTCTTATTGTTTTTGACATTCATTACCCTTTAAGCCTCACCATTAATTTTCCTATTCTTTTCCTTAGTTCTAGAAATTAGACCCTTAGAAGTTTGAAGGCCATAGTACTTAATATGTAATTAAGTAGATTGTCATTTTTTGTAGAGTTTTAACATATTTTCCTCTTTTCAAAAATTTATTTATTTAATTAATTTTAGGTTTACAACATTCAGTTCCACAATCCCTTGAGTTACAAATTTTCTCCTCCTCCATCTCGCCCACAACCATGCCAGCAAGTGCTGAAATACAGGATCTACAAACACCTTTGCATTAAACATTAGGCTGTAAAGGATCATAACCAATGGAATGAACAATGGATAAGAGGAAACAAAACAAAAAAAGAAGGAACAAGTAGTTTGTTTCAATCTGCATTCAGACTCTGTAGCTCTTTCTCTGGACGTGGATCTCTCTTTCCATCATGAGTCTTTTGGAGTTGTCTTATAACCTTACATCACTAAGAGCAGTCCAGTCTATCAAAGTTAGTCATCACACATACCTTGTATCTGTAATTGTGTGCAAAGTTCTCCTGGTTCTGCTCTCCTCACTCAGCATCAGTTTATATAAGTCTCTCCATGTTGTTATAAAGTTCGTCTACTCCTCATTTCTTATAGCACGACAGTATTCCATTACACTTATATGCCACAATTTATTTAGCTATTCCCCAATTGATGGGCATCCCCTTGATTTCCAATTCTTTGGCACCACAAAAGAGTTACTATAAACATTTTTGTACATACAGGTCTACTTCCCATTTCTATGATCTCTTTGGGATACAACCCTAGAAGCAGTATTGCTGGGTCAAAGGGTATGCACTTATTTATAGCCCTTTGGGCATAGTTCCAGGTTGCTCTCCAGAATGGTTGGATCAGTTCACAACTCCACCAACAATGCATTAGTGTTCCAATTTTTCAACATCCTCTCCAGCATTTTTCATTTTCCTGTTTTGTCATCTTAGCCAATCTGACTGGTGAGATGTGGTACCTCACAGCTGTTTTGATTTGCACTTCTCTAATCAATAGTGATTTACAGCATTCTGTCATATGCTTATAGATGTCTTTAATTTCATCCTCTGAAAACTGCCAGTTCATATCCTTTGACTATCTATCAATTAGGGAATGGCTTACATTCTTATAGATTTGACTCGATTCTCTGTATATTTTAGAAATGAGGCCTTTATCAGAGACACTGGTTGTAAAAGTTCTTTCCCAGTATTCCACTTCCCTCTTAATCTTGGTTGTATTGGTTTTCTTTGTACAGAAACTTTTCAATTTCATGTAATCAAAATTATCCATTTTGCATTTTATAATGCTCTCTACCTCTTGTTTGGTCATAAAGTCTTCCCTTCTCCATAAGTCTGACAGGTAAACTATTCCTTCCTCTCCCACACTGCTTACAGTATCAGCCTTTATACCTACATTGTGCGCGCATTTAGACTTGATTTTGGTATATGGTGTTTGATATTGGTCTATGCCCAGTTTCTGCCATACTATAATTCCAGTTTTTCCAGCACTTTTTGTCAAATACTGAGTTCTTATCCCCCAAACTGGGGTCTTTGGGTTTATCACATGATAGATTACTATAAATCATTGACTGCTGAGTCTGTGTACCCAATCTATTCCATTGATCCACCACTCTATTCCTCAGCCAGTACCAAGTAGTTTTGATGACTGCTGCTTTATAATACAGATTAAAATCTGGTATAGCTAAGCCACCTGCCCTAGAAGTTCTTTTCATCAATTCCCTTGATATTTTTGACCTTTTGTTCTTCCAAATGAATTTTGCTACTACTTTTTCTCTAGCTCTATAAAGTAATTTTTTGGCAGATGGAGTGGTATGGCACTAAATAAGTTATTTAATTTAGGTAAAATTGTCATTTTTATTATATTAGCTTGACTCAGCAACAAGCAACTGATGTTTTTCCCATTAGTTAAATCTGACTTTGTGTGAAAAGTGTTTTGTAATTGTGTTCATATAGGTCCTGGGTCCTCCTTTCTTTCTTACGTAAGATCCATGAATCCTGATAATTTTTGAGGATTTATTGTGTGAGTTATTTTGCTGAAGCTATATATCACCTCAATTAATTTCTTGTTTCTTTAGTTTTTTTCCTAAATAAAACATTATATTATCTGAGAATTAGGGTAATTTTTGGCTCCTATTTGCTTAAGTTTCTCCTTTGATTTCATTCCTATCTTTCTGCTAAGCCTACCATTTCTACTGTGTGGGTCAGGAAATCAAAACCGAATGGACTTTAAGCCTGGAAAACAGGAAGATTAGTGCTGCCACTGACAAATAAATTGGAGGGAAAAATTAAAAAAAATTTTTTAAACATTGTTTATCCATACCGGGTTGTCACTAAGTTTTATAAGCATGTGAAAAAAATTAGTGTGGAATTCAAGGCAGATACCTGGCAGTTATATGAATACAAATAAGAGTTGAAGCTATTAAAGAATGCCAAGTCAACTGCCCCCACAGGTCAAGGCAAAAGGAAAAGGAGTACTTAAACTAGCCGGCCTAACACACTCAGTCCTGACATTTATCACCCATGAACAATCTTCACTATCACTGCCAAAGTATAGAGTACCTATTTTCAAAAGTCACATAAAAAGAAATTCCTCAAAAGGTGGAAGTGTGTGAGAGAGACATAGATAGAGGGAGAGAGGGAGAGAGAAGGGGAGAGAGAAGGAGAGAGAGAGAGAGAGAGAGAGAGAGAGAGAGAGAGAGAGAGAGAGAGAGAGAGAGAGAGAAAGTGTCTAGCCCCTATAATGCCTTGCATTTAAAGGGCAATCATTTTTTAAAATAAACACTAAAAACCTTTGAGCCTTACTGCCATAAAATTATGTAGCTATCAGTACCTGTCAAAGCACATTAACTCCTCAAGACACCATGCTTTGCATAAGGTAAGTACCTAATAAATGCTTGTTGAATTGAACTGCCCATCACTGTCCATCCATACAAATTGCTGAATATACTGATTATAAGACATAGTGATGTCTAACTTTAAAATCTTAAGAATTTTCAAGGAACCTCTCCAATTACTGCTGTACAAAGCCTATGGAAAAACTGATAAAGAAAAGAGGAGGGGAAGGAGAAGCACTTCTCAGGTTAATTGCAGCCTATTAAAAAAAATTGCAACAACATTTAGCCTACAATCATTATATGGAATCATCCCCAGGTTTTTCATTTTAATGGAAGGTAACAGCTCTGGTTACTTTTACTGAAGCCCTACCAAAAAAACTAACTTTTTTTTGAAAAACAGATATTTCCCCAGAAACTCTCTTAGTCAGATTCATTCCAACTCTTTTATTTCTTTATAATGACAATAGTACAGTGGATAAAATTCCCAAACACCATAGGGCTTTTGGTGCTAAATTCTTTGTCACTAGGCATTAGATTTCCCAAAGCTTACTAGTTAAATGCCTCCAAACACCTAGTAATTTGCTACTGACCGACATGAGATATTCCTCACCTCTAAATGGCACAGAATATGACCTGGAAGATGATGGTAATCTCCGGATGGAATAAGAATTTTAAACTCACTGGCTCCTGTGATATAATGTCTCCCCAGATGCTCTATAAGTAACATAAATACTAGCACTATCATCTGTAATCTCTTCTGGAGAGAGTTAGTAAATTACAATTATTGTCACTGGTGGGGAGGACTGAACCGGAAGGGGAGCAATATAAAAAGTTTGATTCTCCATTCATTGACTCAGGTTCAATTTCTGTTTACTACTATAGTAGGGTTCCACAGATTTAAATAATTGAAATTATATGTTCCTGTCCAACTTCTAATTTTAAAGGAAAGTAAAAACAGGGCGGGGAGGGGGCTGTGAGAGTCGGATGAGGGACACAGCACATTGCTGTAGGGCACTGGTTCAACCTCTGGTTGAAACCCAAATAATTAAAGATCTCAAAGGACCCTCTAGAAAAACTCAAAAAGGAAGTAGGAGTTCAGAGCTGTGTTTCTGGGCTACTTCTCATTTCTACACACATAGCTGAACCTAAGAGCCTTCTCATTACTTCACAGCACCAAGGGAAGCTAAGAGAAAAAAGTGCCCAAGGCACTTCTTCATTACTGCCTTTGGGGGTGTGTGTGTAATGGTGAGTGGGAATGTTATATATCCTAAATAAGTCTTAAGAAGAAAAATGTTCCCTTCATATTTGTTTTAAGAAAGACTGTACCTAAAATACTACATTCTACAACGACATTAGTGCCTATGGTTTTTAAAGCTCTGGCTATATACTGGATTCCCTAAAAAGGTCATCATGATGATAATATACTTCCTTTTTAAAATAACCTATTCATCTTTACCAATGCTTCTAAACCAGAAGGTCCAATGTAGTACACTCACTGAAATTCTCAAGGAGGGCAGTCTTATTAGTCAGAATGAGGACAACGTTAAGCTGTAAACAGCTAATTAGGCTATGAATTAGCAGTAGATTTTAAGATTTTACTACCAATTCTATACTGCTAAGGAGTGATAAAGCAAAGTCAAAGAATTAAAATTCTGTTAGATTACCCATATGGTAAGTGGCAATCTGCACATATCTAGGTCAATAATATTACTTTCAAAGATCAGAGTACAGCTGGATTGATAGAAGAGTCTGAATTTGACATACTTTTATAAAAAGCTTAGCTGATAAACTTTAAATGATACTAAACCCATCTGATTATTATCTGAATCCACTCAGATATCAGGAGTACTATTTTTTCAACTCCTCTTCCAAAGAAATATAAGCATTTTTGTCTTCTTTAAGAATAATAACATAGCAAAATCCCTTAAATACTCAACCCTACAAAGACTGCATCAGAATGTTCAAAGAATAACTTCTCTTGGCATTTTAAAGGTCAATTTTAAATTTTGTTCCTTAAAATCTTTAAATACTGGCTACTCCCCCACCTTCCTCTCCCAACTAAAACAAGCCAAAACAAAACCACACAATAGTATGATGAAAACATCTCTAAAATGTTCCTATTATAGAATTTATAAGAACACGCTCACTTGCAAACAGAGCTTTCCCTTTCCTGAATTTCTACAGCATTTGGTTTTAGTACCTACCACTTCATGCGTACATATATTGCCTTGTATTTTTTTATTATTAATTTATATACATATATCACCCACTAACTTAGACTATGGCCAACACAATTTTTATCTCAATCAGATGAAATCTATGTTGGAATATCGCTCAGGATGGGGAAGAAGAATTGTGTGATAGGATGGGATACCCACATGAAGAAATCCAGCAACTAAAGAGGACCACAAGTTGAAAAGCAACTAGGTGACAATCAATGGAGGGAGAAACAGATGTGATTTTGTCAGGATGTATATACTCCAGAGGATCTAGACAGAAGGAGCTTGAGAAACAGATCACCAGTTTGGTATGAAGGTATGATAACAATAACGGAGGACTTGAATTATACTGTATAGACAATGGCTGAAGATGTACATTTCTCTGTCAAAAGCAGAACAGTTAATAATTGCTTGCCCTCTTTAATGTTAATTATTTCCATTAAAAAGAAGAGAAATAGCCAATAAAAGAAAATGCTTTTACGAATCTCATTTCTCAGTATAAAGGAAGAAGTGGCTTGAGATTTTAGAAACAATAACAATGTGGGGGAAAGTGACCACTCTTCCCTTAAGTTTGTGTTAGAGAAGAAAACTGAGGATCACAACACACTCTCAATTTAGGTGGAACAGATTTTTGAAGTTTTAAGAACAGGTAGGACCCTATGGACTAAAACACTACAGATAAAGTTAGCATAGAAGACAGCAAACTATGAATGAAATTCAAGATTCAAAAGTAACTGGACAAATAAAAAAAGAAAAAACCAAAAACAACCCACTTGGCTGGTAGCACTAGCACTGGACTTGGTGATAGGAAGATCTGAGTTCAAATCCCACCTCAACACTTACTAGTTGTGTGATCCTAAGCAGGTCATGTAATCTCTATAATCCTCAATTTCCTCATATGTAAAATGAGGCAATAATAATAACACACAGGACGACTGAGGGCCAAGTGAGAGGATGCCTTCTAATAGTTTTCCCCTGGGCCTAATTTAGTCATATAATTGTTAATCCTAGAGGGCATTTCCTGGGTTAGGTGGGGGAGAGAGCCAATCAAAAATAGTTAAAGAAATCCTAACCGAACTTCCACTGATTTTAACACTCTCACTGGTCAAAAGATCATACACTTAGAGCTGCAAAGGTCCTCAAAGTCATCAAGTACAACTCCATCTACATTTAAAAGATGAGTAAACCAAGACCATTCCCCATAAAAAGTAATACTGCATAGCTTTTGATCCTGTGATAACACTACTGGCCATGTATCTCAGAGAGATCAAAGAAAGAAGAAAAGGAATCACATGCACAAAATCTCTGTAGTAAATAAATAGAAACAAAAGTTTGTAGCTACTAATTATAGCATAGCTGAAGAAAGCATGGTATTAAAATATAATAAAATATTATTTTGTCATAAGAAATTATGAGAATAATGAACTCAGAGAAACCTGAGATTTGTATGAACTGATGCAGAGTAAAGTGAGTAAAACCAAAATGATTCTTAACAACTGCTACATAGCACTGTTTAAACAAAAACAAATACAATCCAACAACCATGAAAAAGTGATGAACCAATGGGTCATATCAAGGAGAAGCTAAAACTACTGTGCCTCATCTTCACCCTAGGACATTTGATGCTCTGATGCCCGGTTTCTGAATTTTTATCTGAGAACTACATAAAATTACTACTATGATTGCCTGTTGGAAAGAGTTTTTTAAATAGATTGCTCTATGGTTCTACTCATCATCTTTGTGATTAGCAATTATAGGGACTATAAATATAGAGCTGTCAAGGGTCCTTAAACAGTTGATGGGTTTTAACTCTCCCATATTACAGATGATGAAGCAAAAGCCCAGAGAGATTAAATAACTTGCCCAGGTTCCCATCACTAATGAATGAGACCTGTGATTTCCTAGGTTCCCTTCCTTCCCTAGCACACTGCTCTCTGTTGTCTCTAGGATTAGAATGCTGATACCTTGTGTGGCAGGAACTGCTCACTTAAGGCATTTCTCTCCTTAGCATACACGGGACAGTATGTGTCTCTTCACACAATATGTGCTTCAAATCAATTATAATCAAACCATGACTTGAAAAGACTGATGATGAACTATGCTTTCATTTCTTCTTGGGAGAGAAAAAATTATTGGGAGGTGTACAATGAGACACGTTCTCAAAAATGGCCAAAGCATTAATTTATTTTGCTTGACTATATTTCTTACAGGGAAACGCTTCTCTCTCTCTCTGGTGGAGTGCAGCAAGGGAGGCTGCAAGGAAGGAAGGATAGTGCTGGTAGTGGAGAGGAATAAAGAGACAGTGGTAATGCTAAGAAAGAAAAGAACATCAATGAAACCTTAAAAAAAAATATAGGGAAGCAAAAGGAAATTCAGAATGGAACACAAAGAAGTAAATAGGGCAATGTTCCAACCACTGGATTAAATTTAATATATACTTAGACCGAATGTTCATAAACAATCTTTTGTTGTTGTTGTTCTTTGTAAACAAACAAACAACAACAACAAAAAGATCACATTGCTTTTTACAAAGTCCATAGCAAATACAACAGGGGGAAAAAGTGTTTCCTTAACATTTTTGCATTGTTCCTCAGGTGTTATAACTTCATAATGAGGTTTTATTGATAAAGTAGTAAAAGCCTGAAATGGAAAAGGAATTAACAGCCTCAGAGAAGACCAATTATTAAATAATAATTCACAATTGGCTAAGGAATTAAGAGTATCATAGATCTGGAGACTAGAAAGAACCTTGGAGTTGTTTGTCAAGTTCAACACCCTCGTTTTTCAAATGAGGAAACTAAGGGTTAGAGAAGGTTACTCACTGTCTAAGAATCACCAACCTAATAAATATTTGAGGCCACATTTGAAGCTAGGTATTCTAGAACACAGGTCTAACTCTAATCAGTCACTATAACATACTGCCTCATTGCATTTATATGATGGGTTGGATTTTGGGTAGGAGGGGAAATTTATCCTAATATAATTTATCCTATATAAAAATGTACTTATATTTCCAATACATAAAAACTGGCAATATACTGGAAAGAGATCCAGAAGAAAGCTAAATATTTGCTGCAAATAGTGTCAGCTTGATTCTCTAAAATACTCCCACATAAAATAAAAATGAAAACATTGTATGTAACATAAAACTGAGGCAAGCCCTCAGGAAGATACAAACAAATGACACAAAGTGTCTGACAACAAAAAACTTGAAATGTATCAATCAACAACTATTTTATTTATACATGTTTATTATGTGCTACCAACTGTGCCAGCATACAAAGACAGGGCCAGAAATACACTTGTGAATCAATCCTCACTATTGCTTAGCACACTAGTCAGTGCTTAATAAGTATTATCCAAATGAAGGAAGATTTTGTGAGATGTCTGTACTTTGGTAGAGTTTGTGACAGTGGTTAAGATACTTATAAGACCATAAAATCCTCATCAGATGCCTCACTCTAAGTAGAGTCAGAGATCACCTTGTATTTCTTGAAGTATACTATATTGGCAGAACATAGCCTGTTGAGTCCCACCATCCTGGAAAAACTTTGAAGAGAGTTCGTGCAACAAATGATACGTACTTTCCCAGAATCAGTCCAGCTCATCACTAGTAAGCTAGTCAGCCACTTGGTGATAAATTCTTTGGCTATGGCAATGAATGAAAAAACAAAGACATTTCACTTCAGTAGTGGGAGTCAAGAGGTGCTAAGAATACATTTCTGGACCACTTATAGAGTTACTCCACATCTTAGGTTACCAACCACCTTCCCAGGGACTGAAAGGCAAGAGTTCAGAAAGTGAGTCATCCTTCACTGGAGAACAGGCATTATTTTTTTGGTAAGCAATCACTACAGTGAAAATTATAAATCTCTTTTAAGAACACTGATTTTTAAATGCATAAAATCAAATACATGGATGACAAAGGAAACAATTATACTGAAATAGTTATCAAAACACGTATACAAAAAATTCACAGGCCCCTGGTTAAAACTTGGGTTCTAAACGAAAACAATTCAAAAGCATGTTGCAGCTAAATCCAAGTACGCCTCACTGATTCTGCTTGGAGAGTCATATCAGTGAAGTGGAACAACTGGTTTTATTGTGTCAAAGGCAAGACAAAACATTATTTCATGGGAAACCTGGTCAACCCATACTTTGGTGCTCATGAAAACCATTTAAAAAAACATTAATATGAACAAAACTGCCATTTTATGTGCCAACATCTAACAGAAGTAAAGCAATTTTATGAAAAGTTCATTATCCTCCAAATAAAAAATATTCTATAAGACCTTAAAGTCACATAATTTGACTAAAAAGTTGAGACTAAAAAATCCTATTATACTTACATATTGACTAACAAAAGATTTGTTTCAGTAGAGTGAAAAGCCATTTTAACTTCTACACCAAGATGTGTCCCATGTATGTAAAAATCATACAAAATTCTTTGAAATGACTTTGGGAAGCACATGTTTCTCCAGTTTTATTATCAGGATTGGACAAAGTAATTCCTCTCTCAAAGAAAATAAACACCATCTACAACTAACTATGATTTGGTCTAAGTATTCACATAACAAAAAGTGGAAGCTGGGGGTGGCTAGGTGGCACAGTGAATAGAGCACCAGCCCTGGAGTCAGGAGGACCTGAGTTCAAATTTGCCCTCAGACACTTAACATAAAAGTAGCCCTGTGAGCCTGGGCAAGTCACTTAACCCCAATTGCTCTACTTTCCCTCCTCCAGGAAAAAAAAAAGACGAAAAAGTAGAAGTGGATGAAGAATATCTATTGTCCACATCACAACATGAAGTTGTATGACAACCGTACACCTGGTCTCTTGGTACATATTTCTTGGGGAGACACTGCTGAGGGACAATAAGCTAGAGTCAGAATTCAGAAGGCGGGATTTTTTAAAATAATGTTTTTAATGATCCTAAAGTCTCCCTAAAAGGTCAAAAGTCTTCTAGGGACATTGCATGGTTTTTATGAGTCAAAGAATATCACCTGGTCCAAGAAACTGATCGCAAAGCCATTCAAAAGTTAAGAGGCAGATTATAAGTAAATTTAAATAGGTGAAGGCTGCAACATAGTGGAAGAATTGTGCAGAAGCAGTGTGAAGGATGTGGTCAGGCAGATGTATGACTTGGAAGTGGTGAGCCAGTCATGTAGCAAGGGTGAGGGATAAAGAATAGATTGCCCGTACAAACTATTTGGGAAAATTGGCGAAGGACTCCTACCAAATTCTTTTTATGACACAAATATGGTACTGATACCTAAATCAGGAAGAGAAAAAATAGAGAAAATTATAGACCAATCTCCCTCATGAATATAGATGCAAAAATCTGAAATAAAATATTAGGAAAAAGACTACAGCAACTTATCACAAGAATAATACATTCTGATCAGGCAGGATTTTTTTTTTTGCTTTTTTTTTTTTTTGGAGGGCAGTTGGGGTTAAGTGACTTGCCCAAGGTCACACGGCTAGTTTTTGTGTTAAGTGTCTGAGGCCGGATTTGAACTCAGGTACTCCTGACTCCAGGGCCGGTGCTCTACTCGCTGCGCCACCTAGCCGCCCCCACGATCAGGTAGGATTTATTCCAGGAATACAAGGATGGTTCAATATTAGGAAAACCATCAGTATCATTGATCATACCAACAATAAAACTAGCAGAAACCATATGATTCTCTCAATAGACACAGAAAAGGCTTTTGACAAAATACAACATCCATTCCTATTAAAAAACACTAGAAAGCATGGGAATAAATGGAGTTTTCCTTAGAATAATAGGTAGCATCTATTTAAACCCATGAGCAAGTATTATATGTAATGGGGATAAGCTAGAAGCATTTCCAGTAAGATCAAAGATGAAACAAGGATGTCCGCTATCACCCCTCTTATTCAATCTGGTACTAGAATTGTTAGCAGAAGCAATTAGAGAAGAAAAAGAAATCAAAGGAATCAGATTAGGCAAAGAAGAGACTAAGCTATTGCTCTTTGCAGATGATATATGATGATATACTTGGAGAATCAAAGAATCAAGTAAAAAACTTCTTGAGATAATAAATAAATTTAGCAAAGTTGCAGGATATAAAATAAACCCACATAAATCCTCAGCATTCCTATATATTTCTAACAAAGTTCAATAGCAAGAGATAGTAAGAGAAACCCATTTAAAGTTACTATAGACATCATAAAATATTTGGGAATCTACCTGCCAAAACAAACCCTATATGAACACAACTACAAAACACTTTTCACATTAAATAAACTCAGATCTAACTAATGGGAAAAACATCAATTGCTTGTGGCTGGGTCGAGCTAATCTAATAAAAATGACAATTTTACCTAAATTAAGTAACATATTTAGTGCCATACCAATCAATCTACCAAAAAATTACTTTACAGAGATAGAAAAAAAAGTAGTAGCAAAATTCATTTGGAAGAACAAAAGGTCAAAAATATCAAGGGAATTGATGAAAAGAACTTCTAGGGCTGGTGGCTTAGCTATACCAGATTTTAATCTGTATTATAAAGCAGCAGTCATCAAAACTACTTGGTACTGGCTGAGGAATAGAGTGGTGGATCAATGGAATAGATTGGGTACACAGACTCAGCAGTCAATGATTTATAGTAATCTATCATGTGATAAACCCAAAGACCCCAGTTTGGGGGATAAGAACTCAGTATTTGACAAAAAGTGCTGGAAAAATTGGAATTATAGTATGGCAGAAACTGGGCATAGACCAATATCAAACACCATATACCAAAATCAAGTCTAAATGCGCGCACAATGTAGGTATAAAGGCTGATACTGTAAGCAATGTGGGAGAGGAAGGAATAGTTTACCTGTCAGACTTATGGAGAAGGGAAGACTTTATGACCAAACAAGAGGTAGAGAGCATTATAAAATGCAAAATGGATAATTTTGATTACATGAAATTGAAAAGTTTCTGTACAAAGAAAACCAATACAACCAAGATTAAGAGGGAAGTAGAATACTGGGAAAGAATTTTTACAACCAGTGTCTCTGGTTGTAAACAGGATAAAGGCCTCATTTCTAAAATACACAGGGAATTGAGTCAAATTTATAAGAATACAGGTCATTACCCAATTGATAAATGGTCAAAGGATATGAAGAGGCAATTATCAGAGGTAGAAATTAAAGATATCTAAAGCATATGGGAAAAATGCTCTAAATCACTATTGATTAGAGAAATGCAAATCAAAACAACTCTGAGTTACCACATCTCACCAGTCAGATTGGCTAAAATGACAAAACAGGAAAATGAAAAATGCTGGAGAGGATGTGGAAAAACTGGAACTCTAATGCATTGCTGGTGGAGCTGTGAACTGATACAACCATTCTGGAGGGCAATCTGGAACTATGCCCAAAGGGCTATAAATAATATCATACCCTTTGACCCAGTAATACCACTTTTGGGGTTGTATCCCAAAGAGATCACAGAAGTGGGAAAGGGTCCCATGTGTACAAAAGTATTTATTGCAGCTCTCTTTGTGGTGGCAAAAAACTGGAAATTTAAGGGATGCCCATCAATTGGGGAATGGCTGAACAAGTTATGGTATATGAATGTGATGGAATATTATTGTGCTATAAGAAAT
>CM053598.1:119091525-119102170 GCA_028646575.1 Pseudocheirus occidentalis
AAAGGAGAGAATATGAAATTCAAAATTTAAAAAACAAATATTAAAAAACTGTTTCTACATGCAGAGGAATAAGATATTTGGGCAATGGCAATGGGGTATAGAAATCCATCTTGCCCTAGCAGAAAGCAAGGGGAAATGGGGTAAGGGCGAAATGGGGGTGGCCAGAATAGAAGAGAGGGAAGAATGGGGGAAAGAGTAATCAATATGCTTTCCATCTTGAGACGGGGAGTAGGGGACAGATAGGAAGAAAATCTGGAACTCAAAATCTTGTGGAAATGAATATTTAAAACAAAAATACAAATTTAAACAGGAAGAAAAAGACCTATCAGATACAACCACCTCTATTAGTGACTAAGAGAAGTTTCAGGTCACAGGATCTGAAAGACCAACAACAACTGCTTCTTCTCTTTCTTGATATCCTATGATTCTGGTGGGTTTTTATTTTTTTTTTAAATTCATGTCATTCTCTACTCTCCAGAAGAAGTGACCCCAAGATTGAGAGCATGGGCCAAAAAGTTTTTTATTTCCTTTTTCAAAAAAATTGAGAAATCAATTTATAAAAGGAATACAAAAGGAATTCATTATCCTAAAGGCAAAAGAAAAGCTTCAGGTTGAAATATTTTAAATGAATTAAAAGAAAATCTAGAAGGGTTTAAAATGAGAGCAGTAAATCAGACTAAGTGATAAATGGCACTAAACAGTGAATATAGGAATTTCTGAAATGATGATTTTTCATCCTCTAATTCCAAATATTATGCTTTTAGAATGTTTTCTATTTCTTCTATAATATTTCTCACTAGGTCCAATATTTCTCCATAGTGAAGCAGAGAAAATAGATGATGCAGATACCTGTTACATTATCAGTTCCTCCCTCCTATTTCCCACTAAGAAAAATAGAACTGAGAGAAGAATAGGAGAAAAAGTATATATACTGAGAAATGACTAGTACACTTCAGAAATGAATTTCCTTTTGAATATCTTTAGGTCAGTGTTTCTAAAACTTTTGTGGTCTCAGGACCCGTTTATACACTTAGAAAGTACTGGAGACATCTTCCCCCAAGATTTTTTCATGTGGGTTCTGGTCAATATTTATTATCTTAAAATCAAATCATCTTAGCATTATTATGAAAACAGTTTTGACTTTGTGGACCTTTTGTGCTTCTTTCTCTGATAGCAAAAAACTGGAAACAAAACAAATACTCCTCAACTGGGGAATGCTTAAAAACACATTGTGGCACATGAACATAACAGACTACTTCTGTGCTATTGGAAAACTATATCCAACAATTACAAAAATGTAAATAGAAAGAAAACCACACAAATAAAAAGTAAAGGCTGTAAAATTATAAAAAAAAAACAAGCATGGCTTAAAGGAGATATCTCTACAAATGTATACTGCATATATTTCAGATTTACAATGTAAAAATATGCTGATTTCTCCCCTCTTCTGCTTTTTTTTAAAACTTTTTTATTTTAAAAAAGAACTACTGGGGGAGAAGGATACTAGAGAATACGACAAGTAAAAGATGCACAAATTTTAAAAAAAAGAATGAATAAGAATGAAAGAGGGAATGTGAGAAAGTGCTAAATAACTGTAGTGTAGCTAGGCCAGCTGAGTTACTGTTAGACAAAAATCTTTTTCGGGGCCAAAAGGACACTGAAAAGCCTTGGACTTCTTGATGGGGTAAAGAAGTGAGAGGAGCTGTGGCTATTTTTTTTTTTAATCTATTTGTCCTTAATCCCCAGGGTTACATTTTGCTAAACAAACCCTGAAAGCTACTTAATTGGAAAGAGCACATTTAATCTCTGCCCCCCCCAACACAATTTAATAGGAATGTTACAGGATTTATTCAAATAAGACAATCTTAAATTAAATGGGCAGCATCTTGGTGTAGTGAAAACAGCACTGGATTAGATGCCAAGACCTGAATTTCAGTCCCAGATTTACCACTGAATAAATTATCTAATTTGTTTGGGTTTCTAGTCTGTAGAATGGGAATAGTTATATTATACAGTTGTTCTGAATCAAATAAGAAAATACATGTAATGAAACTTTATAAACTGAAGCAGTATGCCAGTATAAAAGGATTATAGTTATTCACCATCAGATAGTCTGAAGCAAGTATGTAATATGGAGATATAAGCACATATTGTGTTTGCTAATCCTGCTCCAGTAATGACGTGTTTCTTTAGTGGAATTCAATATGGACACAGATCAACTCCTTGAATGCTGAGGCTCTCCTATAATGGTTGATATTAAACTGATGTCTATTAATGTTGCTTTGTTCCTAGTCTGTCTTACTTTAGAAACAAAGTAGAGGGGCAGCTAGGTGGTGCAGTGAGTAGAGCACCGGCCCTGGAGTCAGGAGGACCTGAGTTCAAATCCGACCTCAGACACTTCTCTCACACACACACACACACACACACACACACACACACACACACAAAACTAGCCGTATGACCTTGGGCAAGTCACTTTACCCCAACTGCCCTCCAAAAAAAAGCAAAAAAAAAAAAAGAAACAAAGTAGAATTCAAAGTATCATATCTTAAAGCTCTATGTTAAATTCTTTGACTTTTGAGTGAAAACTTTTAAATATAATGATTCTTCTGAACTTTACCACTGGTTTACTGGTATAAGTAGAGTAGGTATTTTTGAGGCACTCCTTGACTACAAACCACATCAATTGTGCTCCTAACAAAACACAATGAATAAAAAAGCAGGTAGAAGAACTAGGAGCTGGATTTAAGTCTCTCTTTTGATATATTCTGCATACACACCAGATGAGTGAACCTCAGCAAGTCCTTTAACCACTTAACTTCTCAGTACCCTAGCCAACTTTTCTAAAACTATAAATTGCAGAGAATTGAACTGACTGCTGCACTGGTAGATGAGTCTTCTCATCCAGGAAATTTCCTAAACCAACCAAATCAGGAAATCGCTTCCTATCTTTTTTTTCTTTTTGAAGGAAAAGGTGTAATGGCAAGCAAAGCAAAAGGTTCTTTGCTCCTTCTTTCAGCTAATTAAGTGCCTTTGAACGTCACCTTTGATTATGTCAAACAGTATGCATTGTGCTGCCCTTAATAGATCTAAAGGAGTTTGGAGACCTTCCTTGCCCTTGACAGGCCGAAGGTCATCACAGGGAGCCCAAAACAGGAGGAGTTTGCCAAAAGAACAGAACAGGAAGGGCAGAATGGGATGGAATAGAAAGTAGCAGAGCAGATAAAAGCTTGAGTAAGAGATGGAACCAAGCAGAAATAAGACAGAGAATGTTTGTGATGTAGGCACTCTGTCTGCTGAACTATGTTACTTTGTTAGACAGAAGCACTGTCTGTTGATCTGTGTTGATTTCTCAGGCAGAAAGTGAATTGAGATGATAGTGTCAGCAATGTATTTATAAAATACTGTTTGTTCTCCTAGAAAACAGAAACTGTGAAGAGCTTGGGGTGGAGCAGGCCCCGTGAACTGCAATATGGAAAATGAGCAGAGAGCTGCCTACTTCTGAATCTAGGCAACAGTCAGATGAATCCAGGGAAGAGCTGGGAGTATGGAAGAGGAGTCATGGGGTTTGGAAGTTACTTACTGTGACCTAGGGGTGGATGGTGTTTGGATTTTCTGATTACCACTTAAGAATGACTAGAAGCCAGCCTTTAGTTAAGATGAAAGAAGACTTTAGACGGGTACTTTATATTGGTTGAAGAGATTGTGACTTACTGAATGATATGTTTTGTTTAAGATTATGTGGCCACCTTAGCAATAAGCTATTATGTTGTATTTTTGTGAATGTTGTGCTTCAGTTTCTTGAAATGTTTTGCTTTAGTTTATTTCTGTATAAAAAGAGAGTGCATTATACTGTGTGATTAGATCCTTAAAGTTATTCACAACAGCCGTCCTCAGGAGAGCTGCTCCTGATCGGCTTTACACAAGGCAGGGCAATGGGGGTTAAGCCCCTTGCCCACGATCAGTTCCCATCTTCATCAATTCAATAATAACAGACTATGTGTTGAATGAATGGAGGAAGCATTTGTCATGTACTTAAGTGGAAAGTTCCACTCTAAGAGCTGGAGATACAAAGACCAGGAGTAAGAAAGTCCTTCTAATGAGGGAGACAACACATAAGGAATGTTTCAACTCTGAGTTGACTGAAAAGGTCTCAAAGTATTTGAGGTGTAGTAGAACAGATGATAAGGCCTCTATTCTATCATGTCCACTGATAATTGAGCATAATGGATTGATTCTGAGGACAATGGCTGGAAGAGCTGGGCTGTGGAAATATTTCTATTCTTATTCTCTATTTTAACTTGGGTTAAAAAAAAAGCATTTTGTATAAAATCAAACTGAATGAATGGGGGAATGCTGAGAAATGCTAAATTACTGTAGTAGGGCTGGGTTAATTTACTTACTGTTAGATAAGAAGCCTATCGAGGACCCTGGGGGCTACCCCTCACACATGCTTCATTCTGCCTCTCCCAAAGGTTGCTCTGCCTGCTTCCACTAAGTTAGCCTGCCTGGGTTATGAGTGGCAGCGGGTTGGTAGTTGGTGAGAACTACTGCCAGGACTGGGCTGATAATGTGACCAAGGCTTTTGTGCTTATCTGCCTATACGGGGCAACTGGTCAACAAATGGGCCCCCTCATGGAAGTGATTTCTCCCTTCAAAAGCTGAATTGGAAGCATGTCTATTGGTTTGGGGGACACTGCTATTCCAAAGACATTTGTGTTCCAGGTCATGGACTGTCTTGATCAGAATTTCAGGGAAGATGGAGATCAATGTAGAACTAGTTTGACTGTGATTTAAAAGCAATAAATTTCTATTTCTCTTTATAACACTGTCTGCTCCTTTACCAATATCCTAGCCTGTCAAAGTTTACAATTTCTCTTATCTTGAGATTAGATTTCCCTTCACAATTGGAGAAATATTAATTGTTCATGGGTAGTCCTAGTCAATATAATAAAAATGACAATTTTCCAATTAATGTACTTGTTCAGCGTGACACTACTTAAACTACCAAATAATTACTTTTGTACAGCTAGAAAAAATAATAAAATTCATCTGGAATAACAAAAAGTAAAAAAAAAAAAAAAATCAAGGGAATCAATGGGAAAAAAAAGTGAAGAAAGGGGGGCCTGAAAGTATAAGCTCTCAAAAAAAAAAAGTATCAGATCTCAAACTATGTTTCAAAGTAATAATAATCAAAATAATCTTGCAGTGATTTTAGTGATCTAAGAAATAGAGTGGTAGATTAGTGAAATAGATTAGACACACAATAGTAAACAACCATAGTAATCTAATGTTTAATGAACCCAAAGATCCAAGTTTGGGGGCTAAGAAATCACCATTTGACAAAAATTGCTGGGAAAACTGGAAAAGTTTGGAAGAAACCAAGGTGAGATCAGTATCTCACACCAAATACTAAGATAAAGTCAGACTGGATAAATGATTCAGACATAAAGAGAGATATCATAAAAAAATTACGTAAGCATGGAGAAATATATCTGTCTGATCTGAGAATAAAGGAAGAGTTTATGACCAAATAAGACATAGAGAGGATCATGGTAACTAAAACAGATAAATCTGATTACATGAAATGATTTTTTTTGGTACAAATAAAACTACTGCTGTCAAAATTAGAAGAAAAACAGGAAACTGGGCGAGGGGGGGAGAGACTATCAAGTTCTCTGATAAAGGTCTTATTTCTCAAATATATAGGCAACTGAGGCAGATTTATGAAAATGTAAGCCTCTTCCCAATTGAAAAAGGGTAAAAATATATTAATAGGCAGTTTTCAAAATTAGAAATCAAAGATATCAATAAACACAGAAAAAATGCTCTAAATCATTGATCACCAAAGAAATGTAAATTAAAACAACTCTGAGATACCACCTCATAACTATCAGATTAGCTAACATGACATACAAGGAAAACAAGAAACGTTGGGGATATGGAAAAATTGGGACACTAATGCAGTGTTGGCATTGTTGTAAACTAGGTCAACCATTCTGGAGACCAATTTGGAACTATGCCCAAGAGGCTATAAAACTCTGCATACCCTCTGACCCAGCAATACCATTACTAGGTCTGTATCCCAGAGAAATCAAAGAAAAGGGAAAAGGAGCTATTTGTACAAAAATATTTATAGTAGCTCTTTTTGTGGTGGCAAAGAATTGGAAATCGAGGGGATGGCCATCAAGTGGGGAATGGCTGAACAAAGTTGCAGTATATGATTGTATAGTTTCAGAAAAAACATGGAAGATGTATATGAACTTACGGAAAGTGAAATGAACAGAACCAGGGAACATTGTACATAGTAACAACAATACTGATTAACTGTGAAAGACTTAGCTACTCTGAATAAGACAATGACTCAAAACAACTCTAAAGGACCCAAAGAGACAACTGATGAACTCTGAATGCAGATTGATGCATACTTTTCTTTCTCTTTATTTTTTTTTGTGTTTTCCTTTGCAACATGACTAATATGGAAATGTGTTTTGCATGACTTTACAATGTATAATTGCTAGAAAATCACTTTGCCTTGGCAAGGAGGTCGGAAGGGCAGGAGGGAGGCAAAGAATTTGTAAATAAAATTTAAAAAAATGAATGTTAGAGAATGTATACATATAATGGTGAAATTTTTAACTACATACATACATATGTATATATGTGTATGTATGTATCCACATACACACAAATAAAAGAGCTGTTAGTCCTATGTGCCCTTTCGGGGAGGAAGAGAAGAACATGTTCACAGAATGGTAAGAACCATGCATTTCTTCGACAATTAACAAATGTTACTTTAATTGTTGTTGCATCTAATTTGTAGATCTTTATCAATGACCAACTAATCGATCTCCATGTTTACATGTTCATCATAAATGAAACCAGAAGACATAATTAGAAGGCTTCGATCATTCATTCAATTAAACATTTACTGTTCATATGTTCTCCTCAGGGAGACGAATAAAGGAGTTAGCAAAACTGATTTCACTGGATGTCCAGAGCAGGTTTCTCTATTCTCAAAGAAACATTATCTTATAGGACACCTTACCTTACCTTGAAGTAATTTATGATAAATATAAACAAAGAGAACACACTGAAAACAATTATGGCTTATAATTTATAGGAGAGGATACAATTAAATGAAAATTTAAAAGACCCGCCCAACGTGGTCAAACATAATCTATGATTTCAATAGTAGGCAAAGGAAAGAATTACAAAAATCATGTTCCAAAATTAAGTTCAAGAAACGAAAAGGATCAAAATTTGTAGTGGTTAGAAGCTTTATAGTTCTACTTTTTATCATAAACACTTTTTTCAAGGAAGGGAGGTGAAAGGTTCTAGAATATGGTAAACACCAAACTACACCATAAAAATTAAATGAATGACATGTTCACACAAAGAAAAAGGTTGGTTAGGGAATTATCAGTAATTTCTGAACCAGCTATGTACAATAAAATGATCAATAGCTTAGAATTTTTAAAAATTACATCAAAGTACATGTAAGAATTTTAAAAAGAAGATATTGCATAAGATTATAATAGCTCCAATAAGTTCTACTTAAAGAAACTGCTTTTTATTAAGTTAAAAATTATTTTACAAAAAACCTCACTCATTTTAAAAGGAAACAAACAAAAGACGTTTCCTTGCATCATTCCTGAGGGAAGTTTAATCAGTAAAAAGCAATCACCACAATGACATTGAAGATGCCCAGAAAGTACATTAGCCAGCAAATATTTACTCTTCTCGCCTAGCAGTGTCATGGTAGCAAAGGGCAATGTTGGCTTGAATATAAACTTGCTTATAAAATATTACTAAGAAGAATAGTGAGAGATTATGAGCAATACTGCCTCACAAAACAGCGAAAGGAAACATAATGGAAAACAAACCTAAAGTGACTCCAGCCAGATTTGTAAATCAGTCAACATTTATAGATGACAGACACTAGGGGGCAGTCAAGATGGCAGAGTATAAGCAGCAAAACTCCGCAGCACTTGCCATAACCACCTCAAATACCTATAAAATACGACTCTAAAATTTTAAAGCTCTAGAATTCACAAAGTGGCAGAGCGGCAAAGGGTTCACTGCACTCCACTGGGAGCCCAGACCAGAACCTCATGAACTGGTGGCTGGAGTCCTAAGGCCGCCAGAACAAGCCATGGCTGGAGCACAAATCACTGGCAGCTGTAGCGTTTTCCAGATTTACCAACCCATAAGAAACAAGGACTAAGTGAAAGGTCAGTGGAACTCAGCTAAATTTGGGGGAGAAGGCCTGGCCGCCCCAGAGCTAGAAGCAGTCTGGAGTAGTGGCCCTGCAGCCACCTCCACGTGGCTGCTTCAGAAACTCCTGGCTTGCAGATGGCAGGGGGGCCAAGTGATCATTCAGAGGCTAAGTGTTCTTGCCTTGAGCTGCCTGGATTAGGATCGCAGTCTTGAGGTGAGTTTTCAGTGAGCCAAAGCTGGTGAGGGCTACAGAAAGAGTGGCCTCCTGATAGCTCTGGCAGCTGCAAAAATCCCAGCAATTTGGGACAGAGCTCTCCCCTCTGAAAGCAGAGTTCTACTGAACCTAAAAGTCAAGTAATTGACTGGCAATATGAGTAGGCAAAAGAAGCACAAGCAAGCCCAGCAGTGGAACTTTAGATTCCTTTATTGGGGACAAAAAGGATAAAAGCATGGAACGGAAGGAAGACAACACAGTCAGAACTCCCACACCAAAAGCTTCCAAGAAAAATGTAGACTGGTCACAAGCCACAGAGATGCTTAAGAAGGATTCTGAAAACCAAATAAGAGAAGTGGAAGAAAAATTGGGAAGAATAATGAGAATGATGCAAGAAAATCATGAAAAGAGAGTCAACAACCTGACTGAAGAAAATAACTCCTTAAAAAATAGACTGACCCAAATGGCAAAAGAGGCCCAAAAAGCCAATGAGGAGAAGAATGCCTTAAAAAGTCAAATTTGCCAGATGGAAAAAGACTCTCAAACGCTTTCTGAAGAGAATAATTTCTTCAGAATTAGGGTGGAGCAAATGGAAGCAAATGACTTTATGAGAAATCAAGATACTATTAAACAGATCCAAAGCAATGAAAAAATAGAAGGCAATGTGAAATATCTCCTTGAAAAACCACTCACCTGGAAAATAGATCCAGGGGAGACAATTTAGAAATTATTGGACTACTAATTATTGAAAACCATGATTAAAAAAAGAACTTAGAAAGCATCCTTCAAGAAATTCTCAAGGAAAACTGTCCTGATATTTTAGAACCAGAGGGCAAAATGAACTTGAAAGAATTCACTGATCACCTCTTGAAAAAGATCCCAAAAAGAAAACTCCTAGGAATGTTATAGCCAGTTTCCGGAATTCCCAGATCAAGGAGAAAATATTACAGGCTGCCAAGAAGTAACAATTTGAATAATGTGGAAATACAATCAGGATAACCGAGGATCTAGCAGCTTCTGTATTAAGGGATCAAAGGGTCTGGAATATGATACTCCAGAAATCAAGGGAGCTAGGATTAAAACCAAGAATCACCTACCCAGCAAAATTGAGTATAATGTTTCAGGGGAAAATTTGGTCATTCAGTGAGGTGGACGACTTTCAAACATTCTTGCTGAAAAAAACCAGAACTGAAAAGAAAATTTGACACTCAAATACAAGAAGCATGAGAAGGTAAACATGGAAAAGAAAGCATCAGGAACTTATCAAAGTTGAACTATTTACATGCCAACATGGAAAAACGATAATTGTAACTTATGAAACTTTTCTCAATATTAGGACAGGTGAAGGGAATACAAATGTATATATATATGTATACATACACACATGGCTATATATGAGAGTTTATATATGTGTATGAATACATATCTGAGTATGTGTATATATGTGTACACAAAGGGCACAGGATCAATTGAACAGGAAGGGACGATACTTTAAAAGGTGAAATTCTGAGGTGGGCAAGGATTAGAATGAGAGGAGAAAGGGAGAAACAGAATGGGGTTAATCATCTCATATGGAAGAGGCAAGGGATAACTGTTACAATGGAGGGGAAGAACAGGAAGGCAAAAGGGAACGGGTCAACCTTACTCTCGTTAAATTTGGCTTAGGGAAGGAATGACATAAACTCTAAACTGGGTATCTTGCCACACAGTAGAGTAGGGAGGAGATGGGAATGAGAGGTAGGATGATGGAGGGGAGGGTTGCTGGAATTGCAAACCTCTGTAAAGGGACAGGGTAGAGAACAGAACAAGAGGGTGAGTGGGATAGGAAAGAGGGACATATAATCACTCTCTCACAATATGTCCATTGTGGAGATGTTCTGTGTAACTACACATGTACAGCTGGTATTGAATTGCTTGCCTTTCTAGTGGGGATGGGTGACAAGGGAAGAAGGGAAAGAATGTAGAATTTAAAGTTCTATAATCAAATGTTTAAAATGTGTGTATACATACACATACACACATAATACATATATGTTATATATATATAATTATTACTAACTACATGCAACTGGGAATTAAGATATACAGGCACCAGGGTAGGGAGATCCATCCTGCCGTACCGGAAAGTCAGAGGGGCAATGGGAAAGGACATAGGAGAGAGCAGACTAAATTTAATAAAAATTAAATTTAAATTAAATTAAAAAAAAAAAA
>CM053598.1:119111394-119144998 GCA_028646575.1 Pseudocheirus occidentalis
GTACATATGGGACCCTTTCCCACTTCTGTGATCTCTTTGGGATACAACCCCAAAAGTGGTATTACTGGGTCAAAGGGTATGATATTATTTATAGCCCTTTGGGCATAGTTCCAGATTGCCCTCCAGAATGGTTGTATCAGTTCACAGCTCCACCAGCAATGCATTAGAGTTCCAATTTTTCCACATCCTCTCCAGCACCATCAATGTGTTTCTATCAGTAAGATAATGGTATATCCAAAGGTCTCTAAACTCTGAAGTCAGTTGGGTTTAAGAGAGGAAGGAATTTCAAAACTCCCGTTATTTTGATTTTAGTCATGATTGTGAGAAATAAGTCACACATACATACTAAATAAAAATGGTTGTCTTAATGACAAAGGCCAAAAAATTCAATTTGATATACACTTACTGAGTGCCTATGGTATGCAGAACTCTGTGCTAGGCACTGGAAATAATAGTTAAGGCTGTATGTCCTTAATTTAACTAACTCATTCCCCCATGCAGAGAGAGTTTAAAAAAAAAATCTCAAACCTCAAGGCTTAATTGTTTTAGCACCTAAGATAACTTATTTCCATTTTGAAATACACACACACACACACACACACACACACACACAATAAATAGCTCTGAACCATGAAGGCAGATACTTTAAATCATTTTGATATATTTCCTTTTACTGGATTAAAGTTCAGATGCCTGTCATTTTGAGTTGATACATCAGCATCAGTATGCTTATTAATTTTAAAAAATTGTCCTAAAAATGCTTACATCTATCTACCTGTGGACTATTTTCAAAAAATAACCAGGTAACTGTCACATCTCAAAAGCATCATCTGGAGCTGAAGTGTTCAAAATGGCACTTGGAACCATGCCAATTTGTAAAATTCCTATAAAGATTGATATTTAGATTGGACAAGGGGGGAAAGGAAAGGTATCAGTAACATCTAACTGAAATTTAGCATTTTCTTCAGTTATGAATGTAGGCAACAATTACTACTCTGAATATATGAGCTTTACAAGACTGCCACAAGGGGTCCATGATACATAAAAGGTTATGGACAACTGGTATAAAACGAGAGAAAGCCCAGTACAAGACCCTGGGGGAACACCCAAGTTCAGTAAATATGACCCCAATCAAGAAGTAGCAAAGGTATGATGTCAGGTATGAGGAAAATCAGTAGAGAAGGTTGTTATGAAAACTTGAGAGATTATCCTGGAGAAGATGTGCCCAGCAATGTCTGTGATTTTTGAGAGGTCAAGAAGGGTGAGGATTTCAGTAAGGCCATTATTTTATCATTTGGAGAATGCAGGTTCCAGTTGAATCCTGAGGTCAGAAACCAGATTTTACAGGTTTTAGAAACTATTGAGACAAAAAGAAATGGAGGCCCCTAGTCTAGGTCTTTCTCAGGGAGTTTAGCCAAGAAGAACCTTTGCTGGTTCTTTATTCAGTTCATACCCACTAAACATGGGCATTCTCTAGCACTTTGTCCTGGGCCCTTATCTCTTCTTTTATATTTTCATTTGGTGATTTCATCTCTCTTGAGATGATTCCAGATCCAGATATCCAATCTAACCTCTCCCCTGAGCTTCAGTCCTTCATTTCCATTTGCCTCCTGGACATTTCAAACTGGATGTCTAGTAGACAACTCAAACTCAATGTTTCCCCTGCACCCTTTTCTCTTCCCAGTTTTGTTGTTACTATTGAGAACACCACCATTGTCCTAGTCACCCAGGCTTGTTGTCATCCTTAACACCAATCCCCACACATCTAATCCATTCCCAAATCTTGTCCTTTTCCACTTCACAACATCTCTTAAATGTCCCTTTCTCCATTCATGCAGCCTCTACCACTAGTACAGGCCCTCATCACCTTAAACTTGGATTTTTGCAATAATCATTTAATGGATTTCCCTCCTTCAAGTCCCTTCCCCACCCCAGTCTATCCTTCTCTTACATGCTAAATTGATTTTTACCAAAGTGTAGGTCTGGCCATATCATCCCCTCCTTAGTAAACACCAGAGGCTCCTACAGGATCAAGTATAAAATCCTCTGTTTGGCATTTAAACCCTTTCACAGTCTGGCACCTTCCTATCTTTCCAATCTTCTTATACTTTACTCCCTTCCCCCACCTCATCTAGACTGGCCTACTTACTATTCCTCACACAGTATGTGACTCAATGCCTTCACTGTCACCACTGCCCAGAATATTCTCTTTCCCCTTCTAGTTACTGATTTCCCTTTCTTCCTTTGAGATTTAGCCCACATCCCCCTTCTCCGGGAGGCCTCTTTTCTATTGAGAGTATCTTCCACATATGCTATATGTGTATGTTGATAGTCATTATTTCCTCCATTAATAACAACAATAGTAGTCACAATAGTTATAGCCCTTACTATGTTCCAGGCACTGTGCTGAATGTTTTACAATTAGCAAATCTCAACAACCGTCTGAGATAGTTGCCATCATGAATCTCATTTTACAGATGAGGAAACTGAATCAGAGATGAAGTGACTTGCTCGGGATCATTCAACTAATGTCTAAAACTAGATTTTGCCTTGGCTCTTACTGACACCAGGAGCAACACTCTCTGCTGTGTTCTGTAGTACCCTCATTACACATTAGAGTGTGAGCTTCTTGTCAATAAAAGTTTTTCTTCTTCATTTTTTGACTTTCTGTGTATGCCTGGTTTTTAGCATAGTGATTAGCATATAGTAAGGGCTTAATATTAATGCTTATCAACTGAATAAATGGCCTGGGAAGCATCTAAGGGGTGAGAGGATTAGAGGTCATATTTAGTTGATGAATAAGACTAGGAATCTTAAGGGATAAGGCTGGATAGAGTGATAAAAAGGTCAGAGGAATTTTAGAATTTTTATCAGTGTAGAAATGAAACTTGTGAGTGATGGTGAGATTGAGGGTTTGACCGTCTATGGGTGTATCAACCATGGGAATTAAGTAGATTGAGAAACTAGAAACTTACGGTATTTGAGAAACTAGAAACTTAGGGTATTCGAGAGAGTATTAAATCTGTGTTAAAGTACCCTAATATGTCATATGTCAACTGAATGGAGGAGAAAAGACTGTGAGGCAGGCACTAATTTATTGGGGAAGAGAACATCCTAGGGATCAATAGATAGTGTCCACCAGGATCTGGATTGAGTGATAAGATATTTTCACATACTGTCTTCTTATCTAGATCTTCATTATACACATCTTCCAGAAACTTTTTCAAATCAGAAGCAGAGATGAAAATTCTGCCTGTGCCCCTAAGGTCTGCATTTGCTTGTCCAGGACTTCACAATTAATCCTACCTGATTCCTGAATTCCTTTTTTACAATGTCATTTGTCCCTTTGTGAATCATCAGAAGTGGGGAGTAATCATCAGCTTTGACAAGTCTTGTCAAGCTCTTTATCATGTTCCCAGTACACCCTGGGCAGACAGCAGATCTTTTTTAGTAGTGGTTTGACATGTAGCTGTTACAGCATGCTTAGTAGCACGTCATCAACCACCACCAAGTATCCTTCTTTCTTTGACCTTTGCTGATGACCCTTGTCGATGACCCTTGTCTTAGTGGCACCTCTGGATTCATGTTCTCATTCATTGACACATAAGCCACTGCTTCCTTTTCAGAGTATCTAGCTTTCCCCAATGAAAAGGAGCTCATCTGTCAGTCCTAAGTGTTTAGCAGTCCTTCCTTTTCTCAGTCACATCTTTCAACCCATCAACCTCCTGGCTCAGGTCAGGATTCCTTCTTTTCCCTGTAGATCCTACTTATTTCTTTTCTTTTTTATCTTGAAACCCTTTTCCATTTATTAATGATCACTTCATTCTCCATGATAACATGGAAAATAGAGGCATTATCTAAAGGCATTCTGACTTACCTTCTAAGAGGGAAACCAACTTGACTTAACTTTAGCAGTTGCTTATGTTAAATACTTTGTGCCCTTAAAAAAAATTTCTTGCTGAAGATAGTTTAGAAGAGAACTCAGTAAAACAACAGAGAATATATGAAGACAGATTTCATAAATAAATAGAACTCTTTACACTAGAAAAACAGTCTGGGAATTGGGGTGAATTTGGTGAAAGATGATGTTTTGTAAAGATAAGAGTAAATGAATATGGATGGCTTTGTTTACCACATTCCAGAATACTAGAAATATGAAAATAGCTATTCTAAGACCCAAGTAAATGTTACTTTAAACAATAGGTATGTTAAATGTGTTGATTTTATATTCCAGTGTATATTTCAATAAGGTTTTAAATAAATCCAGTAATTATAGGATCATTTGATTTAGAGCTAAAAGAAAGGATTTTTTATAAACCCCCCATTTTGTCAGGTGCCTGATAGGTTGAGAAGCTAGTAATATTTGGAGTACATACCTTTTCAAGAAAGTATCATAGAAGTCAAGGAAGGTAGTTAGACATCTTTCACAAAACATCCCTGTGTTTCTTGTCGAATACTGAGTACTGGGCTTAATAAATTATGTTTTTCTGTCCTAGAGTGTCCTATATTCTTATGACAAGGACTACCCCAAAACTATAGCAGCCTCATTAAAGGTGGAAAGGTCAAATCTTGGCATATTAGTAAGGTTGAGGTGCACAAATGCATAGTTTTCTCAATATTACTAATTCTTGAAATGGAAGACTAAAAAAAAAATTATGTCTATTTGAACAAGAACTTCTCCCCAGTTTTTCCCTTCTCTCATCAAAGAGGTCATCCTCCTGATTATGCTCTTTGCATTGATTTTAATCGTTCCACCTACCACTACCCTTGAGCAGATATTAAAAGAGCAGAAATTGTCGGTATATTTATTACACAAAGACAGTATCTTCTTAGGCAGTTTTTGAGTTAATCACCTTTAGGTCATTTCTTGATTTTTCTCTTCACTGTTTCTTTTCACCTACCCACTCTACTTGACCCAGATAGCCTACATTAGAAGTGTATAAGAGGGAAGTGGGATGGCTCACAGACCTAGGGGAGGAGTGATATGATGACAAGGACCTCCAGAAAGCTCTTGCAGGCCACTAATGGCCTTTGGGGCACAGTTTGGAGGCTAAAATGTGAAGAACTTTAAGTGCCTTCCTGCCTTGCTCAGTGCCTCAGTTTCGAGTGCTAAGTCAGCAAGTAGGCACCTTTTCCTCCACGGTTACTGTCAGAGCAACATGAAGGTCAGACCTAGATAGACAAATAAGAACAGCTCAGAGAAAGGAGGTTACCAAGGTAACAAGCAGGAGGTTCTGCTGTTTGGAAACAGGTCTAATCTTCCTTCACCTTTACACTCCTCCTTCTCTGATCAGCATAGGAAGATGGGTATTGTTTAGCTGACCTGCATCCTCAGGGTGGGAACCATAATCTCTTTCTGACAGTTCCCAGTGACACTAGAAAGAGCTGTTTTGCATTTTTATTTGATAAGCACCACCAGCAGCCTTCTGTGGGGCACTAGCAACCAGGCATCTCCTGGCCTTGCTCCAAGGAGACTTCTAGTTAGAATAAAGATGGTGTTAAATTTCAGTTTTCTTTGGGATTACTTTTTTTTAGGAGTGTTGGATTCTTTTAGTTGTCTCTTTCCCCTCCTGCCACGCCTCCCCCACCCCCAAGCAGAGGTTTTCCATATCCTGCATTTCTGGAAGGTGACATTTGTTCCACTCATTGTAGACAGTTGGAATAAAATTAATTATCCTTGTAAGCTTTGTGAAAATGATCTTTCTGGGGGGTCAGTAGAGGTACTTGAATTAATCACCTTCAGGTTATTTATGAAATTATGTGCGCATAAAGACTGCCCAGTACATAAGGAGTGCAGATTCCACACTACCTTTCCTACTCCCCCAAACCATAGAAAAACATTCAACCTTTCAAGCCTCTAATTTTAAGCAGTCATATTCCGAGCCAATTAATGAGAAGTGGAGGAAATGAAAACTATTTGTTTGTCAAACTAGGTTTGAAAAGATAAGAACAAAATCTCTGACCCCATATGCTGAGATCAAAATGCAGTGTGCTGTTTACGAAGATATCTAAGGGAGGAATCTGGTTGAACTCTTTAAAAAAAATTCTGTTTAGGGATCTGGAATTTATATTCATCAGTCAGCTGCTACCAAACCTTAAGGGCTTCTTTACCAAAAAATAAATCTCCTTTATATCATTCGTCTGTTCACAACATGCTAAAAATGCTTTAAGTTCCAAACGTGAAACTTGAGTGGAAATCTCAAATTTAAATAGCTTTTTTTGTAGATCGTGCCTCTTTCCTACCTATGATTTACATCCTGATCTTCTAATTTCTACTTTGTCCTGAATTGGAATGGATGACCTCCAGCTTTATGGGGCTAAAAGGATGAAAGCTATTGACTGACCAAGACAGTGCAGGATATTCTTTAAGTTCACCTCACATAAGTTGAATATAAGCTATCCCTTCTAGATGATTCCCTGGCACACTTCCATACTTACTGAATATCTTGACTCAGTGAGAATATTAGGTATTGTTTAGTAATGACTTGTCTGTTGTATTTGAATATTTTATTGTAGGTAAGTAAAAATCCCCAGAGTAAAATGCTCAGATACATCAAAATAGTCATTTTACCTGAGAGTTCACCTTGAATCTATCATCCATCTTGTTGGTTTTCCTAATACCCATTTTTCTGTCACTGAGATTTGAAGAACATGATTTTGTTCTGGTGGTAGACTGCACCACTGACTTTCTAGACTGTTTTAGTCAAGCCACTTTGAACTTTACTGTTATAAAACCAAAATGATTCTTATCCCTCAGCTTTCTTGAGATGTAGTATAGGGATATTAGATGTGACTGCATTGTAGTTCTGTGTTGGATATGACAGTATCATTTGACATTTTCTCTTCTGCTTGAACATAACTGAGTTATTTCAGCTTCATATTCAGCTCCAGTGCACAGAAAATAGTTCAGCTCTGCTTGGGTGCTTTGCAATATGGTAGTTATTTCTTTTACTTCACCTATTCTTAAGGAAATTTGTATAAAACTAGATTAACTGTTAAGATGTGGCTCAACACAAGAAAATCAAGATTTGCCCCCACCTAATAAAGGAAAATCTAGATATATACAAAGGTATGCTTAGAGAGTGATATTCCCTTTACAAAAATGATTTTTGGGCTTCACACTAAAATTCATAAACATCAAATTCTCTCAGTACTTTTCAAATATAATGATTTACATATAGTCTATAAGAAACCTCACCGTCGTATTAATAGCAGTATAATTATTAGAATAATTTTCCTCTAGGAACCTATTCTTAATCTCAGGATTTTATCAAGTAGAAAGGTCCCCAGTAGAGGACAGTTTCTTGTAGTATCTATGACGTTTTCTAGGACAGAAAACATCCTCAGGAGAGACCTCCAGGTAGGTGGTCTCTTCCTGTAGGTTTGCCTAATGAGAGGGCACCATTGTCCAGGATCTGTCAACTTATAGAAGTGTCCTTGGCAATCATTAGTAAAAAGAAAAAAAAAAATAGGACGACTCCTTGTTTACAATAGTAACAAGCTATTTTAATAACATGCTTAATTTCCGAGTGGACTGTTAAATGAAAACTTCAGAAAGGACCCACATGTCCTTTTAAGTACAAAATTTGTAGTTATCTAGTTGAGACAAGTTCCTGTTCCTTTGGTTTGTTGCTTTTGTTGTTCAGTCATTTCGGTGTCTGAGGTGATATTTGATCTCAGGGAGATGAGTCTTCTGACTTGAGGCTTGAGCACTCTATCCACTGTTCCACCTAACTGTCCTTTAATGTTTGAAACTATTAAAATCAGTGATTAATAATTGCTCATCTTTCAGAATTTCTATTTTGCATGGTAATTCCCAAACTGATTAGCACCCTTAAGTTTTCCTGACTTTGAAATACTTGTAATATATGAGATCCCTGTCTGCTAGGGACATAGGGAGTTCAGCTTCCTCCTTCACTTGGAACCACTACCCCCTGGGGATTTGCCTTTCCTCCTTTGTCTCTTTTTCTCTTCTTTCTGCTGATCCTGTCAACCACCTGAGAAGCCTGCTGCCTATAGTGATCCTATCCCATGCTCTTCATCTCCCCTCTAACTTCCTCACTTTTCCCCTCCTTCTGGACAGGGATTGACTCTAAGGGTCACTGCCTGGAAACATGCAGCTGCCAGAGCCCTTGAGGGTATAAGAGGGGAAGGGGAATTTCTTCCATGAGGTTCCCCTTCTCCACAAATTTCAGAACTCTTCCCTCCTCAGGTGCCACAAATCCCCTCCTTGACTTGATGGGAGTTTAGTGATCCCTCAGCATAACTACTCAAGGATATTTTAGTCTTAGTGAGAGTTTCAAGTTGGAACTCTGAACTCATTCTGCATTGAAAGCACTGTTCTAAATGACAGTTAGAGTCTGTTGTGCTGTGAGTACGTAAATGTTCAGCTATATTACGGGGGATGCTTTTAGGCTGGTCTAAGAATACACGAAATCTCCGCTTTAGACCCTGGTCTCCTCCCAGCTGTGCTTCTGAATGATGCAGGGAGGAAAAGATAGTAGTTTGGTTTGCCTTCCTTGGTATTTTGCCACTTGTAAAGAAGATTTGGGAGTGAGGTGGCTAAAAGTAGCGCTGTCCTTCAGTAAATCTGACAAACTCCAGCCAGGGGTTTAGAGAGTATATATGAATAGAGTTAAGGCTAGAAGTTGCAGCCAAAGACTTTTTCCCAAGGTCCTTACTGTTCAGAGTTTAATTCTAATGCTTCTCTCAAAACAAGGCAAGGGATGTGAAGAATCTTTAACCTTGTGTGGAAAAAATATAGCCAGAGTCAGGGTAGTGTGCAGACAGACAGGATGCTATCATTACTCATCAGGTACAAAGTTAATAGCTTTGCTGAAAGGGAAACACTGTGAATTTCAAGTAGTCAGGGAATTGTAGAGTGAAAAGCAGTAACAAGAAGAGTGGACTCACTTCATTCAGCAAAAACCTTTGCCACATTAATGGACAGTGGAATGTGAACTGTTTGGGGCATTGATTCCTTTATGAAGTTTTTCCTTTTGTCTGTTAAATTTCCAATATGGTTTGCTAATTCCCATACGCTGGAGATTTATGCTGTCTTAAGTCTTAAGTGTGTTTGATATGCTCTCTTCTTCTAGAAGGGACCGTTTAGGAATTCCAGGTGGTAACAAATAAGGATCACACTGTAGGGAAAGCTCCTTGGCTTTTCAGTAGGCATCAGATTCCATTACAGGAATGCTTGGGTTTTACAGTCTATTCTGGGTTAGCAGTCATTGATAATCTTGATTGTGTGCTACTAGAAGCATAGTGAGTGGCAAGTTGTTTTTGTAATGTTTCAGCTATCCTTTCTGTATTTTTTCCCTCTTTTTGACTGTCCCCTTTTATGTGCAGCTTTTGGGGGGGGTGGTGAATGGAATTAAGCAGAGTGCCCATCAGCTGGGGAATGGCTGAATAAATTGTGGTAATATGCTTGTAAAGAAATAATATGAGGAATATAAAGAATCCAGAAGAACACCAGAAAACTTATATGAGGTGACATAAAATAAAGCAACAGAACCAGGAATACAGTATAGACAGTGATTATAATGATGTTAAGAAAGAACACTAAAACAAAACCAAATACTATTTAAATATAACGATCAATCTTGTCTCTCATTCTCACCTTATTTCCCCCTCTCCCCCAGTTGAAGAAATATGTAGCCTCCTTTTTACCTTGGAGACATGAGACATTATGGGTATAGAATGATGTTCTCAGACCTGATTCCTGTATCCATTGATTTTACTTACTTTGTGTCATAAAATCTTGGAGTGATGTAAAGGTGGAAAAAATTATCAATTTTTAAAAATTTATTTTTGCTTTTTGGAGGGGGGAAGGCAGGGCAGTTGGGGTTAAGTGATTTGCCCAAGGTCACATGACTAGTAGTTGTTAAGTGTCTGAGGTTGGATTTGAACTCGGGTCCTTCTGACTTTAGGGTTATTCATTGCACCACCTAGCTGCCCCAAATTCTTATTTTTAAAAAATAAATTAACAAAAGAAACATTGTAGTCAGTCCTGTTTTAAAGTAGTCTTAGATCTAGAAACATTGCTGACATTCTGCTTTAATGAGGAGCAGAGAGAAGGTAGAGAGGTGAAGGTGGTTATTTGGATTTTTGGAAGGGGGCCTCTCTATAGTTAAATCCGAAGAGTTTCCGAAAATACTTTACTCCTAGTAATAACACCCTTATAAATAATGTTTCAGCGTTAGCCAAGTACTTTTCCTCCAAAGTACTCACTGAAGCATGGGAGATAGATAGTACAAGTATTATTTTACATTTGAGCAAAAGAAGAAAAGTTAATTAACTTGTGATGAGTCAAGCTAGTATCAGGAATTCTAATCCAGAGCCTTCCTCCTGACTCTATACCAAATAACCTATTCATAGTCCAGCCTTGCAAAATTTTTTTCTCTTTAAAGGGAACTCATTTCCATAAACATAATTATTTTCATAGCCCTCATTTGTCAGCCTGTTTTGGATTAGGTATTTATGCGGAAGAATGAATGAATTGCATTGAATTAACAAGCAAATGGATTTATAAAAAAAATTTAAGTGCTTTCCGTGTGCAAAGTACTGATGAGTGCTTGGGTATACTAACAGGAAACCAAAGAAGGTGCCTGCTCAAGGAGCTCACATTCTAATGGGGAAGACTTAACATATATATAGGGGGTTTTAGCTGCAAGTCAGACGGAAAGGTGCCATGGTCCTTAGGATATAGCAGCAAAGCAGATGGTAATGCATGTTCTTTAATGTCATTTCCATGGACAAACTATATCTATTTCTGATATTGGAACATTTGTTGGTGCCAAGGACTTTGGTGGGGAGAACTTATTTGGTGATGAGGTATTGGGGTCTTGGATCGATTATGGCTGCTGAAAAGGCCAGGGCTATAGTGCCTGCCGATTGGTGGCAGTTAGTAGTTGGAGGTGATGTTTTTAGGGTGTTGGCAGTGGTTTGACTCTCCTGGCATATGCTTTCTCTCCCTTAGGGTACCTTTCTCTTGGTGGACTGGCTTTCCTGCCCTACAGACGGCAGTTAGTTGGCAGTTGGTGGGAATGGCTGGCCCCTTCCCTGTATGATGGCTTAAGGGACTGGCCTGAAAGCAGGGTCAGTGGTGTAGGAAAGTGCTTCTGTTCCAGGGACCCTTGGGCTTACCTGCCCATTGGTGGCAGTTGATCGGCAGTTGGTGTTACTGGTGGTAAGGATAGTGGGACCCTTTTCCAAAGGGATTGCTTCCTTGAATAAGCAAAACTGAATCTTTCATTAAAGAGTAACTTCAGGAAGCTCTCAGATTCCTCAGGAATCTAAATAACAGGAAAGTCCAAAAGATTAGAATTTTTCCTTCCACATTTTAATTTGGCTTGTTTCATGTTATCACGTGTCTCTAATGTCAAAACTTTTTGTTTTAATGATGACTTCAATTTTTAAGTGATTTCATTGAATCAGTGCACATCTTCCCCAGTCCCTTTTATATTTTGCATGGTAACTGATATTCACAGTGGTATATAATGCATTAGAAAGTACCCCAATGACAAGGTTTGAGTCCTGACTCTAGCACTTACCTGTGTGTGGTCTTGAGCAAATTACTTAATGTCTCTGGACCTCATTTTCTTTTTATGTAAAATTAGGGGAATAGACCAAATGATTTCGGTGGTCCCTTCCAGATTTTAGATCTATGATCCTGTGATTATCCTGAGACATTGTAAGATCCTGAAAGGTTAATTTCTGAAAGAAAATGCTTTCTCAGTTTTTAGAGTACTCAGTATATTCAGTATAGTTCATTATGTTCAGTATAGTTTCACTGCTAAATATATTTTATCCTACCTTTCTAGACTTATTACACATTACTCCCCTTTAGCCAAGTGATCCAGCCAAATTGTCCTGCTGTGCTTGCTCACACAAGCACACACGCGCCCCCCCTCTCCTAGCTCTTCCCTCCTTCTCTCCCTCTTCCTCCCTCTCCCCCCCTTACCTGTTAGGTACTTGGTATTTACGTATATTTTGTACATGTTGTTTCCTTCAGTAGAAAGATATTTGAGGGCAAGAACTATCTCATTTTTGCTTTTGTGTTCCTTTAGCACAGGGCCCAGCATATGCTTGGGTTCTTGATAAATGTTTAGTACTTGACATCAAACCCCTAAAACTCATGACTATTTCAAAATGCGTTTCCTTCTTCATTCAGTAAACATTTTTAGTACTGTTACACAACTGGCACTGAGGACCCCACCACCAAATTGAAGTAGTTCTTACCCTCAAGTATCTTATATTTTTGTTGAAAAGACATTTATATAGAAGTATGTGGACAAAAAAATTCAAGGCAACCTTGGGAGGAGAAGGCACCAGCCACTGGGGTGAGAAAGAAGGGAACAAGGAAGGCCTTTTGCAAAAGGTGGTACTTAAGCTGAGTCTTAATAAAAACCAGGAGTCAGAAATGTGGTAGAACATCATGGGAAACCCAAGTGTCATGAATGATGAAGAACTAGTAAGACAGTATGGCGCTAGACTGTATGGAGGGGGATTTGATACCCACCCCTGAGTTCAAGTGAGGTAGTCACAGCAGTTGAGGTGTTAATGTGTCAACAATGCACTAATACCCTTTTACAGATTTTTCTTCTTGAAATGGTAGTGAGGCAATCTGGGTTGAAGCTGCCATGGGGTCTGACTCCTAAGCTTGGAGAAGTGGATGATTTCTCCCTGCCACTTCTCATTGTCTTCTGCCAGCAGAGCTACCCACCTGCTAGTATCATAGGATGGTAAATCTAAGCATACAAGGTACCTCAGAGGTCACCTAGTCCAAGCTCCTTTTTTTACAGAGGAAGAAATTAAAGATCATTAAGGTTAAGTGATTTGTCCAAGGTCATCCAGGGAGTAATAGTCAGGAGGCACCATCCAGTCCCCAGACAGTTTGTTGGCTCTAAAGATCAGTAGTTAAACTGAGACATACCTGCGTCAGATAGAATTGGACACTGAAATGAAAGCTTTAAGAAGTATGACCCCTGGCAGCAGAGAACTAAGCCTTGCTTCAAGCTGGAGAGGAACAGATCCAGGAGCTCAGCTGGGTCAAGCAGAGATGCTGCACCCAGTAGGGGGAACCAGGGTAAGGACTCCACAAAGAGATAAAGAAGGTATCAGGGTCCAACAGTAGTACCAGAATGATGAGTTATATTGACCATAGGCACATATTCCATCTGGTGTGCCTTACCATTTGCCTTCTCTTCCTACAGATACTGTGTGAGAGTGGACTTCAGAATTATGGGGAGAAATTTTCTTTTCTCTTTTTTAACAGTGGCATTTAAGTAAATGTCACAACTTTGAAGTAATTGTGTATGCTGATTAACTGTTGAAGGAAATCATTGTTATAGACTTGAGCAAAGGTTTTAGGAATATAGATCACCACCCCCCCCCAAAAAAAACTACCTCTATAGTCTATGAGCATCACTGGAGACCCCACTTAGCAATTAGTGTGCCAATTGAGGGGAGTAGCCAAGAAGATATGGCATACTAGAAGACTAGAAGGATAGGAAAAAGCCTTAAATGCCAGAGAGGAGTTTTAAGTTTGATCCAAGAGGTACATGGAGCCACTGGAGTTTATTGCTGCAATTTTAATTACTATTTGGCTAATCACTTGCTGGTTCAAGGTGATGGAGTCTGGGAGTTATGCTGAGAGCTTGCCGACTGCCTAATTCTCATTCATCGTGGATAACTGGAAGTGTATTGTAATTACTCTTCGAACTCCTGGCATATGTGGAATCAACTCTCTGCAGCCTTTTGATTCTGAAGATGCAGGTCCCAGAGCTCTGCTTGTAATGAGCAGTTTGCAGAAAGCAAGTCTTGAATAGTCCTTAATGTATTTTCTACCTCTGAAATATTTGGATGCAGCCTTGAAGAGCTTTCTTGCCATCCTTGCTTGTCATGTGTGGGAGGCAGTGGAGGGCACTGTATAATTACTTCATGTGGTGAGATTAATGGCTTGGGCTCCCTTTATTCTTCTCATTTAGTCCCCATTTCCATGTCACCTGCCTATCAACACCTAGAGCCTAATATGGTATTAAACTAGTATCTAAAAGTGAAATGAAAAAGAAGCTTCGTTAAAAGATAAAAGGACATGAATTATTGGAAAAATTCATGAATTCATCACCCCAGTTTCACTCCTAATTCCTTTAGCATTTTCCCCCCACTCACCCCCGTACACCTGAAAGGCCCCAAGTTGTGATATTGCCTTATTTCATAGTGGAAGAACTGATCTAGCTCTTCATAGAAATTAACAGCACTACAATCTAGAATTTTAACACAGTTGAGAATACTGTTTTGTCATCAGTTTAGCAAATCTCACCCAGTTTAGGACCTCAGGTGCAAGTCAGAGGTCACAGAATGTATCCTTTTCTGATTTTCATTCTCTCCTGCAGTGATAAATGAGTTACATTTATTCTAGTGTACAGTGAAATATAAAATTTCATAAAGCCACCTTGGTTATTAGATGGATATCATAGAGCTGCTTATTATGCACTGTGGCATAATGAAGATTATAGATGTGACTGAATGGTAATTAGTAGAGCTGGAGCTGTAATTAAGTGCTATTGTTCTGTACTGTGGTTTCTCCTCAGGTTTCTGTTGCAAAGTGGAAGGAAACTGAGCAGTTTCAAACCCACAGGCATCCTTCCTCTCACCCCTCCACACTCTTTTAAATAAACAATCAAGCAGTTTGGCTCTTCTCTGACAACTGGAGGAGGAGAGAAGGGTTATTTCATAGGCATCTGGCGACCAACCTCTTCCAGTCTTCCTGCAGCTTACTTCCTTGTGACTTCTCAGGTGTTTCATAGCAGGATCTTTAGAACAGCTTAAATTAGAGAGCCACAACCATGGCCAATCATCCTGACGTTTGTCTTGCCACTGGGCTCCAATGACTCTAGAAGAGAATGTGCAACTCTTAAATCCAGCTCACTCATGAGTGTGTTGTCATTGGTCAACAGAAACAAAGGACAAACAACAATAATGAATATTTTGGTCACATTTTAAAAACATAATTCCAAATTGCTTTTCAAAATGGGTGGACAAAGTCACTGTTCTACCAACAGTATATTAGTGTTCCTGGCTTCTCTCAGCCCCTCTAGCACTAATTCCATCCTTTATCATCTCTGCCAGTTTATGAAGTGTGAGTTGAAACCTCAGAATTGTTTTGTTTTGCACTTTTCTTATTAATAGTGAGTTAAAATGATCCTCCTTAGGGTTGTTAAAGTTCCTATGAGTTATTATGATTCTCCTTTTGAGATCTGTTTTTTCTTATCTTCTGACCATTGGAATCTTGTGTATTTATGTTAATTTCCCATATATCTTAGATATGTAAAGATTCCTTTCCTAAATCAACTGTTACCCATCTTATGCATTAATTCTGTTCATACAAAAGCTTGTCAGTGTTACATAATCAAAATTAGCTGTTTTCTCTTTTGAGATCTCTTCTGTTCCTTATTTGGTTAAAAACTTCTCTCCTTAGTCATCTGAGCTGGTGTGGTGATTGTGTGAAAAGCTCCACAGGGAATTTGCTTTCTCCTCCTTCTGTGCCAGAGTAGTACACAGAGAGCCTAGATGATAGAGGGAGTTGGGCAGTCTATAAATATGACCCAGTGTCTAGGAGACATAGTAATGGCATGGAAGGCTTCTAGGTGTTTGTGGTGTGACAAACCTTTCTAGGTTAACAGATGAGTCCAACAGGCTTGTATCCCAAAGGATTTACTTCTGCCAGTAGTTTTAGGGTATCGATTGGGTTACCAAACCACAGCACAAAGAAGAGCAACACATTGGCAGTCATTCTGCTACTTTCTCAGGACTTTCTTATCTTGACTCATCTTCCTCTCCAGTGACATTCAGTGTGGGACTATAGAACCTTCAAGAAATTGACTTTTGAGAGGTTTGCCTCTTTATGTCATCCCGGAACAACTTGATAGAAGCAATGTGTTTTTTTAATTTAAGTTTTATTTGTTTATTTACTTTTAGTTTATGAGATTCAGTTCTGTAATCTCTTGAGTTTCAAATTTTCTCCTCCCTCCCCCTCCCCCTGCCCATGGCAGCACGCAATCAAGTATTGGATCTGCAAACATTTTCAAATTGGGCATTAGTCTGGTTGTATAGAAGGGTTGTAACCAATGGAGTGAACAATGGGAAAAAAGAAAGAAAACCAAACATGGAAAAGAACAATAGCATGTAGCTTGCTTCAGTCTCCATTTAAACCCTGTTCTTTCTAGATCTTTCTCTGAATGTAGACATCTCCTTCCATCCTGAGACTTGTAGAGTTGTCTTATACCTGTGCATTGCTGAGAAGAGTCCAGTTTATCAAAGTTGGTCATCACACATACAACGTGTCTGTGATTGTGTACAAATTTTTCCTAGTTCTGCTCTGATAGAAGCAATGTTTCAGGACCTCACAGGAATGAAGACTTCATTTTGTTTTTCTTCCTTTTCCCTAGTCTTCCTCCCATATCCCACTTAAGTTTTTACTCTAATCTCAAATCAAAATTAATGGAGAATATGAAGGGACTTTTGGGGACCTAGTTGCTAGTAAGACTATAGACTTCCCTTTTCAGAGGAAACAAAAGTAGAGAGCAGCTGTTTTCCGAAATGCATGTTATAAAGTGGAGGATGCAGCATACAAACTCCCACTCTAGCTGATGGGTTAGAGGGATTGGTAGGGTGGGGAGAGATAGAGGGAAGTATAGTCATACACTTTGCAGCAACAAACAGAAAATTATGTTTTGGCAGATGTTCAGGGACCAGAATTACCCTGAATCACTTTGAGTTTTCTGTGGACTGCCGGTGATGATCTGCAAATTGCATTGACTTTCCAAGCCAGAGCACTTGAGTTGGCTCCATTCAACACCTGTAGCAGTGACCAGGCCTCAGCTTTTCTTACAGTTTTCAAGGTCAGAGAGTATACAAGCAGTATAGCTAGGAGTGAGCCAACAATGACAGACAATTCTTGAGTCTACTGCATAGCTGATCTAGTGGCTTGGATTGTATAACATGCATGTTTTCCTCAACTACTAGCTACAGGTTCAAAGGCTATTAAACATTTTCATTAAGGAGCCCCAGGAGTAAATATCTAAGCACTATGTGGGTTTCTAGCAATACAGTGTCAGTATTTCTATTTCTCTTCTAGGTCTTCTAATCAGGGATATTAAGTCATTATAGGAAATCAATTGACCGATATTTGTCGAGACCCTGTGTGCGCCCTGCTAAATGGGTGAGACTAGGTGCTGCAGATGCATAAGTTCTGCCAACTGGATAAATGGCTTGAATTCAGAGAGCCAGAAGAGCTACCCTCTTTATTTAATGTTTCCTTTCTCCTGCCCCTTCGGATGTTATCTTGCACTCCCGTAGGAAGCCAAGTAAACATGTTCTTTTAAATGACGAAGATCATAGATAGAATGATTGTTTTTAATTTTTGTCTGTTTTCATACAGGGATGTTTTATCAGTTGCTTCTGTGTAGGCCCTAGGGATTTGCTGGTACGTAGATGAAGGGCTCTTCTTTCTTGTAGAGAAGGATAATAGCTAGATCCATATTCCTTGCAACCATTCTCATTAACTTATGTTGAAATCTTTGGGATAAGAGAAACCCATCTGGTTATTCTCAGCCCAATTTTTAAGTTGATTTCTGTCAGACTGAAAGATGGAGAGATAGATAGCGCTGCCTCATAAGACATTTTTGGAGCTCTTGATCGTTTTGAGTTGGTTTGAGAACTGTTCCTGTCTCTCCCACCTACCTTTCTCCCTTGTAGATTACTGTACTATTTGATAGGAGCTGGAAGTAACAAGACACTGTACCTTTCAAAAATTCCACATCTGACTTGATATTTTCCTTGAACATCCAAGTGACTTATTTCCCCATCTGTAAAATTGGATGGAGGGGAGAGTTTGGACTATATATTCTCTAAACAACTTCCCAGGTGTAAATCTTATATTACTCTGAGGACATCAGTAGACTCCCTTTTTCTAGAGTTTCCATGATGGGAAAAGAATTGAACAGCTTCTTTACGTATTTAGTATGAAACATTTTTTTAGGAGCAGAGGGGATGGGAATGGGGGATGATAAACAGTGGAAAGATTATTTCTAAAGAAAGGAGAATGCCTATTGCAGGATTCTTACTTTGTCTAGCATTCAGTGGTGGTTGCTTTACACAGGACTAGAGAGTAGGTTTTGAACTAAGAGTTCAGCAGAATTTAGAGCCCTCCAAGCTTGGTTGGCTGGAGAATGATGTGGGAAATAGGTGGATTTAAAAAGGTCTTTTTCTCGTAGGTATTCTAATTGCAACTCCTCTCCTACTTTCTTTATCCCCACAGATGGAATCCCCTGTGTCCACACCAGCTGTGCTGCCACTGCATCTTCTAGTTCCAGTGGTCAGTAATGATATCTCCTCCCCCTGTGAGCAGATCATGGTTCGAACCCGCTCTGTAGGAGTGAACACCTGTGATGTGGCATTGGCTACAGAACCTGAGTGCCTAGGCCCCTGTGAACCTGGGACCAGCGTCAACCTAGAGGGCATTGTATGGCAGGAAACAGAAGATGGTAAGTGTTGTATGTGGTAGGTGCCATGCCTTACATGCCTTTTCAGTTTCTCTTCTTCAAGATAGTCTAATTTAGATATAATGCAGTGTATCTCAAGTTTAGGTTGAGTCTCAGGATTCATGATCTACTGATAATATTACAGTTTATTAGAAGTAAATCCCTGATTTGAGGAATTATAAGAGTTACTTTCCTCCTTGACGGGTTATTTACCCCTTGGCATCTACAGTATGTTACATTATTGACCTAAGTGCAGTAGTAGGCCAGGAAAGTGACTTCTGTTTTCTTTCCCTCTCTTTTAACATTTTTCTATTTTAAATTCAAGATTTTTTCCTTTTAATATGTTATACATTTATATTGATAATATTTTGTTTTATATTGCTAACATTTTACAGTATGTCCCTTTTCTCTCTCCTAAAGAGCTATCACTTGTTAGAATAAAAAAGAAAAAAAAGTTCAGCAAAACTAAGCAACATATTGAAAAAGCCTGGCATTATGTATAGTGTTTCATACTCATAGTCTCTGACCTCAGAAAAGGAGAAGTGAAGTATTCTTTTCTTTGGAACCGAATTTCACAGCATTCAGTGTTCTTTCGTTGTTTCCATTTGTGTTAGTTGAGTTTGTTGTTTTCCTGGTTCTTCATGCTGCACTTTCTATCAGCTCATATAAGTCTTCCCATGAATGTTTTTCTTAAAAATCAAGCCCAACCTTGAAGAAAGGTCATGGCAAAGCAACAGCATCTTTAGAACTGAGAGAATAGGTTATATTATTGGCTTAATTGCATGTAATCTGTAGTTTTTTTTAAAGTGCCACTATCTCCTCCCAAAACTACCTAGTAGTCACTGCCAGGCTGTGCCCTTCTCTCTCTCCCTCCTCTCCTCCCCTTCCTCCCCCCCCTTAGATTTTACAACCTTAGGAAAAATTTGAAAATCTTTGGCTTACTTTGTTGCCTTGCATCTGTTAAACATTTAATCACCCAAGCTATCCCTACCACCCTACCCCAGAGACTTTAGCAGAAAAATCCCAGTAAAAATGTGTAGCGGAGTGGAGTGGAGTGGTTGAGGAAGCTAGACTTTAGAGCCCTTTGCCCTTTAGCATCAGTAATCAGATTGTGGATAAAATTTCTACTCCTAGGACTTCTAAGATAACTAAATAGCTCTGATTATCAGTACTGTCATGTAGATTTGTATTTAAAGATATAGGTACCCCTCTGGTCATTCTGAATAATGTTATTATTTACTTCTTATTTAAAGTACACTGCATTAAGCATTAATGTGTTACCTGCATTAATCTCACTGTTAGTCTTAGCTGCTTTGTGGGTATAATATGATAGTGAAGGTAGTTTTTTGTTTCAGTAAACCATTGAAGTTTCATCCTATGCCAGAGGCATATACAATATGTTTGTAGGGAAAAGAAACACACAGAGATTTGTGCCTATTTCTATGTACTTTACATGTAGTCTAGAAATCACAAAGTGGCTAGCTCTGATTTTTAGAAATGTCATTTGCCTGTAGCCAAAGTTCTAAAGAGCTAGAGAGCCTTCTGGCATGAGAAACATGTCAAGACCACAGCTTAATGCTATTTAGCAGGCTCCAGGGCTTCTTGCCTCTGCATTGAGTTGATTGACAGAAGAGATCAGTTTCTTGCCTATTTGCTCTGCTCATCTTCAGGATTTGGGGAGGAGGGAGACAAGCCGCGTTCTCAAAAGTGGAGATGTTTTTCAAGTCTAAATGTTTTTTCCCTTGAGTTCATCTAAGAGAGGGTAGGTTTGTTGTTCTGTGCCATATTTCTGACTTTCTTTATGAGGGTAACTGACAGTCCATCAGTAAAGTCCCTTCATGCCTTTTTCATTCCTGGATCATTGCCACCTTGTCTAAAAAGGGGGGCCGGATAAATTAATGTTGTCAGAACTTTAGAAATTTTACAAAACTTAGGTCCAAACATGCCTTTTTAAAGAGGTTTGCTGTAAATTCCTTTCCCTATATTAAAAAGTTTTCTCTCTGACACCATTTTTTTTTTTTTACACCTGTCCTGATTTAGCTTTGTTTTGGTCTTCTGTATGGTCGGAAGTTCTGAATTGAAGACGAGTGTACACATCTCTCCTTTTCTTTATTATAAAACACCAAGTTATTGTGTTATTTTCCTTTTTTTCCTCTCTCCATCCCCACCCCCACCTTCCATGGCAGCCATCAGGAATGTATGTGAATGTAAAATCATTCTATATATACTTCTATTTATCAGTTCTTTCTCTGGATGCAGATAGCATCTTCCTTCATATGTCCTTTGTAGTTAATTTGGGTACCTATGATAGTCTAAATGATTTATTCACTCAAAGTTGTTCTTAAAACAGTATTGTTGTTAATGTATACGGTGTCCTCTTGAGTCTGCTCATTTTGCTCTTCATTATTTCGTGCAAGTCTGTTTTTCTAATCTCATCAAGCTCATCCTTTCTTTTTTTTCTTTACTCAGTTTAATTGGTTAATTTTTAGTTTTCAGCAGTGAATGCTGAATTCTAAATTCCACCCTCCCCAAGATGGCATGCAGTCAGATATAGGCTATACATGTACAACCATATTAAACATATTTCCACATTAATCATGAAGAATTAGAACGAAAGGGATAAAAAGAGAGAAAATACTAAGCTCATAATTTCTTATAGCACTTCTTAAAGCACAGGAGCATTCCATCCCTATCATATACCATAGTTTGTTCAATTCAGTTTGTTTTCATTCACTTGTTTTGCTGTCCTCTTCCTCTATTATGCACAGGAAGAATTGTGTACTTAAAAAAGCAGCCCCTCTTGGATTTTCCATTGGGTACAGCCAAGATTCTAGACTTTTCATTTACTGACTTTTTCCCTCCAGTTTCCTTTTCTCTGCACTGCAGACTGTCTTGTTCATACAACACAGGCCATATACATTTAATCAGAAGCTGCAGACTACTTGACCTCTCTTATGGGGTAAGGAATTCACAAAGGACTCTACATAATTGAATCATCTTTCTGTAAACTGGCATAAAGGCTATAGCCTTAGTTTTTTCTTCCATTCTGCCTGGCTGTCCTGTTATATTCTTCTCCCCCCCCCCTCCCCCCCTTCTAGCCATCACTTCAGATCTTGCTTTGGAGGCACTTTGAGATTCCTTTACTTCTTCGCTATTTTGCAGGCTATCAGTAATCCAGCCTGCGCTACTAAGATCCTTGCTGCAGTGGCTCAACTCTGGGACTTCTGCTGTTAGAAAAACCCTAGGAAGTACCTAGTGTTAGCAAAGGGTGGGAGTTCCAGTAAGCATTGGAACTACTACCTCACTCACATATAAATGTTGCCCTTTTCCTTTACTTTCTTTGTGTCGCTGTCCCAACATGTGTCTAAGACCCTGATATCTGCCTTGATTCATCCCCTTATCTGCTTTACATACAATCAGAAAAGTGGGTTTCAGATCTGATTCCAGGATTATATAACATATAATAACAAAGTGTTGATCAGGGCAGCTAGGTGGCCCAGCCCTGAAGTTTAAATCTGGCCTTAGACACTTAACACTTACTAACCACATGACCTTGGGCAAGTCACTTAACCCCAATTGCCCTGCCCTCCCCCTCCAGGAAAAAAAAAGTGTTGATCTTGTTTTAGTGCATTCTTAGGTAAGTAATCTCACCCAGGACCTTGATGGCAATAAAAGCCTGAGCTGAGCATCCTATACTTCAGTTTATGCAAATTTCCATATTGACATGTTTTAAGTATTTTTTTTTTAATATATGGAAATCAAGGTGGACCCTTTAGACAAAAACCCAAGTACCTACATTTTCGCCACTTTTAGGCAAAAACCCTAAGATGGCTGGTGTAGATGATCACAAAAAAAATGTATCATGTCTCTCACTACTATTGCCAAGCGGAAGTTCTTTAGTGGAAAGTGTAGCAAGTTACTAGAAAACCTTGCTTATTATCCCAGCTCTCAACTAACTAAGTTATTGAAACTTGGACAAGTCACTTAAAAGTATATAGGCCTATGTTTATTCCCTTTGTAAATTAAGGAGATATCTTTGAACTCAAATTCTTTAATCTGTGTAACTTAAGCCAGCATATAGTTACTTAGCCCTGGAAGATTAATGGAGATGAATATGGTTTCATTTTGTACACAATTCAGGTAACCACGTCTTATTAAGGGATCAGAGGATCATTGATTTAGATCTAGAAAGGACCTCAGAAATAACCGGTTCAACACACTCATTTATCTGATGTGGAAACAAGGCTCAGGGAGAGCTTAAGGGTCTTCCCTCCAGGTCACACAGGCAGGTGGCATGTAAGGCCAGATTTGGACTTAAGATTCCATAATTCCAAATATTGTGATTTGGAAGATGACACCTCATGAATTAAATTTCACTGGGACTTTGTAAATTGACCATATAATCCCAGTATCATCTTTATATGGGTTTTGTCATGTAATTGAAGAGCTAAATAGTATTTGTTTATAATAGTAAAAGGTTTTATTTTCTCCTGGGCTTTGCTATTGTTGAGATTTTTATTATAGTGCACTGCTCCTACCCCTCTTACAGTCTTCTCAAAATATCATAAAACAGAAAGGATAGTAGACATCCGTCTAACCCAAACCACCCTACATTACTGGATTCAAATCCAAGTTCTGCTACCTTAGTATAATATGATCTTATGCTAGTCCCTTTAATGTCTCTTGGCCTAAAATTCCTCATCTCTAAAATGGTTAAGGGATAGGGACTAGATAACCTCTAAAGTATCTTGTAGCTCTAAAGTACTTGATCCTATGACCCATTATGCCTCAGGGCTCTTGATCCCATAAGACCAGAGGAGATCATCTTTGCTACTTTATTGGTAATGGATATAATGGAAAAATGCTAGGAGTCAGAAAAGACTAAGGGTTCTTATCCTAGCTATATTCCTGCTTAGTTATGGTGGCTTTGAATATAGGATCATATATTTAATGTGGAAGGAACCTCAGAAACAATCTAGTCCAAACCTGCCATTGTACAAGTGAGAAAACTGAAGCCCAGAAATGTTCAGTGACATGAGCAAGGTAGTAATGTCAGATGTGAGATTTGAACCCAACTTCTCTTGACTCCTGAGCTAGCACTCTTTCCACTGCATTTTTCCTGCTTTCCCAAGAAAGTTAGTTTATATTTTAAGCTTCAGCTTCCTCATTATTTTAAAATAGGTTGCCTCTAAGACCCCTTCCAGCTCTAAATTTAGGCTTTTTAGAGTAGAAAGAAATGAAATCAGTTTGAGGGATGATGAGGATGGTTGGAAACCTGCAAAAGACAGCTGTCAGACAGGCCATTGTGGCTTCTGTGTGCTCCTGCCCCGGTTTCCAGGGAGAACACTTGGCCACATTTCAGATTCTGTGGTTGAGCTGTGTGCTTTGGTCTGTGAATTGCAGTTTTCTCATTACCAGAGTAACAGACAGCAGTGTTACTTAGGAGGAAGTTAAGTTGTCCTGTAGTTAGCTGCACTGAGAAGACTCTACCCAAATAATTGGTTCATCATCCTCATCTGCCTAGGTACCTTTCACCAAGTCCTCCCCCTTCTTCTCCTGTCGTTATCTCTCTCAATTGAGAGAGAAGGTAGCCTGTTAAATTCTTTTCACGTAAATTACTGTTAGCTGTTACCCTTGTTTTGTCCCATGTGATTCTGACGTCAAAAACTTTCTTTGAACCATTAAATATATAATTATAGATATTGTACCAGAAAAGTATAATAATACTTGCTTTTCTGTGTTACTGATTTCCTTTCTTCTTCAGCTTAATTAAATGCTTTTTACCGTCAGTCATCGTTTGCTTCTAGACTACACTCACCTGGAGATACAAGGTACTGTGACCAGGCTCTTTAGTTTGGCCATCTGCATACTAGTCTGACTCCCTCTAGAAAGGTCTCAGCCAGTAACACAAACATACTGAGCCCAACAACCATTGTTTGGCACAACAAACCTTCATAGCAACAGAGACCACCGCATGGCAACCGCAGTGGTTCAAAGGGAAAATTAGTGAACTCAACACATACTTCCTCTTTCATCCCTTGTGCTTCATCTAACTCCCCAACCTCCCAGAAAACAAGAGCTACAGCAAAATAGCCTTGTTTTGTCCCTTCCTTGCAACAGAAGGTTGATAGGGGGTGGTGGCTCTTCTCTGTTTCTGTTTGAATTTAAGGAGTTGTAAACATGAACAAACCTATGAACGTCATACATTTCAGTATTAAAAACTAAAGCAAAAAGCCCAAGAACAACTATTTCCTTTTCCTTTTAAACTTAAAAAAGTTTATTTTTATCCTAAACTTAAACACAAAATTAAACGTGTACTTCCATAAGCAAATTAGAACAGAAAAAGGATTGTACACAAAACCACAAATCTGTTATAACAGCTTTTTCTTTTGAAGTGTATAATGAATTCAACATATAACTTTCAAATCTGTCTTTAATTTTTTTTTCTTCTGGCCATCTCTACATCTTTCAAAATGCTTCAATTGACCTTTTATTTCTTTTTCTTTTAAAGAACCTTGTTGGTAGTCTCCCCTAAACTTCTTCCTCCAAATTGGGAAAACAAAATAAAATCTTCATTCTCTTGCTGAGCAGAGATGAATCTGCATTTCTTTAGGAGTTTCTTTGACTTGCCATTTGTTTTTATTTCCCCTTTTTAAAATTCTAAAGCCAACCAAAATCAAATAAAATGAGCATTTCCTGATGCAAAGTAAAACACCCCCATTAACTAACATTCCATATCTCTTATGTGGTTAAAATTGAAAAGGTGCCTCTACTTCCTTTCCTCTCACTTTACCAGCAGATTGCCCCTTCTGTTATCACTGTTCTCTCTTCTTCAGCCTCTGCTTGTGTACTGGCTGCTTTCTATAAATGTTATTGTTGGGGCGGCTAGGTGGTGCAGTGAATAGAGCACTGGCCCTGGAGTCAGGAGGACCAGAGTTCAAATCCAGCCTCAGACACTTGACAAAAAAACTAGCCATTTGACTTTGGGCAAGTCACTTAACCCCAACTGCCTTCCAAAAAGCAAAAAACAAACAAACAAACATTATTGTATTTCTCCCATTCTCAAAAAACTCTGACTTGATCCATCTATTCTTCCTGGGTGTTGTCCTGTATCTCTAATCCCTTTTGTGGCTCTTGAGAAGACCATCTTGGAACTTTCCCTCTTTGTCTCCATTTCCCAGCTTCCTTGTAAGTCCCTGCTAAAATCCCACCTGTTACAGGAAGCCTTTCCTGGTCTCTTACTTCTCCTACTTCCTGTCTATTAATATTTTAAATGATTCCTCTATCTAGTTTGTACCTAATTTTTTACATAGTGTCTCCCTCATTCCTTAAGAGCAAGGATGATGTTTTGCCTTTCTCAGTATCCACAGTTCTTAGCACATTGCCTGGCACATAGTAGGTGCTTAATAAATGTTTGTTGACTGGTAGTAAAAAAAAAAGAAGAGGATGTGAAACTTGGAAAAAATTACCATTTACAATTTACTTTTCCTTTTGAGTATATGATAAATTCATCATTTAACTTTGAATGCTTCTTTGCTTGTTTGTTTTTACTTCTGGCCTTTTTTCTCTTTGTTGCCTTTTTAAGTGTTTAGTGTTTCCCTTACCTTCTTACTCTTCTTTTTTGGCATCCCTGTCAGGAAGAAAGGAGGGGAGGAGGAAGGGGTAGAGACAAATGAATGAGGAAATTGTCACATTGATCATGTCTGAAAAAATATATCACAGTTTATACTTTGATCTGTCTTCTTTCTGTTAGAAAGTAAAAATAGCTTGTTCTTAATAATAACTTTTAAATTTCTAGGAGGGTTAGTTTCTACATCTGAAAAGTTAGAGCTCTAAAATTCTATTCTAAAGGTGGTTGTGGTTTGCTAGTCATTTGTTGTTAACAGAACTAGTGGACAGCATTGCAGGACCTTCTAGACTTAGTGATTTAAACGTTTCTCCTTTCTCCCCCCCCCCCAAAAAAAGATCCCTACTCAACCTAGGTGATGATAGGCAGAAATCTTTTTTTTTTTTTAATTTTTTTTTTGAGGGCAGGGCAATTGGGGTTAAATGAACTACCCAAGGTCATACAGTTAGCAAATGTTAAGTGTCTGAGGTCAAATTTGAACTCAGGTCCTCCTGACTCCAGGGCTGGTGCTATTCACTGTGCAGCCTAGCCACCCCCAGGATAGACAGAAATCTTGATAACCTTTGTAACTAGCCTTGACTCTCAGAAAAGTAAGTTTAGCCTATTTCAAGCAAAACTTTGCATAAATTGATGCTTCTGCTACTGCAAGATAAAATAAGACCATTCATTTTGAGGTAGATTGCACAGGATTTCTTAACCTAGAGTCCATGAACTTGTTTTTTTACTCAATATTTTTGATAACTGTATTTCAATCCAATACAATTGGTTTCTTTTTTATTCCTATGCATTTTATTAATTTAAAAACATTCTCAGGTGGTATCTGTAATCCTCTGCCCGGCTCTAAAGGTTGGGGCCTTGTTCTCTAGACTACTTACAGTGTCTCTCAGTTCCCCACATCCTGGTTCACCAAAGAAGTCTGAACTTCAGCTGTACAGTTTTAAAGTATGCTCTATTTAAAAGTTTCATGTTTTAGGATTGTAGATGTCATAATTTTTATTCTTTCTCTCAGGACTTGAATGTGATAGCACACTATGCTTTCAGTTTGGTTAGGGAGGGGCAAGAGACAGACTTAATGTCAGTTTAGAACATACTGCTTAATTGCTCAAGAGATTCCATTTTCTACCGTCCCTCTATATACTTTTTTCCCCAATTTATTTATTTTTAGTTTTCAGCATTCACTTCCATAAGTTTTAAATTTTCTCCTCCTTCCCCAAGACAGCATGTACATTTTCACATTAGTCATATTCCATAGAAGAATTAATAATGTGGAAGAAGCCATGAGAAAGAAAAAGAAGAAAAACCAAATAAAACAAAAGAGAAAACAATCTGCTTCCCTCTGCACTCTGACTCCATAGATCAGTGGTTCTCAACCTGTGGGTCGTGACCCTTTCACAGGGAGTTACAGGCGTCACCTAAGACCATCAGAAAACACATATTTCCTGTAGTCTTAAGAACCAAGATACCACTCCTCTATCATCTCCAGGCGGGTCTGCCCACATGCAGATACGCCAACATATGAGTATTAAAGGGTCTCAGCATTAGGAAGGTTGAGAATCACTGCTATAGATCTTTCTCTGGATGTGGATGCCATTTTCCATCATGAGTCCTTTGGAATTGTTTTTAAGTCCTTGCATTGCTGAGAAGGCCTAAATCTTATCAAAATCAGTCATTGCCACACACTGGCTGTTACTGTGAACAATGTTCTTCTGGTTCTGCTCACTTCATTCAGCATCAGTTCATATAAGTCTTTCCAGGATTTTCTGAAGTCTGCTTGTTCATCATTTCTTATAGCACAATAGTATTCCGTTACATTTATATATTACAACTTGTTCAATCATTCCCCAGTTGATAGGCAGCCTCTCAATTTCCGGTTCTTGGCCACCATAAAGAAAGCTGCTATAAATATTTTTGTACATGTGGGTCTTTTTCCCATTTTTATCATCTCTTAGGGGCATAGCCCTAGAAGCAGTATTGCTGGGTCAAAGAGTATGCACATTTTTGTTTTTGTTTTGTTTGCAGAGCAGTTGGGGTTAAGTGACTTGCTGGAGGTCACATGGCTAGTAAGTGTCAAATGGCTGAGGCCAGATTTGAACTCAGTTCCTCCTGACTCCAGGGCCGGAGCTCTGTTCACAGAGCCACCTATCCCCCCCAAGTATGCACATTTTTATAGCCCTTTGGGCGCAGTTCCAAATTGCTGTCCAGTATGATAAGATCAGCTCACAGCTCCACCAACAATGAAGTAGGATTCCAACTTTCCCACATCCTCTCCAGCATTTATTATTTTCCTGTTTTGTCATGTTAGCCAGTCTGATAGGTGTGATGTCATACCTCAGAGTTGTTTTGATTTGCATCTCTCTAATCAGTAGTGATTTAGAGCATTTTTTTATATTACTGTAGATAGTTTTAATTTCTTCCTCTGAAAACTGCCAGTTCATATCCTTTGACTATTTATTGATTGGGGAATGACTTGTATTCTTGTACATTTGACTCAGTTCTTCACTTTTCTTTATATTTTAGAAATGAGTCCTTTATCAGAGACACTGGCTGTAAAAATTGTCTTCCAGTTATAAAAATTCTTTCCCAGTTTTCTGCTTCCCTCCTAATCTTGGTTGCATTGACTTTGTTAGAGCAGAAACTTTTCAATTTAATGTAATCAAAACTATCCATTTTGCATTTCATAATGTTCTTTGTTTCTTGTTTGGTCATAAATTCTCTCCATTCTCCATAAATCTATCAGATAAGCTATCCTTGCTCCCCTAATCTGTTTATATTATCAGCCTTTATACCCTAATCATGCAGCCATTTAGACTTTATTTTGGTATGCGGTGTCAGATGTTTGTCAACCCCATTTTCTATCATGCTATTTTCCAGTTTTCTCAAAATCTGACATCTTTGGGTTTATCAAACAATAGATTGCTATAATCATTGACTACAGTGTCTTGTGTACCTGACCTATTCCACAGATCTACTCATCTATTTCTTAGCCAGTACCAAGAGATTTTGATGTTGATGTTTGATTTTGCTGCTTTATAATACAATTTAAGATCTGCTATGGCTAGGCCACTTTCCCTAGCATTTCTTTTCATTAATTCCCTTGATATTTTGTTCTTCCAGGTGAATTTTGATGTTATTTTTTTCTAGCTCTATAAAATAATTTTTGACAGTTTGATTGTTACAGCACTGAACAAATAAATTAATTTACATAGAATTATCATTTTTATTATATTAGCTCAGCCTTCCCATGAGCAACTGATGTTTTTCAGGTTATTTAGATCTGACTTTATTTGTGTGAAAAGTGTTTTGTAATTGTGTTCATATAGTTCCTAGGTTGGTTTTGGCAGTAGACTCTCAAATATTTTAGAATCTCTACAGTAACTTTAAGTGGAATTTCTCTATCTGTCTCTTGCTGTTGGACATTGCTGGTAATATATAGAAATATTGAGAATTTATGTGGGTTTGTTTTATATCCTGCAACTTTGCTAAAGTTTATTATTTCAGGTAGTTGTTTTTACTTGATTTCTCTAAGTATATCATCTGCAAAGAGTAATAACTTAATTTCTTCTTTGCCTATTCTAATTCCTCCAAATTCCTTTTCTTTTATTGCTAAAGTTAGCATTTCTAGTACCATATTGAATAACAGTGGCAATAATGGGCATCCTCTATTCTTGCCAGATTCTATATTTCCCTTAGTTCATGCCTTTACTTTCATCCCCATGGTAGCAGGCTGGTATATGATCAAGAAGCAGTGATTTTGAGCCTTGACATCCCCAGCTTTCTCTCCTCGAATTCTATGTTCCTTTTAGGATAGCTACAAAATCCAAATGGAATGCTTTAAAATAATATTTTGTCCTCCCTATGTGAATCTTTTAGTTAAACTAATTAGCAATCTTCCCAGTGGACTTTATTTTTTCTCTTTTAACTTAAAAGTGCTTTCTTCTACTTCTCCTTAGACTTGTAATAGGATGCCTCTTCCCATATGCCAACTTTTCCCTGCCCTTGATCTTTACCTAATTTCTTAAAATTATTTAGAGACCTCCCCATCTTAAATGTAAAGCAAGCCTTTGGAACCAATGGCATTTGGTGGAAGATAACAGTTATCTATAAGGATGAAACAATGGAAATGGAACTTTGTATTTCCCTTTTTTTGTTGTCATTGTTGTTTCTTGTAGTCGATTCTAGACTAGTGTGTTGCTCCTTTAGGTGAGAAGCAGAATACTCAAGGAATATAGAAACAGATAGCTAACCCCCAGAACTGAGCCCAGCAGTGAATGGTTTTTCTCTCCCTGCTTCTCAGTTCAATTCCTGAAGCTCAGTTAAGTACAGTGCAGAAGGTCACATGATATATTTGCTAGAGTGCTGACAGCATCAGGAAGGACCTGGATTCTGGGCTTTGCTTCAGATAAATACTCTCAGTGAAATTCGAGGCAGAGCCCCACCTCTCTGTGCCCTAGGCACAGAGAAGACAGTTTTGCTTTGGGAGAAGTTCCTTGCTAGCTCTCCCCTACACAGGTGTGGTTCCAGAACCTCAAAATTCCATATTGAACACTGAGGTTAGAAAGACGGACAGGACAGATTCAAGAAATTTATTACCTAGTAAAGGCTTTCCTTGCCAGACAATCACAGCCCCCCAAGTTTCATGTTTTAGACTGTTGTTTCCTGGGCTAAGAAGATATCTGGCTAAGCTACTTGAAGCCAGACCAGGCTGCTAGAAGTTCAGTTAGTCTTGCTAATCCAGGAGGAGCTTGGAGTAATTTTTGTACCAGGCTAAGGGTGGGGAGAGGAAAAGATAATGGCTTAGGGAGTTAACTATGCATCAGTGTTCAGTGTCAGGAAAGAGAGCTAGCTACCCTCAGACCTTAATTATATTTCCTTTCTCTGCTGGCACAAAGTACCATGGTGTGGTTCTGCCCCTAATCGTGACCACAGCTTAAAAACTGAAAACATATTGCAGATATACAACAAGAAAGGGAAGCTTTTGCATTTGGCTGAATTTCTCAACCCTTAGCTGATCAGGGCCATAAAGGAAAAATGCATCTGCTGAGCCATGTGGAGAAATGCCCCCAGCCAAGGTCTCTGTGTTGTGTTAGATCATGAAGTACAATAGCTATAGACAAGCATGGCTCCATTCCAGCAGCAGGGAGGGAATTTGCTCAAGTTGGACTGACCAGAGAATCTTTACCCTTTCCCAGTAACTAGAGCTGTCACTGAGCTGACAACCTGAGCATGGTGACCTCCACTGAGCTTGCCTCCTTAAAAACAGATACAGTTTATGGTTACTTTAGGAGGAGGAAAGGGAGGGTGTAATGAATACAATATAAAATGTCCAGGATGCAGGGATATGAAGGCTGTTCTTAGATCCTCAGCATTCTGGGCTGGGGTTAGTGTTCAAGTGGCTTGGGCTCCCATAGATTGAACTTATTCTGTGGATGTTCTGTTTTCTCCAGTGCAATCCTAGTTTTCTTTCTTTCCCATGATTATAGTAGCAACATATCTGCCTCACTACCCCCCACCCAGGCACCAGACCTGAGAGCATAGTCTAGATGGGTTTTCACTAGCTACTGATCAGTTTCTTGGTGAAAGTCCTGCATTTGGAAAATATTGTGGTCATATGAGTGTGACTCAGGCATGATAGGTGTTAGTTTGTATGCTCTCTTGACTTGCATGTCCTCAGAACCCAGAAATTAGGACAGCTGAAGGTTTTCCATTTCCTATCTGTCTCAAACATGAAAATTTAGTCATTATGAAAGTATGAGTTTTCCCTGGGCTTTAAAAGAAAAAGCATCTCCTCCTAAGTACCATTGCAGGTCTGTCATTTATTTTTTTGTGAAGGGAATATTAATGAACACCTTCTTCCTCAAATGAACACCTTCTTTCTCCTTCCTCCTTCCTCCTCTCCCCTTTATGAGCTATCTTTAGAAATAGCTTCTCTGAGAAATAATATTTCTGCATGCAGCTTCCTAGGACAGACCCTTTCAAAGTTGAATGCTTACTTATGGTCTGACTGATAACATGTCTGTGATGCATTGCCAGGGTTGATGGGGTAAGTTAAATTGCTAAAGATCTGGAAATGGGGTTATTATCCTGATTTTAGATTCCCCTTAAATATGAAATTGTAGGAATTTAGGCTTTAATTACAAGGTATTCTCTACTAAGATTAATGGTATTAGAATGGGATCTGAATTTCTTCATGTAGACAATTTTTAGTTAGTTCACTGAAGCCAAAAGTTCCTTATGCCACCTCAGAATTCAATTGGCTCAGCTAAGACCTGCAGAAGACAGATTTTAGATAGAGCACTGTACTTCACAGTGGTACTTTATAACTGAGAACGATCCTTAGGAGGGGTGCCCTCTGTGTACAGGCAGAGGCTGCCATGAACTCCCAGTGTACCTAATATTGTTGCTTTTATCTTCTTGGATTCTGGAAAACTATACATGGGCAAGCCATTCTCTTGCTTTTCACATATCTATAAGCTTGAATATACTCATCCTTTGCCTATGTATCTCATGTCAACCCTTGTCCTAGAAAAATGTTTTCAGAGAGATACCATACAATTAGATAACAAGTTTAGAGTTAGGTAATAATACATCTGAAGAACTGTAGCCTCTGCTCTATTTTCTCATTCTGACTCCTAGGTAGCAGTGTAGAATTCCAAGGCAATTAGGTATAGCATCTATTAACTTCCCAGATTTCCATGTTGGTTTTTTTGTTGTGTTGTTTTTTTTTTTTAACTACAAAATTTGGTTTGAAAGTAGAGTAGCACTCTGCCCTTATTAGTGTAACCAGCCAATAGTCTGTAAGGGGACACACTGTAAAGCCAATCAGCAGTAGATTTCTGAGAGAATGCTACTGTGAGGAGCTTTTAAGATTCGAATTACACAGTATTAGTGAACACTGTTTATTCCATTGCAAATCTTTATTCCGTACAATGTTCACAGTTTCAACAGTTCACAATATATACAATCTTCAGAACAAGGAAAGTCTCTATATCATATCTTATTTCAGAAAGACATAATATTTAGAACAAGGAACAAAAGAAAAATCACCTGGTTTCCCTAAGGGGGAAACTAGCTTAACACTTAAACATTCAATCAATCAAATACAAAGGAATGACCTAGTTTCCCTACGAGGGAGTTGATTCAATCAACAATTCACAATATACTGATCTTCCACTCCTGGGGTAACCATTACCTTTAGTTTCCAAATAAAGTTCTTAGACAACCACACAAATCCTTCCACCTCTTGATTTCCAACAAACCTCAGTTTAGTCCAAGGGGAGGCCTTTTCTTCACTTTGACTCTGGGTGGTCTGTCTGATTCCCTGGATCCCCTTCCCTGGTCCCAGCTCCCTCCTGAATCTGCCAGACAATCACCTGGATTCAGGAGCTGAAAGCTTACAGGTTCTCCTCCAGTCCTCAGGGATGAACAGCTC
>CM053598.1:119145498-119191131 GCA_028646575.1 Pseudocheirus occidentalis
AATGAAACACCTCTTTAGGCAGTCATGAGCACAAGTAAGGTTGCTACAGATCTTTTATTATAAACCAGTAAGGTATCATAGCTTTACTTCTGAACTTTTGGAGTGGGGGAGGGAAAACCTGAAACAAATGTTCTGTGTTAGCCGAGAACTGTGGACCGTTTACTGCAGCACTCTTGTGAATTCTAAGCTCTTAGTTCCACCCATGCCCAGCATGCTCCCCTTTTGGTGAGGTGGCGTTGGCATGGCCGTAGCCCAGAGGAAACAGCACATTCAGCTTCTGCAGCGGAGGTACCAGGGCCAGAACAGTGTGCCACCAATAGGTAACAGTCTCGTAGTACTTTATGGGACACAAAAGATGTTACTTCGTGGTTTCTGAGGATTTGTCTTCATCCTTACAACCTAAGGAAGTAAGTAAAACAAATAGTATTATCATTGTTTTACAGATGAAGTAGAAACTAGAAGTTAAATGATTGCATTGAGCTCATAAGCAGGGGAGCCAGAACTCAAAATCCAAATCTTCTGATTTTAAACATAGTGCTCATTAAAAACTGCTTCCATTAGATCCCTCCATCCCTCAGGGAGAAGCTTAACACTTTGTACTTCTAACCAAGCTAAAAACAGGTCTTTTTTCTTTGGCCTTAATACAGTAACTAAGTGATATATAGTCATTTTCTTTCATTGGGAAAGGCATAATAAGCACCTTCTCTAAGAGCATCTGTCATAGAGTTTGGATCTTAGGTCTCATCTGCAAGAGTTAGTGTAAAATCGCCTTTTGTCCATATGCTCAGCCACAAACTGATGGGTGAGTACAGTTAGGATTACAATAGGCTACCCCCAGACATTAGTGTTTGGTTAGTATTGTGTTTTTGCTTTGGGTTTGTTAGTTTGGTGGGGGTTTTGGTTTTTTGTTTGTTTGTTTGTTACAAATAAAGAATTTGTTTATATTGGTTTAGAAGTTTATGGTTATATTGGTTTCTCTTCTTTGTAATAGCAAATGGTTTGTTGAAATAGCTTGTTATAACCTTTGGCTACTGTGTTATCCTTGACCTGAACTTCTACGATAGGAAGAAACCTGATCTACACATAAAGCGTGCTTCCCTCTCAGGCTTCTCTCTACCTCTTTGCTCACATACTTTGTTATGAAACACAGCTCCTTCCAGCTATCCTCTGATAGCCCCCAGAGCATTTTGTCACGGAGGCGCTAAGCCCCACATCTTATGTCTTTGTCTTGCATCATCTCCTAAAATATCTCATATACCAGGAAAATTTACTGTGTGCTTTATAATCATCCTGCAGCTTTCTGGCCCTTCTTTTCATCTTTTCACACCTTTGTTGCCTTTTGCCCAGAGCTAGCTTTTCACTCCTGGCCTCTCTGCTCTGAACACCTGTCCCTTTGCCATCATTAGATAGTTTTATTGCTGCTACTTTTTCTCCTCTGGTAGAGCAAGACCAAACATAAAATCAGTAGCTTACTTCTCAGCCGCCACCCCTCCCCTCCCCCAATAAAAATAAAAACCTAGATATCCTACGTGGCTTTAGTTTCATTCTCAGAACTAGTGAGGTCCCAGCCAGAGACATTTTAGTGTTTAGCTCCTCAAAATGTCAGTTTCCATCACCCAGAACAGGAGAGAGAGAGAGAGGAAGAGAGAGAGAGAGAGAGAGAGAGAGAGAGAGAGAGAGAGAGAGAGAGAGAGAGATCCTCCCTAAAGTCAATGAGCCTTCTTAGATACTGGAAACAAACTCAGCAGAAGCATCAAGCATTTCATAGAATCATAGGATCATACGTATGAAACTGGAAACAAGGCCAGCCTCCTCGTTTTATAGATGAAAAGACTGAGGACCAGAGAGGTTAAGAGGCTGCTGAGGATCGCACAGCTTTTAAGAGTCTGAGGTGAAATTTGAACCCAGGTCTTCTTTATTCCCAGTCTCTTGTTCTGTTGACTCCACCAGAGGTATCAAACACCTGGCCCACAGCACTCCTTGGAGCCAGATTAATATAAATGGGAAATATTTAACAAAGTAAATTAAAAAAAAAATTACTCCCTGGTCTCAGGAGTGATAGGCATAGTGGCTACTCACTGCTGTACTCAAAAGTGGAAAAGGCAGAGCTATTTGCATTTCAGACTTGAGAATGAAAATGAATGAATGAATGAATGAGCGAGCAGGCATTTATTAAGCACATACTATATGCCTGTACTGTACCAATAAACACTAGACATAAATTCAGAAGAGAAACCATCTGTGTCCTCCAGGGGTTACATTTTAACAGGGAAGATGATAGCCCTTCTAAGGGTATAGCAATCAGGGAAGGGTAGGTAAAGTCACATGGATGGGGAATGGAGTAAGATTGGAGAAAGAGCTCTGAATTTAGTCAGAAGCCCTGGGTCTAAATCCTAGTTCAGATACTCAATAACTGTGTGACCATGAACAAATCATATTACTTCTAACAGCCTCATTTGTAAGATAAGAATGATATGAATTTCACAGAGTTGTTTCAAGAAATAGAGTTGGGACATCTTAAAGCATATAAATATAAATGTGAGTTATCATTCTACAGGTTAGGCATTCAGTGCATGATGGATCAGACTATCAAATGGGGTATATTTGTTTTGCTTTATTATGCATATCTGTTACCAGGGTGGTGTTGTTTCCCCCTCTGTTTTTTAATTGGGAGTGGTAGGAGTATTTATGGTGAAGGAAGGGAGATCATTGGAACATTTTTTTAAATATAAAGGAGAGAAGGCACAATCAAGCCCAGTAGTTTTAAAAGCAATTATTTACTTTAAAAAAAATTAAGTAATATGGAAAAGATTCATGATTATGGTATTCTTTGTTCCACTTTATAGAAATTTTCCCTTTTTTGTACTAAACTCAGAATAAAAACTTGAAAGCAAATTTTTAGAAAGTATCAAGGCTAGGGGTAGTTGACAGGATAAAATGCCTCCATGATGGTGAAATAGGATGCAAAGAAGAGATTAAGATTCAAAATATTTTCTTCTCCTTTTCCCATCCACAAAGAAAGCCTTTGAAAAATTTCAGCAGATCTTGTCTAGCAACAAGTAATTAAAAGTGAGGAATTTGAACTGATTCCAAATTTCAGTCTGGGTTGAAATATTATAAAGGTTTTGAAAGACTTACTGAAATTTTGATCTGGCGATATCACTCAAAAGGAACCTCAGGAAAGCAAGATGCAAATCTAGCAAAGTATTGTTTAGAAATACACTTAGTCTAGGGCGGCTAGGTGGCACAGTGAATAGAGCACCGGGCCCTGGAGTCAGGAGGACCTGAGTTCAAATTCGGCCTCAGACACTTAACACAAAAACTAGCTGTGTGACCTTGGGCAAGTCACTAAACTCCAACTGCCCTCCCCCCCCAAAAAAGCAAAAAAAAAAGAAATATACTTAGTCTAGGAATAAATAATATTTGTTGGAAAACCAGGAAGATTTTCATTGTATTTATTTTATATTTATTCTTTCTAAATAATTGGGTAGCACCCTTAATGGAGTACACTGACTCAGACAAATGTGAGCCCTTTTATACTACTTCTGTTAGAATTTCCTGCCCTGTTCTCCATTTGCTAGGTGCAACCTCCTGAACTGCCCATGTCTTGCTTCCCCTCAAACAGCTCATCAAGCATCCATATGAGCCTCTAGCTCCTACCTGATAAGAAGTGTGGTTCTGCTGGATCACAGCTCTGATTAGAACCAGTCACCTCTGACCCACATTCTGCTATCACTCAGAGATAGGCACACTTTTAATTACGTGGAAACAAAATTCCTCCCATTGTTTCCCACAGTATGATTTTTCTAAAACAAAATGAAACCTATTAATCCTATGCTGTCATAAACTTGCTTTTACAATAACTTTACAACTATAAAACATCTCTTTAATGCTTCTAGAAAGTTTAGCACTATTAGCACGAAACAGTGTAGATAAGTTTGAGCTGAGCTGAAGACCTTGCTGATAAATGCGGGAATTTGGTGACAAGCTCTGGAATGAAGGGTAAATCAAAATCAGAAAACAGCAGAAACTGATATCTTTACATTCTTATCATAATGGTCATTCTTACCAGTCTGTCAAGCAGACTCAAAAGTAGTTCCCTTTGCCTGTTGATTGTTTATTAATATTGGGTTTATTTATCCAACAAATTAATTCACCATTGTATGTCTGCTGTGTTAGGTACTGTGAAAAGATACAAATAAAGATTTACAACAGTATTTCTGCAAATGAATATGTATGTTCCAGTGACATTCTTATCAGATACTTCATAACCATTGGTAGAAATAATGCAGGAGGTTCATAATGTGATGCCAGACATTAACTAGGGTAGTATAGCTATCTAAAAAAGATGTTAAATACTAAGATTTTTTTAAAGGGTATACACAAAGGGAAGGGCAGGTAGGTAGTAGCACAGTAGATAGCATGCTTGACCTGAAGTCATAAAGACTTGTCTTTCTAAGTTCAAATCTGGCTTCAGATACTAGCTTTGTGACCCTGGGCAAGTCACTTAACCGTTTGTCTCAGTTTTCTCATCTAGAAAATGAGCTGGAGAAGGAAATGGCAAAGTACTCTAGTATCTTTGCAAAGAAAACCCTGAATAGGCAGGTCACAGAGAGTTGGATGTGACTGAAACAACCCAACAACAACAACATCACAAATAGATCTTGGAATAGGAAAAAGGCAGGAAGTTGGGTGTTGGAGAAATTTAGTTAGGGGTCGTAAGACGTGTACATTGTCAGGGAATGAAGGATAGGAGGAGGTGATTGAGAAGGGGACTGATTGTAAAAACAGGACAGGCTTCAAGTCCTAGAAAAAGGGAATGTTTTAACCAGACTCACAGAGAAGGGGGGTTTGTGTTGCCCTCACTCTACCAGTGGAAACCATGGACCAATCATTTTTTTAGTCTCTTGTCCTGCAAGTTTTCCAGAAAGCTTTATATCGGATACCACACAAGAGTACAGTATGTCAATGCTTCAAAGATCCTACTTCCTAAAATATTTTACCAAGTTCCTTTAAGGAGAAAAAAAGGATCTTTTCTCTCTTTAAATATAAAAGTCTTATATTCAAGTACTGGGTTAAGTTAATGTCTGAAGTTTCAGGAGGCCTGTTCAATCAAGTATATTTGGATGGCTCCCAGATCTTCTCTTATTTGAGGGGGGCTCCAAGGCATTAAGCCAAAGCCATTTAGACTGAAATAAGGGGATCACCATCTACATGAGCAAAAGTATACAGAAAGAGAGATGAATATTGACAGCAAACTTTGACTATTGAAGTTTTGCCTAGAGTTGACTTTTAACTGGGTCGAGATCAGTACATGTTATTCACTACTTTTTTTTTTTTTTAACCTAAAGGCTAAAAAGCAGGCAGTTCTGCTTCCATGATCTGTGAAGGGTTTTTGGTTTGCCATTGGTGACTTTGTAAAGGCTAATGCTTCTGGGAGGACTTCTTGCTAAAGGTTATATAAGACACAGCTGTCTAGGAATATGTAGTCTGCTATGACAGCGAGAGAGAGAGAGAGAGACACACACACACACACACACACACACACACACACACACACACACAAAACTGTAGTACAAATTAATATCTGTTTAAATTCCATGCAGGCCTGATATAAATACTCCGTGAAGACAAAAAGTTGTAGTTTTTCAAAGGAAGGAGAAAACTATTTTTTCTGGGGTTATGCTATTTCATTTGTATGCTGATTTCTTAGAAAATACTTCTAGGAGAGAAACCCTGAGTCCAGATCAGCTGAGTAGATAGCAGGAACTAATCAGCAGTTTGTTTGTTGACCAAGTAGCTCAGGAAGTTAGAGTTGATTTGTTAATGGCTACTAAGAAGGGTCAGAAAAGAACTGTGAGCTTTTACTCAGCTACACTGCAGTGTAAGAGAAGACACAGCAAGAAGAGGGACTGCTCAAGCCAGGGGTTTCATCCATATACAGATGCTAGCAGCTTGTTCACAGGCTTCCTGTGAGTGTCTTCCAGACATCCGAGCAGTGATTTCTGCAGATAGTTCTTTGTCAGGGAAGATGTGGAAGCTGATTGTTCTTCCTTCTTATTTTTACCTTTACCCCAACCACCTCAAATTCTACCACTTATTTAAACAACAACAACAACTATCAGAGGTGGCTAGGTGGTGCAGTGAATAGAGCACTGGGCCTGGAGTCAGGAGGATTTGAGTTCAAACCCGGTGTCAGACATTCAACACAGAAACTAGCCGTGTGACCTTGGGCAAGTCACTTGTTGCCCCGTCCAAAAAGCAAAAAAATAAAAAATAGCAAGAAGAAATCATTAGAACCTGAAATTTATATGAGAGTCTAGGTTTTCTGTTGCTGTACCATGGAACCAACCAGCTTCTGGGTTATTAAGAGTGGGCAGATAGGGACCGGCTCTCACATAAGCAGTTCATGTGATGGAGTTCCTCTGGCTTTAGAGAGAGAAATCCAAGGTTTCCATTAGGTTCTTGCTGCCAATATAATTGGTTACCAGGAGGATATGTTCAGCAGTAACTAATGGTCATCTTTAAAGACCATCTTTCTTTCCTTATGTTATATCATCCCCAACCTTTTTTTCTTGATGTATTGATTAGTCGTGATTAGCATTGCTAATGAGGATTTAAAGGACTACTTGGATTTAATGTTTTATAATTATGTTTTCTTGGCAGTATTCCAGATTCTCTACTGGGCTCTCTCTCTAGTTACAGAAGACTAGTTGAGTAGGGCTCTTTAAGTTAGTAGATTCACCAAGTTGCTGGGTCACTCAGAAGTTAATTCCATTCAGTGAACATTTTTTGAGCACCTACTATAGGGGCACTGTAGTAGTACTTACTCTGGTGACTCTAAAGATGAATAAGACTAAGACTAGGCTCTCAAGGAGCTTACAGTGTCATAAGGGAAGCAGTGCACAACCCAACTACAATATATTGTAGAGAAGAGTGATACAAAGAAAGTGTACGTAAAAAGGAAACAAATTACTTGGCAATGGAGATTTCTTTGTGGAGTATAATTTCATAGACTTGACTGAGCCTAGGGATGGCTAGGATTTCAGATTTATTTATTTCAGTAAAGTAATTATATGGGCATGTTTTCAGAAATGAGAGACAATGACATTCAAGTGGAAAAATACTAGTTTTCAAAGCAAAGTACCTTAAAGCTCATCTTTTCTGTTTTCCTCTTACGTGTGGGGAAAAAACTCCCACAAACGCAAATCCAGAGAACTTGACTTGCCTTAAGTCTCACAAGTCAGTGTACAGTGTCAAAAGCAGTGTTTGTACTGCACCCAGCTCTTCTGACCAGAAAGTGTCCTACATTGATTATTCTTGCTTTCTCCTATATCAGACTGGCAGCAACAAAGGCTTGAAAGAATGAAGACATATTTGCTTAAGTATTGACTATGCATTAAACACTGGGGAAACAAATAGAAAAGCAAGACAGACCCTGCTTTCAAGGCTCACATCTATGGCATACTAGAGATTTGAGTTCAATATCATATGGAAAAAGCCCAATGATCCTTAGCATTCAGTGGCAGAGGTGATAGTAATGAAGGTTATCAAGTATCTCCAATGGATTAAACCATATCTATTTCTGATGCTGAATCATTTGATAATAATACCAGGGAGATTCGTGGTTAGAATTTTTCTTTTCAGGGTTGCTGAGATGGAAGTACCTACAGAGCCAAATAACTAATTTGTTTCTCTACAAAGGTTGTTCCCCTAAGATGATGGCTTTGGGGAAAGAAAGTAGATAGTAGCAGTTGGTAGTCTATGGTGTACTACTGTTCCCAGAGTTCTTGGGTTTACCTGCCCTTTAGTTGTAATTGCTCAACATGGAAGCAATAAGGCAATTACATGGACATGTTTTAGGGAAGAGGGGACTAGTCCAGTTTGGTTGAAGCATGGGTTTCAGGAGGATAGAAGACTGGAAAAGTCAAGGGCTGAGAAGTCAACTGGGACCAGATAGTGGAAGCAATTAGTTTAACTGTTAAGTTCAAAGAAACTGATTTCCTTTATCTTTTTTAAATATAGCTTACTACCTATTATTTTTCTTTATTTATCTCATGGTCATTTAGAACTTTCCCCCTTCCATGTGACCAAAAAATTAAGTAAAAACATCTGACACGGTGATTATATCTGAGAACATATACAATATTCTTGACTAATTGTCTTTCACCCTATGCCATGGAGGAGTCTGAATGTTTCATTTTCTGTTCTTTATGACCTGTTTTTTTCCATTTATTTTGTGTTTATCTTTGTTTAAGTGCTCTTTCCATTTACATTGTTGCAATAAGTCTATATACTGTTCTCTTAACTCTGCTTATTTCATTCTGCTTAAGTTCGCATACAACTTCTCATGTTTCTTTGAATTCCTTATATTCATTATTTCTTATACACAGTAATATTCTGTTACATTCATATCACAATTTTTTCTGCCTAGTACCATTTGGAATTGGAATCACATCTACCCTCTCCCTCCTCTCACTTTACAAATTGGACACCAAAGAATTATGATGAAATTATAGAGGCCCAGAAATTTCTAGTAAATTAGGAACTACTCAAAGAAAGTAGTAGCCCAGCAATCATGTACGCTGTTATCACTCACTCACATTCAGTGATCTAGTGAGGTGTGGCATTTTTATAGTCTGTACCACTTATTTAAATTATCCTTTATTTCCTAGTAGCAATGGTAGGGGGTGAGAGAAAGTACCTGCTATCTGCAAAGCATTTAGGATGGAAAAACAAAAATTAGATACTCCCTTCCCTTAAGGAGTTGACATTTGGTAGACTGTGAGGTGGGAGAGGGAGGCAGTGGTGCTCAATAAATATTTGTTGAATAATGGATTAATACCACAATAACAACCCTTATTTGACACCAGATTTTTCTTTTCTCTAATTACTTCAGTTGCATTAAACAAGTGTATATATTGAACAGCAACTAGCATTGTACTAACTATTATATAGGTTCACTTGCTGATAACCTCTGTAATCTGTACGCTATGTTTTCAGTGCCGCCTTCTCTTCCCCAGGTACGTTTAATTGAATAAGCTTTTATGAAATACCTACCATGTATCAGACACTGGAGATAACAAAGATAAAAAAAAACATGTACCTGTCTCTGAGGAGTTTTCATTGTAGAAGATGGAAATAAATAACTTAATAGATGTACCTTCTATTTGATATAACACAATTTAAATACAAAGACACTTTGGGGGAGGGGCAGCAAAGAACTATCAACAAGGGGGGCTTTTTGTGTAGTAGAAGATGTCATTCTTCCTGTGTCATGTAGGTAACTAGGAATTCATTTCAAGAAGCAGATGTTAGGAGGGAAAGGGTATTCCAGGTGTAGTGCAGTGCCTGCACAAAGACAGGAAATAGAATGTCATGTACAGGGAACAGCAAGATGACCAGTTTGGATAGAACAAAGGAGAGTGGTGTGAAATCTGTCTGGGGAAAGAAGTTAGAACCAGATTATGAAAGACTTGAATGCTGCAAAATGGAGTTTATATTTCACTATAGAGGTGTTTGGGAGCCACTAAAGCTTCTTGAGTGGGGTGGGTTGTGGTGGGGGGGTGTGCCATGGTTATGAGTATGCCAAGCTTTAGGAATATTCATTTGACTTTTTGGAAAATAGATTGGAAAAGAAAGAAATTGTAGCCTGGGGAATCAATTTAGGAGGATAATACAATAGTCCACATGAGGAGGGATCTGAGTTAGCTGTGTGAGTGATCAGCAGGGGTCATATATGAGAGGTGTTGGGAAAGCAGAATCAGCAAAACTCAACAACTTATTAAATATGGAGAGGAAAGAGGAAGAAGAGGCAAGTTCAATTTGAGATGCCTGTGGAACATCCTGGTGAAGATATGCAATAGGTTATGGAGGCAGTGGAGGTCATGTTTCCAGTAAGAGCTGGATGACTTAGAAGTTCCAACATAGAGATGGAACACAGCAATAAAATAACCTCTTTATGTAAGTAGTTGTGCTTTCCAAAAACCATTTCAATGGCTTATTTCTTGCATCCAATATGGTTATTCAGCCTCCCTTAATTAGGGAAGTTTGTAGCAAATATTATTCCCACAGAATGGATTGTGTTTCTAGCATACAAGGGAAAAAAAACCCTTCTTTTAACACTTGTGATTTGTTTCTGTTGTGTTCCTATTATGTTTTTAGCGCTTATAGAGGGATACAAAGGAAGGGTATGTTTCCACCCTCAAAAAGCTCACTAGTTGGTTCAGTGGGTTTGTTGGGTTTTGTTTTGTTTTTAAGGCATCAGTTTTAAGTTCTTAAGGAAGTAACTTGATAACCTTAATTCATTCCTTTACTCAGAAATCTGTAGTAGTTCCTTATTACTACGTTTAATCCATACTGTCTTCCTGCCTTTCAGGGCCCTCTTCTATCTTCATTGTACTTATTGGACTTTGTTTGCTGCAACTCTTCACAACCTACCTCCTATCTAGTCACAGTGGTGGTTTTCTCATTACCAACCAAATGATCTTGCTATTTCATTCCATTAGGAATACTTTTCACCATTCCTTTGGCCTCTAAATCTTAACACTACTTAAGAGTTCACCTCAAGTTTCCCACCCATCTTAATTTCCTAACAATTCTGGTCCTTACCAACTCCTTCTCTGACTTCCTACACACTTATAACCCTTAAATCACATACAATCTTTGATCAAGTATTCTATATTATTTTTGTTTCCAACACAGTGTAAGTCCCATTGTAGTCTATTAAAAGCTGATGGAGAATAACACTTTCTTTGTATCCTTCACAATATAGAATCTGGTGTTGGGTTCAAAAAATGCTTATGGACTGATTGTGAAAATAGTGTTTTAGGCAACTTTATGCTATAAGTACATTTGGGAGGAAGAAATTAGCATTAGAAAGACTGATTTGAAGGATATTATAGCAGCCCAAAAGTTAATTAGTAAGGATCTGGATAGTAGCAGTAAGGCTAAAGGATAGATAAATCTAGGCTAGGTTTTTAAATAAGAAATTTGATGGATTTCTCAGCCAGATGACATATAAAGATAGCCCTGTTTTCCTCCATTACCAACCCACAGTTATTCCTAAGCGAGTCTGGATAGAGCTTATTTGCCAATACCTGGAATTTAGGGTTCCAGCAAGGCAGTAGGTTACCCAGAACACCAACTATTAGCAGCAGTAGACTTGGCTTGTCTCCAGCTTTCTAATCCTCAGCATGGAGAAGGCCTCCAGCAGTTTTGGTTGAGTGACTAATAATAAGGCAAAAAGCTTTTGTGACTATAATTTGTAACCTTTTAAAAAATATATATCTCCCCTTTTACTAGTTGCCAACCACTTTAGGTTCTCCATTGCATTTTATAGGCATGAGCCCAATTCTTGACCAGAATACGAACTTCGTTTTGTATTGAGTTTTATCACAAATATTGAATAAAAACAAGTCATTGATTCTTTCCATACTTCTGATGCATAGTATCTAAACCGCCTGCCTTACAGTTGCTGACAAAATTAAATTGTGGGCAGTCTCTCAGAACTTAGTACTTGGGGTAAGAGTCCTTTACCTTTGTACAATAGTGTTTTCAGCAATGACTTTAGGATAAACAGTTGCGAATCTGGCAGGAATTTATTTCAAGGTTTTTGTTTTTTAATGGGGAATGGAAAGGGCATGAAAATAAATGCTTGTTAACTGAAAAAAAATTGATAAAAATGAGTTTTTATTTTTGTTTTTTAAAGCATATAGCCGTGGGACCTTATAGAATAAATGGCCCAACTGACCTCATTAGTGCCTAAAGGCATTACAATTCACTAGACTAACAGACCCTGAGTTTTTAAGGAAAAAATAAATATTAAGTTCTTTATTTAGAGCCTCAGGCTATAATTTCCCATGTAAAGTGTTATAAATGGTAGCTAGTTTCTCATGCCAAGTCCACAAAAGCCAACTCAACCCTAAGGTTAAATATATTTCTACTGCACCTAAAATCATTCTTTTAACATTGTTTTGTTTATTTATTTATCTATTTATTTATTTATTTATCTACTATACAGAGTATCCCAAGAGTCTTGATACAGTTTTAAGCTTTAACAGGCTTTTAAGTTGAGGATTATTTGTATTTTTTTTTCCTACAGGAAAATATGTAACACCTTTTAGAAAAATGTATCTAAAGTGGGTGAGTTTTTAGGTTTTGGCGCTTGAAAAAGGAGTATGCTAATACTTTATTGAATCTATTAACTCTTAGCGTTGGGTACTCCTTCCAGTATGAAGATCTCAGTTCATCCATACTTTTCCATTCTATTGATAGATTCTTGCATTTTCTCCCAAGAGTCTTCCATTAAAGGATTTAGGCAGTATGCCAGGGTCTTCCTCTGGAATGTTAAAAATTTCATGGGTGTCAAGGCTGTCCATATGTTATCCTTTGTCTCTTTAATATATGACTGGCCTAACTTTGCCCATTGTACATTTCCTTAGAAGATCTCTAACACCACTTCTTTTACCTAAGTCATCAGTAGTAGTATATAGTAAGAAGCTCCGCCTATCCTGTCATCCAGCTCTCCATTACCTTAGAGAATCCTGAAATTTTAATACATTTTTAGAGATCACAATGTCCCATAATTGGCAGCCACATAGTATGACTGGGAAAATACTGTTGTTTAAAAAAAAAGATAAGGATTTGTGTCAAAGAAGAGCTTCATGTCATTGACAGTGATAGACACTTTCTGAAATGCCATCCAGACCACCTTCTTCCTCCTGTTGAATTCTTTGCTCAGTTCATTTATCCACCTGTAATGGGTATCATATATAAACTAAGTCAGTGGTATTTGATTTAATTTTGTATATTAAAGGAGTAAAAACTTCATTTATGTAGAAAATTCATTCACGCTGAATATATCTCATTCCCACATGATAATAAATAAATGTATAAAATATACTTTTGTATCATTACATGTGTATATTTTCCTAGCACATAGTACATGTTGATTAATTGCTTGCCTAGATTTGTCTCTAGAGGGAGACTTCCTGAGAAGAACTTTACTGCTAAGCAGTAGGAAGGAGGGATTTCTGAGGTATCTTCTGTAGTACCATCTCTCCCTAGCCCTCAGTGTAAACTTCTGTTCCATGTATGCATCTTCAACATCATTTCCTGAGGACAGGATTTTGCTGGGGTGGTGAGAGATGAAAAAAGCATGAGAGAATTAGACCCCTCAGAAAGGCACAGCAAAAGTGCCAAGACAGACATGAACTGTTTCATCAGAGGGGAGTCCTACCACACTGATCTGTTTGGAGTTCTTAAAGTATTACTGCTATATGCTAAAGAAGTGTATTTAGCTTTGATCTTTCATTGCTGAGATGAGTATTTCTTAAGACCTAGCAGAAGCCATTGACTGCCTTCCCACAGGTCACTTCCTCTTCCTTTGCCCCAAGTTTAGTATCTCTTAAGGAGGAAGAACGTTCACTCTGAAACAAAATGATGGTTAATGAGATCATGTCTGGAAGGTCCTTAGTGATTATGAGAATAATTACATAGTGAAATACAGAGTACTATTTATCATTTACTCTTTTGCCATTATTCTTATCCTTAAACAAATCAACCTTCTCGTTAAGGTGTGAGAGCCTTTTGTAACAGGAAGCATTCCACAATGTGAACCTATTTTCCTCTGTTTAAACTAACCTTGCTATTCTTTAGACATCCTCTGACAGAAACAGTATCTGTCCAGTGTCATTTTCTGGTCTTTTTTTCTTTCTGTACTTCTCCTTGTTGCCTAGAGTCAGGACCCTGCAGAGATTTACAGTTGGGGGGAAATGGGGGAGGGGAAGTTGTGTGCTTTGACATTTAAACAGGCCACCCAAATCTGTCTATCCAATATTAGGTTTTCCCCTCCTCCCTTTTCCACCCGTCAGTACTGTGGCCTGATCTCCTTTTCCACTCATTCATTATTTCTCTGGTTTGCAGATTACACTAAGAGAAACACCCAGATTTATAAACATGTGTTCACTCCCAGCTGTTTCAGGGCTGGGAGTCACATTCATCTTCTAATTGTGTGCCTGTTCTCTTTGCAGTTGCACTAGTCTGCCCTTGTAAATGAGATGCCTATCTCTGAGTCTTACCTTGCTCAGATAAATATATTCAACTCAATGGACTTTGCTCCTAGCCAAATTAGTTATTTAGTAATCAGAGCAGCCCATCTCTGGAAGGAAACATTCACTTGAGTTCACTCTGCTAATGGCTTTATTTAGTGTAATTGCTATCTTGGAGGGAGGGGGTGCCCAAAGAGACCTGAGAAAAAGGGTCTACTATTTTAATCCCTTTGGCGCAGGAACCTTTCTTTCTACCAGATTATTCCTTTTGGCTACTCATTTTAGAGCCCCTCTTGTATCTGGGATGAAGGTTTTAGTTACTTAGATAGGAAGTGATACCTAGTAATGAAATCAAAATTCTGTCCCATTCTAGTGTCATAAGTGATAGGCTTTCTGTTAAAATAATATTTTCTTGAATTCCTTGTCCTAGCCTTGTTTAGTGAAAGCAGTCTAAATTTTTATCCCAGAAAGAACTTAGATTTATATGTAACCCTTGCTAGTGACATGACTTGTATGATTAAAGGAATGTACCCTGCTTTCTGATTCTAAAGTCCTATTGGTCCATAGAATTGTCTTCCATATCCCTTTCATGAAAAAGGATCCTTGTGTTTGTTCTCTTGAGTTCTGTTCAGTTCTACAAAGTGCTTTCTTGACTTCCTCCCTGTTTAGACAATTCTATACTAAAGAGAAAAATTAGCATTAGGGAGTACTGTCCCCTTTAGTTGTGCAAATAGGGCTTTGAGGCCTAGCAAAAAAAAAAAAAAAACAATAGGCTAAAGCCCAATTCTATACTTTTCTAATTCAGAATAACAAGTTTTAATGTTCAGTGTCTTTGCCAAGAAGTGAACTTTCACAGTACATTATCTCATTTGGTCTTCACAACCACCCTAAAACAGGTACCAAGTATTATTATTCCTTTTTCAAGATGTGGAAATTGATATTCTGAGAGCATAGCTTGCCTTGGGTTACACAGCCAATAAATAGCAAAGCTGGGACTCAAACTCAGCTCTTCTGACTCTTAATTTCATTATCCCACCTGTTTCTCATCAGCTAAATACTTTGCCTTCATTTAGCCCCTATGCTTTCCAGAATGTTCTCCAGAATGAGGAAATTTGTGTTTCTTCTAAGTATCTTATCAAAATCCCCAGTGTCATTAAAATTAGCTCCATACCATACCTGAAAACCAGCCTACTCTATGAGTTTCCACAATCCAGGATGCTACTGAGACAGATCTCATTTCCCCAGTTGGAGGTTTGATGTCAACATCTATGTCTAAGTCTTCTTTGTCTTCCAGGCATGTTGGTGGTGAATGTGACATGGAGGAACAAGACCTATGTGGGCACCCTTCTTGACTGCACACGTCATGATTGGGCACCCCCCAGGTGAGCTCTCTTTTTGTCTTTTAGCTTTTTAGTGAAAATCAGGTCTGATTTATACAAAAGAAGACAGATCTAAATAGAGAAATATTAATTTCTTAGGTGTAGACCCAGCCCGTTAATCTTATTCAATGCCATATCAATCAAACTACCAAAGAATTATTTTATAGAGTTTTAAAAAAAATAATAAAATTCATTTGAACTAAATAAAGGTCAAGATGTCAAGAATAAATGGGGAGAAAGCGAGAGTGTCACAGGGTGATTATTAGTACTAGGTCTTAAACTTCTATAAAGTCATAATATAATCATGTGTACTAGATAAGACAATTGTGTACTGGATAAGAAATAGAGAAGTTAATTAGTGAAACAGGTATACAAATACAGAAGCAAATGATACAGTAGCCCATTATTTGATAAAACCAAAGATCCCAGTTACTGGGGCAAAAACTCACTATTCAACAAAAATTATTGGGAAAACTGGAAAGCAGTCTGACAGAAACTAGGTATAGAACAATATCTCACACCAAAATAAGCTTAAAATAGGTATGTGATTTAGACAAAAGGAGGTTACCATAATAAGCAAAATAGAGAAATGTAGAAGAAATTACCATTAGATCGATAGAGAAAGAGTTCATGACCAAATAGTAGAGAGGTTCACAAGTAAAATGGACAATTTTGGTTAAACAAAATTTAAAAATTTTCACATAAACAAAACCAATGCAGCTCAAATTACAAGACAGGAAATGGGAGAGGAGAGTTTCTTTGCTGCAAGTTTCTCTAAGATTCTCATTTCTAAGATATTTACGAAACTGAGTCAGTTTGTAAGACTAACAGTTACTCCATTCCACAAATAGTAAATATTCAAAAGATAAGGAGTTTTCAGAGAAGAGTAATCTAAATTATCAATAACTTTATGAAAAAGTGCTCTTAATTACTAATAATTAGAGAATTGCAAATTAAAACAGTTCTGAGGTATCACCTCGTACTCATCAGAATGGCAAAGTTGACAAAAAAGTAAAATGACCAATGCTGGGGGATCTGTGGGAAAACAGGTACATTAATGCCCTCTTGGTGAAGCTGTAAACTGTAAACCCATTCTGGAAAGGAAATGAGAATTATGCCCAGAAAGCTGTTAAACTGTGCATACCTTTTGACCTAAAATCAGCATTACTAGGTCTATATCCCAAAGTGATCAAAGAAAAAAAGAAAAGGACCTAACTATGCAAAAATATTTGTAGCATTTGTTTTCATAGTGGCAAAGAATTATAAACTGAGAGGATGCCTGTCAGTTGAGGAGTGGTTCAATGGTTGTTAGGCATATGAGTGTTAGGTGATACTATTATTGCACTGTAAAAATGATGAAGGGGACATGGTTTCAGAGAAACCTGAGAAGACTGATATGAACTGATACAGAGTTAAGTGAGCAGAACAGTTTAAACAATAAGCAATATTGTAAAAACAACTTTGAAAGATTTTTGGACTCTGATCAACACAATGACCTACCACAATTCCAAAAGACTCCTGATGAGCCACATCACCTAGGTGATGGACTCAGAATACAGATTGAGGCTTTTTTTTTAAACATAGATAATGCAGGAATTTGTTTTGTTTGACTATACATGTTTATAATAAGTTTTGTTTTTCCTTATCATGAAGGGAGTAGTGATGTGGAAGGGAGAAAATTCAGGACTGAAAATGAAAGAAAATTAAGTGTGACTCTCTCTGAGGACTGGAGCTGGACAGATAGCAAAATCTCTGCCCTTTTCTATATCTTGTTCTCGTGACCTTTATCCAGCCTGTATTCTCTATATCCTATAAGCCTAGCTTCTCATACCCATCTGGTAACTAGGTAGGAGTACAGCTCATACACACAGATGTTTAACTTTCCCGGTTTATTGAGATTACATTTCTTTTTTTTTTTTTTATCATAGTCTTTAGGCAGAGAAGGTTGGCTACCTCCCCTGCTTTATGGTAGATAAGAGGAGTGTTCATCCACAGGAATAGGTCTGCATGTTGCATTTTAGAATTTAATATGTATTCTCTGAAGCAAACAAAGGAAGAGAAGTGGTACAATACTATGATTAAAAAGTAATGTTATGCCCTGTAGTAGAATGTAAACTCCTTGAAGGTAGGAGCTGTTTTCATTTTATCTTTGGTATCCCTAGTGCAGAGCACATAGACCCTTAATAAATGCATGCTGAATTTAATTGAATTGAAAAGAGATAAAATGCTATGGCAGCTTAAAGACATCAGGGACATTGCAGCCTACAATAGACCATTCAACAACCATTTAAAAACTAAGTAGATTAGATTTAAACATTTTCAAGAATAAGAAACCTCAGAAATATTATCAAAATCTTTTGCTAATGACACTGGTGAGTTCTTGTCCCTACACTTTCAGGCTTACTACTCTTATAGTATAATGTGTAGTATAGAATGTATTTAATAGTACTTGAATAATGTTCATTGACAGTAAGTGTCTTCCAGATGACCCACCATGAGTTGTTCAGTGAGATATAGACTCTAGGGGTGGAACCAAGATGGTAGAGTAAAAGCACAAACTTGGCATGGGCTCTGGCTCCAACCACTTCTAATACCTGTAAAAAATGACTCTAAACAAATTTTAAAGCTACAGAACCCACAGAGAGACAGAGAGAAACAAATCTCCCTCTGAAGGCAGCCTGGCAGGCTGACAGGAAAGGAGATGTAGACTTATTGGGGCAACATAGATAGGAAACATTAGACTTTAACACACTGCCTCTCATATTCCCCCAGCATTTGATAGTGGTCATTTAGCCTTCTTGAGTCCTATTTCAGCAGAACACACCTCCTAACCTGTTCCTTGATGTTGGTGTCCTGTTTAGGTAAAAAACTAGAAGGATCAGGAAAATGCCCTTCTACTCCACCTAACCAAGAACTGTTCTTGTTTTAAAGCCCATAGCTTTGATAGTCCTTCCCAGCTCAAAGAGAAAATAGACAATACTGCATGCTCTTTTGAGGCTTGGGTATGAGAAAGTGCTCATAGAATATTGGTTCAGCAGATAGACTGATTCTAGGGAGCAAATTAAGCCATTTCCAAAAAAACTGTTGGAGCTATAAACAGTAACACGACACAGACTTCCTATTCTTTTGAATTTGGGAAGAAAGGTCATAGTAGCATTCTCTGAAAAGATGCCCTCTGGAAAAAGAAAACCAAAATCATTTTCAAATGAGTAAGCCCCACCTTAGTTCTTCTCACAGGCATTATTCATACCTTGAAGGGAACTACTTTGAGGTTGGTCAGTCAAAGAGGGGTCCATCCATCCCTGGTAAAAATTTCTAAATACATGAACTCCATCTCATTGTTCAGAGCTTTCTTGGACACTTCATAGTATGGTGCTTTGAGGAATGTACAGTTTGCTAGGTGGTACAGTATATAACAGCGTATAATTCCCTAGAATTAGGCAAGTCTGAGTTCAGATCTTGCCTCAAACACCTACTAGTTTTCCTTGAGCAAATCACTTAACCCTGCTTGCCTCAGTTTCCTCTGCTGAAATATGGGGATCCTAATAGTACCAACCTCCCAGAGCTGTGAAGATCAAATGAAATGGTTGTAAAGGCATAGATAATAGGTGCAATGTTAATGCTAGCAATAATGATGATGCCATTGTAGTTATGGTTAGCCAGTAAATTTCCATGATTCTATGTGCTGATTGGGGAATAACTGACAACCAGCTAAGTTTTCAGAGCTTAGTGATGGGCCACAAACAAAGAACAATGCCCCTGGCCATTGTTATTTAATAAAGGTGAAAGACTTCCTTTGAGAGGAAGGTAGGAAGACTTTTGTTCTTTTCTGTTTCTGTGCTATACCTTAGGTATAGTCGTCACCCACCCAGGAGCCAGAACTCCCCTCTCACTCTCCCCTATACTGATTTTCTATTCCTTACAAGAGCTATTTGCTTCTTAGGCATTATATGGTTCAGTAGATAGAGCTCTGGGCCTGCAGTCAGGAAGCTCAGCTCTGGCCTAACACGTTTCTAGCTGTGTGGCCTTGGGCAAATCACTTCAGCTCTGCTTACTTCAGTATCCTCAACTGTAAAATGGGGCTAAGGACACTCAGGGTGGTTGTGAAGATCAGGTGAGATCATATTTGTAAAATACTTTTCAGCACAGTGCCTGGCACATGGTAGGTGCTATCTAAATGCTAGTTGTGATTTCTGTTATTATTACTGTTTTATTACTGCTACTACTTAGGTTCTGTGACTCCCCCACCAGCGACCTGGAGATGCGTAATGGCCGAGGCAGAGGTAAGCGCATGCGTCCCAACAGCAACACACCTGTCAATGAGACAACTGCGGCTTCCGACAGCAAGGGGACCGGCAACAGCAGCAAGACCCGGGCAGGGGCTAATAGCAAAGGCCGCCGGGGCAGCCAGAATTCCTCAGAGCACCGCCCTCCCCCAAGCACGACCACTGAGGATGTCAAGGCCAGCCCTTCCTCTGCCAATAAGCGAAAAAATAAACCCCTCTCTGACATGGAGCTGAACTCTAGCTCTGAGGACTCAAAAGGGAGCAAGCGAGTCCGAACCAATTCCATGGGCTCAGCCACTGGGCCTCTTCCTGGGGTCAAAGTAGAGCCCGCCATCTTAGATAGAAATTGTCCCTCCCCAGTCCTCATTGACTGCCCCCACCCAAACTGCAACAAGAAATACAAGCACATTAATGGATTAAAGTACCACCAGGCCCATGCACACACAGATGATGACAGCAAGCCAGAAGCTGATGGAGACAGTGAATATGGGGAGGAACCCTCCCTGCATACAGACCTTGGAAGCTGTAATGGTGCCTCTGTCTCCCAGAAAGGCTCCCTATCCCCTGCCCGCTCAGCCACCCCAAAAGTCCGACTGGTAGAACCTCATAGCCCCTCTCCTTCTAGCAAATTCAGCACAAAGGGCCTCTGTAAGAAGAAACTGGGCGGGGAAGGGGACACAGACCCAGGGGCTCTGTCTAATGATGGCTCTGAGGATGGTCCCTCAGTAGTAGATGAGACAAGCAACGATGGCTTTGATTCATTGGAGAAGAGATGTTTGGACAAGGACAAATCTAAAAAGCCTTCTAGTTCAAAACCTGAAAAGATTCCTTCCAAGAGTTTAAAGTCAGCCCGGCCCATTGCCCCTGCTATTCCCCCTCAGCAGATCTACACCTTCCAGACTGCCACCTTCACAGCAGCCAGCCCCGGTTCTTCCTCTGGTTTGACTACTACAGTCGTCCAGGCCATGCCCAACAGCCCACAGCTCAAACCCATTCAGCCTAAGCCTACTGTGATGGGAGAGCCTTTCGCTGTCAACCCTTCCCTGACCCCAGCCAAGGACAAGAAAAAGAAAGAAAAAAAGAAGAAGGAGTTGAAGGAACTCGAAAACCCTCTGACTCCTGGAAAAGTTTGCCGAGCCGAAGAAGGCAAGAGCCCATTCAGGGAGTCATCGAGTGACGATCGGACCAAAAGTGAGGGGCTCCTTAATGGCTCATCAGACCCCCACCAGAGTCGTCTGGCCAGCATCAAAGCTGAGGCAGATAAGATATACAGCTTTACAGATAATGCCCCCAGTCCTTCCATTGGCAGCAGCAGTCGGTTGGATAGCACAACTCCTGCCCAGCCCATGACTCCCCTGCACGTGGTCACTCAGAATGGAGCAGAAGCTGGTTCTGTTAAGAACAACAGTCCTGCGTACTCTGACATCTCAGATGCTGGAGAGGATGGGGAAGGCAAAGTAGACAGCGTCAAATCAAAAGACCCTGACCAGTTAGTCAAAGAAGGGGCTAAGAAAACTCTTTTCCCCCCTCAGCCCCAGAGCAAAGACTCTCCCTATTACCAAGGCTTTGAGACCTATTACTCTCCAGGCTACCCACAGTCCAGTCCAGGGACTCTGAACCCCACCAGCCAGACTGGAGTCGAGAACCAGTCATTGAAGGTGAAGAAGGACGAGGAACCTGAGAATGCTGAGGCAAAAGTAAAGAATGAGGGTTGCGAGGATAAGAAGCCAGAGCTGAGTAGTTCAAGTCAGCAGCCTTCTGTCATTCAGCAGCGCCCTAACATGTACATGCAGTCATTGTATTATAACCAGTATGCCTATGTTCCCCCCTACGGCTACAGTGACCAGAGCTATCACAGCCACCTTCTCAGCACCAACACAGCTTACCGCCAGCAGTATGAAGAACAGCAGAAGCGCCAGAGTTTGGAGCAGCAGCAGCAGCAGCGGGGGCTGGAGAAGAAGGTGGAGCTGAGCCTGAAGGAACGGGAGGCTGCTCTCAAGGAGGAGTGGAAACAGAAGCCATCAGTTCCACCAACACTTACCAAGGCCCCGAGCTTGACAGACCTTGTGAAGTCAGGGCCTAGTAAGGCCAAAGATCCAGGGGCTGATCCTGCCAAGTCAGTCATCATCCCCAAACTGGAGGACTCCTCCAAACTCCCCAGCCAGGCTGCGGAGGGACTCAAGGTGAAACTGAGTGAGGCCAGCCACCTTGGCAAGGAGCCCTCCGACTCCAAAGCAGCCACCGAGTGTGGCCGGCAGACTGACGTGGATCCAGTGCTCTGGTACCGACAGGTAACTCAGTGGAAGTCTTTTCTTATTTGGCAGCCTCTCCATCTTTTCCCTCCATACCCATTCCTGTCACTATGTTCATTTTGCTCTCATGCAAGAATTGCAAACATGGTGTCCCTAAGAAGTTGATGAGACCTGTAGACTCATTCACTTTTGTGTAGTATACTCCATACTGTGAGAATGCCATCCCATCACCTCTTGTGAATCTTCTAACTTTGGAGTCTTCTAGGGAGGTGTCTAAGGCAAGGACTCTTGATTTTCATTTGATAGAGGCAGGATGGGAAAGTGGAAAGAGCACTCGCCTTTTTTTTGCCACTAGCTTAACTATGTAACCTTGAGTTAAGCTACTTTCCTTACCTGAACCTTATGTTTCTTTCTTCATATAAATTGAGGGGACTGAACTTGGTGATCTCTGAGGCCCCATTACTCTCCAAAATTCTGTGGTTCTCTAACAGTTAAGTGATATGCCCAAGGTCACACAGCACTTTGGTAGCAGGTCTTGGAGGAGAGCCAGGTCTCCTGACTACTAGTCTAACGTTCTTTCAGCTGTGCCGAACTGTCATCATGTTTTTGAAAATTCTTTATCCTCATGATTTTGGCCTCTCAGCTTCTGTGAAGTACTGTGGTGATAATTCTCCCATTCCCTATTCACTGCTGACAGGAAGATTTTGGACTAAGAATTTACCTCACCCTTGAGTTAGAATAGAATATTTTCCATCCTCTGGATTAACAGATGAGCAGCTTTTTTCTCCACTTTTGTGTTTGCTGCTCTACCTTTAATATATTCATACCTTACTCTGAGAGAAGGATCGGGGATGGACCCAGAATACCTATTAAAGGGGCATCCCTATTTTTAGAAGGTATTTTCAAGTTGTTTCCCTTTCCTTATTTGTACTATTGATATGGTCTCTTCTTTTTCTTGCTTTTTACCTTTGTTTCTTCTCCTTTATCTCTGTCTCTTGCATAAGAACAGAGTAGGGGTATCTGGGTTAAGTTGTAAGGGGAGCACAATAAAGGCCAACATAACTTGGTTCCTGATCTGTCCTTGTGTCTCTACTCTGACCTGGGCCTGAATCAGGTTTCTTTCTCCCTCACTCCATCCAACCCCTAACCCCTGGTTGTTACAGGAGACGGAACCTCGAATGTGGACATATGTTTATCCCGCCAAGTACTCAGATATCAAGTCAGAAGATGAGCGGTGGAAGGAGGAGCGAGACCGAAAGTTGAAGGAAGAAAGAAGTCGGAGCAAAGACTCTGTCCCCAAGGAGGATGGGAAAGAGAGCACAAGTGGCGACTGTAAACTGCCCCCCTCTGAAGAGTCCCGGCTTGGGGCCAAGGAGCCCCGGCCCAGCGTCCATGTGCCTGTGTCCTCCCCTCTCACCCAGCATCAGTCTTATATTCCCTATATGCACGGCTACTCCTACAGCCAGTCCTATGACCCAAACCATCCCAGCTACCGAGGCATGCCTGCTGTCATGATGCAGAACTACCCAGGTATGGCACCAAAGCATCAGGGAGACAGAAGTACAGATTTAAAATTGCTTATCTGACCAGCTCTAAGCATGGTTAGGGATGGTTTCGATAACATCTCGCTCCTAAAGTTGTCTTCCTGTAAGGTGCCTCTGGGCGCCAGCTGTCACCCTCCTCCCCAGAACTGACTGCCAACGCTCTGTGGCCAGAGTGTCCTGATTACCATCTGTAGGAGCTACTCACCATCCCTCCTCCATCACCTCAGTTACCTCATTGGCATTTGTTTATGCCCATTGATATCTAAAGAGAACAACCCCTGTCATGATCACTTTCCCTCAAAAATAGGCAGAGATTTGCATTTTGGTTCAGTAGGTACTTATTTTTAGCCCATACAGTGTGCTAGGCACTTGGAGGGGGATCTTTAAAAGAAATAAAAGATAATCTCAGCCCTCAAGGTACAGCTCAACATAAGAAATTAAGTATAAGTATAAGCAATGAGTACTGTAGACATTCAGAAAAAAGCAGAGAATGAGGTGGCATTTCAGTCCAGGCAGCCAGCTTCATAGTTTGTGGAGCCCATGTATAGAACCTCCCTGTGCTCATTGATAGGAAAACTACTAGGTAGAAAGTAAATTTTTGTTAATGCTTGTTGACTTGACTTTACACAATTCATTGCCTGCTGGTTTCCAGTGCTCTAGGCCCTTGCCAAGTGAAATGCTCCTGACACCTCCAAGAAATGCCCTTTCTCACCCCAGTCCCCTCAGTTTGTCCTAGGTGACCCATCATAACCATACAGTCATTCATGGTTAAGAAATTTCAAGGCACTTAGAAATAGCCAGGTTTTTAAACAGATATAATACAGTCACTTTCTTTCTTCCTTTTTCAACCCTTAACCCTCTCCCAAGAGTTCTTGGGCTGGGTCCATGGGACCAAGCCAGATATGGAGAAGTTGCCTGGAGAAAAGCAAATTAATGTCTCTTTTTGGCCAGTATCTTTTGCCTCTTAGCATTGTGTCAGCACTGTTCCTCTTGGGGGAACTCCTAAGCTAGCTTGATTGAGGAGCTCCAGGGGGTTGTACCTCCCTTCCAACGGCTTCCTCCCAGCCAACCAGGACAATCCAGAAGTCTTAGCCAGAGGAGTATCATCTGAGCCAAATCCAGTGCAGTGCATGCCCAGGGACCCAGCCTCACCAAAGGCTCCCCCTGCCTCATGGTTGTTTCTCCTATCCTAGGTTCCTATTTGCCCTCCAGCTACTCCTTCTCTCCATATGGTAGCAAGGTCTCAGGGGGTGAAGATGCTGACAAGGCGAGAGCCAGCCCCAGTGTGAGCTGCAAATCCAGCTCAGAGTCCAAGGCCCTGGACATCTTGCAGCAGCATGCCAGCCACTACAAGAGCAAGTCTCCCACGGTAAGTGCTTGGATGGCATTGACAGAGCCACATAGACCCAGTCTCACAGAGGAAAGGCAATTTAGAGTACAATTTAACTTGGTTGTCTTGATGTTGATCCCATCAGGGATAACTTCTCTTGTTCTTAGTCTCTCTGAAGCTTCATGGTTTAAGTGTAGTCCCCAAGCTTCTCCCTCCCTCCACAGGTTTCTTCCTGATTGCACTCAGTAGAAAGTACTGAATGGCTTTGGTATCCCCTGTGTGTCTGTCTGTTTCATTTGGGGGCTTTGTCGTTTGTCTTTCCTTCCAGATAAGTGAGAAGGCATCTCAAGAGAGAGACCGAGGAGGCTGCGGGGTGGTAGGGAGTGGTGGAGGCTGTAGTAGCGTCGGGGGAGCCAGCGGGAGTGAGAGGAGCGTTGACCGGCCTCGCACCTCTCCCTCTCAGCGCCTGATGTCCACACACCACCACCACCACCACTTAGGGTACTCACTCCTCCCTGCACAGTATAACCTGCCCTATGCAGCAGGTGAGCCCTGGCCTCCCCCATACCTGTCTTTTTACATGCACTTCTAAAACCATTAACCATTGGGGGTGCCTGCCAGCAGTGCACCTTCCCTGGACCTTTATATTTCATGTAGAGTCCTGGAACCCTCCCCAATCAAGGAGGGAGCTTATGCACATGGGTTCTGTTCTCATTTCTATTACTGGTTGCCCATGTGACTTTATGTAAGTCACTTAATCTTTCAAGCTTTGTTTCCCCACATGGAAAAGGAGGAGAATAGATTAGGTGATGTCTGAGGTCTGTCTAACTCAGGCATTCTGTGACAAAGATAAATGGGAGCATTTCCTTCTCCCTTGAAGCTCTTAGGTTAGGTCCAGACTCCCAAAATATAGGCCCTTTAAGTTTAGATAAGATATGGGAGTAGGTTCCCCAAGCCTGGGGAAAAAGTAATTGGTCATCCTGGCTTCCATCAACCACCACTAATGAAAGAGAATGTTCCTTCTGTAGAACACAGGATTTAGAAAAACAAAATCTAGTGATCCCTCCAAGAGAGGAAAGGGAGTCAGTTACAGATCCTCAGGAAGATTGGTCTGTAACACCCTCTCCTTCTCCTTCAGGTCTTTCTTCTACAGCCATTGTGGCCAGCCAGCAAGGCTCAGCTCCCTCACTCTACCCACCCCCCCGGAGGTGAGAATGGTAGGTACTTCATATAGATGGGAAACAATGGGGCATGTTTGGGTCCCTAGAATCTCTTGGGGAGGGCCTCTGGCTAGAAAGTGGACTTGATTCATCTACTAAGATTCCTTTACGATCTCAAGAGAATAGGAAGGTGAGTTATAATATGAATATAAATATAAATATAAATAGCCTTGGCCAAGCCTAGGATAAGTCACAGTTTTTCTTATTTGACACATCTGCAAATTGAGGAGTTTAATGATCTCTAAGGTCCCTTCCACATATCTCTTATAAAACTCAAGAATAATTTCTCTGACTGATGGGAGAAACCTTAGTAGAAAAACTTCTGTCCCTTCCCCTGTTCCTGGAGTCACCTCAGGAAACCTAAGATTCCAACACAGAGCACTTTTCCAACTTGTTTTTTTTTCCTGGGACGCCACCTTGTGGCTTGTAAGCTGCTGAACATCCATGTCTCCTCTGGCAGGACCTGAAGCTCTGGGATAATGTGGGCTCTGAGGCCGGTGACCCGAGGAGGTGCTGGAGGTGCCATTAGACATCAGTTGAATGGTGTTGATCATCCTGTTGGCCATTCTCACGGAGACTGGAGGCAGATCCTTGGCAATCTCCCCTCCACCAGACCCCTGGACTCCCCGTCCCTCCCTCCTCAGGAGCTGGAGAGCTGGTACTTAGCAAAAGTATTTATTCTCTTGGCCACAATAACTGTTGTGGTCACAGCAGGGGTAAAGGCATCGGTTGTAATCTGGGGGCATTGCTTCAGGCCCAGGGAAGTCACTGCTCCATTTCCTGAGCCCCCTCTCCAACCAAGAGACCCCATCATGGTCACCCTCAGGGGGCTCACCTCTGATACCAAGTGGGGTCTGAAGAAAGCGCGGCAATCACACCCCCATCTCTACCACCACCAGACCCTTCATCTCCCCAGAAGCTGGGGCTCCAGGGACTGGAAGCAAGCAGAGGAATTAGAATCTCAGGAAAGAAATTTTAGGGCTGTTTTCTCTGTGATTGTGAAAACAGAGTCATCAGAAATGAAGATCCCTTCTCCCCCTTCCCTATACACCTATGTGTATGTGTGCCTGTGCTCAGAGCCTAACCTGTACAGGAACACCCATGTCCCCACCCAGAGGACCCAAGAGGGAGGCTTCTGTATTTTGAGGTTTCTATACCCTTAACCCCAGCACCAGCATAGAGCCCACCTACTGGATCCCCCTGGGAGAGCTGGGAACTATAATTTGAGTATCAACAGGGCCTATAAAATGGAGCCTTCCCCCCCATCCTCCTTCCTTTTCAAGGTCCTGCTGTTTGTCTCCCAATTTCTTTTCCTTTTTTCCATCTTTTTTTTTTTTTTAAATTCCTTGGCCTTTTCTTTGTTCTTACCCCTCCTCCTGTTCCTCTCTTCAGGGGATCCCACCCTCACCTCTTCTTTTCCTCCCAGTGCCCAACTCTCAGGCAGAGAAAAATACCACCTACTTCTGATATAGAGGCTAGAAACTCTGAAACCTGCCTTTTCTTCCTAGGGTAGTGCTAGGGAGATAGCCCCTGGAATACCCAGAAGATCTTGGAGACACTGTCCACAGTCAGCCATCTCTGTGTCCTCCTCATTTAGGGCTATGCACACGTGCAACCCTCATCCCTTTCTGTACATGTGTACTTGATTTTATATAACTCTAACCTCCATGTGTGCCAATATAAGCCGTGTTTATATGTAATACACGTCTGTTTTATAGGGGTTGTTGGCTGGGGGAGGTTTTATGGACCATAAGCCCTTAAGAAAAGAAGTTTCAAAGATCAGAGATTCATTCTCCCTCCCCTTCCCCTTTTGTTGGGGAACTCCAGCCAGCATTGAGCCTGCTGCCTTGCCTCTGGAAGATGTGGATCACAGGTGGGCAGGGTAGCTGTGCTTAAAGGACCTCTAAGGATGTTGCTTCCAGAGATCAGCCTCTGAGTTCTTTGAGGGACCTTGTTTGGGGTATTTCTTCCCTTCCCTTTCCCCTTGGACCTCTGGGAGAGAGGCCAGGCCAGGCTGGGTAGAGGAAAGCTTTTTGTGACCTGAATGCCAGAAGGAAACAGCTGGGAATAGGAACCTGGCTCTGACTCCTAGGGTAGGTAGCAGGGTTATTGGGGCAAGCACAATACCCAGCTGAGATTTTTTCTAAGAATTGTGGGGATCCCTGGAGGTAGAAAAGATGGGGCAGTCAGCCTACAGGGCTTTCCTCTTTGGGGATCCATGCCTCTCCCTTTGCCCTAGTTGGGTACGAAGCCTCCTTCCTCTGCAAAGCTGCTATTTTCAGACTTCATTGCAGGCCATCAAGCAGTCATCCTCTCTCCCTAATTATTCTCCCTACTTTATACTGCTCCCAATAGGCTATGCTCGGAGCAGTGACTTCCCTTCAAGGAGGCTACTGGACTTGGGTCCAGGTGCCCTCCCCAGAGACCAGCCACCACTCAAGAGCTCATTCTGGGGCTTAGTCTGCATTGTAACTTCCCAGGCTGCTGTGGGGCTGAGCCAGTGGCCCATCTCACTGTTCCTGTTTGTTTTTAAATATTGTTGTGTGTTTTGTATCTGTGGCGCCCGCCTGCGGCGTGCTTTGTACATACTGTAAAGAGGAATTGTTTGGAAATTGTTTGGGGTAGTTTTCTTTCCCATTGGGCGGGCATGGCCCCAAACTCTTGCTCCATCTGTCTCACTCTGTAACATAGAGATGAGGTGGCTGGTGGATCAGTGGGATGGGCTCGGGGTTCTTCAGAAGGGAACAGCTTTTTCTCTTTATTTTCTTTATTATTAAACTAATGTTTGGCTCTTTGATCCCTATATCCAAGACCTTCCCCCAGTATCGGGGAGGAAGGGCTCAAAAAAAAAAAAAGATGGCAGCAAAAGCAGGCAACATGCTTCTTCCCATTCCCAGACTCCTAGCCCTTTGCCAGGCCCACGCTTCTCTCCCTGTCCTGCCAGTCACACTGTGGTAGCAGGTATGAGGCTGCTAACTTGGAGGAGATGGAGTTGAAGAAAAATGTTAAGTGGAGGATTTGCACTCCTACCTCAGGCCTCAGGACTTCCAGGCACAATTGGGACCATTGAGGGAACCATAACATTCTTGATGTTTGAAAGACTATAGTAAGGATTCCCTTGGGAGCAGAGGGGGGAGCCAAGAGCCTAGGCCAGAGCAAACCAAGTTATTTTTGCACAGGGCTGCAAAGATATTGCTTGTTGGAACTCCCCCATTGAAAGAAGGCTTTAAAAAAGCTTTGAGAAGCTGTGAAGAAAGGGGAGGTTTTAACAAGGCCTGGGACCTGTCTTTAGCCTGTCCATCGAGCTGAGGGCAGCACTGAATTCCCACTTGAAATGAATTGAATAGGGCTGTGATTTGAGGGTGTCTGTTTCTTTCTCCTTATCCTTATGTCCAGCTCTGCAAGACACCTAGTTAGTACCAAGATACAAGTAACATGACAAGGGAAGTGTGAGGATGGAGAGTGATTGATCCAAGCCCCTTCTCCCACTCCCTAGACAGGTCAAGGGAGGTCAGTGGGGAGTTTGCAGAAGGAATAGAGCCTGCTTCCTACAGGCTTTGAGAAGGGAATTCTCCATGTCACCTGCTGCTCTGCCTTCTCCAACCCCAGGACCCAAGAGCTACTCTGAAGCCTCTCAGAGACTTTGATCAGGCAATTAGCAGGCCCCACAAGAAATGGGCCCTACTTTGCTCTTTAGGGTGGTACTGGGGAAACCCAAGAACTTATGTTTAGCCCATAGCCAGGAGGCTGTCCCAGGATGAACCCCTCCATCTGCCCCTCCATCCCAGGCCCCTTTATTCAACTCCTCTTCCCAGCCCAGCTCCTTGCCATGGTGTTCAGCCCATTGGGAATAGGCTGGGCCTGGCAAGGATGGGCAGTGTTGCTGTTTATAGCTTGTTCCATTGGAGCTGCTCTGTTGGGTTTGATTTCAGTCTTCCTGATTCTTCCCTTCTGTAAAGTGTACATTACCAAGTTCCTTGTTTTTTATATATATATAAATATATATATATATATATACAAACTGTACTCTTTTTGCCTTTGTACATTCAGGCAAGAAGAGAAAATAAATCTTTTTAAGAGACAATCACAAACCTGTGAGGGCTGCTGGTTATTTCTCCCAAGTGTGTGCCACAGAGCTGCACTCAGCTACTAGTGTTCCCCAACCTGTTTCACCACACACATACTCCCATGTTTGGATCCTTACCCCTCCTCTCCTTCGATTTTGATTCATTTTCATAGACTCCTCTTATGGTTCGTGACAGGCTGTATCTGGTACCCTCCAAAGCTTTGGGTGGGTCAGTGCAGATGTTCACCTTTTCCTACCCCTAGAATTTCTATCCTTTTTTTCACCTGCAGACCCCAATCCCCAAAGGTGTGGTCGGGCATTTGGGTACTTAGGTACATCCCAACTCCAAGGTTGTGACAGTGGAGATTAATTTATGATAAAGCTGTGCAGCTAACTGGAAACTACAATTTGGATGATTAAAAACCTGCCCAAAACTTAGGTTTATAAACTTTTGGGAGTGAATAAGGAGCTTTTTGTCTTCCAACTCCTGCCCTAATAGAAATATCTAGTCTATAGGGCAACTCTGTGATCACTGCAGCTCAAAGAATAATTTATCTGCTGTAGCTATCTCATTCAGAATGATCTGAGGTCTACTATAAAAGAGCAATTGAAGGTTGTGAATAGTGTTTAGCCAACTATTATAAAGCCACAGGGCAGTGAACCAATCTAAAATTTAGGCTCAAAGGAGCCCATTCCCCAGCTTTTGTTTTTCCCTCTATGGCTATTTATCTTTTTCCCTTAACCCTAGTTGACCATGGCATAGATGATTTTTAAAACATTGAGTTTTAATAATTTTAATTTTTAAATCAAGTGCGTTTAATGTCATCCCTTCCTCTAGGAAGGGGAAAATTTTTTCCCCCCTAAAAAAATTGCTTTAGTGGCCCGTGGTTGATTTTTTTTTTTTTTTTGAGTCAGTGGCCCTCACAGGGGGAAAAAAAAAGTTCCCTGTTCTTAGAAGGAATTGCCTTACCTAGTGCACAAAGTTCCATTATTTAGGCCTGTCTATGAGAGCCACCAGAAGAGGGCAGCAAACTCCTGAGAATCATTCTCATCCATTTCTCCCTCTGCCTTAGGAGAGGACCCAAGATATATAGGTCATTGCTACAATTCCTACCTATCCTTAGTGATACTGACTCCTGCTCCCTTCCCCCACCCTCATTTTCCTTATTTCAGCATCGTAGCTCCACTTGTGCCTTGTATGAAGTTTAGCTTCTCAATCAACATTCATCTGTCATCCCCGATAGTCTCTTGGCATTGCTCACCCTATAGCCACTGCCCTCAGTTTCTTTGGATTAATTTGTTCAACCCTAGCTAGCTCTGTGTCTTCCCAAGTCAAAGCAAGTGGCTTCAAGTTCATTCCTGCTCTGGCAGTATACCTCTGGGCAGTTGTTCACAAACATCAGCCTGGAAAATGAGGTATGGAGAGTAGAATTATCAATCAGGTGGAAAGGCAAAATATGTCTATTTCCAGCTAGATATTGTAGGGCAGCACCCAGCGCAACACCTAGGCCTAGCTTTTGAGGCATTGGAGAAGTTCTAAGGGAGAGGGTGGGGGGAGAATGTTTACACTGTTCTTGGGAAAGGCTCAGAAAAGCATTCATTAGCAAAAGATCAGGAATCCCATCAGAGGAAAAAGGGACTGCAAATTATAAGTTAAAATGGAGACTAGGAACCAGTCGAGGCCTTCTACTTTAAGCACATGTTTAGACCTTTTCTTTTGAAGCTCTTTAGCAGTAATGGAAAGTCACTCAGGCTTTGCCTAAAGCTAATCCTTTAGGCAGCAATCCCCATAGGTATAGCAAGCCAGATGTTAAGAGCCATTTCCCACAGAGTAATCTCAAGTTATGCCAGAACTGCTGTGTATATACAGGTCTCTCCAGGGTACCACTAGTAATGTGTTCTGGACCCTTAATCTCCTGAGCCTTGCAAGCATAAAAGGGACCCTAGAGACCCTAGGCTGTAAGGACGGGAAGCTAGCTCAGTAACAGGAAAACTGTTACTGTTTCTACGGTGGTAAACCAGGGACTCTTCCCTTGTTCCTCCTCCCAGCCAGCTAGAGGTTCTTCATTGTTCCAGTCTACCCTCTGACCCTACTTTAAGCAGAAGTGTTAAAAGAGCCACTATTAATCAGTAGCAGGTCACACTGGCAGGGGAAAGAGAAGAGAAAGCAACCACAACTTTAAACCAGTTTATTGACACAGTAACACAACACACTCTTACCACCACCACCCCCTCCCCAAAAGGACCGACCCAGTTCACCAGCTTGGATGGGTCAGACCAGCGCCCTGCTTGCCTACTCCCTCCCCTTCTCCCCAAGAACAAGCTGTCAAGTGAAAACAAGGGTGCAGGCCACTTCTCTGCCACTTACTCCCTTCTACTTTCCACCTTTCCCAGGTAGGGCAGGCAACTATAGTCGGGCTCTGCTCTGTGGAATGGGAGTGGGGGGGGAGGGGCAGAGAACTTTGTATGTCACTTTCTGAAGTATCACCCAGACCCAGTGAATAGTTTTTCCCTATTCCCAGGCTATGAGTTGCTTTCTTAGCTCTCCAAGCCTAGGAAGGAAACATTGGGATCCCAGGCCAGCAGCCAGGAGTGGAAACCCCTAGTGCTGGCAGAAGAACTGAGAGCCAAGAAGCCTAGGCCCTAAATATAAGTCCTGGTGGTGGAAGGGAACTTGAATGCCCCTTTATCGAATGCAGTGGTAACACCAAACAGACTAAGACTGCTTAACCAAAAGCCAGGATAGCACTAAGCTGTAAAGAAGGGTTACACCAGAGACTGGTGGTGCTTACTCCAAGGCAAATGTATATACCATATGAAGAGGGGGACTGTAATGAAGTGTCATTAAAAAAAACTTAGCTACATCTCAAGGGATACATGGGGGGACACCCCCCCAAGGGATCCCAAAAGTGATGGGCTAAGAGCAAAGAAAGATACACGTATCTTTAAAACAAGAAAAGAAAGACCAAAAGCAGGGGAACTAGAGCCTTACAGTGATGCCCACCAGCCCTCCATGTGGCATGCCCCTGTACCTGGACAGCCTCTTGCTACAGGCAATGCTCTCCCCTAGGCTAGGGTACACCACACAACAAAGTTTAGAAAGCTTCTAATGCCAGTTTATAAACATCTTCATTTTACTATTGGTGATTACATGTGGATAATATGTTTATACTGTTCTTTATGGAAAACACATTTCAATGAGTCAACTCCGAGAACACAATTAGGAGACCCTCACCTTGAGCCCTACAGCGTCCTTCCCTTGGCAGCATGGAGCCCCCTCCACCCCAGGGCTGCCTGTCCCTTCCCTAGTCCCCTGCTGTAGCTCCTGGTCAGAGTGGCCTCCTCCATTGCATCTAGTCCTCGTCAGATGAGTTCTGGTCCAGGGGATAAACCATGAACATCACGTCTGGCCTCGAGGGGACACAAGGATGGCCTGGACGCACAATCTCAAAGCCCAGAAAGCTGAAGGTCTTCAGAAGTGGAGCTGCGGAAACAGAGCATGGGGGTCCCAGTGAGGAATGGAGAATGAGTGTTCCTCTCTCATCACCATCCTCACCCTCGGCCAGTCCCACACCAAAGGAAGACTGAAGATAAAATGTCCCAAAACGGAACAGTACTTATCATGTCTTCCAGGTACAGCACACTAGGATCCCCAAGTCTTTTCCCCGGGGTTTCTAGGACTGTCGAACAGCAACCAGAACCCTAACCCTCCCAGTTAGCCACCACTCATCCCCTCTTTCATCCTTAATGCCCACTGATAACCAGCTCTTTGGGTCCATGTTGGCTGCTCACCTCTGTCCTCCCGGCCCTTCCTGAAGCAGATGAAGACATAGTTGACTTTCATCTTCTCTTCAGCAAACTCCAGCAGTGCTAACAATCTGCAGTAGACAATGCCCAGAGGGTATTAGTCTAGGCCAAAGGGCCACGCGTCCCAGGACCCCCTAAAACCTTCAAGTTTTCATCCTGGTGAGCTATGGAGGTTCTAGGGACAGGCTCCTGTTTTAAGGCCCCTATGGACTCTTTCTTACTCAGGAAGCTCAGCTTCAGCTTCTCAAATACAGTGGGAAGAATGAACATGAGATGCGAGTCAACAAAGGTCCCAGTTCAAATCCCACCTCTGCCATGACATGAATGAGTCTTCATTTTCTCATTTTTAAATAGAAATGGTACCTACCTATTGGGTTGTTGTTAGCCTCGAATTACATTATGTATATGAAGTGCTTTAGCAATATGAGAACACTACATAAATGTCTGCTATTATAAGTAAAGAAAGACTTGGTTGAATCTGTTGATAAATGAGAGCCTTTCATTCTGAAGTAAAATCAGCACTTCTGGAGATGAAATTCAGCAGATTCCACTTGAGCATCTTGGCAGGAGGATCTGAGACCACCAGGAGTCCTGCAGAGGTGTTTCTTAAAGGCTGTGCAAAACACAACTCCCTGGGACCATCTTGAACAACTTGGCAATTGCAGGAAACTTAGCTACTGCAGATCTGGTCCACTGGACCTACCCAATGTTTTCTGAGCAGTACCGTCAACTTATCAACATCAAAGCCAACTCACTAGGAGATTTGGCAGGGATCTGGTTAATGTGATAAGGATCTTTAATTATAACCTGCAATAAGGCCTGTGTTACTGGGTAAAGATAACCTACTGTGAGATAACACAGACAGTAAAGGTTTAGGATGCCCAGTACTAGGGGAAGAGAGCTAGCTGCTCCAGACACACAGGTTTCTCTTGAACAACTAATTTCCACCTAACCCACAGCATCACTTTCAAAGAGCAGCAGGAAAGCCACTCACTCCTTACCCTTCTTTACTCCCATCAGCTAATAACCCATCTGGGATTTCCACAAACAGGCTCTGGCTGGACAGGACTGCATCCCAGGAAGAGACCTTCACCTCAGTGACCTCATACTGGAAGTGGACAATGTGAGGCTTCCCATCGTGTACTGGGAGGTCCTGGGTCACAGTGAGCTTCTCGTCCTAGAAGGGACATCAGGAAGGAGGGAAGTTAGCTGCTATCCTAGGGCCACAGTATCCTTCCACCATGCTCTACAACAAATATTTACAGAGAGGTAATCTTGGCCTAATATTAAGCAGAACAACCAGTACAAGGGTTAGTTTGAAAAAAGAGCTATGCATCATCCAAATTAAACTGTTGCTCACTACCTCAGTCTAGCCAACTGCTTCCCATTGGGGAGAAAGAGCTAGAAACCTTTGAGGAAGTCTCTACAGCAGGATAATGGGACTAGGGCTAGAGTACAAGGCTTGGGTACCACAGGTTACTGATGTCTTGCCTCGACTGGGTCTCTCCCTTAGTGTTCTGACCTAAGGCTCGTAGCAGACTGAGGCCTAGGATCTACAAGGCTGCTAAAGAGGTGTTATGACTATGCTCATCCAGAGATTTCCCAGACCTGTGCTATCGCCTAGCCTGCTCCTGCTGAGAATACCTTTTAATCTTCCAATCCCAAAAACCAAACATAGCCGTAGGCTTCAATCCCTGAAGGAGGGAGCCTAAGGCTAATACTTTAGTTCATCACACCAAACTCTGGAAAATGGGATGGTACTAAAGTAGGTATCTAAGGCCAGGGAATGAAAGAGCTTCAAAGAACAGAACTCACCATCAATCAGATCCTTGCAACAGAAACACCAAAACGTCCAAGGCAAAGAATAACAGAAAACTACAATGTTCCCCTGGATTTGTGTCCATTTTGGTTGACTTTGGCTTAACCTGGACCCGTAGCCCTTATAACACAACTTCTCAGATCCTTCCCTCAGCCCTCATTTTCTTTCAAGAAAAGCAGGAGGGTAAATTCTTCAAAGGGATCCCACTCTCACCTCACCAAACAATCTGTGATCCTCCATTTCTAAAGTGGCTAGTAAACACTGGAAAGATGGCAGTGAGCACAGGATTTGAAAGTGAACAAGGCTGAAAAAGGCCTTTAAGGAAGCCCATTTAATAGCCTCCCTCTTTTAGAGACCTCCTTACAATTGAACTGACCCAACACAAATTCCTCCTTAGCCTGAGGATCAATATTCCTGCCTCTATAGCAGCCAATATAGTCAAACTAGCCACCAACTACCATGGAAGTTAACTTCTTCCTTGCCTTATTCAGTTCTAATATAAAGAAATAGACTTGGTAGATGTGAAGGTTCCAGCCCACAAAAGAATTTAGAACTTTGTTGATATCATGACAAGAACACAGCAGAATGAAGCGCAGCCCCTGGACTCAGTTCCTCCCAACTCATTTCCCCATAGACTCCCTTACCTTATATATTAGAGCTGAGAGAGAAGGATCCCTGCCGCCCCCTCGCCCACCGGGGATCTTCGACAGTGGGTGAGGGGCATCAGGAGCACCACAGAGGCCCTGGAACAATGTGCCTGCAGCACTGAAGTTGGGGACAGTTACTCAAAGGTAAAATATTACTGGAAGAGAGAAGAGGTGGAGAGAGAAATAAGGTTAGCTCAAAGATTTACCTGATACCCTGACCTATTATCCAACCCCTGAAAATAATGCTCTCCTCCTACTCAAAATTTTAAGTCAAACTAAGCCATTGTCTTCATTGCTTCACTCCTGGTTGCCAGCCCTACTTCCGTTTTTGGGGGGGGCAGGAAGGGGGAGTGATGTGGACTTGAGGAAGCCAGCCTTCCTGTAGAAGAGAAGGGAGGCCCCAGGAAAGCCTGGAACACTGCCAAGGGAGACCGGCTGGAGATGCCTGACCAGAACAGCTCACATCTCTGATAAACAAACATCTACAAATAGATTTCTCAAAGGGGCAGCCAGCTTTCAAGAGGAACTTGATCCTGCCTCTTGCATGGCAGACAGAAGTAAAGATGGCAGGCCCAGCATGCTCAAGAAAGAAGGGATTACGATCCCCCTGCCTGCTTAAGTGTTATTACCCAACACAGGCCACAGAGACTACAATGGCAGCTCCCTGCTGGGATCTCGAGAAAACAGGAGCCAAAGCCATATCCTTAAAGAAGAGCTAAGTACTCATTACCAAGCCTTCTCACCTAAGCCAGAGGAATAGAAGGTAAGAAAAAAGAAAAATCACTTGCCCAAATCACTCAAAAGTCCAAAAGCCAAATCCAAACTTAAGAGATGAACTTCTAGCCTGACTGTTCCACACAAGGCACTTGATGCATCACCAAAGTTTTCTACAGGGACCTGGGTTCACTATTTTTTATTTTTTGCTTTTTGGAAGGGGAAGGCAGGGCAACTGGGGTTAAGTGACTTGCCTGAGATCATATGACTACTTTTGTGTTAAGTGTGTGAGGCTAGATCTGAACTCAGGTCCTCCTGACTCCAGGGCCAGTGCTCTATTCACTGTACCACCTAGACACCTGCCACCCCTCACCCTTAATCCGCTAACCAAATTCTGGGGCGTGCACGTGTGCACGTGCGCACACACATACACACACACACACACACACACACACACACACACATTAAAAAACATAATAATGGAAATGTTAGAGACTTGGAAGCAGGAGACCTAGGTTCAAATGCTGCCTTTATAACTTAAAAGCTGTGTAAGCGTGGCTGTTACTTAACTCTTCTGCATTTCAGTTTTGACATTTTTATTTTATTTTTTGCTTTTTGCAGGGAGAAATGCAGGGCAATTGGGGTTAAGTGACTTGCCCAAGGTCACAAGGCTAGTTTTTGTGTTAAGTGTCCAAGGCCAGATTTGAACTCAAGTCCTCCTGACTCCAAGGCTGGTGCTCTGTTCAATACACCACCTAGCCACCCCAGTTTCCCCATTTTTAAAGCAAGGTATTAATAAATACTTATACCACCTACCTCACAGGACTATTATGAGGAAGTAGCTTTATAAACATTAGAGCACAAGTTTAACAGGAATTATTAAAGGGTGGCTAAACAAAAAGGAAAGAGTGCTGCAGCATGCCAATTCACAGGTTTATCAAAGGCAGAAAAAGTCTGGAGGAGCCTCTCAATGACATAGAAAGGGTACACATCCAAGAATCCTGATGAAATGAACCCAGAATGAGCCCGGTTGCTTCTTTCACAGCCAGCAGGATGCCTCCTTCCTTCAGTCAATAGCTTGTCTCAAAGCCAGTGGTTGTCAAGTCAAGCACAGGCCAGGTTCTCCTATACACATGCCACCTGACCACTGGTCTGACTGTCCTCTGTATTTGACACCCACTTCCTAAGCACAAACAATTCCAGAAGAAGCAGCTATAGGAGACTGACATGAAAATGCTAACCAATTCATAGGAAGAAAGGCAGAGTTTCTCATAGTGCCTTCTGCCTCACTTAAAACTGCATGATACAGTCAGGCCTTTGCATTAGTTCCACACTCTGGAAATGGTCCCTTAGTCCCCAACACTGCAAGTTTTGGTGGAACCCTCAAGTAGCAGGGCCACATTCTAACCTGGCCTAAGAAAATAGGGGACCAAATCCTAAAGCCCTCAACAATACAGCCTGCCTCAAGAAGTCTAAGTCCTCAAGAATCCAACTGAAGGGCAGAAGTACATCGGGGAAATGTAACTGGAAAAGGTACTAGACTGACAGATACCAATGAATAAAAGGCAATTTTTGCAACATCAGCCACTCTCCAGGAAATCATCCTTCATTCAAACCAGACCCCAACCCAGAATCTAGCCAAACCTGAACAGGCTGGAAAAAGGATGGCAAAGCACTTTGCTAATTAACTGTTCTCAAGAACACAGCTACTTTCTCTTGAGGTCACTGGGATAATGTGATTCCTTCCAGGGGGAGCCACTATTGTAAGGGACAGAATAATAGAATAATTTTCCTGCTCTGACAGGAAAAAATAAGGCAGCCTAATGCAAATCAGAAGACCTGGATTCAAACCCCACCTGAGCTACTTAACTAACCTGTGGGACTGAGCAGTCAGTGAAAGAATGACTGACTAATCTATGATTGAAACAGGCTTTTCCCAAAAATAATGAGCCCTCACAATATATGCTCATTTGCTATTCCTGAGGAACCAACCTATTACTCAAACTGAAAAGTCCCACAGGAATGGCATGTAGGGTTTATCTGTCCCAACTGTAGAGAAAGCAACTGATGTTGGCAGCCTGTATTAGGGGTATATATTCAGATATTAAGTAACTTTTTTTTTTTTCAGAAAAGGCCCAACATTATGGAGTTCTTTGTAGAATTTCAAGCTGGAAGGAATTGAAGATCATAAAATCTCACCCCCTAGCTTTACAGATGAAAAAACAGAGATCCAGAGTGTAACATGGAATTTGTCCAGATCTCCACCTTCAAGAGACTTTTTCTAAAAAATCATTGAGTAGGTAATCCATATCAATAGCAATATAGCTTTAAAACTAGAAGGGACCCTAAAGGTCAGCTACTCCAATCCCCTTATTTTACAGATGGGTAAACTCAGACCAAAAGAAACATCCCAGAGATTCTGTCTGTTTCCTCCAAATGGCAGAAACCCTTTCCTGAGCTAATCAGAATGGCATGGGCCCCACTAACTTACAGGTTCAGCCACAAGGTTTTGTTCTCAGTGTTTAGAAGTTTAATTGGCAAATGATGGTTAACAGTAGGGTCAACAGAAGAATGAATCTCTTTAGGTTCAGTAGTCCCTTTGTCCTTTTGATTTTTATGAATTTTCTACTCTTCAAATAAACATAAGTTTATACCATGATAACAAATCATTTAGTTTACTTTTCTTACTGCAACTTGAAGATGGCTGAAAACTATTTTGGAGATTTTTTTTCTCCTTCCCCACACAGTCTACACAAGTTTAAGAGATCTCTCTAGAAGGCCAACCTAGAAAAAAAACCATTTCAGGCCAACCACACCAAAGGCACTTCCAGTTTCCTAGGATAATCAGTTACAGTACTGGATGAACTACACAATGAAGGATCATAATTAATCAATAATTAAGTCTCTTTCATTACATAATGTATCTGTGTGTCATTTGCTCCCCTTCCCTTCCCCTCCCCTCCCCCCAATTGCTTCTCTTTCAAAAATGATTTTCATTTCTAAAATAGACTTGTGTTGTAATTAAACTTAGTAGCAGAATAGACGTTTAAGGTCATGAAGGCACCCCACGATCCTTTTTTCTGCCATAATTAACTATAGTGTTCCAAAGATAGTTGTGGTAAGAAATATTGCCTAACCCAGTCCCACCATAAACAGTGAATCCAATATGGAAAAGAGGAACTAATATAGCATAAACTGTGATTCCTGAATACAAGAATGCTGCCCTTCACAAAACTCATACCTGGTTAGATTTCACACATATTGAGTCCTGCTTCTAACTGGCCTAAAATTCAGCCTTTTCCAATCACCATTTATATCCTGCTTGATCAGTGTGAGGGTTTTAATCTTTACCACAGAAAGGGTGATTTGAGAGGCTCAAATCATGAGGCAGAAAAGATAAGGGGGATTAAAGGCCAAATTTATCATCCTAAACTTAAACCCTCAGCTGAGCCCACCATGTTTTTGGAAGCACCATTAAACAAAAAGCCTCTGGAAATTGGCATCAGGGAGCATCCACAACTCAACAAGTCAACCTGGAAGGAAGGTGGGAGATGATAGACCATTGGTTACCAGCCTTTTATTTTCCTAGTTACAGTTGGCTGTATCCTGAGAAATACTCCTTGGGAATGCTACTCTGGTACCACATCCTGGCAGCTTTTATTCAAAGTGTGTATAGTACTCCAAAGAGCACAGCTTATGCTATTTTATAGCCTGGCTACAGAAACTGACCTTATTTAATGCATTCCCGGGGAAAGTCATGTATAAATCATATTTGTACAATTCAAATTGTGTTGTATTTCAAATGCACTAAGAGTTTGCTATTTAAACAAAGTCAGACAGTAAATCACTCTTAATAAAGCAAAGAATCTTTTGTTACATGAAAGATCAACCCCTAAATTTACTTTATGTTAGCCTAAATTGTTTTATTTCAGTTTTGCTTAAAGCAAAGTATACCCACACATAAGGCATAACAGCACTGTTGGTGTGACAATGTCATGATATGGAATTCATTCTAGAGCTAACTTCTATTCAGCCATATATCAAAGAGTATAATACTCAATTCCAAATGCCCAATGATTTGTTCTTTATTGTTCCACATTTGGAACATAATTTTTCTTGGATAAAGCAGTAACTGTTCTTTTGAGATTTCCATTACCTGCCTCAGGAGGGCTGGATGAACCTAGCAGTCAGATGCCATGTCAAATGGGAAAAAGGAATAATACTACATCATTCTCCCCCACAGGGGTATATGGCTCCCACACATCCACGTGCCTGAGATCTACCACAGTGGAAACCCATGTTCCAAGGTCCCCTTCATTTAGGCCACTTTTACATTGAGACCAGGGTTGCCTCCTCCAATCGTTGGTCCTGAGACGAGTAAGGACAAACATATCTAAGGTTGCCATTCAGGCCAGCAAAGAGCAACAGAAATAAGGAGAGAGATGGAGAACATTACTGCTACTGCTAGGAAAGGGGCATCACAATTAAAGTGCTTTTTGCCAATTTCCCTTGCAAATGAGAAAGGGTCCTTGGGCAGAAGCCAAGCCTAAGTCATTTCACCAAAGCTACTCTGTTCCAAAGAAGCCTGTATGCTAAGCACTGTTGTGGAGGAAAACTATGACATCACTCCCAGAGCAATCACAGCTCCAAAGCAAAAAACTAGGGTTTGATTTCTCTCTGTGAAATCTATTTGTGGTGACAGCTAAAGAAGGATTTCTGTGCATCTCTAACCAAACCTTGCTCCTGAGAAGGGTTATTTCCCTAAGGAAAGAAATGCTCCTGATTGAAGCTGCTTTCTATTCCACATCTTTTGCAGAAGATAGTCACAAACATAGCCAAAGGACAGCAGGTACTTAAGTAATTAGGACCCCAAAGAAGAACTTGATTTCACTTGATCCTGGCTAGCTGTGGTTTACTGTGACACAAGCAACACAAGCTTTTGGCCCCAACCTCCTTTCCTAGGTCCCTGGATGGAATTACTTCATTGTTTACATAGCGCTGAAGGCCTAGATTTTTTTTTTAAGGTGGCTGTATTTCACACAAAGCCTTTTATTTGCTAAGAGAAAATTTTTACCTAGCCTGTTCCTATCCAGAAACATTTCATACCCATCTACTAAATAATTTCTGGACTGTATCTTGCAAAAAGACTTCAGAACCTTCTGAACCATGGAACCAACCTCAAAGCAGGTTAAGAAGGTATGAATTACTGTTGTTTTTAAAGAAATACAAATTAATAGTATCTACCCCACCCCCATCCCACTCCCCTCTATATATTACTGAGCAGCTCTCAGAAGCTAAATTTGGATTCATTGGCAAAGTGGGAAGTGCTATTAATAACTCACAGTTTTCTGAAGTGCACCTCCAATTTGAGGGGCTTCTTGACAGTTCCAAGACTGAATCTCTTAAGGGGATGACCCTGAAGGCAAACACTAGAAGAGCAAAGTTCCTGCTTCTAGCAAGTTTACAGTGCCAGAAAAAAAAAAGGGGGAAACTTCCCCCTTTTTAGAAGTCAAAAATTCTATTTCCCAGGAAGCCATTCAGTGATTTTTGTCAGGCAATTGATTTGGCCCCATCCTTCAGTCCCTCCAAAAGCCACACAAAACAATTTAACAAGGTTCCCACCAGGACAAGGCTTCATTGTACAGATGGGGATACTTGGGACCTTTTATACCCAAATCACAACTAGTCTCTTCATGCACTCACCCTGCATGATAAATGTAACTGTCATCTGAACCAAACTTGCTCTTTCTACCAGATACCAAGTCCTCTACAATCAAGAAAGATTCTTAACCTGATGCAAAAACAAATTTGCTCAAGTTTAAGTTATATCCCAAAAGCCTACAAGAGGCACTTAATAAATGTTTGTTGGATTATATTATATACCTATGCCTCTTTACCCTGTAAGAACAGGAATTCTGACATTTCATAAGCACCCATCAGAGAGGAAAAGGTAATGTCTTGTTTTCAAAACACAACACAAGCTGTCCTACAACTTCTTCCAGGAAACCTAACCTCCACCTCCTGGGTTTTCATAGGGGCCAAGCCAGCCAGAAATCCCATCCCCTCCCCACCCCCAATGGGAGTTCAACTCCCTGCCAGTGCTCTCAGTGGATACCAAACACCAAGAACACTGACGGGGAAGAGTATCCGGCTCTTATCAGAATCCCTAGTTTGTACTCTATCAGAATTCCTTTTAGAAAGAAAGGGGCGGGCCAGAGGAGACTTGTAGAAAAGCTACAGAAATATAACTGTCATAATTCAGAGCAATGAGATACCCTCTTCTCATATGTACACACACACCTAACTCCTAGATGACAGTTGGTGAGCCTAATTGAAACCTAGGCTCTTGTTTAACCCCCCAGGCTCCTTGTCTTTCATACATCCAGCCTCTTAGATCACATATACCATCAGCACACAGCATCAGAAGGGTCCTTAAGTATAATCTAGTCCTCTGTCTTCTGAAAGATAAAGCAGTTGAGGCCCAGGAAGATAATTTGCCCAAGGTCATAAAAGTACTGAGAGAACACTGAGCATGAGACCTTAATCCATGGTACCTCCTCACTTAATGCTTCCCAAAGCCCCTTCATTTCAACAGGTCTCACCCTGGAAAAGATCGGTTTCTTCTCAGTGTAGAGAGGTAGTGGAGGGCCCCAAAAGGCCACACAATCTCCCAGCCTTCACCAAAACACTGTCCTCAACATCTAAGGTTCTACCATAAGAAAGCTGGCCAGCCAAATCCTAAAGGGATTAAAGAGCATTGTAGGTTCCTATACTTTCTTTCATCCCTGGAGAAGGGGACACTATTTGACCTTTTGCTTTTTTCACACTGACATGCCAGTTCAGCCTCCACCACCCTTTAAGAGTGTCCTGGGTCCTCAGAGCTTTGCAAGGTTCCCCTACTTCCCTTCATCCCTAGAAGGGGCAGTTCCTCCCCCTCACCCCTCTTTTCACTTTCTGCTTCTCTCACATTACCACACCAATTCAGCCTCCGCCATCCTGATGTCCTGGGTTCTTAATTGGCCATGGAGCCTCCTCTTAGCCTATCTCAGAATATGGATGAAGAGATGAAAGCCAAAGGGGGATGAATAAAGAGAGGTCAAAAAGAAGGTGAAGAACAAAACAAGAGAATAGGTATGTGAGCAGAGGGAGGCTAGGGGCAGCTGATGGGACAAACTGGTTAGAAAACCAACCAGGAAATGGGGACAAGCTTTTGTTTCTTCAGGTGGCAAGGAAACAGGTGGGAGTGGGCTAGACTGGGAGGCTGAATGAAAATGGGGGAAAAGTAGCTGAAAAAAAGGTTTGGGAGATGTTTTGTATATCATTCTGAAAAGCAGCTAGAAGGAACAAACAAGTTCTGAAGAAGGAGAAAGAACCCTTGAATTGTGTAGGAAACCTGCTGCAACCTAAATAAAACAGGAACAAAAGGCTGGCAGTGAGCAAAGGGCTGAGACCAACTAAGAAGTCTAGGGGATCTGACTAAAGTGGTAGGAAATTTGAAATAGGTGCAGCGTGTATATGTGAAGGTTAGAACCAGTTTGGGTAGGGAAGAGTGCAAAGATCCAGTTTGAAGAGGGGTTAGGTAAGAAATTAAGTTCAGTTTGGGAGGTGAGCTAATGTAAAATGGGCTTTGAGGGAATGCATGAGTTTGAAGAAGAAGGCCCAGTTGAAAGCTGGGGTTCTGAGGCCTATTCTACAAGCACACTGGGAAAGTGACAAGTTTGATTTTGGGTGGAAAGTGCCAAATTTAAGGGTGCAACATGAATCCTTTAAGGGAGGAGATTTGGAGTGAGATGCCAGATGGGACAAGTTTACTGTGTGAAGGGAAGCAACCAGAGTCCAGTTTGTGTAGAACTAAGGAGCTATGGCCTAGGAATGGGTACGACCTAAATTATCTGATCTACTGGTGACAAATTTTAAGATTTCTGCTATATATGTGGGGGAAGAGGTCAGGGAGAAACAGGGAGTCTAGGTAGAGCCAGGTTTGGGGGAAAGAATGGCACATAGCTTTGAGAGAATTGGGACTGGTTTAGTACAAAAACTAGGATCTAATTTTGAAAAAGGAGAAATGGGGGGTAGGGCTCTTATAAGAGTTCAGTTGTTAGAGGACCTTGTTTTAAAGGACCCAGTATTTGGAGAGAGGAGAACAGAAGGTAGGTCCAGATTGGAGGGCAGGTAAAAAGCTAGGATTAAGTTTAAAGGAAAAAAAGAGCTGCAGGTAGGGAGATCATAAGGAAGGGAGAGAGTTGGCCAATGGAAGTGAAAAAGGCCAACATAAGAATTAGAAAAGGCAGCAGCTTGGGAGAAGGAGGGGGATGGAGGGGAGCAAGCCAGGGCCTGGTTCATTTTAGAGAATGAATGGGTAAAATGAGATGTAATGTTACGCTAGGGATGGAACTTTAGAGTGAGGGGGGGATACAGGACACGATAAGAGAGAAGAGAATACAAGGACAGAACCAACTTTAAGGGGGGTCGAATTTGGGGAGAGGAAAGGAGGACTGAGGCCTGGTTAGGGAAAGGC
>CM053598.1:119191631-119220174 GCA_028646575.1 Pseudocheirus occidentalis
ATATCTTTTAGTTATGTGACTGTAAATAGGTGATTGACTGTATAACATTTATAGAAATCTACTTTTTCCCTTCTCATACCTTTATCAATGATGCCCTTGATGTATGTATAGGTTATTCTTATGAAAATTTTGTAGATATGGGTTAAGTGGGCATCTGAGTTGATATTTATGTTTTCTCAGATGCCTTTTTTTTTTTTTACAGATCCACAATTTTTTCCAAGACTTTTGTATCCTCTTCTCTTTCTGATACCTTGAAAATCTGTCCCTTAGTGCCTTAAAAATTGTGTCACCTCATGCAAAAACCTTCAATAGTCACTCTACTCATCTTTGTTTTCTTCAGTATTATTTTGGTTTCCTCATTTAGCATGTCAGGTACTCTGATGTTTGGTATAAGAATACTTAAATTTATTTTTCCTGTTGCTGTCCTCAAAGTTTTATCCTTAAATGCCATTGGGATAAACATAATTAATTGAGTCTTTCACCATGCTTTCTGAAAACTTACTTTTCCCTATAATACTGTTTTATGAGGCAGTGGTGTCCCTAATTTACCATCTTCCTCTATAAGAGCATACACGAGTTCATGTTCTACACTGATGTTCCCCCTGACTGCCATATCTTTTTTCTTGCTGAAAGATGTAAGGATTTGCTATGTGAGGCCATTTCTGTACTTTTTTGGCCTTGTGATGATTGATTTAAATCAATTAAATGTCCTTAAGGAAGGGTACTCGTCTATGTTGATATTTGTTCGTTTGTCTAGTTCTCATTTTTGGCAGCAGCAGCTCATTTAAACAGGTCAGTTGTATGCCATAGCTTCTCATTTGTATTATTCTACTCTGGTATTGATTTTGGTCTTTCAACAGTGGCCTCTTTGTATACAAAACAACTGATTTCAAAATTTCTTCTGTGTTGCTAACCAGTTATTTCCTCTTCATTAAAATATAATTAACTTCATTTTTTTATTATGTTAGTTGATGTTTTTCATTACATCTTATGCCCCAACTCTTCTGAAAGTATGAGATTTCTGTCTAATCTATGACCCTAGTCTACCAACCTTTGCCCCTTTCATTTTTTACTCCTGAGCTATGTTTTTCACCTGCTAAATGTACCTTTGCTTTAAAGTCATGGAGTATTGAAGTATGTATTTACGTAATTTGGAGGGTCTTATTAGTAATTTTAGAATTGTTCTCCATTCTTTGCAACAGACATTGATGCAGATGTTGCATGTATTTTCATGGTGATCACTGTGCTGATTCTTCTCATGAGCACATATGAGGTCATTCAGTAACCCAGGAAATGATGCTTCTTGTTGCTCTAGGATGTACAACAAAGGCAACTCCATCACTTGATTTTTCCAGGTTGAAACTCTGATCTGTACTTTAATGTAACTGCAACTTCCTTTTGTCTTTTGTTTTCATTTACAATGAAAACGTCATGCATGATTGATATGCTTCCATCCTTTCAGTAATGTATCCACTCATTGGTCATTTGAAAAAGCTCTCATATTTAGATTATCAGTAACTAAATTGTTTGTAGATGGTCTAAAAATGGTGAGAATATTAGTATTTTCTGCCCTGTCTGCTGCCACTCTGCCATTATTATTGAAGAAGCAGAAAGATGTCCAGGATTAAGGTGAAAAACAGGTTTAAAAATCAAAAGAGGCAGAGTTAAAGTTATGCTGTAACAATATTTCTGTATTTAAGGCCTTACCAAAAATCAATAGGAAACATACACTTTCTTCAAAGGATAGGTCTAAATGGGCTGTTAAAACTAGTAATTTTTAAAAAATCTGTAGTTTGGCTTTTTATGGTTTTTCTTGACACAGAAATACTTTTTCTCTTGATACCAGCTGCCTTTCTTTATTGCCAGATCTCCATTTGTCCTAAGAACCATAAGTCTAGCATGATCCACAGGCCAAATGTGGCCTGCACGAGATTTTTATCGAAAAAATTTCATCTACTTAGCTAGCATGAATCCACTAGTAGGTCCTTACAGCCTGCAGTGTCTGGCTCTGTTCAATTTCGAGCTTCTTTCTCTGAGAAAGTACATTTTCTTTCATAAAATTGCCAAAATCTAGACTATGAGCCACCATCAATAAGCCTAGAGTCAGAATTTAGATGTATTTTGTTTGACTTAGTATACTTGGCAGTGCTAAGGAGTAGTTTAGCCTATTAAATTTCATTATTTTCAATGAGTTCATCAAAACCGGTCAGTGACTAGCACTAGGTGTGAACTTTTACATGAATAAAGTTGATGAAAAAATTTTGGACTGCTTTTATATTCCTGCTAAAACATTCATATTTTTGCAGTTTGCCAACTACATTTCACCATTGTTATCAATGAAGAAATTAATATGGGCTGCACAAATGGATTTCTGATTATGTGGCCTATTGCTAAAAAAATTTGGATGCCTCTGATCAAGTGAAATTCAGCAAGTTTTAAATGCTAAAGATGAGATGGTGGGGCAATAGAATGTAATCTGCTGGGGTTGAGACTCTGTTTTCTTAAAAATAAATAAATTATTAAATATTTGTTATTACTTTGTTGGCAGAGGGTCAGCACTGTCTAGGACTACTGGAATGTGAAACTAACAGTATGTGAGACAATAGAATTATAAGGAAAAATATTGATGTGGAAAGACAAGCACACTAAGGTATTCTTCATGGAGCTGTGAATTAATCCAGCCTTTCTGAAAAGGGATTTGGGATTCTACTAAGAGTGACTAAATTGACTATATCCTTTGACCCAGTGCTCCATTACCTTAATCATATACTCTAGAGATGTCAGTAATAAGTAGAAAGGCCCCATATAGAAGAAAATATTTATTACAACATTTTTTGTAGTAATAAATAACTAGAAACAATTGAAAAATGGCTAAGGAATTTGTGGTACATGTATGTATTAGAATAGTACTATACTATAGGTAATATTGCCTGTGGAAGGCAACAAATATGAAGAATACAGAGAGGTATTGAAATATTTTTATTAGAATAAAAGAACCATCCGTTTGGAGCTAAAAGGGACCTTAGAAGCCATCAAATCCCACCTCCCTTTATTTTACAAATGAGGAAATCAAGGTGACCTGGGGTCACACAGCTGAACTAAGTAACATAGGGAGATCCATCAAACAGTGTCCACAGTTATCACAGCAATGAAAATGGACAGAACAGCAACGGAGAGATAAAAAATGAATGCCGTGAAATTATATTCCCCTGAAGAAGACTTATGAGAAGGCACTTCCTCTTATACTTTGTAGAGATGTGAGAGACTATGGATATGGAACACTGAACATAATATTAGGCTTTTTCTCTGTTGGTTTTACTGAAAATGTTTTCTTTTTACTTTTTGTCATAAGGGGTAGCTCTCTGGGAAGGGAAAAACATTAAAAAGTGTAAATAATGTGAAAACAGAGAATATCAATAGAAACAAAAAAAACATTTGGGGGGCGGGGCGAAGGCAAACGAATTGGGGTTAAGTGACTTGCCCAAGGTTGCATATAGTAAGTGTGTCAAGTGTCTGAGGCCGGATTTGAACTCAGGTCCTCCTGACTCCAGGGCTGGTATTCTATTCACTATGCCACCTAGCTGCCCTGAAACAAAAAATTTTTAAAGGAAACATTGCAAGCTCTATATGTGTTTTGGTAGTTAAATCAGGAACTCACCAGATTTTCCTCAAAAAGAAAAAAAAAAGAATTGTGCCAAATAGAAACCTTACCAAATTTGTTGACTCTTCATAGTAAGAAAATAACAACAGGAAAGTTTGTTGTGGTTCAGTCATTTCAGTTGTACTTGACTCTTTATGACTCCGTTTGGTGTTTTCTTGACAAAAATACTGGCATGATTTGCCATTTCCTTCTCCATCTCATTTTATAGATGAGCAAACTGATTCAAGGAAGGTTAAGTGACTTGCCCAGGTCACAAATTTGAACCCAGGAAAATGAGTCTTTCTGACTCCAAGCCTAGCACTCTATCCACAATGCCACGTTGCTGCCCATGGAAAAGCTTTCCACTTATAATTTAAAACAGGTTTCTGAAGGACACTCAGATAAGAGGGAATTTTATATAATTGTTTTTTATATTCTTGATTTAGATTTGGAATTTCCCCATGATTATCCATCAGGATGTCTCCTTGGTTGTGTGGACCTTAATGACTGCTTGCCTCAGGAGCAATTTAAGGAAGAGGTGAGTTAGGGATGCTTATGTGAGAAGATGTTTGGTTTGTTTCCCTGAAAACGTACTGGTGGAGCTAACCTTCAAATGCTTCATTACAGAGTATCATTAGGATGGAAAAAAGCAGCTTGGTGTAGTGAAAAATGAAAAGAACACTAAATTTGGGATTAGAGAACCTGGCTTAGATCCTGGATATTACTTAACCTGTTTCCTTGACAAATCATTTCACCTCTTCAGAGCTTATTTTATCTCATCCTTATTCTCAAAATGAGAAGAGGAAAAGGGAGAGAATGGTTGGGGGTGGCCAGATAATCCAAGGTCTATTCTTGCTAATAGTCTTAAAATCCTAGATAATATCACCTAGAATTTAGAGATGTGGAGAGGCTTAGACGAAGGAGGTGCTGGGGAATGAAAAAAAATCAGAGCAAGAATTTGAGAGAACTTACATAGGTGTCATTGTATTTCCTGGTATGCAGAAGGTCTACATTGTTGGAAAAAGGAACATTATCAGTCTATAACTGGAGAGAAAGAGAAAACAAAACATTACTATCAAAATCCTAGCAACAAATGAGGCAAGACTTTGCTTCCTCACCCCTGTTTAGAATCTATCCTTAAAATTACTGAAGTATCTGTCAAATTGATTAACTTAATTAGAAAATAAAATGTAATTGCTTTTGCCCTTGGGGCAAGCAGCCCAAGCCAGAGACTTATGATTATGACCAATATATTTTTAAAGGGTCAACCTTGACTTTAACTTCTATGTTCTTTTGTCTCTCAAGTCTGACCTAAATAAGGACATTTGTGAACAGCAGAGGGAGCCGAAGACCTTTAGGATAAAGTCTTAAAATCTAGCAGTGGTTCTCAACCTTCCTAATGCCAGGAACCTTTAATACAGTTCCTCATGTTGTGGTGACCCCCAACCATAAAATTATTTTCGTTGCTACTTCATAACTGTAATTTTGCTACTGTTACGAATCTTAATGTAAATACCCGATACGTAGGATGTATTTTCATTGTTACAAATTGAACATAATCTACAGGTTGAGAACCGCTGATCTAGAGTCTCAGTGTTTTATAAACTACCATTCTAGAAGATATCCAAGGTGGGGAAGTTCATCCCTGGACCATGCTTAAAATGCTTTCCTAACAGTCTAGCTTTCTGGATATAGCTGTGGAGCTTCTATCATCACTCATAAAGAAATATTCTTTAGCTGAATAATTCTCAGTGGAACTTTTTTCCCTTTCCAAGTTTTTTTTCTCATTTGTTCATTGTTATCTTATTACCTCTTTTTATACCCCTTCCCTGCTTTTCCTGTTTAGACAGTTTTAGAAGATAAAAGCTATTTTTTTATATTCCCAAAAAATAACATTTCTTCTAAGGTGTACATATTCTTATTTCTGTTTGATGATAATGTCTCTTTCTTTAACTCTATTTACTTAGCCCTTTTTGCATGTAAACTGTATATTCATGTATACTGTATACACATACACACCCAATTATTTATTCTCTGTCTTGTCTGTACTCTTTCCATTAAAAACTGAGGACCAGCTCTAGGCAAAATTGTGAAGTAAACACAATCTGTCTTCATATTTCCCTTACCCCTTATGTCTTTTATCCTTTTCTATAATTTTGTTTTTCATTTTCTTATTGGTTCTACTCCCTCAAGTATAGAAGAAAGTCACTAATGTTTAGTTTGCAAATTATTTTATTATAACATCCCAAATTAATTTGCATTTTAAAAGAGAATCACATCAGATTTCTGATGCTACCGTGTGTGTGTGTGTGTGTGTGTGTGTGTGTGTGTGTGTGTGTTTGTGTGTGTGTAAGAGAGAGAGAGAGAGAGAGAGAATTTGAGAGAGAAAATTAATAAATTTAGATTTTTGGAGAAGATACTTTCTTCCCCTCAAATCACCCTAATAGGCAACAGGCATAAGAGCTTATCTCCCAGGTTTTTTTTTTCTTTTCTAGGCTCTCTAAATCAACCAGAAGGAGGTGAAAGGATTGGATTCAGTAGTATAAAGTTCTTTTGGAGTAATGGGAATACCAAGGAATAACAGAGCATTTGGCTCTTCAGAAGTGCCCAATGAGATCAGCACTCTTCATCATCTTTAGGTTCTGTATTTTCTCTCCTAAGGGCTCTGTGAGTCACCTCTGGACCTGCAGCAATTCTCCCATCTGTTCCCAGCTGTAGAAACTGGCAACTCTCCTTATGAGTTCCCTTGATTTTTAGTAGTATACCAAGTTGCCAGAAGCTTATAGTCTTTTTTCATCATCAAGTACCCATTTTCTCTAGTGTCAACTTTTTACCTTTTTTCCTTTGTTATTGAGCAGGATACTTGAATGTGTTTGGAGCTGATAGTCTCATCATAGGTTTCCTCATTGTACAAGGATCTTAACTCTTTTTTAAAAAAATCTGTTTTTGGATCTTTATTTGTTCTTTGTGAACTGCTAAGATCATCCAGATGGCCTACCTGGGTCTGTTTGGAGTATTGTTCCTTAAGATATGGACAGCAAATATGTAGTATTATTTCTTTCTTCTGAGAATATGGGGATGTCAGGTAGAGAGGAAGACTAATCTAGTCTTGTTTTGCTTTTATTTCAGTAACTGAGAAAGGAGCACTTAGGAATTTATTTTATAAATCTCTTATTCCCTACTGTCTTAAAAGGCCCATTATTTACCACTATATTCTATGACATTATCTTGGACATTTCTGAGAAGTAGCATGGTACAGTAGGAGTGGCCTTAGGTAGATATATGGATTCAGATTCTACCTTGACCACAGGCAAGTCTCGTACCCTCTCTGTATTTCCTCATCCTCATTATTATCTGGAGATAATTATCCTTAAAAGAAGATCTACCTCACTGAGTTATTATAACAGTCAAATAAGATAATTTGTGTAAAGTGATTTGTAGACCTTAGAAGTGCCATGTAAACATTTTCTGTTATCCTCCTCATTATTATTATTGGAATACTAATACAAAAGCAGGGATTTTAAACTTAATCTGGTGTATGACTTTGGTCATTTCTTCTGTTTTATTGCTTAGTTTCCCTTTCCTCAGCCCAGCACTATTATTTATTTCCCTGTCTTGTGGCCTTGACCTTTCCTAGATAAGTTAAAATATACGCATTAACTGTTTTTTGGCATAATATGATTGTCTGAGTTCCCTGAAATCCAAGGGGAGATTTTATTAGTGGGAGTTTTAAAGTCAAGTGTGGCTATGCTGAGAAAGTGGCTTTTAAAATGTGTATATAAAATGTTTTTCCCCGGACTGAGAACATATCTGCCTCTCATCCCCCATGGGTAGTGTGGCAGGCATAGTTGTTCCATGCCAAAAGGAATCCCTCCAGGCTTCTCAACAGTGGCAAGTGCTCAAGCCTCGAAAGAGTAGGAGTAAAACTGAGAGACCTTAAAGCCTTGACTGTAGAGAGAAAGGGAAGGATGGCTATCTAGTAAAGCTTTTCTTGCATTCCCCTAGAAGAAACCCATGCTGTTTGCCAGCGTTTTATCTGCCAACAGCAGATGTAAGCTCTCAAAAACAGCAGGGAGGATGTTGACTGTAACAATGCATCAAGGCTTTGGTTTGTAACCTCAATAGTAAGGCAGTTAACTTTTTTTTTCTTTTAACAAAAGACATTTTGATTGCCAAATCCATAACCATTAGCAGCTGTGGTCGTGAGCAGAGCTCTTTCCTTATACATATATTCTGGTCTAGACCTAACAGGCTTTCAAACAAAAAGTTGGGTTGGTGGCTTTTTTCTGTGTATATATCTGTATGTGCTATTTTTATCACTATGTTCAATGATCAGTCTGATCTGTCTGAAATCTCAAGTATCATTGATTATTCTGTTTCTTCTGAACTGAAGCCATCCTTTTGCCTGCTGCTGACCTTACTCCATTCTTCCTTCTGACTAGTATAATAAAGACTCCAAATCTATGCTAAAGTGATTCTGCTACTAAATACCTTTATTCTGTTGTTGTGACATTAGTAAGAGGACAATTGTCCAGTGAGGAAAAGGATTATTATTTGGATTCTTTTCTGTGATAGTGTTCAAGCTTCAACTAGAATAAAATATTTTTTTTTCATAAAAGTGAGTTTATAAAGATTAGGGTACCATTGTGGGACTAAGCAAGAAATTTAAAGATGAAGGAAACAGTATTTTAACCTAGCAAAATTAGATACTAGATTCCTGTTTGTGTCTAAAAATATGTGAAATTGTATCTTCTACTTGGTACAGAAGACTTTTTAGCATATAGACCTAGAAATCCAAAGGAGGTATGAAGGCAGTATCTGAAAGGTATGAGCTGAAGACTTTGTGTGTCAGCAAAAGCCCTCATGTAAGAATCTTTCAAAATTCATTAGGAACTTAAATGCAACAGAAAAGCCAGTGGTATCCTAGACAATTTTCTTAAAATCCTAGTGTATTTCATTAAGATTAAATGAATTTTCAGAGTTCCCATGAAGACATGAGCATTTATCAGCGTCTGACTATACTTAGAGTTATCTTCAGTCTTTTTATCAGAAGCCTATTTGAATATGACTTAAGGAATAACCCATCTACATTTTTTAAGTGTCAGAAGAACATGATACTTTTTTATTGTGTTTATTCTTGAGGGGGGGGTGAAATATAATACTTGATTTCCATAATACTGTGCTATTTATCATTTATTTGAAGAATATTACATTATTTATAGTTTCCCCATTGCTCCATGAAGTTAATATAAATTCCTTTTTTATAGATAAGTAAACCAAGGCCACCAAGATTTGATTTGCTTGAGGTTACAAGAGTCTTCCATACCCTATGTAGTTCAGTTAATAGGAACTACTTGGGGTTTTATACATTCTAATTTGTGATTCAAGTGACAGACCTTTTATCTGTTTCATTGTCCAGAAAGAACTTGAAACCTTCAGGACTAAACAAGAGAAGTTTTTTGGTTTTTCTTTTTTTTTCTTCTTTTTTTGCAGTTTTCATTTATCAGTCAATAAGCATTTATTGGCATATCTGCTGTGTGCCAGGCACTACCTGGGTGCTGGGACTACAAAGCTAAAAATAGAAGTTCCTACCTTCAAGGAGTTCATATTATGTAGGGGAAAACAATATATCCATTTATACAAAATAAATACAAGGTAATGGATGTGGGAGGTGGGTTAGTAGCTGTGGGGAAGAGGAAAGGCCCTGTATAGTAGGCTAGATTTGAGCTGAGCTTTGAAGGAACTTAGGGAGTCTGAGAGGTATAGGAAAGGGGTACAGACTGTGGAGACAAAGTGTCATATGGATGAAAGCTTATTGGGTTGGACCACAGAGTGTGTGAAGGGGAGTTAATAGAGGTGGAAAGTTAGGTTGGAGCTTGTTTGTAAGGGCTTTAGATTCCAAACAGGAATTTGTATTTGATCCTACATGAAACAGGGAGCCACTGGAGGTTAATGAGCACGGTCAGACTATTTACTGCCTTAGGAATATCACCTTGGCACTGTGTGGAGGATAGATCAAAAAGAGAAGAGACTTGAGATGACGAGAAATCAGTTATGAAGCTATTGCAAGATCAAGGTGAAAGGTGCTGTGGGCCTGAACTACAAGGATCACTGAACAAATAGAGACCAGGTAATAGGTAGAAGACATGTTGGGGAGGCAGAATCAATAAGATTTAGGCAAATAAGGGGCGGCTAGGTGGCGCAGTGAATAGAGCACCGGCCCTGGAGTCAGGAGTACCTGAGTTCAAATCCGGCCTCAGACACTTAACACAAAAAACTAGCCCTGTGACTTTGGGCAAGTCACTTAACCCCAACTGCCCTCAAAAAAAAAAAAAAGAAAAAAAAAGCAAATAATTTGCAGTAGGGGTAAGGGAGAGTGAAGAGGACTACTCTAAGATTGTGAGCCCAAATGACTGGAGGTATGGTGGTGTCCTTGACAGAACAAGTTTGAGAAATTAGGAAGAAGAGTTGGTGGTAGTCATGGGGAATGGAAGATAATTACTTATTTTTGGACATATGATTTTGAGATACTTAGGGTATATACAGTCCAAAATATCCTCCAGGCAGTTGGTGATGTGGAACTGGAGTTCAGGAGAAAGACCAGGCTGCATATAGAGATGTGAGAGTCACATGGATAGATAAAATAATTAGATCTATGGGAGCTGATGAGGATCACTATGAGAGTCAATGGAGAGGGAAAAGAAGGCTCAGGACAGATCCTTGGTGTATAGTCACAGTTAGAAAGTGGGATATTCATGAAATCCAATAAAGAAAACTAAGAAGGAAGGTAGGAAGAGAAACAGGAGAAATTAGTGTTATGAAAATCCAAAGAGAATAGGATATGCAGGAGAAGGTAGTCAACAATGTCAAATGCTGCAGAAAGGTTAAGAAGGATGAGTATTGAGAGAAGGCTACAGCATTTGACAATTAAAAGATAATTGGTAACTCTGGAGGGAACAGTTTCAGTGAAGTGATGAGGTCAGAAGCCTGATTGCAAATGGTTGAGGAGTGAGTAAGAAGAGAGGAAATAGAGCCTATGAGAGTAGTTCTCTTTTTCTCAGAATTTGGCTGTGACAAAAGAAGATGATGACAGCTTGAGGGTATGGCCGAGTCAAATGAAGGATTTTTAAGGATAAGGGAGACCCAGTCATGTTTGTAGGCAGCAAAGAAGCAGTCAATGGAAGGGGAGATTGAATATTAGAGGACAGTGGGATGATTATACAGCAGTTTGCCAGAGGAGATGAGAGAACGGATCAAGGGTACACATAGAGGGATTAGTCTTGTCAGGGAGAAAGGCCATGTCTTCTTCAGATGATGTCAAGAGGTTTTGAGATGTATAGAGAGGGAGTTCATGGATAATAGCCTCCATTTTCTTAATAAAGGATGGCTCAAAATCATTTAGTGAAAGGGTTTGGTGAAGGAGCAGGTTTGAGAGACTTCTCTAGTTCAGATTAATGTTAACTAGTATGAAGGCAAGAGTTGGAGTGGGGAGGGAGAGAGTAAATTAAATATTGAACTATTTGATAAAGGAGAAATATTGACCCAGGGGTGATATATAATTGCTGCCTGGATTTGGATTCATAAAATGAATATGAAATATGATCAGAAATCAGAAATAGGCTTGGAAAAGAAATCTTCTGCAGTGTTTATTTACTGCTTACCATTGATAGGTCTTTCATTAGTTTTAATGTGAACAGTTCTATCCACTAAGCTTTTATTAAGATTATTGAGAAAATAGACAGCATAGTGCCTTGCCTCCACAGTGCACTTAACAAGTGTTACTTGATAAAGAACTGGTGGTGAAGATTTACTTGTATTTAAACACAAAATGAGATCAATGAATTCTTTGAGCTCCAGTCTATACTAGTGGTTACTTGAGGTAGAAGAGCTAGATTCTGATATTTCTTGATCCAAAATTGGGAAAAAGCCTTAGGCAGTCTGGTATTGTTTTCAAGGTAGGTTTTGTCCTTTATTAAGAACATATTAGTGTAGAGGCCTTGATTAGAACAATTTACTTCCGACTTTCATAATTTGAACCATGGGTTTGGAAAGAAAAAGGAAGGAAACAAGTATTGATTAAGTGCCTACTTTGTGGTAGGTGTGCTAAGGACTTTACAAATATTATTTCACTTCATTCTAACAGGAACTTTGGATGATGGGTACTATGATTATTCCCATTTTACAGTTGAGGAAACTAAGGTAGCAGAGTTTAAGTGACTTGTCCAGGGTCCCACTGCTAAATGTCTAGGATAAATAGAATAGAACTCTGTACTGTGGAAATTTCCATGATAGTCATATTTTCTGTACTTGATGCTTTCTGTATGTGACTGCTTTTGGCAGGTTGAGGACTCAGAAGAGATCAGTAAAGTGGGGAGGAAGAGAGGCTATAGCAGAATGGTATTGTTTAGGCCTTGGTTCCTTCCAGAAATGGCCACTCTGCCCATGGACAGCAGATACCTCTTGGTTATTTGTGCTTAAGCTGCTTTCCTCTGTGACATATTTGTTGCCACATTGAACTGGCAGCTCCTGTGAGTAATCTTGGGCAAGAGGCCTGTCCAGGTTGCTGCTGGGCTCTGGTCTGGCTTATCGTTAGTTTATCTTTGTCCATCCCAAGCCACTTGATAATTTAGTCATGACATGGCAGTCATTTTGTCCTGAAGGAAAGGGTACTAATCTGAAGTAGGGAAAAAACAATTTTGCCCTCCAGGAAGGATAGCGAATCCTGATTGTACCATATATGCCACGAATGTCATGAGCTCTTTGAAGAATAATGTAAATGAAGTAATTGTTTTCGATTTTCTTATCCCTTTGAAAAAGGGTAATATTGCCAGAGCAATTGGGATTGTTTCTGAGGGGTCACACCATAGTATCTTGGAGTTATTGATCACTTTGGTACAAGGCCTAACCCAATTTTCAGGCTTCCAGAATTGGTGTAAATACCAGTTTGGCTATGGATCAGCACCAGTTGCCAAAACTGGATTTCTTCTCTCTTAGGGGAACAGCAAGAGAATTCTTTTTTTAGCTGATTGGTGCACAATCTTCCTCTGGAGAAGAGGAGAAAATGCCTGTTTAGCACTTAATTACCTGTTATGTTAGATAGCAGTGAAACTTATGAAGCATGAAAGAATAGGCCCCCTCCCCCAGTCATCAGGCTGGAAACCAGGTGAAGAGAGTCGCAACACATCAAAGAGCAGGAGCAATTTTTTTGGGTGTCCTTATTTGAATTTCCCTTGTTTTGTGTTGCTTAATCCTAGAATCTTCCTCACCAAAGCAGCCTGTTGCTTTTTTCTAGTCTGTTCATACTGGACTTGTCCTGGTTAGCGTTCTGTATTCCTCCTTCACAGATGCCACCTTCTTTCTCCAAACATCATTTTGTGTGTGTGTGTGTGTGTGTGTGTGTGTGTGTGTGTGTGTGTGTGTGTGTGTGTGTGTGTGTGTGTGTTATGACTCCCCCAATAGAGCAGCTTTTTGTATGCTTCTTACTGATTAGTGTGAAGTGTGGTGCTTCCATTCCCTGGTGTTAAGACTGATTTATTGCTGCCCACAGGCCCTACTTAGACAAAATGTATTCTTTTAGAAGGATTAAGACTCTGATAAGATAACTTTCCTTTAATTCACTTCATGGTGAAGAATAATCCATGTTCCTTTGCCAGCATTTTTGCCCCAGTTTTCTTTATCCCATGTATTACTTTGCATCTTTGTTTCTTCTCTTCTAAGTCCCCATAGAGTTATTCAGTAGAGCTGGCAAAGGAAATATACGAGTGTATCTTACTTTGGGGGCAGTAGGAAAGTTTAGTTCTGTATTTATTTTTACTTTAAGGCATAAAAATGTATAGGAAACCTCCCACCTGCCATTTCTCTTATCTTATTATCTCATGCCAGAGTTTCAATTTTTTTTATTTTTATCATTCTCTTATTTTAGTACTATACAGTAGGACAATATTCTAAGCTCATCCAATATAGTTTCATATTGGCTTCTTGTCAAGAGACAAAGGTTTACATCTTGTTTGAAGAAATCAGTAGATTGTAGAATGGACACTTCTTTCATAGATAGGTGTTGTCTCAAAAGACTGATTTTCAATATGTACTCTCTTGGCTTCAGCTTGCCACTATAGATTTAGCTGTTCGGTTTGATCGAGCAGGCTTTAATGTAGGTAATTGTAAGGCCATGGCCACGTTCGGAGGTACCTAGAATATTAAAATTGCCATTGCATATCCAAAGGATTTAAAAGGACAGTTTTACCCTTTGCTGTAGGTAAGAGGATTCATAGCTTCCATAAGCTGCTGAAGGAAATGGTCTTCCAACCAGCCGTTTCCCCTGGCAAACACTGAACATAATTTAGATAGCTTCCTACTAACTCAGCCTGAACCTCTTGTCCTGCCTGGCTCTTAGTTTTGGAATAGCCAAACTGTGAAATGCTGGCAGTCCTCTTCCTGGCCTTGATGCTCTCCAGGCTACAGAGGAGAAGAGGGCAGGATAATTGAAGAAGAGGAGCTACAAGCTGCTGGGGCTTCAGTTCCTGGTGTGTTAAGTTTAAAGATGTCAGTGAGAACCTCTGCTTGTGTTCTTGCCAAATCAGCTGACAGTGGTTCTCAGAGCAGCCCTTATGCAGAGTTCACTTTTTTTTAGTCCATACTAGAGCCTTCTCCATCCTGAGCTCTGGAAGGATAAATGGGCTTCATGTACGTGTACAAATTGCACACAGCTTAATATCTGATCCATCCAATGATAAGGCTGTGCTAAATGAAAGCTGTGGTCTTACCAGAGCAAGATCTGCAGCATTCTGTGCTGAGAGCTATATGTGGGCAGAACCCACAGTAACCAAGAGCACCTCCTACCTCCTACAGCTCATTGCTTATCTATCACATGCAGTAGAATTATTAAAGAAGATTGTAAAGTACTGACTTTTGCAGTTTATGCTGCTTTTAGAGAGACAGCTTGGGATAGTGTAGTGGTGTCAGATATAAACATTACTTTGGGCTGCATGTTGACTTAGAAGACCACAGATTAATATTATTTATACCACTTCATATTTTTACTTATTAAGCATTTCTGAATTACATTTAGATATGGTTTGCACTCCAGAGTTGTGTGGGCCTTGAGTTTGATATATCAGAATTACAGAATTTGGAGTCAGAAATGACTTGGATTCAGATCTTTTATTTAGTACTAGCTGTATAATTATGGGCCTCTAAGTCTCAGTTTTCTTATCTTTAAAAATGAAAATAACAAAACCTGAAATGCCTCCCTTATAAGGTTGTTGTGAGGCTTAAATGGGAAGCAGTGCTATATGAATGCCAGATGTTATCTATGAATTGCAACAGAGTATTTCTCATCCTGACAGGTGAGTAAAAGTGGAATTTTATTTCAGATGACCAAATTTTAATCTATAGAAATAGAAAGCCTGATGGCAGTAACTAAGGAATTGGCTTTTCTGCTCATGGAAAGCCCTATGTACTTGTGAATTTTACCGGTTGAGTTTGGCAAGAATAATCTGTGGCTAGATGGGCAATCATGAAATACCAGGACAACTCCAGAGAAATGTTTCACTGTCTCCAGCTGATGCCTTGAAACATGTGATTAAGTGATCATTGAAATTTTATTCTAGTGTCAGTGACTCTCAGAGACATAGGAATAAGAGCCATGGTTGTTCACATAGATCTAGTTCTGATTGGTGATGTGAAGCAGAATTCTAAACAGTTTTCAAAGTTATATTTCAGGTCATCTTTTCACCCTCACCAAGACTTGATTGCCTCCAAAGTGGCAAATTTTTGCATATTCATGCCTTTCACAATGAATCTTCTTCTTTTAAGTGATGGAAGGGCTCTGTTTACTCTATCTGGAAAAATTTCCTTAAAGTTAATTTTCTTTTTCTTAAGTCTTTCCAGTGCTTTATTCAGCTGAATCCAGGATGTACTCAGATTTCTGAGATGAATATGGTTGGAAACCTCTAAGGTTCCCTAGGACAGCTAGGTGGTACAGGGGATAGAACTCTGGGCCTGGAGTCAGGAAGACCTGATTTCAAATAAAATCCAGCCTCATACACTTATTAGTTGTGTGACCCTGGGCAAGTCATTTAACCCTGTCTGCCCCCATTTCCTCATTTGTAAAATGAGCTGGAGAAGGAAATGGCAAACCACTCCATTATCCCCAGATGGGGTCATGAAGAGTCAGACACAACTAAAATGACTCAACAACAACAACAACAACAATGAAACATCTCTGAATTGCTTGTTTTTTTTTTCATAAGAGTCAATTCTGATTTGTCTTCTGGGAAGATGCCAAGTGTTCTTTTGATGAAATTGTTTTGTATGTTTCCTGTAATAGTATGGGAATTCAAGGATGAAAGGCCTTATACTTTCTAAGTATCGCACAATTACTTTGGGAGAGATTAAGGTTTCATTCCCATTTTTTTCCTGGCTGTGTCCTTGTTTTTCTCTGCTTGCCTATTTATGAAATGGAGAGATAATTTACTACCTGTCACCTCCCTATTTTTAGCATGTTGTCAGAATTGGTGAGGTAAAATCTGAGAAATTTTGAGTTTCTTGAAGAGAATGTTAGAATATTTTAAATATTGTCCTATCTAGACTACCTCCTAGATTTTTATATTTATGTTTTTCAGTACCCAGACCTCAGTCAAGAATCTGATTCTCCATTTGTCTTCATCTGTACAAATCCCCAAGAAATGATCCTGAAGTTTCCTATCAAAGGAAAACATAAAATCTGTAAGTCTATTTGCAGTATCATTTCATTGCTAAACTTTTGCATTATGATTGTTTAACCTGCCCTGTTCCTAGTGCTGTTTGGTGATTACTTAATGAATTAATAGAATTATATCCATTATTATCTAGTTGTCTTAATACTAAGTTCAGTGTCATGTAGCTTACACTCTCTTTCCCCAGAGATGTCTTAAGACATTAACATTTATTACTTCCAACAAGTAGAAGCCCAGTTCTTTAGTCCAGAGAAGAGACCTGAATAGATTTGCTTACATATTCAATTTACAAACAGCCTGGAAAATATAGCATTAAGTAAAGAATTACAGTAGTTCAGTAATTTACTTTTTGTTCCTCAGTGTTTTCTCTGACCTGGACTTCTTAAGACCTCATATTACCAATTTAATTGTTCTTTCAGAGCACGAGTATTATCTCTTTTTCACATTTTCCATTGACAGTGTTTTTCCTGAGGCCAGTTTTTTGGCTCCTTTGTTCTTCCTCTTTTCCCACTCTGGGTGATCTCTTCATCTCTTGCGATTGTACTCCATACACAATATAGCCTTTTTTTTTTTTTTGGTCATTTTATAACTTTATTTAAATGAAGTTCAATTTAGTTTTCATCCACATTGACTGTCTGTAAGCTTTGGAAGTGGTGACAGGCACATAAGTAACCAACGTATACAGCTTGTTTGGTGAATCTTCATTCTCATTGCGTTTCCTGGACAGACACACTCAGATATGGTATGGGACATTCCTTATTCCTTTGGCCCAAACAGCTTTGTTGAGTCTGGTGTCAATGCGTACATCTGGAGTTCCCATTTCTTTCATGGCAAATTTGCAGATTTCCTTTACAGTCCGGGGAGCTCGCTTTTTGAAGCCTACACTGTGGATCCGCTTGTGGATGTTGATGGTGTATTCCCGGGTCACCACCTCGTTGATGGCCGAGCTCCCCTTCTTCTTCTCTCCGCCCTTCTTCGTGGGAGCCAACCTGCCTGGGACCCACAATATGTCCTTTCTAATTTATTTTTTTCCATTCTCAGCTTCTTCTTTAGCTCCCAACCTCTCCTTTTTATCCAGCACAGCATTTTCTGCTCTTGGACATTTCAACATAAATTTCAACTACAAGCTCAAAGAAAATGTGATAAAGATTTGCCTATATTTTTTCCAGCTATCCTTTCACACTTATTAGTCAGTGTGATTTATCCTGAGTTCAAATCTGGCTTCAGACACTCATTAGCTGTGTGAACTTGTCACTTAACATCTGTTAGCCTTATTCCACTGGAGAAGGAAACAGCAAACCACTGCAGTATTTTTGCCAGGAAATATGGAGTCACAAACCTTGGACATGACTAAACCACTGAACAACAACAAATGTTTTATCCCTAATTTATTGATCAGCTGAGATGATACATATAAACTACTTTTTGAATCTTAAAGCATTATATAAAATGTCAAGTATCATTATTATCATTATCATGTTACTACTTTCTCAGTTGGTTAGAGAGTGGTACTGAAGAATCGGTGGTTCATGCTACACCAGTTAACTAAGCATTACAGACTGTACTCCAGAACGGAGCCAGCCATTTCATGGGTGTGTTCCATTGGTCTCCATATGGACTGTTTGGAATATGTGAATGAATTAATTCATATAATTGTCAGGCTAAAAGACCTTCATTGTTCAAAGGGCATGTATTCCAGATACCCTTAGGAAAACAGATAGTTCCTACTTATATACGTCTCTTACATGGGGAACTACCACTCTGGACAGCTACCATAAGGAAGAGTTGGCCAAAAGAGCTGCTTTTCTCCCTATTGCTTAAGCTTGATATTTTCCTAAACCTTTCCTGCTTAAGACCTCATTGCTTCCTGAGACTTCCCATCCCTAGCTCCTCTTTCCACTTCTTACCTCATTGTACTCAGTGCCAGTCCATGGTATGACCCTTGGAGTATATAGCAGGAGGAGTGGTCATGGTGAGGGGTAGGGAAGGGGAATGCTAGCTAAGGAAACTTCTTTTACCAGCTTCTTCCTTGTTTCCCACTATTACTGGTCCTCCTGAGGATGAAGCTGAAATTAGTCTTGTCACCAAGACTCTAGTCCCTAACCCATTTATGGAACTGTAATACTGTTTCTCACCATGGGTAATAGTGTTTCTTTGGAGAAACACCTTCAAAAGACCAAAATGACATCCAGAAATACATCTCCCCTTATTAAAATTGGATCAGGGACTCCTCTTTTTCCTTTCTGTTCTGAAAGGGATGGAAATGATTTTTACATCAGATTTTTGGTGCATTCAGGTACATACCATTTTTATCTTTGTAGATTTTGGCTTTCCATATGGATTGGAGGTGCAGGCTTGAAAGAATATTAAAAAAAAATTCTTTGCTACTTCAGATTATTGTTAGTAATAAAAACACTTAGAAAATATACAATTAATTGTATGGGTGATTAAGGCATAGACAGGTTAGGGAACAAGTTATTCATCTGTTCAATTTAGGAGTGGATTGTAGGAGAAGAGAAACCTTGGTTGATATACATGGAAAATAAAGCAGATGAAATCATTTTGGGGGGCTGAGGGGGTCTGTGGAATTTTTAAAAAAATAACAGAGGCAGTAAGGGCTGAGAAGTATTGATGGGAGTTTACACTGATAGGTGATTTTAGGCCTCTAGCCACACACCTGGTTTTTCTTCTTTTGTTTTGTGCTTTTTTGGTTTGTGCTTTTCTTCTTTTCCTGGAGCCTTTGCCTCCTATCACTGTCAATAGGGAAGACAAGTATCTGATAACATATTCAATGGTGGTAGAGATTTTCCCAGCCTCTTAAATGAGAACTCTGAATACATTTCTGTGGAGAAACATTGTTATGCATGGTGGTTAATAGTACTGTACTAATACTATCACTTTTATGTTGTTAGATACATTTTGGGTTAAATAGACTTTTGTGATCTGGCATAATAACTAACCATCCTATAAAATAACTTTTTCCAAATCTGTGTACTTTGGGGCTTTAAAGATGAAACATATTGACTGAACCCATAAATGCCATTTTGGGGACACCTCACAGGTGGATATGAGTAAATAAATGTGGGGAGAAATAGAGGAGACTGTGATGTGTATTAAAAAATGTATGTGATACATAGAGGGGAGGATATTATTTGTTTACAGTTTCTTAAGAAACCTTTATAGACATTACACAAAACACCAGTAGTCCCTTGAGCACAGTTTGGGCAACACCTTTTTATAGCATTGTTTCTCTAAGAAAATGCTTTGAGGTATAAACAATTAAGTTACTGACATAGTGGTTTACAAATTGGGGATACTTTGTACTGCTTTGCAGTGATAATAAAGACATCTGCCCCATTTGCTGTCCTGCCATTTACTTTTAGCTACCATGATTAAGGTTATGTTTAGTACTGAAATACCATATCTTATTTAAAGTATCCAGAGAATGCAGCTGAGCTGGTACATTATAAATAGCTGAAGCTTCAGAAAGTTAAGTTCTGGTATTAAAAAAAATTCTCCAGGTTCATGGTCTACTGGTGGTAAAGTCATCTTAAAATACAGAGGAGAGCACATGATGGTTTTAAATAAGTAACCTCATCCATATTTACCTTTAAATGAAGAACCTCATTCATATTTACCTTTAAATAAGGAACCTCATTCATATTTACGTTCCTCACTCTCCTGAAACTTAACCAGTTCTCAAATTCTTCCAAGAATTTCTCTTTCAAGAACTTTGATTGCTCCAGTCTTTAGCTCTCATTTTCCTGACCCCAACACCAAACCTAATGATTATATTGACAGCTTCCAAATTTTCCCTCTTTGGTGCTTTCTTCTACTGTGATTAAACTAACCACAACTTTTGGCTTCATAAACTGCTTGAAATGTACTGCAATAAATATTTGGAACGCTATAATGCCTTTTGTATGAAGTGCTTAAAGGCAGTTAAGCTTTAGGGAAATCCTACTAAAAAGGAATTGCATCAACTTTTGAGATGTGGAATCCTCAATATAAAGGAGTTAAATGATGTGACCAGGTTGATGTCATAAATTAGAGGTAAATCTGAAACAATATTTGAGATGCAAAATTCTCGTTTTTTGGTTGTTTTTGTCATAAGAGCAGAGTATTGTAGGTCAAGATCTCTCCACTGAATTTTAGATTTAGGCTGGGTCACACTACCTCTTTTTTTCTTTTTTTTACCATTTTTAAACTGAGGAAAACTTTTATTTTTGACAGACCCTCAAATGGAAAACAACATCCTTAATACTAAGATAATAATTTTCCTATTTTTACTTGCTTATATAATGAGTAAAAAAAAAGGTACAAATTTTGTATCTGGTGTCACTTCCCTTCTACACCAAGTTTCTAGATTTTTTGTTTGTTTTTGTTTTGTTTTGCCTGGATATCCTGGGGCATAATAATTCCTCCATCCCTACTTCTGGCCTAGAAAAGATGAAGAGAAAAAAAATAGATGATTCTATAACAGTGGTTCTCAACCTTCCTAATGCCATGACCCCATCAATACAGTTCTTCATGTTGTGGTGACCCCCAACCATAAAATTATTTTTGTTGCTACTTCATAACTGTAATTTTGCCACTGTTATGAATCATAATGTAAATATCTGATGTGCGGGATTTATTTTCATTGTTACAAATTGAACATAACCCACAGGTTGAGAACCACTATTCTAGAGGAATCATCTTAAAACATGGAAGTTTATTAGGCTTAGAAATTTAATATCTCAGGTTTGCATTGCATTTTATACTTTTCAAAGTTACATTTACATTTATCACTTCACAACAACTATTCCAAGTATTCGGAATCTATATTATTATCCTTATTTAACAGATGATCAAACTGGAGATGTATAAAAGTTAAATGAGCTCAAACAACTTAAGTGGCAAAAGTAGGACTAGTAGACCACAGTTGTTATGATTTTAATCCAGTGTAATTTGTAGCACCTAACACACTGCTTTTTTGTTTCATGATGAACATAGATATGTAACAGTGTGTGTGTCTGGGATTTTAATGCACCTGTATGCTCTAGGAAAATGGTTCCTTTGATTTCCCCTTTATTCAAATACTATTGAACTTTTCCCTTGCCCTGTTTATTATGTTAAGAAGTATCATTTAACTAGATGTGACTTTGTATAGGGAAAAGTAAGCTGAACACCATTTTCAGGACAGAAAGACAGGAACCTTGTTAAGATGGTTGTTACAAAGTGACCCCTAAGACTTTCTGATGCTGAGTTAGAACCTGTGGTTTTTCCTAAGAGTTGTTGCCCATGGAGGTTGCTTGTTGGGGAGATTGAGGTTAGAGGCTAGCTACATCAGTGACACATTTTTCGTTAGGGTTACCTGGGACAGGAAGGTGGTTTTTTTTTTCCTGTATTTTAAAGTTTGAAGAATCCCAGAGCCTGTGAACTCTGCCCTTCTTAGCCATTGGTAGGGGTCCTTTGTCAGTAGACCATTCATGCGGTTTCTGCTCTGCTGTTTGAGGTCACTCCCCCTATTGAGCTCAGAGGCTGCTCTGGGGGTGAGAAGAACTGCTCCTCTAACTGTGGGGGATATTCATGCATCACTCCTAGCCAGTTAGCAGGTCCAGACTTGGGTATCCCACTGTGTGAAGGGCCATTTCTTTATTACATGTGTGTGTTGTGCTCACATCAGACACCCTGAAAAAGTGATAGGTTCTTTTTTAGTAGCTGTGAAATGAGAGAGATTTCATGTTTTATCTCCTTTGGCAAATACCCACAGGATTTTTTTTAATGCCCTACACAATGCTTCTGTCTCCTTCAGTTTCGGTATAATGGAATTCTAGAGACTGGAAGTGTCTGACTCCTGAAGCAAGATAATTGAATGTGACAGGAACAGGGTAACTAGGAGACCTAGTCTAACTAGGTCTACAATGGATTTGCATTGCAAATATAGTTTTAAAATGAGATTTCTTTATTCTCTTTTACAGGGAAACTGGATTCCAAGATCCATCAAGGAGCAAAGAAAGGGTTAATGAAGCAGAAAGCCACTGTCTGACTAAGAAAAGGAACCCACACTTTGCTAGTGGAGAATCCAGAGTTGTGTGCTTCCTTTGAAGTGGAGGCCATAAAAATCCCCAGGCTGGACTTAAGCATTGACTCTCAGAATATAAACTCTTAACAAACTGTCTTAAGTTCTTGGGAGGGTGTGGTGAGAGGGTAGAGAAAAAATGCTTTCTTCACACAGTAGGCTAAAACTTGTGTACTGTTTATAAAAATAATTTTAAAATTCCAGGTCTTTGGCAGTTTTTTTTTTCTTCCCAGAAAAGAACTGGAAGGGCATAAGTGAGAAATCTTTTACTTAGCTTTGAGCTGTGTTCCATTTGGGAGATTTTGTTTCTCAGGAAAGCAATTATTTTAAAGGTCTCCTTAGATAGGGAAGATTATTTTTTCCCAAGTCAACCAAGAAGTATTGATTACACATCTGTTATATGCCAGGTACTGGGTGGCCCTGAGTTTATAGAAGTAATCTAAACCGGTAGAGGGCAAATCTCAAAATGTTTGAGTGAGTCTCTAGCTAAAACAAGCTTGGGATAGGACAAGAGGATTTATAAAAACAAGTCCTTACCACCAGTTCTTTCTTTTTCTAAACTAATCAGTCCAAAAAAGTGAATCAGCTAGTTGTTGGCCTGAGTTGACTGGCACTCATGGGTTCTTTCTCTCTTCTGTCCCCCTCTACCCTTCCATATTTCTTTCTCCCTCTTATTTTCTCTCCCTGCCAAAGCCCTATGGAACTGATTGCTGGTTGCATGACTGCTATATAGACCTGAGAGTCTGGAATCCTTCCTTACTCCATTTCCACTAAAGAAAAGAAAAAAAGTCCTCAACAAATGCATCCAGATGTCCCCAAACACTGAAACTAAATTCTCAGATCACACTCTGGCTGCTAGGTAGCCTAGTGGATAGAGCACTAGGCCAGATATCAGGAAGATCTGAGTTCAAATTTGACCTCAGACACTTACTAGTGGTATGATTCTGGGCAAGTCCTTTAACTTCTGTTTGCCTCAACTTCCTTATCTGTACAATGAGGATAATATCAGCATCTACCTTACAGTTTGTGAGGATCAAGTGAAAAAGCCTGTAAAAAGCCTGGCACTTTGTAGGTGATTTATAAATGCTTATTCCCTTCCTCTCTGGAAAGTTATGTGCTTTGAAAAAGCAAGGGGTACATGGGGGGCAGCTAGGTGGCGCAGTGAGTAGAGCACCGGCCCTGGAGTCAGGAGTACCTGAATTCAAATCTGGCCTCAGACACTTAACACACACACACAAAAAGCTAGCCGTGTGACCTTGGGCAAGTCACTTAACCCCAACTGCCCTCCAAAAAAGAAAAAAAAAAGCAAGGGGTACAAGTGAAATATAATTATTATAGGTTGGTCTGGCCCCACTTAGGGAAACATTTTGTTTCTGAAGCAGTTCTAGGGAGCTGTTAGAATCTTAGTTCCCGGCTTCTTGAGGAAATTCAAAGCCTTAAAAATATGTATGTTCTGCTTTTTATAAAGCTATGGCATCACTGGGGAAGTTGGATTCCCTCCAGGAGTTGTGTGCATGACTTAAAAAAAAAAAAGGGAAAAAGTACTCTGTTATGAATAAGATTAATTTTCCCTTTCTCTAATCCTTCATATTCAGCGTTTATTTGCATTGAAATGCCTATACTCATTATGCATTGATGTTCACTCAACTGTGAACCCTGCTTGCTGCATAGCTCTAGGCACCAGTACTACATGGCCTGAGTGTTACTGATTCCCAGGCAAAACCTACCATATTAGCTCATGATGGGAATGTGGAATAGTTCTTACTCTCTTGTTGTTTAACCTGAGATGGGAAAAGTAGGAAGGATAGCACATCTAAAAAAATTACTTATTGGCCTCACAACAGTGCTATTAGCAGATGAAACTAGACTGAGTTCACTAGGCAGTTAACAAGTCTATCAGACAGTGGCATCCTGTATTATGCTGGATTTTGTCTAGTTTCTTCTTAAAACATGCATAAAGGAAGGTGAGGTTTTTCTGCCTTTTTATTTGAGTACAGAAAAGATTGGATTGATGTCTCCACTTAGAATGCTCGTGTAGGCTTCAAGAAAATAATTGGAAACTAAGAAGTCTGGTCATAAAGCCCTTCCTCACGCTAAATAAGGAGCTGAACTAGGTGGGGTAGTTGCAGGTAGAAAGATGTGGAAAGCTAAACTTTAGGTACAATAATTAAGAGTTTTATTTCATTTGGGGCTTGGGGCTGGGGTTAGGTTGGAAGTTAGGAAGGAGAAAGAAGTAGAGGAGAAACTTGGAGAGATGTTCCTGCATGACAAAAGAACATGATTTAAAACATGGCAGATTCTTTGCCGCCTGTGTGCTAGACTCACCTAGAACTGGTCTTTCAATATTTTGTAACATTTCACTTTGACCTCATAACTCTGGGACAATTTGGACTGGGGGAAATTTGACATTTCTGAAATGGTTTTGAGTTGCAGAAAAAGTGATTGCGCCCCCTTTCGGCTACAACTGGCTCAGTTTTAATAATCTTTTAGCACCTGGAGGGGCAGTTTAGTTTTCTTTTTTAAAATTTAATTTCATTTTGTTTATTCCTTCTCCTTCCAGTTCCTAAGCCATAATTATTTGCATGCTCCAAAGTTGGTTATGCATGATAATGGAGGCTACCCCTAAGGCCCCAAGAGAGTTTGGCTTTTAGTTGGCTGTTTAGAAGGAGGAAAAAATTTTGCTTCTAAGAAAACCACTTTGAAGAGATGGATGTAGATTTCTCCCACAGTCTTTTAACTCAGAAACAGCTGGAAACTTCAAGAAGTCAAGAGGAGAGCAGGTGTAAAAATCTGAATCCCAAGGTTGATTTTTTTTTTTAGGCCATTACAAATGAATTATACTAAAAATCCCTTTACCTTTAACTTCCTCTTTTATTAATCCCTGTTTACGAGGATTATATTTAAGACTTTAAAATATGCTGTACCAGAGCCTCTGAGCCAGAAATAGATCAAGTAGGTTGGGGCTGTTCTCATCCAGAGAATGGCCAACAAAAAGAAAGCATCTATTATACTGGAGATCTGTACACTTCAGCATCTTAAAACTGGGGGAGAAAAGGAGTCGAAAGGATTTTTACATTCCCTGAGATTCATGGCAAGTGCACATTTGCTGCTTCTGTGTTTCTGAAAATGCTGGTGGGGGATGGGGTGTGTGTTGGAAGACATGACATTCAGATTGCAAAAGTTAAAGCTACTAGCATGTGGGACAGCTTTTTAGCTTCAAGAGGCTAGACTGCTGTAGATAGCATGGTGCTAGGGCCATCCACCTTCACAAAGGCTGTCGTGTGGCTATGTGTACATCTATGTGTTTGCACGCCCCATTACTCAAAGAGCAAAACTTGTGTATGAAATCCTGTCACTTTCCCAATCTAGGTAGAAAGCAAAGGCATAGAAGAGGTGGTTGGTCAGATTTTGAGGAAAATGAGGGGAGGGATGGGGGAAACAGGGGTGTGTCAGTTTAACAAGAAAGGGTGGAGCCAGCCTGAGGGATGTGGCCAAAGAAAAGAGGAGAAATCCAGGGGGAATGGATGGGACCTGGCAGGAAATGCCCCTGAAAAATGGAAAGTAAAAAAGACTGGTTTATTAAGCAAATAGAACTCTTTAAATAAGAGCAGAGGATTACAATGGGAAGAAAGGGAATGGGGCTAAAAGGAACAAAAGGTGTCTGAGGAATATGGGGGAAGGGAATAATAGAGTTAGAGGGTGCAGCAAATTAAAACCTAGAAATGCTTTAAGTAACATAGGACACCTAAACACCTTGAAATCAGGGGTAGTTTTACCTTACAGCAATTCACACTTATTTAGGTTGTAAGGTTTTGCTGTAGGGATCATTTTCTTTCCCTCCTTAGTTAAGCTTATGTTTCTTTAACTTTGTCCTCTATAGGGTCAGATTCCATTTAATTTTGGAATTACTGAATAACACTTCTCTAGGACAGCTGTATTGCTTAGCGACTATTTAATATAGCAACTAATCTCATGTCTAACGCCTCAATAAAATCATTTATTATAAGCCCAGTATTATTCCCATGTCCCAGAGATCAGTTTAGCTTTCTGCAAATGGTGGATGTCAGTGCCTATTTTCAGACCAAAGAACAATTTAATCAAAGAACAATAACTGTTTTGCCAGTTATTCAGATTGGAGGATCTGTAAAAATGGGGGAGAGTTGGATTAGATGCCCTCTAAGATCCTTTCCCACTCTAAATCTGATCATGTGAGGTTATTATGAGTTTTTTTTTTTATGCTGAGTTAGGTCTCCAATCCATTTGGGCCAAGGCTGGCTACCAGTTTGGTCCCATAGACACTCTCTTCAATCTTTTCTCTCTTTCTCAGAATGGAATAGTGAATAAAATGCTGAATTTGGTTCAAGAAGCTGTATTCAAGGGGCAGCTAGGTGGTGCAGTGAATAGAGCACAGGCCCTGGGGTCGGGAGTACCTGAGTTCAAATCTGGCCTCAGACACTTAACACAAAAAACTAGCCGTGTGACCTTGGGCAAGTCACTTAATCCCAACTGCCCTCAAAAAAAAAAAAAAAGCTGTGTTCAAATGTGTGACTTCAAAAATGTGAACCCAAACAAGTCATTTAACTTCTCTGACCTAAATCCCTTATCTGTATAGTAGTACCTACCTTACAGGGTTGTTAAGCTTAACCGTGATTGTGTAAAGAAAGGCTTTTTCTGCACCTCAAAGTGCTACATAAATATCAACTAATATTATTACTCTTCTAAGTTTGGTGTTCATATAACTGATTCAGATTGCACATTATAACACCACATCCCTCTGTAGCTAGTATCACAGATAAAGTTTGTTCCATCATAGTCCAAGAACAACCAAAGGGGAGACATGAAAATTCCCAACTCAGTTCTAGTTTTGGGGGCAGTCCAGGTTCTGGGTTGTATTTCCAAGTCATGTGTTACCCAGAGTCTGAGAGACTACTGAACAGTACCTAGAGATAATGGAAGAAAGGGAGGTCACAGAGGCAGGAGAGAGGAGGAAAATAGGCTAGAATCCAAGAAGAGATACAGGCCCTAGTTAAATAGTAAAGAGTAGGGAGACTCCAAGATAAAGATAAATTTCCATTTGATAAGGAAAATGGGGAGGGAGCCTTAGTGAAGGTCATGAAAAGGTGCAGAAATAGGAGGGTTAGTAAAGGACAAGATGACAGTTTTAGGCACAGAATAAAAGACTAGAGAACAGTGAGATGGAATTTGGGTTATTTTCGAGTTGCAGAGAGGAAAGAGAAACATCAGGGTTTGGTCACGTTTGGGATAGGGTGAAAGGATGGAAATTCCGGCAGGGAAATAGCAGTAGGTTTTATTATTCCCATATTAAAGATAAGCAAACTAAGGCTCTGTTTGAGGAAGACTTGAGAGCCAGGTCCTTTGCCTCAGTCCAGGCTCTAAGACTGACAGTTTTTCCAGATCACCCTGTGCAGAGTACCTTTATTTTGGGTCTCTGGCTTGGTCCTTTCCGGGGCTTCCTTTCTCCTCCTGGGTGGTTGCCGATCAATCAATAAACATTTGCTAAGCACCTACTCAGTACTAGGCGTGGTGCTGAGCGCTAACACCTTCAGTAGCCCACCACTGTAAGAAAAAAGCGTCCTCGTTTTTTGGGAGACTTCACTAGGTACAGATCATGTCGTCCTTGAGCCTAAGCTTAGACTTCGCTTCCAAGACCAGACAATTTGCTTTTATGAGTGTTCCTCACTTCAGGTTTCCTCGAACTCCTCGCTCCGCCGCTATTCTGTTCTCCGGGTTTTCCTGCATTCCTCGCGTAGGAAATCTGCTCTCCAATCCGGGCTCCGCGTGGCCGCGCGTTCCGGGACCAGGATTTGCCTCTTCCATCCGGGTTCCGGGTTTCCCTCCTCCCCCCTCCCCCCCCGCCCCCCAGCGCTCTCCCGCTCCGTACTCAGGATCTCTTTCCTCCGGGTTTCTCCGCGCCGGCCACGAATCCGGATCCGCGGGCCCGGTAATCCAGTGTCCGGGTGTTCTGAGCGGCTCTGGTTGTCCCGGGTCCCGGATCGCGGCGGCGGCGACGACGGCGGCGGCGGCGGCGGCGGCAGCAGGAGGGACCGTGGGCCCCCGGACACAGCGGCACCGGCCAGGCCGGGCGGGGCGAGCGGAACCGGG
>CM053598.1:119220674-119232881 GCA_028646575.1 Pseudocheirus occidentalis
GGGGAGTTTGGGGGAAAAGGTAGAAATAAGGGAAGAAGATACCTTTGGAATGAGAAAGGGGAAGAGTGGGAACCCTTGGGGGAGAGATGGGGCCTAGTTTTGGGGGGAGGGGAGAATGGGGCCCAATTTAACGGTTAGGAATGGACGGGATGTGCCTAGTTGAGAGGGATGATGGCTAATTGGGGAAAGGGGGTGAGATGTGCCAGGTCCGGGGTGACCCACGGAGGAAGGAGCGGGGTTAGAGGCTTAAGGAGGAAGAGATCCAGTTGGGGGAAGAGAAACAGATAGGGCCGATTTGCAGGAGGACGGGGGTGGGGGGGGAAGGGGGAAGGACAGGGCCTGGTCAGACTGGAGGGAAGAAAACGGACGGGTACGTGGGAGCGCTGCAAGGACTCAGGGGGCGGGGAGCCGGGGCCAGGCCCGTTACCTGTCCTGGGTGTTTATCATCCTTGGCTGCTATGCTCAGGGTGAGAGGAGGAGGTGGCGCCGCTGCCGATGCCGCTGCCGATGCCGCCGCCGCTGGGAGGGGTGAGTGGGTGGAGGAGTAGGTAGGTGAGCGACAGTGGGTCAGGCGCGGGGTCAGTCACTGCGGGTTAAAGTCCCTTTAGGGGCCTCGGGCCGAAAACCTCCTGCTACCTCAGCGAGTGCCCTCCCTCCAACTGACCCTCCCCGGCCGCCACCGCCACCACCGCCGCTGCTGCAACCGCCCCGCCCCCGAGCCTCCTAATCTGCATAGCCCCACCCCCGGTCCCGCCGCGTGGTGTCCTGGGAAACTGGGGCCCCACAACAAAGGGCAAAGCACCACCCCTCTTGCGCGCAGGCGCAGCAGGGATCGGCGGATTGGGGCTTCCCCCGCTGATTCGCCGGTGGCGTACCTCGGCTTTTGAGTCTGGAGAGGCTCGAAGGAGGAGATATATTTTTGTTTCTGTTTCTGTTTCCTGAAGGAACCGTAGGCACCACCCCCATTGCCACGAGACCCGGGCTTTAAGTTCTGCCCTAGGGGTCAGCCTGAGGGGGATGGAAGGACAATCTGAAAAAACTGATACTCCGGACGCCGCCGCTTTGGCCGAAAGCCAACCCGCCCCCAACTCCGGGCCGCCGGCAGGGCGTGCCCCAGAATGTCAGCACCCAGAGGCCATCCACCCACCCCAAGGCAACTGAGGCCCAGGGAGACTTGGCTTGTTCAGGGTCATCGAGCCTGATAAGTCTCCCCGAGCTAGGATTCGAACCCAGGTCTTCTCACTGCCAGTCCACTCCAAGTCATAATCACTGCTTCAGAAGCCGCTCCAGATAGTCATTTCACGTCCTAATCCCTTCAGATCAGTCACCACAGATAATACTCTAAATCACAATTACCCCAGATCACAACTGTCTGAAGTCACAATTGCCTTAGATTAAAGCAGATCATAATCATCCTGTGTCATAATTGTCCAAGGTCACAGTTACTCCAATTTGCAAACAGTCTAAGGTTTTTGAAGGGGTGGGGAAGGTGGAGATGGTTGGAGGTGCCTGCCTAAGCTTTTCCTAGTGCTAAAACACTTGTTGGTCTTTTCAGAGAGGACCAGTGACATCACCGGGTGATGTCTTGACTTTAGAGCAAATTGGATTTAAATGAGGCAGAATTGTGCAAAGTCCCACTTTCTCAGCCAGAAATATTGAAGTCCAGTAGCAAGACAAAAGTAGCAATGGCCCAGGAAGCAGCTGATGGCCTTGGCATCTTCAATGTCTGACCAAGTTCTAAGCACCCCACCTGCTTGGGCTGTTGGAACAAATTGTCCTCCTGTCACTATTCCACCCAGGAAAGTTTTCACATGCATGGGGTAGACAGCCCCTAACTTTACATCAAGGGGTTTGAGGCCTATCAGTTAACCTCAACCTGGTTTAGCTGGTGTGCCAACTGTTTACTGGGGAGCGGCTGCTGTGCACGTTACAGCTTCTTGGAGCCAGCGGTGAGAGTTGGGGTGAAGATGGACACCAATGGTGGATGAGCAACCCTGAAAAGAGCTCTGCAAGCCCTTGACTCTCATACCAGTGGTGCTAGTCCTGCCTGAACACCTCATACACTCCAGCTAAAGCAGTAAATCACACCAGAGTATTAGCAAAGTTTACAGAGCAGGGCAGGGCAGGGCTTGGCTCATCCAAAACACTGGGCTCCCTCAAAAATTATTTCTAGCCTCCCTTCTAACCTGCCCCAGCCTGCTCTTCAAAGTTCAAACTAGCTGAGTTGTCAGGGATGAACTTTGTATCAGGATAATGAAGCTGATTGGACCGTTGAGTCTGTTAGTCTTGTGCATTTGAAATAGTGTAGTGGGGAAAAGCACTAAATTTGGAGGCAGAAGACTTGGGTTCAGATTTCAGCTCTCTGTTACTTTCTACCTTCCTGAAAATCACTTCAACCTTCTGTTCCTTAGTTTCCCCGATTCCAATAAGACAGGGATAAATTGGATGTTGTAGTGAATAGGCTTTGGAGTAAAGTTCAAGAGTTGCCTCCGACTCATACTATCTGAGCCTGTGTAATCAATCAGTTAATCTCTGGGTTTTAGTCAGCTTCCTAAAACTATAAATTGCTGAGTCAAGAGAGTCAAGAGAGTTTCTTACACAAGGAGGTCTTCACATTTTACATGAATGAAGTCACAGGTCTGGACAAAGGGGGAAAAGTGAAGAGACCTGGAAGATCTCCAAGGTCTTTAAGAATTCTACATATTATGACCTTCTTGTGACCTTCTAAGTCCTGGGTCTGAATGACCTCAAAGATGTGTGAGAAAAGGGTCTCTGCAAAGTAACTCACCAATCTCAAGGACTCAATCTCTGTTTTCAGGAAGTCCAATCAAAAAACATTTATTAGGAACTTACTATGAGGGATACAGAAGCAATTTGAGATGGTCTCTCCCTTCAAGGGAAGAAATTTTCTCCTGTGAACAATTCAAGACTGTATATAGTGCACAATTATTCTATAGTAGCAAATACAAGTACTGTAAAAGTTTTAGCAGGTTCTTGGCCTCTTTCCAGAAGTAGAACAGAGACACTTCATATGTCATTTTTTCTGGGTGAAATCAGAAAAGGAAAAGTCAAGGGTACCCAAGGATCAAGGAAGTCACTGGTTGTTGCTTTTAGCAGCAGATCATCCCAGACTCCAAGGCTGTATCTAGAAAATTTGAATTCCATACAATTGACTGCGATTTTGGCCTGGGGTGGGGGGAAAGGGGGAAGGGAAAGGGAAAGGGATTAGAGAATTTTATCCACTTCTCAGGGCCCCCATAATAGGGACACAGGTGGTCTAAAAAGTTCCCCTTTGCCACCTAGAAAGTGATTAGCTGACTGCTTGGAATCCAGCTCTAATTCCTCTGCTTCTACTCTCCCTGACTATGGAAGCAGAGTGAGGAAGTAGCCTGGCCAGATTCCTGGGGAACCCCACCCCCCCCAGGACCCTAGGACAGGAAGTGTCCTGAGGGCTGTGAGGCAGGAAGCCTTGGAATTGAGAGTATATATTTTTGGGGTAGGGGAGAAGGTGTTCCGGTTCAGGCTAGACCATTATTTTAGTCCAAAAGGAAAAACAAAAGCTGTGGTTCCCACCAGTCTCCCAACATTAGGAAGCTGGAAAGTAGGCTGGAGATTCCTTTGTGTTCCCTGGAGAAAAGCATTTCCCATTTATGAGCCAGCCCCTTCCCCTCCTACCAGGTTGGTCTTCTCTGGAGAAGGGAGATGAAGTCTCTGTACTTTGAGGCTCTTGTCCCAGTTTTGCTGCTACTGCAGCCTCGGGACTAGTTCCATCTCTTCACTCAAGGCCGAGGAGAGCACCAAAGCAGTCACCCTTCCCCTGTCTATAGATTCTCAAGGAGGGGGAATGAGAAGGTATTACTTATCCCAGAAGGGAAGCAATGAGGAAGAAGGGAAACTACCAACTGCCAAGAACTGAATGCACAGAATCCAAAAAACAGAAATGAAACTGACCATAACTGTGAGATGAAAGGAAAGAAGGACAATCTGTGAGAATGGTCAGCCAGAACTGAGAGTGGAGGGAAGCCAACAGTCAAAGCCTCCCCAAAACTGGTCCAGAACACTGGCCCAGTGCCCACTCTCTGATCTGTGGCATTGTTCTTCATTTCCTTCTCTGGCTAGAGTTGAGGTGGGAGGAGGGGAAGTCATAGAAAGAGAGGGGGCAGATGTGGGTGGGGTGGAGCCTGGACTTCTCTGTGGCTTGTAGGGGAGGAGCCCTACAGTCGTTCCCACGACCTACTGCCCTTCCTGCTGCCCCAGGGCCATTATGGAAAGAACTCTCAGAAATATTCATCCAAGGTATGTGTGTGTTTATGATGTGCTTGCTCTGAGTTGGCTATAGAGATGAAGCTAAAGCCATTTGGAGAGTGGTGGAATGGTGTCTAAGCTGCTCTTGGTCTGGACTTCATCACCTACTCCATCCCCTGGTACCTCAAACTATAGGGCACCAGGAATAATCTACACCAAGTACTGTCAAGAGACTTAAATTAAAGTGATAGGATTAGAGCTGGAAAGGACCTTTGAGAGGTCCTCACTTAACTGGTGAAGAAGCTGAGGCCCAGAGATGTGAAATGACCTGCTTAGTATCACACAGTATTCAATTCAAACCCAGGCCCTCTGGCTCCAAATCTCTCCTAATGAATGCCTCCATAGCCCAGTAGCTTTGATTCTAAGCTGACCAAATCTACTTCATTGACTAGGAACCTTCTAATATCAGAAGTATTCATAACTATGAAATCTTTTGCTAACAGAATGTGAGCTTTCTTTTAAGTAGGTAAAATTAGTATCCCAATTTTGTAAATAAAGCAAGATTGTGACTTGTGCAAGGTCACATGCATCAGGTAAGTCAGAGTTTCATAACTAGAACTTCACAAAACCCCAAGAAGTCAGCAGATTTCAGCAAGTCCATGAATTTAGATGGGAAAATAATCACATCTTTACTTTTACAGATATCTTACTGAAATGTAGCATTTCCTAAAGTTATTTCTTCCTAAATTTTTTTTTAATTCTGAGATGGGGATATGACACAAAAAAGTTAAGAACCCCTATAGTAAATGGCAAAAGAAGGACTAAAACACACATCTCTTTCTTCCTAGTGTAGTATTCTTTTCAGTTCACCATAATGAATTATAAATATGCATAGTTAACAATTGTAGCTGAGTCTCATTCTAATCTGTGTTCCTAGTTGAAGGTATCTAGGACTTGTATTCTAATCTTTATCTTTCAGTCTTTCCAAACTCCCTTTACCCTCCAACCCCAACTAAAAGAGACCTTGCCTTCCTCTAAACTTAATTCTATCACTTCACACTGTTAATATTTTTCATATTGTATATACCTTGCACGTAACTGGAGCTTAATAAATATTTGTTGAATGTCATTCCTTTAATCCAGTACCCATTCAATGCAGAATTCCTCATCTGTAAAATGAGGGATTGGACTAGAAGGCCTCTAAGATTTCTTCCTACTCTAAATGCTATATCCATTCCTGCTATTTTACTGCTGGAAGAAGTCATACCACAGAAATCCTACTCTGATGCCACATAGAGGAGATCCTTGGTTCTCAAAGGTTATGCCCACAGAGCACATGTTCTCCAAAATGTTCTACCCCAGTGGTTCTCAACCTTCTTAATGCCTTGAGCCTTTAATACTGGTATGTGGATGTATCTGCATATGGGCAAACCTGCCTGGAGACGGATAGAGGAACAGTGTCTCAGTTCCTAAGACCATTGGAAATACATGTTTTCCGATGGTCTTAGGCAACCCTGTTAAACCCCCAAAGGGTTGAGAACCGCTGTTCTACCCTATTAGGTCTTTAGTATGATCTTAACACTGGACAGTTTGTACTTTATGAGGCAAGTGTGAATCTGGACACTAGGTGGTGAATTCTTTAACCCTGGCAACAGAGAAAATAGTAAGTGACCCTTAGACTCAGCAACTCCTTTTTACTTCCACAGTGATAGTAAGTGAACTCACAAGAGCAGCAGAATCATAGCTTTTAGACTATAATCATTCATAGTAGGTACTTTTACAAGTATGATCTTTGTACAATTACCACTCAGTCTACATGCCAGTTGCCTAGGTTCCCAAAGTAAATGATACCTCTGGGGGGGGTGCTGGAATGATCCAAGGGACTAGGGGGCAGAAATAACCTCAGGTACAATTGGGAGGCATTGAATAAAAATAAGAGGACAGTGGAAGCATAAGGAAAGAAGAGAAGGAAATTTTGAAAAACCATTTGTACTTGTTTCATCTGTTGTGTAACAGAGTTAAAGTTATAGTGATTATATCATTATTTTCCAAATAAACACACAAAATGCAAGTTATAACTGATCAGTGGTCAGGTCTGCCAACAGGTCTTAACAAGCAAGTGTTGACAGGTGAGTATGTTGTGCATTGTCAGGAAGTCCATCCAGTACGCACTGTCAGGAATATGTACATGTTGACTTGTTTACAATGTGATACTGTACATGATTTATACCTTTGCTGTACATGATGCAATATTGCATCATCAAAATTTCAATGCAGGAAAAAAACCACAAATTTACAATAAGTTACTAAATTTAAGATGTGTCATTAAAAAAAATACATTTTACATTTTTTTAAATGATGAATTTTTTAAACCATTAAAGGGTTAAAGAAAGTACATTTCCAGGGGGGTCCTGAGTAATTTTTTTTAAGGGGGTGGTAGGCCAAACAAGTTTGGGAACCTCTGCACTAAAGGAATTAAATCTTATGAATACTGACTGACTCGTTATAAATAAAACCAAAAAATATTTTAAAAATTACAGTTAACTGAAAGGATGGCTCACAAGTTCTCCTTAGTCAAATAAGAGGTGATGGTTGCTGAAAGGCAACAAAAAATTTCATGGGACATTTGGTCATCTTTTGTACCAATACTCATGCTAAGTATAACCAAAAGGACTACCATGAAGATAATTAAAGCTTATGTGCCAATATTTGTTGTAGGGGATGAAGAGGTAGGAAATTCTAAGAATTCTAAAAATGAAATCAGTATGTACTTTTATATTGAGTAACTTTGATGCAAAGATGCAAAAATATGCCAGAACATGTGGCTTAGGATCAGATAGAAATGAAAGGGACTAAAGGCTCATGCCTGTATATCATGAATACTTCAAGAAGAATTATTGATCATGGAAAATGTCAAATATCACTAAAAATGAAGTTGACTACATCTTTTTAATTAATTTTTAATATCGTTCTTACATCACTTTCATTTTAAAATATATCCTTCACTTCACCCCCTATTCAGTGAGCCAGCACTTATATCAAATTAAAAAGAAAGGGAAGAAAAGCATCTGAGCAAAACTAACCAACACATCAAGTCTGAACAGCGTATGCATGATTTCACAAACATAGCCGTCCACTTGTCTGTAAAGAAGGGAGAGTGAAGGTACATTTTCTCATTTCATCTCTGGGACCAAGCATGGTCAACATCATTACACAGCATTGAGTTTACAATTTTATTCTTGCCTCTCATTCGCATTGTTATAGTCTTTGTGTATACTGCTTTTCTGGTTTGATTTATTTCATGTTACATTACTTCACATCAGTTTTCTCATGTTTCTCTAAGATCTTCATATTCATTGGCTATTGGCTTGTTAGAGCAAAGGTATAAATCAATACCCAATTAGAAAGAATAAAAATGATATATGTAGCATGAAATTAACACAGTTCAAACTTGATCCATTTAAACAAACTGAAATGGAGATATAATGGGGCACAATGGATGGTCAGCCCTGGTGTCAAAACAACGCAGGCACAACTGCCTCAGACACTTTATAACCATAGGCAGATTTCTTAGACTGCTCAGGGTGACTCTAAAACTATGCATTTCAGTGGATTTGTCTATATCAGTGAAAGGAATTTGCACAACAGTGAAATTATAGATTCAGATATCTCCACACACAGGTGCACACTCAAATTAATGTCAGGAAATTGAGATGTGGATAAAGGAGCAGGCATCATCAGAAATTATTTGCTATGAAAGTATTTCTCACAATGAAGAGGCCAAAAGACCCTAGAAACTGCCTCTGCCAGTTAACCAATCAATTAGCATTTATTAGGTTCCTACTATGTGTCAGGCACTGTGCTAGGCACCAGGGGTACAAATATAACAATAAAATAGTCCCTGCCTTTAAGAAGCTTATATTTTGTTCTGTGTTAAGTCAGTAAAGACACTTCCATTTCTTGCCAGGCAGAGAAAAATGTCAGCCATGAGCAACTTAGAATATAAACTGACTTACAAACTTTTATAGAGCAGAATGTATGAAGATGATGAGCTCTATCACTTTATAGAGCAGCAAGAACCACTAGAAGAAAAAAATGAGTTTGCAGAAAAAGGAGCTCTAATTAAGCCATGATCATAATGAAAGCATTTAAAGATAAAACTAGAAGCATTGTCCATTCATTGGCAATTGATTTATGTAAGACTGGCCCTGCCCTGGACAGTCCTAAGTGTCCTAGAAGTTGTGTTAGGGATGAATGTCTTAGCTTCACTTCCACCCCAATGATCATCTCAGCACTCTTTAAGCCTTCAAAATCACCTTCAGAAAGTCCATCTTGTGGCAGGGCACTTCTGAATATGCTTTCTACACAGCACTGCCTCCCCATGGCTTGTTGGTAACAGAATTTAAAGTTGAAACTCAGAGTCCATCACATACCTTAACAAAAATTACCTATGACCCATACCTGAACTAAAATGTCCCTACAACATTCTGGACACATGGTCATATAGCTTTTGCTTAAAGACCTCAAAGAGGGTCTGCCTCTCCAAGGAACTCTTTCCACTTCTGGAGATAGCTATATAGGTAACTTAGGAAATATACATGCAAAAAATAACAAAAATATAGCCAAATTTCTGTAGCACTCTATTGTGAGCAAAGGGCTTTACATATATTAACACATTTGATCTTCATGAGACCCTGTGAGCTACGTATTACAGATACTGTTATCCTCATTTTAAGATGAGGAAACGGGTTTAGAGAGGTTAAGTGACTTGTCCATTGCCCTACAACATTGTCCTAGCAGTTTCATGGAAAAGATTTAAATCTAGCTGGACTCCACATGAAGTGTTCTAATCTCTAGCATAAAAGTGTGTACTTTCTAGTATGGAAGTAGATAAGCCCAGAAATCTGTAAAGATTTCTGCAACAAATTATTGTCTCCAATGTCAATAATGGAACTGGTACATTTGGATCCAAATTTGACAGTTCCTAATGTCCCACATATGGAAGTAGAAATGATACTAGAGCAAATAAAGACAGGAAGGATAGCTAGACCAGACCAAGTATGTACATCTGTGCCTCTGAGGTCCATACTGTAAACAAGACAATTTTTAGGGCATTTAGAGATATCAATCTCGAAGATTTAGGAGAGAGGAAAATAGCAAACAGTTGGGGAAAAAAATCACAATTACAGCTATTGGGAGAACAGCAATAACTAGTGATAGCACTGTTTTCTAATTTCTATAAAATATAAGAATAATGTATGCTCATATTGAGGGCAGTCTTAATGAAAATGTGACAAGGAAATAGGATTTTGCAAGTGATATTCCACAGTAGACCATCATCTTTACAGGTACCCAATTGACTAAAAGGTAAAGAGAATGCAAGATCACACTATTACTTTTTGTTATAAAAATGCATTTGATTTCAGAATAAAATATATTTACAGGCTCTCTTCCAGGAAAATATCTCCTATGCATGCATGTTAAGATCATAAAAGATTTCCTTGATTGATGCAACAGCATTCATTTTGTTTAGCAGTCTTCTTCTCATTAATATTAAGTGAAGCATATAATGGGGAGGCTTATGCCCACTATGACTAAGAAGTGACATCCGAAATAAAGTTCTGCTACTGTTCTTTGCTACTTTCTCAGCAACCCCCCAGTTACTACTGTCCTGACACTATACTTTATATTTCTCATGTGCAATTGCTCTATTCAAATTTGTATTATAGTTATCTTTCTGTATGATTTTTCCCAAGAGATTGTAAGTAGGCCCCTTAAAAATATTGAATTTTTAAAATTCCACTATATATTTTTCTTTTTGGATCAACTATCGATAGAGCCCAGAACCTGTGTTATCTTTCTGTGGCTGCAAATTAGAGCCCAAGGTTCTCTTTCCTCTGCCTCCCTGTGCTTGCTTACTCTAGTTCCTACTGTTTGTTAGTGCAGGTCTTCCCCCTAGTGGCTTATTGAGACACTGGCTAGCATGTATTGAGACATCAAAACAACCTCTAGGTGTACAGGACATTCCAAGCCTTTCATTAAAGGACTTCACCAGTTTAAATGGGGAAAGGAGGAAGAAGGGAAAAAGAAAGTGGTTTTGCTTTATAAGGTGGGAGTAGAGGAGTTATTGTTCGTGTATGTCTGCCAGTTACGTACGTCCACCAAACTTCGGAGAAAGGAAAAGGAATTGAATGAATACTGTGTATGCATGTGTTTGGAAAGAGGGACCATATAAAGAATACTCTGCCTGCCCAGAAGTAAATTAAACATTGATAAAAACACCTCCTGTGTGTCCAGTCCTTCCGGGGGAGGGGTAAGAAAAGAGTGGAAGATACTAAATGGAATCATGAAAAGTTAATGCTACAAAAGACTTTAAAGACCATCTAGTCCAGGGGTGTCAGTGTTAAACACACAGCCCAATGGCCACATGCAGCCCGCAACACTCCAAGGTACAGCCTGGATCAGATTAAAGTTAGCCAAAAAAGTACAATAAAAGCCTACATAATATTATACTTGCAAAGTATGCCCGTATGGAGCCTCCAGAGATTCTTATGTAGGGATTAGCAGGGTCCTTTTCTATTTGAGTTTGATACCACTGATCTACTCCAAGCTCCTCATTCCACAAATGAAGAACCTGAAATCCTGAGAAGTGAAGGGACTTGCACATGGTGACACAGGTCATCAGTAGTGACATTCAGGACTAGAATTCAGGTGCCTTTCCACTGTTGTTCTCTTTCCATCTTACTACACTCTCTCAAGTAGTTAACAACCCATTTAAAGAGATAAGATGTGAGCATAGGAAAACCAGATCAATATATGAATTTAGCTCAGATCCAAGAAAGAGTTAAAAATTGAGCTCTACCTGAGAGAAGAGTTCCTTGTGTTGTTGCCCTAAGGGACTTGTACAAGTCTCTACTCAACCTCCTTTCTCTTTTCCTTGTTTTTTTTTTTTTCCTTTTTTGGAAGGCAATTGGAGTTAAGTGACTTGCCCAAGGTTACACGGTTAGTTTGTGTGTGTGTGTGTGTGTGTGTGTGTGTGTGTGAAGTGTCTGAGGCTGGATTTGAACTCAGGTCTTCCTGACTCCAGGGCTGGTGCTCTATTCACTGTGCCATCTAGCCTCTCCTCTCTTTCTTTTAAAATTTTATTCCAAATTTCTTTTTGGAAGCATTTATCATCTCTCTCCCACTCTCCCACCCAATGAACAATTTTTAGAGAAAGAAAAAGCCTTCATAACAAATATGCATAGTTCAGCAAAACAATTCCAGCACTGACCATATCCAAAAATGTATGTCTCATTTTACATTTTAAGCCTTTCACCTCTTTGGCAGGTGGCAGGTACTTTATCTTCAGTCCTTCTAGCCCTGTGGTCTATCATTGCATTGATCAGAATTTTTAAGTATTAAAAAAAATTTGTCTAATGTTATATGTTATTTTCTTAGTTATACTCATTTCATTCTGCATGACTTCATAGTCTATTTTGCTTCCACCTTAGTTTCTAGTTTTCAGTTTCTACCAAAAGAGATACTATAAATATTTTTGTAAATATATTTCTTTTTCCTCTTTAATATTATATGTAATTTTTGCTAGTCTGATGGGTAGATGGGTATGAGGTGAAGGTTCAGAGTTGCTTTAATTTGCATTTCTCTGATAGTAATTTGGAGGGCATTTTTTCATATGGTAGTTGATAGCTTAGATTTCTTCCTTTGAAAATTGCCTGTTTGGCAATTTTCAGAGGTAGAAATTAAAGATATCTTTAAGCATATGGAAAAATGCCCTAAATCACTATTGATTCAAGAAATGCAAATCAAAACGACTTTGAAGTACCACACCTCACCAGTCAGATTGGCTAAGATGACAAAATAGGAAAATGACAAGTGCTGGAGAGGATGTGGAAAAAGTGGGACTCTAATGCATTGTTGATGGAGCTGTGAATTGATACAACCATTCTGGAGGGCAATCTG
>CM053598.1:119232981-119281936 GCA_028646575.1 Pseudocheirus occidentalis
TACAAAAATATTTATTGCAGCTCTCTTTGTGGTGGCAAAAAGCTGGAAACTTAGGGGATGCCCATCAATTGGGGAGTGGCTGAACAAGTTACGGTATATGAATGTAATGTAATACTATTGTGCTATAAGAAATGGGAAGGAGATGGACTTCATAATTACCTGGAGAGGCTTATACAAATTGATCCTACGTAAGAAGAGCAGAGCTAGGAAAAATTTGTACACAGTCACAGATACATCATATGTGTGACGACCAACCTTGACAAACTGGACTCTTCTCAGCAACGCAGTTAAAAGACAGCTCTATAAGTCTCAGAATGGAAGGAGATATCTACACTCAGAGAAAGATCTAGAAAGACCAGAGTTTAAATGGAGACTGAAGCAACACATGCTGTTGTTCTTTTCCATGTTTGGTTTTGTTTCTTTTCTTTTTTTCTTTCCCATTATTTGCTCCATTGGTTATAACACTTCTACACAACCAGACTATTGTACAATGTGAAATTATTTGCAGATTCATACATGATGGTATACCACCATGGGGGGAGAGGAGAAGGGAGGGGAAAAAATATAAAACTCAAGTGATTCTGTAACTGAATCTTGTAAACTAAAAGTAAATAAAGTGAAAAAAAAAGAAAGAAAATTGCTTGTTCAAGGCAGTTTTCAGATAAAAAAAATCAAATTTATCTATAGTAATATGAAAAAAATACTCTAAATCACTAGAGAAATGTAAATTAAAACAGTTGAGATACCACTTCACACCTATCAGATTAGCTATCACTAACAGGACAGAAAAAGGGAAATGACAAATGTTGGAAGAGATGTAGAAAAATTGGGACATTAATGCACTGTTGGTGGAGTTTAGACTGATCCAACTATTCTGGAAAGCAATTTGGAACTATGTACAAAGGGCTACAAAACTGTGCAAACCTTTTGACCCAGTAATACTACAACTAGGGCTGTATCCTGAAGGAATTTTTTTAAAAGGAAAAGGACCATCTGTACAAAAATAAAGTATGTCTTTGGGTGGTGGCAAAGAATTGGAAATTGAAGGGATTTCCATCAATTGGAGAATGGCTGAACAAGTTGTGGGACATGATTATGATAAAATACTATTGTGCCATAAGGAATGATAGCAAGATGATTTCAGAAAAACCTAGAATTACTTGAACTGATGCAAAGAAAAGTGAATAGACCAGGAGAACAGTATACACAATAACAGTAGTATTGTATGATGATCAACTGTGAATGATTTAGCTGTTCTCAACAATATAAAAATCCAAGACAATTCCAAAGGACTTAGGATGAAAAAGGCTATCCACCCCGAGAAAGAACTGATGGAGTCAAGGCAGATTAAAGCATATTTTCTACTTTTTAAGTAAAATTTTTTGTTTGTTTTCTTTCACAACATGACTAATATGGAAGTGTGTTTTGCATGATTGCACATATATAACCTATAACTGCTTACCATGGCAGGGGGTGGAAGAGAAGGAAAGAAAGAACTTAAAACTCAAAACTTTAAAAACTGAATGTTAAAAATTGTTTTTACATGTTATTGGAAAAAATAATTTAAAAAAAAGAAAATTTTCCTGTTCATATCCTTTGACCATTTATATGCTGGGGAATGGCTCTTATAAATTGGTCTATAAATTGGCTCTTATAAAATAGTCTTATAAATTTAAATCAGTTTCTTATATATCTTGGCTATGAGCTCTTTATCAGAGAAACTTGCTGTAAAGATCCCTCCTCCCCCCTCCCATTACTGTTTCTCTTCTAATTTTAACTAGCTTTTTTTGGTACAGAATATTTTAAATTTCATATAATCACAATTGTCTATTTTATCTTATGTGATGTTCTTTATCACTTGTTTAGCCATGAACTCTTCCCCTTTCCATAGATCTGAAAGGTAATTTCTTCCTTGCTCCTCTAATTTGTTTATTATGTCATCCTTTACATCTAAGTCATGTAACCATTTAGAGCTTACCTTGGTATATGGCATGAGATTTTGGTCTATGCCTAATTTCTATCAAATGCTTTCCAGTTTTTGTGAAATAGTGAGTACTGATCCCAGTAACTACAGTCTGTTTTTCAATCACTGTGGAACTTTGTTCATTTTCTTCTGTATGTTGGATATCAAGTTCAACTGATCAACTTATTTTTTAACCAGAACCAAATATTTTGATTAGTGCTATGTATTATAATTTGACATCTGCTATTGAAATGCCCCATTCCTTCCTAATTATTCTTGATGTTGTTGATGTTCTTAACCTTTTGTTTGTCCATAGGAATTTTTTTCTAGCTCTTTTAAATTCTTTGGTTGTTTTATAGGTATGGTTATCAATTAATCAGTAAACATTTATTAAGCATCAGTACTATGTGCTAGGTCTGTTAAGTACTGGAAAAAAGAAGCAAAAGACAGTCCCTAACCTCAAGGACTTTATAGTCTAATGAGAGAAAGAGTATGTAAACAAATATATACAAAACAAGTTATGCACAGGATATATAGGAAATGATTAAAAGAGGGAAGCATGGAATTAAGAGGGGTTAGAGAAGGCTTCCTTTAGAAAGTGGGAATTTATTTAAGCAAAGGAAATCAATAGTTGGAAGGGAGGAACATTCCAAGCATAAGGGATGTTCAGAGAAAATGCCAGGAGCCAAAAGGGAGTGTCTTGATTGTGGAACAGCCAGAAGCCCCAGGATTGAATACATAAATTGATTTAGGTAGTATTGTGATTTTCATTATATTCATTCAACCTGGTCATGAGAAATTAATATTTTCCAGTTATTTTAAGTCTATATGTCTGCAAAAAGTGTTATTGAATTCAATAACATTCCTAGATATATCTTGGTAGATACACTTCCAAATAGTTTATAATTCCTGTAGTTATTTTCCTTTTTAAATTTTTCCTTTTTTTTTTTTTTGGAGGGCAATTGGGGTTAAGTGACTTGCCCAAAGTCACATCACTAGTTTTTGTGTTACATGTCTGAGGTCAGATTTGAACTCAGGTCCTCCTGACTCCAGGGTCGGTGCTCTATTCACTGCACCACCTAGCCACCCTACCTGTAGTTATTTTGAATGGAATTTTTCTTTATAGCACTTCTTGCTGGAGCTTATTCATAATATATAGAAGTGCTAATGATTTATGTGATTTGTTTTATATCTCAACTGTTTCAATTGATTTTTTGTTGACTCTTTAGGGTTTTCTAAGTAAATTGTCCTATCTTTAAAAAGCAGTAAATTTGTTTCCTTGGTTTTCCTGTTCTCAGTCCTTCATTTTTACTTTCTTGCTAGCTATAATTATCATTTCTGGGACGATATTAAACAATGAAAGTGATCACGGGAAGTAAAAAGGGGAGAAGGAACCAGCATTTATTAAACTACTATATGCCAGACTCTGTGCTAAGAGCTTTTCACATATTATCTCATTTGATCTTCATAACAACCCTTTGAGGTAGGTGTTATTTGATCCTCATGTTACAGTTGAGGAAACTGAGGCAGTCTGTTAAAGTGGCTTGTCTGTGTTCCAAGAGCTAGTGTCTGATGCTGCATTTAAACTTAGGAGCTCTTGACTGCAGGCCCAGCGCTCTATGCACTGCACTACCTAGGGTATTTATAATACTGCTTTATTCCCTAGCTTACTGAAAAGGCCTCAAATTTTCTCCATTAATTGTATTTTTCCTCTTGGTTTGTAGATAAATATTATTTACTATGTTAAGAAAAGGTACATTTATTCTTATGCTTTCTAGTTTGTTTTTTTAAAAACAAACAAATATTAGGTTTTGTTAAGTTTTTCCAGCATCTATTAATATAATTATTAGGTTTTATTATTTGCATTACTTTTACATGATTTGTTATATTTTTAGTTTTCCTTTTGTTGAACCAATCCTACATTTCTGGTAAAAATCCAGTCTGTGTGTGATGGAATGCTACTGTTCTACAAGAAATGATGAGCTGACCCCTATGCCAGCCACATCCCTCTCAGCAAAAAAAACAAAGCCCTAACCCTCTCCTCTGCTACTTTTCTGCTATAAATCTTCTACTTTAAGGGTTCTTTTCCCTCCTGCTCTCAAAGTCCCTCACATCATCCTTAATTCCCTCCTTATCTTCAGTCTCAGACGTCCCTTCTGCTAGCTCAGGTCAGCCCCTCCCCTTAAAAACATTCTTTCCCACTTATTCAAGGAGTTTACTCCTTTTTATCATTATCTTTCTCATCTTCAAAACCTCCTTATCTTCTGGCTCCTTCCCAAAGACAAAACAAAACACCTTTCACTTGTCCATGCTGTTCCTTGAGGCTGTTGTTCTAAGGGCATGTTCTTCTCTCACCTTCAGCTCCCACACATTTCTCAGTCCCTGGAAGTCTGACTTTTTAGATTATCCATGATCTCTTAACTGCTAAATCTGGTGGCCTTTTCTTAATTCTTTACCTTGACTTTTATGAAGCTTTAGACAATTGCTAGCCATTTCTGCTTCTTGATTTTTTTTTTTTTCAGCAGGGAGGGCAGGGCAATCGGGGGTTAAGTGACTTGCCCAGGTTCACAGGGCCAGTAAGTGTTAAGTGTCTGAGGGGGGATTTGAACTCAGGTCCTCCTGACTCCAGGGCTGGTGCTCTATGAATTTTTTTTTAATGATACTGCTCCCTCTTGGTTCTTTTCCTATCAATTAATAAGCATTTATTAAGGGCCTACTATGTGCCTAGGCACTTTACTAGGTACTGGAGATACTACACCAAAGCATGAAATAATCTCTGCTCACCAAGAATTTACATTGTAATGGAGGATACAAGAACATATAGAAATATATATATATATAATATATATATATACACACATACACATATATATGTGTGTGTGTTTACACACACACACACACACACACACACACACACACAATGCATTTAATACTAGATAGTTTGGAAGGGAGGGTCCTGGCAGTTGAGGAAACCAGAAAAGGCTTCATTAAGCAGATGGGGTTAAAAGAAGAAAGGGACTCTAGGAGGTGGAGGGAAGGAAGGAGGGAGGGAATGCATTTTAGGTATGGGATGGGGGCGGGGTGACCACTGCTAGAAGATGGAGTGCTTGTGTTTGAGAAACAGGAAGAAAGCTGAGATCACAGAGTAAACAAGAGGAGTAATACCCAAAGAGGTTAAGAACACCTGGCTTTGGGGCCAGGTTGTGAAATGGCTTTCCTCAATTTCTTTTACTGAATCTTCATCCATTTTCTGTCCTCTAACTATTGGTGGCCTCCCACCCCCCAAGTCCCTCTGCTTCATTCACTGTATTCTCTCCTGTAGTGATCTTGATGGGGATGGGATTTGAATCCCCAAAAGGAAAAGACCATTTTTGGGATCTGGACCCCCAAAAGGAAAAGCCCCTGGACTTTTCCTCATGGCTCAAGTCCCTAGCGTTCACCTGGGGAAATTGACCTTTCTCAATTAATTAACTACCCTTTCCATGTCTGCATCTGGCTCCACCCTAGACCACCACTCCCTTAATTCCATCTAGACCCCTTCTCTGTTCTCTCTATCTCCTTTATAAAAAAGATCCATCTTGCCTCCATGAAAGTGCTCAGATTCCTGGAGTGTAGCAAATGCTTAGATTCCTTAGGAGTCTGACCAATATGGCAGATTTTTAGGGTCAGGCCCACCTTCTCTTGGTATCCTAATAAATCTTATCTTTGGCTGAAAGAAAGCTTGGGTCGAATTCATTTGGACAGGACTCACATGAATTTTGGGGTCCTGGTACCCCTAAATCTCAACAATCTCATCAGCTCCCTAGGGTCCAGTTATTATCTTTTTGCAGGTGACATGTACATGTATATGTGTACATATATGTATACACACATATAATATGTCTCCCAAATCTCTTTCCTGAGTGCCATATTGCCAAATGCATGCTCTGCTAGATACCTTGACATGGATGTTCCATATGGAACTCTTCCATCCCCATTCCCTCCCCCCCAAAATGTGTTCTTTCAAACTTTCCTCTTTGTGGTGATGGCACCACTATTCTTCCCCTGTCCTAGGTCTGCAGCCTCAGAGTCATCCCTTTCCCTCATCCCCTATATGTTACCATTTGTTAAGTCTCGTTAATTCTATCTTTGCAGTATCTCTCACATCCAGTCTGTTCTCTCTACTTATTCAGCCACCACACTAGGTTTTTATCATTTCTCACAAGAACCTCCTGACCAGTATCCCTGATTCCAATTTCTCCATTTTCTAATCCATCCTGTTTAACTGCCAAAATAATTTACCAAAAGCATAGGTTTCCTTTAACATTTTTCAGTGGTTTCCAATTGTATTTGTATAAAATACAAACCCCTCATTTAAAGCCCTCCACCACTTTCCTTCAACCCAGCTTTCCAGATTTAATTCTTTTTCATAGCCTCTGTTGTTACAGCTAAACTGTTCTGCTAGCTTTTCCCTTAATTAGGCATTACAGCTCTCACATTAGTTCATTTGAATAAGCCATGCCATGGACCCTACTCCCACCCCATGCACTTCCTCCACACCCCACCCATAGTGCCACTTCTCAGAATGTGGATCTGAACTCGCTGGTGACTCCTCCATCAGAAGCCTTTCCTGATTTCTCCAGGTGTCTCCTTCCTCAGATTACCTTGTATTTATTCACTGATGTACATGTTATATATTTCCCACAGAATTATAAACTCCTTGATGGTAGCTATTGTATCCTGTTTTCAACTTTCTAACCCTAAGCCCCCAAGCACTGCTTTTCACATGGTAGGGGGAGGGAAGGAAATAAGCATTTATGTAGGGTGATGGTGCCACAATCTTTACCTATTTATCTTAACCCTTACAACAGCCAAGAAAGTAGGTGCTGTTATTATCCCCATCTTACAGTTGAGGAAACTGAGGCAAACAGATTAAGTGACTTGTCCAGGGTCACTCAGGAAGTGTCTGAGGCCAGATTTGACATAAAAACATCCTGACTCCAGGACCAGCGCTTTATTTACTGCACCACTTAGATGCCCCACATTTAATAAATGTTAATAAATGTTGGTTAAGTTGTTAAGTTCTCTTAGGTAACTCTCAGAGGGCAGGGTAGAGTTTATTTGACTTATTAAGGCAGTACACATAGAGCTAGGGGTTAGTGAATGCCCGGGAAGGAAGGAAACAAGCCTCTCTGTAGCCTCTCCAAGGTGCCAGGTGCTGTGCTAAGTGCTTTATGGGTATTATCTTCTTGGATCCTCACTCCTTCCCACAAGTAGAGGGAGCAAAGGAAACAAGCATCTAAGTGCCAGGCACTGTGCCAAGCGCTTTACAAATATTATCTTGTTTAATCCTTACAACAGCTGAAGGAGGTAGATGCTACTCTCCCATTTTACAGTTGAGGAAACTGAGGCAGACATTGGTCAAATGACTTGCCCAGTAGCATATAAATAATAAGTATCTGAGGATGGATTTTAGGTCTTCCTGGTCCCAGGCCCAGAACTCTATCCACTGCACCAGTTAGCTTCCTGATGAAGAAGGTGATCACTCCTTAGAGGAGCCACTAGTATAGTGGAAACAGAAAATGTAAGTATTCTTTTAAATGAGTAGTTATTATTTTCTCCATCACATAAGTTTAGCCAACCAATAAAACATTACCTAAAACCCTGATTTGTGGTGTGTGTCAATTTTTGAGGTATCAATGATGACACTGAAAATTTAGAAATCTTCCTTCCTAAGATCCTGCAGGAGATGACTCCAGCACACCCTTGTCTCACAGCCTCCATTCTTTCATCTGGAAAGTAAGAGGATGGAACTAGAGGATGTCTAAGATTTCTTCCAGCTTTAAAGTTTAAAATGATCATAAATAACATGATACTTTGTGGGAGGAGGAGACACCACAGGGCAAGCAGGCCACAGAAAGACCTAGAACAAGCTCACTTTAGAAGAGCAAACCCCAAGGGAAAATTGGTCACTTTTGCTCTAAGCACTCTTGGGCAGTAGAGGGCTCCATATCCTCACTGTCTTTCCATAATTGAAAAGCCAGAAGGAAAGGGCTGGGGATAGGATATGTCCTCAGACACTAGACCCTTTGTCGCCATTGTGTTGATGTCCTGATCCAATAGAATGGCTACCCTTATTTTAGTGCTTGGTTTAAACTTCTTGGTTGTGATACTAGGAAAATGAACCACAGGTGAGAAAAATGGAGGCTCAGAAATGGACAGGGACCTGCACAGGATTTGGGGAAATTCTAGACTGGAAACCATTTCTTATATCCCTCTCTTTACCCTCAACCCTCTCTTTATTTCTTTGGGGCTCACTAGTAAATAGAAGTGATCTTTTCTCTCTAAGCCACTTCTTCCCCACTTCCCTCTCAGCAGAGGACTTTACCTTACACTTGACCAAGAAAATTCATTCTATAGTGAGCTCACTCCTTTCCTGAATTTTAGGTAGCCAGAAAAGGAGAGGCATGCGAGGAGTTAAGAACAACGTGAACAATACACAGAAGCAGCGAAGGGTACAAAATGTTTTAGGATCAGTAGAATAGCCTGGATAAATGGGAAAGTTTAGTAGGATATAAGATTTGGAAGGAAGATGAAAGTAATATTGTGGAAGGGCTGAAAACTTTAGACAGTAGGAAAAGTCACTGAAATTTTTTCAGAAGAGAAATGGTGGGTAGTGTTTTAGAAAAATTAATCTCCCCCCCAAAAAATAAAAAAAAATTAATCTGGTGGAAGTGTGCAGGATGGATTGGAATAGTCTGTAGGGCCATGATTTAGAAGGATAGAAATGTGGCCCAAAGTAAAGTCTTGGCAGAAAACTCTAGTGAGTCTTGATTTCCTTCTTCCCTGGGCTATTTTTTTCTATTTCATCTCTGAGAGTCAGTTTTCTTTCTTTTTTTGCTTTTTATTTTGGAGGGGGGAAGGCATGGCAATTGGGGTTAAGTGACTTGCCCAAGGTCACATGGCTAGTTAAGTGTTAAGTGTCTGAGGCCGTCCTCCTGACTCCAGAGCCAGCGCACTATTCATTGTGCCATCTAGCTGCCCGTGAGAGTCAGTTTTTAGGAAAGAAACCTTTCTCCAGCTACCTATAGTCACTAGCTGGTCTAGACTAATCCGGAATATGAACCAAGATTCTGGAGGATAGAAGAGCAAAAGAATTTATTAGTTCCCTAGGAAGACAATGTAAATGGGAGAAAGACTTGGGCCACTAAGAATCCTTTGTAATTAACTCCTTTTGTTCTTTCTCTACTTGTTCCTTACCTGGAATATCACCAGTACAGGTTTGGGTATTCCATGTATTCTTGGGTAAATCATTTCACTTTTCCTTGTAAGATGTATAACTAGTAAAATGAGAATAATGATAGTCACTCCCATGCATAGTCTTTCTCTTTTCATCAACTCCTGCCCTCATACTAGGAGACAACAGACATATTGATGCTCACTGAAATACCCTAACCTCCTAGTTCTTCAGTTTGTGCATTTCCCACGACCTCCACCTATCCTCAGCCACACACAGAAATGGTCATACCCTTAAGCTTCCCATCACCCGTGTCACACTTTCATGTTCACGAACTCTGAAATTCCTTTATCTGATCATAATCTTGTCATTCTACCTCTTCCTCTGCCTTGCAACTCTTAACCCTATTCTTCATTCAAGCCGTTCACCACCCCTCGCAGTTCTCTCCCAGGACATTACCTCTGTACTGGCTACACTCTACTCCCTTCCCCGTGGTGATCTTTTGGTGAATCAATTCAACTCTTCACTGTCCTCTTTTCTTGAGGGCCTTTCCACCAAATCCTGTTGAAGATCTCATGCTATCAAGCATCAGCCTTGATCTCCTTTTTCCCCTGGACCATCAGGCACTTTCATTCCTGCTCACGCACTACTAAACCAAACTGGAGAAAATCATGAGCTGTGCTGACCTTTTCTGCTACAATTATATTACATAATCTCAACTGGTCCCTCACTGCAGCAAGGCAGTCCTTTTAAAATTGATTCACTACCCCACTTAACATAGTACCTTTTCCAAACCTTTCCATTTCTTCTCAGAGCTCCCATGGTCACTGCCTCCTGCTACACTATAGCCTCTCAGTTGAGAACATTGACTCCCATTTCACTGAAAAAAAAAAATGGAAGCTACTCCCCAGAGCTTCTACTTTTCCCCTTCTCTTTACCTCGCATTACTTAGAAGTCTTCTACTGCTATCTCCTCCTTTACCGCTATCTCATGTGAAGAGATGGCCCTTCTTGTCAAGGCCAAATACCTTTGATCATTCGTCAAAGAACGGTCCCATTCTTTCCCATCTTTTCCAGAAACTACCATCTCTATTATCTCTACTCTTTCACTATTCTTCAATCTCTGTCTACTGGCTGTACCTCAGCAGCCTACAGACACGGCCATACCTTCCTGAAGCACAAGTGTGACCATGTTACACACACACACACACACACACACACACACACCCCTACCCCATTTGCTAAATTACAACGTTCCCTATTCTAAGATCAAATATAAAATCTTCTATTTGACTTTTAAAATCATTAAAAACCTGGCCCCAACTACCTTTCTAAACTTCTTAACACCTTACTCTACTCCATGTACTGTAAGATCCAGTGATACTGGCTTCCTTCCTCTTATAAGACACCCCATCTCCTGACTCTAGGAATTTTCACCAGCTTTCCCCTATGTTGGGATTTTCTGCTTCTTTTCTGCCTCCTGGGTTTCATCCCCTACAAGAAGCCTTTCCTAATTCACCTAAATGTTAGGGCTTTGCCTCTAAGTTTATGTCCAGTTTTCCTCTGTATATCTTGTTTTATGTACGTGTTTGTAGGTTTCTTTTCCCCCTTTGACCATTAGCTCCTCGAGAGGAAAAATTGTTTTTTTACTTTTCTTTGTATCCACAGCTCGTAGCACAGAGTAGGTATTTAAAAAATGTTTATTGACTTTTTTACCTGGTGTTTTATGGCTTACAAGGCCTTTTCCTTACAACAGATCTGAGAGTTGAGTCATGCACATGTTATCAGTTTTATAGGTGAGGAAATTGAGGTTCAGATGGATTATTTCTCCCCCATGTTCACATAGCTAGTAATACTGAACTTTCTCACCCAGGCTTTTTAATTCCAAATCCAAGAGTCTTTCCACTAAATCATACTACAGTCAAGCTATGAAGATCCTATGTATCAAAGCTTTGTGGGCATGGTCTTACCTCCTTCTCTCATTGTCTTCTTCATAGTACCAGGTTATAAGACCTTATGAACACAGGTTTAAAGCTAAAAGGAACATTAGAAAACATCTAGTCTAACTTACTCATTTTTACAAATGAGGAAAGTGACATGCAGGGAGAGGGTGCCCAAAGTCATACAAGGTGGTAAATGGCTAAGCTTCCATGACTTTTGTCTTTAAATCTAAGTTCCTTTGGGTGCAACCTTTTGCCTCTCTTCAGTGTAGACAAAGGCTACTCTATTACAGATATGAAGATCAATTAAAATACTCAAATGGATCTATAAATAACATAGGAATTTCCTCCACTGATAACAACTGCAGCCCTTCCATGTCTACCTGTTCTTGTACATGTCCTCTCAAAAGTTTGCTATAGTGAGTCCACCTACAACTTCCTCACTTTTTGCTAATATTTCTAGGGTACCAATGGAGTGCTTGGCTCCCCACCAATTATCCCTTTTTCTATGTGACCAGTATACTTTTTCTTCCTATCATATAGATCTCTGATATTTTTTTTTACTCCTTTTCTTCTTCAAGGTTCCTTGTTGGTTATTTGTTCTAACAAACAGATTCTAGCTATTTATACCCACCATGTTCTACTTCATTGTTTTCTGTGTAACATTCATTTTTAGTCCTTTGGAGTCAGTTATATTCTGTGCCTTGATGTTACCATATAGCAACATCAGCAGAATGTTAGTATTGAAAATAAGGACCTTTGCTTTCATTGGAAGCTTGTAAAGTAGCCTGGCAATGTTCCAGTCCATCCTCCTTCTGTTCAGCTCTGGTCCCAGTTTGTTAAGCTATACTGTCCAATTTACATACTGTTGGACAGGCTCTGTAGGGTGTCCATCCAAATGCATGTTGAAATCTGGACAACAGACATTTCTTTATCCACTTAGCTTTTCCTATGTGTATGGACAGTTCAAACTCTGAGTGAGTACAGATATCTTCCAGAAAGCTCTAAAATGTTAGCACATTTTTGTCTTGATGTAGTTAGTACAATGTCATCGACTTACATGAACATCTGGAGAACCTCATCACCCACAGGGAATCCCTCTTCAACCTAGACCACACTGGGTTTCTTCTGTCACAGCGGTATTCATCACAATGGCATTTGCCATACATTTCCCAGTTTTATAATTTCTCTTATGTTTATTATTAGAGGGTCATTGAAAAGTGTTATTTCTGTTTTGTCTTCCAAGGAATCTTGAATGATTTTGATATATGGAAGGGAGATGCATACTGTAAGAACCTGTTGAGATGGTATCAAATGAAATTTTTTTGTAATCAGATAATAAACAGTGGGATTTTATATTCTCTACATCTTTCAGGCATCTGGTGAAATAATAACAGCTAATATTTATACACTGCCTACTGTGTGCCAGCTATGATGCTAAACACTTTTCTAATGTTATCTTTTATGATTCTCACAAACCTTCAAAAGAGATGCTATTATTCCCATTTTACAGATGAGGAAATGGAGGCAAAGAGAAGTTATATCTCTGAGGTACCACCTCACACCTATCAAAGTGGTTAACATGATAAAAAAAGTAAAATGTTGGATGCTAGAAGGGATGTGGGAAAACTGGGACACTAATGCACCGCTGGTAGAGTTGTGAAGTGATCCAACCATTCTGGAGGGCAATTTGGAACTGTGTCCAAAGGGTTATAAAACTGTGCATACTCTTTGATCCAGCAATACCATTGCTAGTTCTCTATCCCAAAGACATTCAGAAAAAGGGAAAATGACCTATGTGTACAAAAATATTTATAGCGGCTCTTTTTGTGGTGGCTAAGAATTGGAAATCAAAGGGATGCCTATCAATTATGGAATGGCAAAATAATGTAATGGAATATTATTGTGGTAAGAAAGGACAAGCAGGATGATTCCAGAAAAAAGAAAGACTTACACGAACTGATACACAGTGAATAGAACCAGAACACTGTAAACAATAACAGCAATATTATTGAAGAACTATGAATGACTTAGCTATTCTCAGCAATACAATCCCAAAGGACTAATGATGAAGCATCCTAACTGCCTCCAGAGAAAAAAAACTGATATTGACTGAATACAGAATGAAGCACGCTATTTTTCGCTTTTCTTTTTTTTTTGAGTCTACATGTACAAAATGACTAACATAGAAATGTTTTGCATAATTGCACATGTATAACCATCTTACTTACCATCTCAGGGAAGGAGGCAGGGAGAAATAGAATTTGGAACTCAAAACTTTAAATAATTTTTTTTTTAAAGAGAAGTTAAATGACTTGTCCAGGGCCTCACAGTTTGAGGCTGGATTTGGCCTTAAGTATCTTCCCAAATCTAGGCCCAGTGCTATGTCTCCTGTGCCACTTAGCTGCCCTATGATAATGGGCAAATCATATAGATGTAGTCCATTGTTGAATATAGCTGAAAAAGATTTCCTTTCTAATAACCTTAACAATGCTCTCAATTCATGTAATTCTTCTTCTTCTTCTTCTTCTTCTTCTTCTTCTTCTTCTTCTTCTTCTTCTTCTTCTTCTTCTTTTTGGAGGGCAATTGGGGTTAAGTGATTTGCCCAAAGTCACATGGCTAGTTTTTGTGTCAAGTGTCTGAGGCTGGATTTGAACTCAGGTCCTCCTGACTCCAGAGCAGGTGCTCTATTCACTGCACCACCTACCCGCCCTTTAGGTTATTCTTATAAAGATTTCTGTGTAGGTGGAAGTTTAGGCATATAGGTGGTTGTTGATATTCTTCAGTCACCTTTTTTTCATTTATGTCTGAAATTTTTTCCCCTGCTTTTCACGACTTCTTCAGATACCTTGGATATCAGTCCTTCAACAGCCTCATAACTGTATCACTTCTAGCAGCGATGTTCTCTGCATGTTGCACCTGATCCAATCCAGTTGTTTCCCCCCCACCCCCATTTGTTCTCTTTAGTACCATTTCCGCCTCTATAAGCACATCCAAAACTGTGCTATTAGGGTCCAAATGTAGCGGTTCCACCGTCCACTGTCCAGAAAAGAATTGCTTAAATGGTTGTGCAAATCTTTTCCTTTTGCCCTTTTTTGTAGCCCTCCTTGTTTTTATCCTCCAATACCCTTACAATGACATTAATTAGTTGACTATCTTGCCATGTTTTCTTTAAACTAGTTTTACCCTCTACTATTCATCATTATCAGACAATACTGCTCATCGTTATCCACCATTCTTCTGTGTAAGATCTGACAAACAGGTTAAGAGGATGACCCCGGGCTGTCTTTGGCAGCCATTTCTCTCCATTCATAAAGCAGATGCTTGTTGACCAAAGCATTTCCTCAGTACTTTTGGACTCCTTGGCATGGCAGTTAATTTATGCTAATAAGCTTAACCAAGGCCAAGATTACGCCAATGTCGTTTTTGTTGTTTCTTTCCCATTTTTGATATTTAGTTACTTGCTTAAAAAGCTCAGGGTTGTTTAATTTGTACTTTGTATCTTGTTCTCATTGTGTTCTCTTTCCTTCCTAATCTCTCCCTCTTAGAAACCCTGGCTCCCTTTAAGGCTCCATTCGAGCACTGCCATCTTCTGCAAGCAGCCTTTCCTGGCCCTCCTTTCTGCCTCCCCCAGCTGCGGGTATTCTGTGATCCCATCCTATTTTATAGGAATCATAAAACCATCTAGTTCAGAGGGTTGTTAAGAGGATCAAATGGGATGTTTGTAAGTCATTATATACATTTGAACATTCATTATTATTGTTTCATAAGATTATCTTCTATCTAGTCTTTTTATCATGTATGTTCTGATTTATTAATTTTTGAGGGGAAGGCAATCAGGGTTAAGTGACTTGTCTAGGGAGTCACACAGTTATTAAGTGTCTGAGGCTGGATTTGAACTCCGGTCTTCCTGATTCAAAGTCTGGCACTCTATCCACTGTGCCATGTAGCTCCCTAGGAAGTATACTAGGTTCACATTCCATCCTATATACTTAACTAGTTACATGATCATGGGCAAGTCTTCTCTCTTCTCTCAGCCTCAGTTCCCTCATCTGTAAAATTAGGGAGTTTGGACTTAATTATCTCTAAAGTCCCTTCCAATTCTAAATCTATGACCCTATCTCACTTCATAGGAATAACAGAGGCACTTACCTCTGACGGCTGCCATGAAGATCAGATGGAATATTTGCCAAGTACTGTATACATCTGAGTTATTGCTATCATTATCCCTGGATTTTTATTTTTTTCTTATCCCTACAGATGATGTCTACTGTTGGAAAACCATCACAGCTAAGCATGAAGAAGCTTATCAGCAGTAGGCTGGCCACTAGGTGATGGCTTTTCTTGGGCCATGACAAGCCATGAAACAAATAAAACTAGAAAATTGCCTTTTGAGCCCTACACAGCCAGATAACTTCTGCTTCCACAGTTGTTTTTTTTTTGTTGGTCTAGATATATTATTTTCATTGTTGGGTGGAGCTTTCTGGAAAGGAAACTCCCTCTACAAAATGCAGACTGGCAGCTGTTCCACAATTTTATATAGTGTTTAAGAGCTGCCTGGGGTGCTAAGACATTAGGTGATTTGCTCAGGGTTAGACATACAGCATGGACAGGTCATCAGAGATGGGATTTGAACCCAAGTCTTTCAGACTCTAGGCAAGCTTCTTGTCTTATGTGCCACAATGTCTCTGTTGGTGAAGTGGGAGAGAAAGGGAGAATCACACAGTTTTTAGATCTATAAACATTAGTTTTAAGTGTGCATACAACAAATGTGAGATCCTTGCCCAATGAGTAAACTATTCCTATTAAATCAACAAATCTTAATAAAAGATCTGACATTTTTACTACAAATGAATCTTAAAGAGGTAAGGAAGCTGTACTTAGGGGCAGCTAGGTGGTGCAGTGAGTAGAGCACCAGCCCTGGAGTCAGGAGCACCTGAGTTCAAATCTGGCCTCAGACACTTAACACAAAAGCTAGCCATGTGACCTTGGACAAGTCACTTAACCCCAACTGCCCTCCAAAAAGCAAATTATATATATAAAGTGAGGCATAGAACATGGAAACATTTATTGCCCAAAGGTGTCTGCCACTGTCATTGCAGATATCTGGTACGTAGTCCAAATGGAAGGATTCCCTTTCCTTGAAAAGCCTTCAGATGTTCCTGTTTGTGGCTGACATTGCATCAAGCCCTGGAACATGGCAGAGCTTCTAAATGAGCTCTATTATTACTTACTTTCCTCTCCTGGCTCTGCTTCTGACTCCGGATTTCACCATCATGCCACAGCTTCCTTCTCATTCTAGAAATTCATTTAGCACCTGTGGGCTCATCCTGGCTGCCACCTTCTCACTGCAGGAGGGTCCACGACAGCCATCCTTCTTTGCTCTCCTCAATCTTCTGTTTCTCCGGACCATTCCCCTCATCATGACTTGCTACTATTCTCCCACTCCCCACTTTTCAGCTCCCATTTATGTACTGTCTTCCCCCATTAGAGGGTAAACTTCTTGAGGGCAGAGACTGCCTTTCTTTTAGCCTCAGTCTGTATTGGGTGATAAGTACAGTACTTCATGTAGGCTTGTTACCTCATTCTGAAGAGTTTGGTTGGCCTTATAATAACCCAGGTATGAAAAACCACGTGGATGAATTTTTAGATCCTAGCTTTACAGCTGAAAGGAACCTTAGAGACCACCTTGTCGAAATCTCTTTGTACAGATAAGGAAACTGAGGCCCAGAAAGATTAAATGACTTGGCCAAGGTCACACAGCACTGGTAGTAAGTGGCAAAGCTAGGATTCAAACCCAAGTCCTATGACACCCTTTCTTCTGTGTTAATCTGCCTCCTTAAGAATGACTATTGTCCAGTCAATCTATAATATTTAGGTTAACGTCTGTTGCCTTGGTCAGATAGTGCATATATCTTGGAAAGGCACTGCAGGTGAGTAGTGAGCTGGACTCAAAATTGAACAGGAGAAAGACAGTGGACTGAATTGTATGTGGGAAATTATGCATCACTTTCAATCATTCTGAGCTGCTTCCTGAAACAAAAGCCCATCTTAAAAAAAAAACAATAGTCATGCCAATGCAAGCAGGAAAGCTTTAAATAAACTACAAGTGGATCTTAGCATATATTTAAAAAGAAAAGTGAATTGCAGAGACCTGCAGTTTCATAATCCCCTTTTTGCTTTACTATGTCTATGCCTATTCTGTTTGCTGTTTGTTAAGGTCAGAATAAAAATTAAAATTATTAAAAAATCCCCAACACAATGGTGTTACCATGTGACTCAATCATGGATCACAATCTCTAAAGAATGAAAACTGTAGTTGAAACAAAGGAAGCTGCATTGTGGGTATGAATAGACCGCAGAAGATAATCTAAGGGAATAACTGTAAATGACGTGGCATAAAAGACTTTTTATTGAGGGGGAAAGGCAAGGCAATTGGGGTTTTCAGTGACTTGCCCAAAGTCATACAGCTAGTAAGTTAAGTATCTGAGTCCAGATTTGAACTCAGGTCCTCCTGACTCCAGGGCCAGTGTTCTATTCACTGTGCCACCTAGGTGCCCCTCCATAAAAGGCATTATTCAGGAAAACCCTGATTGGAAAAGGGGTTGGTCAGTTATGCAGAGGATGACAGCCACAGTGCTGCATTGGTACCCTAGTAATGTCAAAAGGCTCAGAGCAGTGGTTCTCAACCTTTCTAACACCACAACCCTTTAATACTTGTATGTGGGCATATCTGCATGTGGATAGACCCACCTGGAGATGGATAGAGGAGTGGTGTCTCGGTTCCTAAGACCATCGGAAATATGTGTTTTTCAATGGTCCTATTAGGCAACCCCTGTGAAAGGGTCATTCAACCTCCAAAGGGGTCGCAACCCACAGGTTGAGAACTGCTGGCCTAGAGGAAGGTCTCCAGCATGTTGGGGCTGAAATCTGTATGAATGATGTATGGGATAACATGGACAAGGGCTGCCCAGAATGAGCTGGCCTAGCCTGGCTAGGCTGAACCACTAGGGAGATCACACATATGCTGACATAATGACATTTTATTCCTCATCCAACTTCTTGCACACATTTTCAGAGTTAAATATTGTAACCTTATGTCCACGATGCAGCTTTACATTACCTTTTGAATTATCCACAATTTTCATTCTTGTAAGGTTATTGTATTCCATAATGGGCAACCACCAAACATGTGTGAATATACAAAGTTTTCAGCAGGTATGGGAAGTCTCTTCCTAAGCTTAGCTCCTCTGCTGAGATTGATTTTTAAATTCCATTTTCCAGATGATACTGGCTGAGAAAAATAGCTAAATTCCCCAGTAGGGCCTAAAGGAAGATCTGTCTATCATTAGAAAAGTAAAGCCCTGGGGGCTGGTAGATCATGTGCGGGAGACAGTTACACCATGAAGGCCGCATGAGGTATTTCTAGTCTCCATGTGCCTCAGTGATCCTGGCCACTGTTTTGTACTCATTCTTCACTGGATACCTGTGGGTTACCAACCGCTGAGTAGGAACAAGAGGAGGGAGTCTGGGCCACGTTGGGTTCCTGGTGTTATCCTGGGCCCTAAAGGACAGTAGGAGCAAAGTTTCACGTGGGCTGGGCTGAGCTGGACTGGGCGCTCCCACGAAGTAAGGAATCTCTGCTTCCCAACCCCTTCTTGCTCTCACCCTATTCTCTAGGTAGAGCAAGAGACACAAGACCTTTGACTTTGATGTACAGGGGAAAAAAGTAGTTGAACTTAAGTAACGTAGTAGAATAGTTTCATATATTTTTAAATTTAGGAACAAATACAATTAATACATTAGAAAATACTGAAGTTCAAGATTAAGACTGGTTAAGAAAAAAGGTGAGGGGTGGCTAGGTGGCGCAGTGAATAGAGCACCGGCCCAGGAGTCAGGAGTACCTGAGTTCAAATCTGGCCTCAGACACTTAACACAAAAACTAGCCGTGTGACCTTGGGCAAGTCACTTAACCCCAACTACCCTCCAAAAAGAAAAAAAAAAGAAAAAAAAAAGAAAAAAGGTGAATGGGGATAAAGAAAAAAAAGACATAGAAGAGAAAAACAAAAACAGATGCAGGAAAAATAGCCAAAAGGAGCATGTGCTGGGAGAAAGACACGGAATTGGTAGGAAGTGGCATTTACATAGCATGTGAACACTCATTAATTTGATCTCAAGATCCCTGAGAGGCAGGAATCTTCATTTTATAGAGAGAAACTGAAGTGGAGATGTTCAATAAAGCCACCCCAGATGATAGCACTAGCATGGAGAGTCCAAATCTGAACCTGCCTCTTCTGTGAGTTCTGGGTTATTTCCAGGATGCCCCACCTATGTCCCAGACAGAGAGCAACACCAAGACAAAAAGGTATATAGAGTAATGTATAAAACAAGTATGTGAAAAGAGAGAGACAGAGAGGAACTGAGACCCAAGGAGAGAAAGACACAGAAGACAGAAAGGCAAAAATCTAAGACACTGCCACTGATGTGTGTTAATAGCCTTAAACTGGATGAAATTAAATGGAGGGCCAGATCTGGACTTCTGCTCCATTTAGACATACACATGTAGAGACAGCAGTTGCTCAGTCATTTCAGATATGTCCAATTCTTCGTGACCCCATTTGGGATTTTCTTAGAGTCACTTTTTAAAATAGGTATTGGAAGTGGTTGGAGCAGGAGCTCAAGCAAGTTCCTGCTTTTACTCTACCATCTCGGTGAAGCTATTGGAGTACTTTGCCCTTTCCTTCTCCAGCTCATTTTACAGATGAGGAAACTGAGGCAAGCGGAGTTAAGTGACTTGCCCAGGGTCACACAGCTAGTATCTGAGGCCAGACTTGAACTTAGGTCTTCTTGACTTCAGGTCCTTCCCTCTATCCACTGCATCACCTAGCTACCCTAGAGATAGCTGTACGAACTGGCTAATGTTAGACAAAGTGGTTTGGGGTAATGGAGGTTCACCATTTCTATACAGAATTTCCTAATAGGAGATCAGGTAATCTGGCTTAAGGGAAAGAGAAGTGGCAGCCAAGAAACCAAAGTTCTCATCCTGGCTCTGAGAGCCCTGTGTGAGGCTAGGTGTGCCCCTCCTGGGAGCTGAGAGAGGAACGCATAAGGAGGTTTACCTGAGAAGGTTTCTGAAGTGTCAAAAATGTTGAGAAGTGAGGGTCAAAAGAGTACGTAGTGGAGGGGGACCCAGGAGTGAATATCAGAGAGCTGGCCAGGTTGAAGGGGCAAAGGCCTGCTTGTTTGTGGTTGGGAGCAAGAGCTCATTCTTTATTCTCTCAAAGCCTGGTGACAACCTCCCAGAGCAGCTATCACTTCTGTTCCCTCTTTCCCTCCCTTTCCCCAAAGCAACAAGCTCTTCCCCTACTCTCATTTATCCCCCAAGTAGAGAGTGGGGCCACAATAAAATGTGACTCAGTGGGTGCCTCCAGACTGGCTCTCCTCTGGGTAACAAGGCAATTGCCTTGTTCCACACTGCAGGTTCTGTCCACTGGAGGGACCTCTTGGATTGCAGTAAATTTGTTTGGCTATTTTTGGGGATTATCTGCTATCCTGCTCAGACATCAGGCCCGCTCACCAGCAGCAGCCAGTAAGACTAAATAGGAAGGGTGGTAGGGCGAGCCCTGAGAAACATTATGAGGCTAGGGGAGGTAGCTTTGGTCAACCTCTCAGGTCCCCATTCATTACTCCCTGTGGTTCCTGGCAGCCAGGAGTGGTTTCTGTTCTATTAGTTTATGATGAAAATCATAGCTCTAACAAACCCAGCCTAGCTGAAGTACCTGGAATAATAGAGCCCATTAAGAATCCTTGGACTAGCCTGCTAAGGAACTAGCAGGCTTCCTCCTGTCTCTGGGCCAAGATCCCACAGAGAATCCAGTCAGTTGCCCTGCTCTTTCCTAACCTGGGACTATGGGACCTAGGAAGGCTGACAGTTGTCCAATAGCCTCCCTACCATCAACCTTATCTATAGACAGAATAAGCAGGAGCCGACTGGCATGATCTCTGGGCTTCCTGCCCCTCCAAATTCTCCTCCCACCTCATCTGATGGTGCCTGAAAACTCCTTTCACTGTGGAGTAAGAGGTTCTGTCTCTGGGATCTGGCTCCAAGTGCATGTCCCAGTGACTGACATTTACCCAGCCAGGGGACACAGTTTGCAAAGGGAATATTTGTCAGCAAGCATTTAGTATACACCTACCATGTGCCAGGGATTGTGTAAAATGCTGGGCATGGGAAAAAAAGGTAAAAAGTCCCTCATCTCAGAGGCCTAAATCCATAGTGCTGTTGCTTCCCTTGAAACTTGGGACTGTCCAAGAAAATGGTGATAGCAGTAGGGCAAAGTGAGTAATTCTGAGAACAGGTGTGAGGAAGGAGCCAGGGAAGGGAGGACGAGACCTGGATGACTTCCGCAGTGGCAAAATTAATTGAAAGAACACAGTCAGACCTTGGTTCTCAGCTCAGCCACTCACCATTTAACCTATGGATCTGTTTTATCTGCAGAATAAAAATGTTTGTGTCTCTTATCTTAGGAGGAGCAGATGAGAATAATGTTATGTGAAACATTCTGTAAACTTCAAAACATACATAAATTTTTTTTTCTTCACTGACGCAGTTCATAAAAGGCTCCCTGTAGTTCCTTCATGGTTCCTGCCAAGGTAAATTCCCTGCTTTGGTCTTCCTAGCCCTTCCTTATATATACCCAGGCCTTTCCACTTCGTTTTCCACCTACATCCTGCTCATGCGTTGGGTCACTACCCAGCTGCCGTGGCCCTCAGGGCTCATCTCTGCAGACCAAGCTAGGCCTCTTTTCTTCCCGTTCCCAAAGCATGGCTATTCTCTGTTCAATAGAGCATGAAGGCGTGCCCCCCAAGGGAAAGCAGGGGATGCTGCTGTAAAAATGTGGTTTTAAATTATGGAGAAGCTCTGTAGCCCCCCTACTCCCACCTCCATCCCCACTCCTAGGCAGCTCCAGGGGCCTCGATAAATAATTCACACCCTAAACCAGGCCTGTCTGTGTTGTGAGCACAGTTAAAGTAGGTCAAAAATCCTCCTCATCCTCCTCCTCCTCCCTGGAACAGGGTGGGAGCTGTTAGTTCTCCCTCCTCCCCCTACTGAAGGGAGGGAGGATGTCTTAAAGGAGATATCCTCTAGTTCATCTGGCTGAGGATGCAGTTATCCCTTCCCCATCATGGTTTCAATATACTGTTGGTCGACATAAGGAATTAAATTAGAATTTTTTAGGAGTTCTGCAGAAACCACACACAATTTATAAAAGCTAGCAGATGACACAGAAAGTTTATAAACTCAGAAATGCACAGGATATATGTATAGTATTGTATAATATCAACATCTTAGAATTTAATACCATAATAATTTAGACTCCTTCTCTGGTACAAAAGGAGGGCCAAAAAATTCTATATGGAATTTCCAGATGCTGGGAGCATCACATCCTTAATTCCCATGATATGGAAGGAAAACTGTACAGTGAGCTTGGTGTGGGGACACCCTCTCATTCTGGGTACTGGTACCATCACTACTAGCCTGTCTCCTAGATTACAGAACCCATCTGTCAATCCAGTTCATCTCCAAGTGTTGGCAGACCAGGGCATCTTGCCTGGTGGCATCATCTGAAGGTCCCTTGCTCAAAAGTATCTCCCTCACAGCCTGGGTACTTGGATCACCATGGTTCCATGATTATTTGGGGGGCTTTCTTCCTAGAAGCCAGATTAAGATGCTATTAACAGCCATCACCTGCACGGACTGCTAAGGTGTTCACAGGAAATTATGAGAGGGAAAGGAAAACAAGACTAAGACTTTGAATAGTTTGTTCCCTGCCAGGCCTTCGGGAAGTGGGCTCCTCATCTGGAAGATTCAGGCTGTAAAGGTTGGTCCCTTAGGGAAAATAATGTTCTATGGGAAAAACAAATACATAAACGCTCATGCAGAGCGAGTCAGTGAATCAACAATGTTCACACTGTCCATCAGCTGTCTTCATCTACCATTGCAGGCATAACTGGACAGGCAGCTCGGATGGTGTCTAAGGTGATAAGAGAGGAGGCAAGCGGCTCCAGCTTTGTTAAAACGTATTGACTCAATGGTTTTGGCCTGCCGAAACTTCTTCCTATGTACGCCAGTGTTCTTCCCACTCCTCCGCTTTAGATGTCCAGGCAAACCTTGTTTCCAGTCAAAACCTGCAAGTAAGTGTAACTGAAAAACCCTTCCCTGTGTTGTGCAGGAGGGGATATGACTACGTGAAATCCCTTTAGGGAAGAGTGTAAAGATGATAAATGAAAAGGAACCAAGTTCTTGGTACTTCTTCCAAAAGCACTTGCATTTCCAGGCTTCTCAAAAGTAGGGTCAAATTTCTCCCTTGTGAAAGGAATTAGAAGCTTTCATAGCGTGTGTAGGTGGTGCTGGGGAGACAGAGGGGTCTAAGAATCCTCAATCTTCAACAATCTGTAAGATCGCCTGAAGATCAAGACATCCCCGATGGCCACTTCTAAGCTAAGCATCAGTGACAGGAAAGGCAGGTGGAAGGAGGTAGCCAGAGCATGTCTCTCTTCTTTTTCTCTTCCAGAGGGAAGTCAGCAGGGTGAGGTCGCTCCACAGAACCCCTCCTACCTCCCAGGAAGGAGTCAACTAATCTGGTCATACCTTTAGCAAGAACTGGATAAAGATAAAGAGGAGTCAGTCTCTTTCTAGAAGATATATAGGGAGAAGCTACTGGCAAGACTAAAGGAAGAAGACAAAGAAAATATCCATAGTTTCCACCTTACAAGGTGGTCAGGAACAAGTGACTTAAGTTTGTCAAACCTAGAAAGGGTAGTGGAAATTTGAATTTGGAGTCACAGGACCTGGGTTTACTTCCTGGCCTGTAACATGGGCAAATCACTTACTTTTTCCAGGCTTCAGTTTATTAATCTATAAAATAAAGGGGCTAGACTAGATGGATTTAATTAAGGTCCTTTTCAGCTCCAAATCAATGCGCCTATGATCCTGAATGAAAAAATCACAAAAACTCCTATTTCCCAAGTCTCGAAAGTCTCCCCACTTAAAAAAAACAATAATAATTGAGACAAACAAGTGAAAAACAAAACAAACCCATTTCTCCTATTTAGAGTCGTAGAGAGGGCCTTACAGAATATTACCCTTAACCAGCTTATTTTACAGGTGAGTAAACGGAAGCCTAATTAATAAGGTGAAGAACATTCCCAACTTCTCTCAGCTTTTAAGGGGAAGATCTAAGTTCCAAGGCCAAGTCTTCTAACGACTCAGTGCCATGGATTTGGGAGCATGTTTTCTAACACTTTGATTAGAATGACTTGCTGAGTCAAATACTGAATGTGTAGCAAGGCAGAGCGGAATGAGCTACAAATTAACTAAATTAACATCACAATTTCATAGAATTTCTGGTTTCAACCAACCAAGCAGCCAGCATTTATTAAGCTCCTAGTGTGTGGCAGGTGCTGAGAAGGAAAAAGCTCCATCCCGTTCCTATACAGCCCTCGATACTGGCACTTATCACTCCCGAAAGGGACAATCAGTCTACCTATACATGCTACATATGGTCTTTGAGTCTCAGGAAGCAGTAAAGGAAGACTGTGGTGTGGGAAGAAGGGTTGAGGTAGGACGGGGAAGCAAGGTCTTTATGCTAGTGGTGTCCAACTCAAGCAGAAAGGGGGGCCAATGACCAATCATAACGATCACTCCAGGGCCCATCCTGATTTAGAAAGCCATGTGTGAACACTATCACATTTTACCGTATGCTGATTTATCTTGCTTTATCACCCAATTACATTTCAGACACCTCTGATTTCAGCGACCTGAGTTTCTTCTTCTACCCTCGAGAGGACAGTCTCATCCTGGGTGGTAGTTTGTACTCAAGGAGTCAGAGAAAGAGGTCAGAGGCTGGAGCAGTCACCTTGGATGATACTTTATTTTGCATTTCATATATTATCCAGTTTCACATTCTCATAGGATCAGCAATGGTAATAGCAACCTATTCTCCAAAGTCTGAATACAAGCGAGACAGCTGAAGGTAATAGGCAAAGCACTTCAGGACCAAGCAGTAATATGACGTATGCTCACAAAAACAAAATGAAATTGCACAATTGGTTTCCTTCATTTTTTTTTAAACTAATGCCTGACAAAAACGCTTATCGCCCAAGGGCAGAATCTCCTTTCTTCAAGCTTCAAACTAAACAGCAACTTATGGGACGAGGCTAACCATTTCTCTTTATTAATTGCACACAAACACACACACACAAAATCCTTAATGATGCATAAATATAGGCTTGTTACACATAGTACAAAAATACTTGCACTTTTTTGGTTGTTTGGAAGTTCAGAAAGGATGACAGACGACTGGCAAGATAGGAAGGGCACATGCTCCGTCAGAAGGTGGAGAGGGAACACAGACTTATCTGACAACTGGTCTCTGGGGAGAGCCCATCAGAGGAAAAAGAGGAGGACCCTGAAGCAAAATGTAAGAGAAAACCCAGTGCATCGCTGGACAGATATTTCCTTAATTCTGCCCATCCTGGGGAATGGAAGAAGACTGGGAAGAATAATCATTTCTCAGTTTAAAAGCCAAGCCTTCTCTTCACAGAAGCTGGAGATAATGGGGTGGGGGGAATGATGGACCATGAAGTGGGCCACAACTGTTGCTATGGTGACACTAACGCTAGAACAAACTGTACACTCACACATACACAAGTTTAAATGTCTTAATTCATGCCAGAAAACATGCAAAATTAAATGTCTTGTTTCCTTTAAGCAGAGCTGCAGAAACAAAACGATTTGGCTGCTGAGGCCTGGAAACAGCTCTGTCCCACAGTTGGCCACAGTCCTGAGCCTCCTTGTCTCAGCCAAAAGACCCTGTGCCCCCCTAGCCAGGCCTTGGGAGAGCCTCTGGGGTAGGGTGGGGATGGGAGGTAAGAATAAAGGAAAGGAAAAATGGGACAGAGTCCATTTAGTTGGTTTTAGAATTCACAGTCTTTGGGGGGGTAGGACAGATGGCAGCACCCCATGAGGACACCATGATGGTACCCACCAAAACAATTTGCAAATTGACTTTATGGCTTTCTCCCCAGCTGGATGCTCCAGTGGGGACTCAGACTGGGGGTTTCAAGCTGTTGTGGCAAGACCTGAGAAGGGAAATAGGTGGTAGTGAGTGGAGACTAGGATTGCTAAAAACAAAGAAAAGGTGGGGGGGCACACCATGACATAATAAGAGTATGTCTGGTTTTTAATTATAAAAAATTGGTAAGGCCCAAATAACAACCATAATAATGACTAGTATTTATATAACACTTCAAGGTTTGCAAAAAAACTTTACCAATATTAACTCATTTTATCCTCAATAACCTTGGGAGGTAGGTGATTATTATGTATCCACCATTTTATAGATAAGAAAACCAAGGCTAGTGGAAATGGAATGACTTGCCCAGAGTCACACAGCTTAATACATAACTGAGGCAAGATTGGAAGTCTTCCTGACTCCAGGTCCAGAACTCCATCCCACTGAGCCACTGAATGGCCCAATACTGACTGGTGACTCTAATGGAGAGGTTCAGGGCCTGGGCCAGCTACTGGGGCTTGAAGGTCAAAGACGCCTTTCTTTTGCTAGAAGGCATGGAGAATTCCAGCCCATGGTTCCTGAATACAAGGGAAGGGGAAGGCAGAAGAGGCTGCCCCACCAGAGGTGGGACATTATCCGCTTATTGACTATCCAGTGAAATAAATACATGTCAAGGGCACCAGGGGGTCAATTAGGGCTCCGGATTGGGGGAGAAGAGAGGTCTGGAGAGAAGGGAAGAGGGAAGCAAGAAGAGCATCATTCATCCTCAGGACTGGCACTTACTGAAGGACTAACAGAATTGACGAGATTTCCATCCTTGTTGAGTGGCTTCAGAGGGAGGGTACCAGCGCATCTGTAAGAGAAACCACATGTAGTGAGAGAATGCCAGGCCAGGATTTATCAGGAAGAAAAATGGGTGCAATGGAACCTGACGAGGCAAGCTGGAAGGGTCTTTAACCAAATATTCCCCAATGTTGCCTTTTCTTTGGGGGGGGCCTTAAAAAAAACATAAACTGGGGCGGCTAGGTGGCGCAGTGAATAGAGCACCGGCCCTAGAGTCAGGAGTGCCTGGATTCGGGTCTGGCCTCACTTAACACACACACAAAAAAACTAGCCGTGTGACCTTGGGCAGGTCACTTAACCCCAACTGCCCTCCAAAAAAAGCAAAAAAAAAAAAAAGATAAACTTTGTTAATGCCTCTTGTTTTTACATCAGTTATTTCTGTATGTGAATTTTCCCTCGCCTACTTCCTTGTAAAAAGAGTCAAGCAAAAACAATAGAACAGTGATAAATCTGCAGTTTTTTAAGATTCCCCACCTCTTCACAGAGAAGAGAGAGAGGAACATTTCATGCTTTATTCTCTGGTTTTTCAAATCACTCATTTTATGCTTAAGAAATCCCTCATCAACATCCTAAGACTGTTTTCCTTTTGTCTTCACGTTCTACCATGCACTGATTATTTCACAGAGATCTTCCTGAGTTTCTCTGAATTTCTCACCATCAATGAGAGAGACAACCTTCTAAATACTAAGATCAGAACAAGTCAGAGAATGAACACAAGCCAGTTTAACTGACCTTCATTTAACTTTAAATGAGAGTTTCCTCAACTCTAAAATGGCCAGAATCTTTGCCCTATTTACCTCACAGGGTAGTTGTGGAAACCAAATAAAGGTTTAAAAAGCACTTTGGGTGGGGGGGGAAGTCATCATACAAATACAAGGAATTCTACTGCTCTGGTGTCATTTTCTCTAGGTCTTATTCCAAGATCAAAGATAGCAGTACCTTAGCTCATTTCATTGACTAGATCACTCTGATCTCTGCTATCCTCAGGATAAGAGGTTTTTGGTTTTTTTTTTTTTTTTTGGCAATTCAAGTTAAATGACTTGCCGAGGGTCACACAGCCAGAAAGCATCTGAGGCTGGATTTGAACTCCTTCTGATTCCAGGGCTGGTACTCTATTCACTGTGCCACCTAGCTGCCCCTTAGCTCAGGGGCTTACATCCTGAAATCCATGGACCCTCTCTCTACTTCCATCAACTTAAGAGGGGGGAAAAATAATTTATTTTCACTAACCTGTAAAACTCTTAGGTTCTTATAATTTTGTAATAATACTAAAATGTTTTCATTTCAAATACAATAAATATCATAAAAGCTTTTTGGGGAGTCCTCAGTAATTTTAAAAGAATAAAGGGATCCTAAGACCAAAAAAGTTTCAGAACCTCTGCATTAACTGAAATGTAGCATTTCTTTCCATTATGAATATAGGCAACAAATCACAGCAGGATGAGTCCAAGGGGTCTGTTGACTCACAGAGGGTTAAGCATTCCTGTTCTAAGGGACAGAGCCACCAAGGTCTGGTCCTTGCTTGTGTGGCCACCAGGGAGGGCAGGGCAGGCAGAGGGAGCTATGTAATTGCTGTTTCTCCTCTAATCCCCTCCCCCGCCCAACATAGACCTTGTCTGTGAAGGCAAATGGCCACTCGCAGAAGGGCAGCAGCTTCTGAAGTCCTCTTTTCCAGGGTTTAAGTAAAATCTGCCACAAGAACCCAGAGGCAGCTTTGGAGTACACACACATCCTCCCCCAAAAGTTCCCAAGCAGCATTGCAAGAAAGACACCGGAATTGGTATCATATTGTGGTGGCCCTCTGCCCCAGTTGCTAGAGAAGCCTGGCCTGGCTTTAGTGTAGAGAAGCTCCTTAAATCTTTGTGCTACGGATGCTTCTGGTAGTCTGATGCAGTTTATGGACACCTCAGAAATAATGTTTTTAAAATGCATCAAATAAAATACATTATTACAAAGGAAACCAAGTTATATTGAAATAGTTTTGAAACTGTTTAAAAATAAAAACCAAAAAACCCAAGTGGACAGATAGGATAAGAATCCCTTGCCCTAGAGGAAGAGAGGAAGAATCCCAGGGCCCTAGGTGAGGGGGAATCTTCAGGCAGCATGCTCCATGCCCCAAAGGAGAAGAGCTTGTGCACCACAAAGTAGCCGTCTGAAGCTAAAGGCAGGTCAGCCAGGCCTAGACATTTTCCCTGTAGATACTTAGGGTCTGCCAGAAAACGGGGGTGGGGAGTAGGGGGAGAAGAAGGGGGGAACAGAGAAGATATAATAGAACTTTTGCCTCTCCATCTGCTTTGTACAATGTGGCCCTCACTTAGCTCTCTTAGCCTGAAACACCTGGCCCCGGTGACTCAGAGCTAAGAGACAGTGATACTGGGACCTGGCCTATACTGCCCTGGTTTCATTTAATTAAAATGCATTAGGCTGAGCCAATATAACGAAAATAACAATATTACCGAAATTAACTTACTTATTCAATGCCATACCAGACTACCCAAAGATTACTTTAGAAAGCTGGAAAGACATAAAATTCATCAAAGGGTCAAAAGTCTCAGAGAAAATCATGAAAAAGTGGGAAGGAAATCTAGCACTACCAAACGCTGAACTGTACTACAAAATAATAATCACCATGATTCGGTGCTGGTTAAAAAGTTACGGGGCCAATCTGCGGAATGTTAAGACTATTTGTTAAGAGCCTACTGTGTCCTAGGCACTGTACTGAGTGCTGGGGATACCAAAAAAAGGGCAAAAATAATCCCTGCCCTCAGGAAGCTGTCTAATGGGGGAGACAACATGCGAACAACGATGAACAAATACGTTACCTGCAGGACAAAGAGTAATCTTGTTCAAGGCGCAGCAAGTAGAACAGAGTTACAGAACTGACAAAAACTTGCGGGGTGTTACAGTAAAAGAACACTAGACAGGGCTAGGTGATTAAGGGCTTAGGTCATACAGATCAGACACACAACATGCAAAAACAATCAAATCCTGTATCCTGGTGTCTGATAAGCCCAATGCCCTCAACTCTGGGCAGAGAACTCACTATTTGATAAAAAGTTATGGGAAAAGTGTCAAGTCTGACAGAAATGAGATTTAGACCAACACCACATACCAAGATAAGCTCCAAATGGGTATGTGAGTTAGGCTGACATCATAAACAAATCAGAGGAGCAAGGAAGAAAGTACCTTTCAGATCTGTGGTTAGGGAGATAGTGATAGAGAGGATCAGAAAAGATAAAATGAACAATTCTGATGACATAAAATTCAAGTTTTCCCATAAACAAAACAATGCAATAAAACTAGGAAAGAGGTAGCTAAGAAAAACTTTTGCAGCAAGTTTCTCATATCTAATTTCATATATCTGTATATATATGTAAATATAAATACACACTTTATGTATATAGACATGTGTATGTCTATATACACACACATACATGTATATGTAATATACATATATTCTATGTATGGAACTGATTTCAAATTTATAAGAATAAGAGCCATTGTCCAAATGAAAACGATCAAAGGATATGAATAGGCAGTTTTCAAACTAAGAAATCCTTGTTATCAACAGCCATGCGAAAAAATGCTTTACATCACTAAAACTGGAACTCTGACCCCCTGAAGTCACTAAACTGTGCCCTCTTTGACCCACTGATGCCACTCCTAGGCCGATATTTGAATGAGATCACAGCGAGAGGAAAAGACCTACGTGTACAATAATGTAACACCTTTTTCTTCAGTGTCCAACAACTGGAGACCAAGGGGGTGCCCATCAATTGGGAAATGGCTGAATAAACAAGTGTAAGATGGAATATTACTGAGCCACAAGAAAATGGCTTTCAGAGGTACCTGGGAAGACTTACATGAACTAATGCAAAGTAAGGAGAACCAGAAGAATCATTTATACAATAACAAATATCAAATATTTGTTATTGTAAAGACAAGACATCTTTGAAAGACTTTATGAACTCTGATCGGTGTAATGACTAACCTTATTTGAGCGTACTAGGAGGAATACATTACCTGCCTCCTGACAAAAGATAACAGACTTAAAATTCATAATTAGACATACAAGTTTGGACGTAGCCAACGTGGGAATTTGGTTGTTTTATTTTTTAATTATTTATGATAAGTGATTCACTTTTCTATTCAGTGATTTATGAGAAAGAGGGAAGCTGGGACATTCCCCCTGCAAGATACATGTGTGTGTGCACGCGTGTGTGTGTGTGTGTGTGTGTGTGTGTGTGTGTGAGTGTAAGTAAAATGGAAGGTCAGAAGGAATTACAGGTGAACATGACATCTTTTGAAGTTACATGATGAATTTATTGTATACTTGAAAAGCAAACCCAAAAGAAAAATTTCACAATTTCATATACAATTCCCCCATCTTTTCAACAATATGTATGGAAATGAGCACTTCATCTGGTGTTTGGTAAGTACAGAATTTTCAAAATGCTAAAAAAAAAAAAAAAAAAAAAAAAAAAAAAAAAAAAAGGAGGGTCTTTTAGAGTTCTACCTGAACATCCTCTCACCCTCTCCATGCCACCACAGGAACCATCAACTGCAGGTGAGTCTCTAAGTACCTAATTCATCATAGGGAGTCAAGGCCCTTCACAAGGACTGCCTGCCTCTGGGAGGCAGTTCTATTAATTGGGTAAGGCCTATGTCAACAAAGTGTCCCATGTCCAGAAGTCCCGGAACCACAGGCAGAAAATCCTGGTTCGTGCAAGACTTGCCAAGCACACAATCCTTACCCTGATACTCCAGAGATCTCTACTTCTCACCCTTATATTTAAATTTCCATCCTTAATTCCACCCCTATCCCAACATCTGCAATCTGTTCCTTCCCATCCTGACAGCTGTGTGGGAAGAAGAAACTCTACTCCCGCCCCCTTTGCTGAGCTATGGGATGCCCCTTGACCCTAGGGAACCATCTCAGCTGGAAGCAGGGACTGGATGCCAGAGTCGGTTTCACAAGAAGTAGATGCGTTATGAAAACAAAGGCCACAGCCAAACCAGGAAAGCCTCTTTCTTACCCAGCTTGGGGAGCACTTAAAAACTCCCTGTAACAGCCATCTCGTACTTCAGCCTCCTTCCCTGGGTAGCCCCTGACAGTAGGCAAAGGAGTATCTGATACAGCACCACAAGCTGGGGCACCTCCAGGACTTCCCTGGGGGAAGGGGAGGGGACAAGAGAAGGATAAAGAACCAGGATCTTACCTTAGAGATGACTTGGTTTGACCCCTTCATTTTAGGGAGGATGATACTAGAAGCCCACAGAGTTGTGGGTTCAAATTGGAACCCTGAGAGGGTAAATGATTTATCTAAGAACTTATAACTAATGATAGCACTAGAACCAAGCCTAGAACCTGGCTCTTACTACCGTGGCTCTTTCTATTGTACAAGGCCCACCTCGCCGCCCCTTTCTTGCAGTCTAAACCCCTCTATGAAGGGCGACCTTCTCGGCACATCACATACAGGCTGGAGAAATCCTCAATCCCAGATATGAAAGGCTGGGATTGGACGGCCTTCCACAATGCTTTATCCAGGCTTGCACAAGTAGGCAGAGGCCTAGGAAGGGTGCTTTGGAGTCACTTGTGTATCTCTCACACCCTTATCCCTTATCCTACCTCAGAGCACTAAGGAAAAGAAGATCCCTGCCTTAAGACCCCTGGGCCAGGTTAGAGAAGAGGCAGCTAGAGAGCACAGAAGATAAAGCACTACATCTAGAGTCAGGAGACTCGAGCTCAAATCCATCCTCAGAAACCTCTAACCTTGTGTGATGCTGGGTAAGTCATTTAACCTCTGTCTGCCTTATATAAAATAGGGATACTAATAGTATCTACCTCCCAGGGTTGTTGTGAGGATTAGAGGAGGTAAGATTTGTAATGCACTTAGCACAGAGCTTCGAACACAGGAGGCACTGTATAAATAACAGTTATTACCATCATTATTACTAGTGAAGATGAGGGCCCTCCCTGGGGAAGGAGGCAGAGCGGACCCAGAAGAGAACAGCGCCAGCCCCGTCACCTCAGACTTTTAAAAGTTTGTAGTTTAATCGGGATAAGGACGAACACAAAACACAAAGCTACTTCCCAACTCTGCTGGTAAGAGCCTGACACAAAATGACCTGAAAGAACCAACAGGGATAAGGCAGACAACACGAGGGCCACCTCCACCACAAACACAATAAAGCAAAGGGGAAAACTAGAAAGACTTTACTGCAACGATCCGTCGTGACTTCTAGGGAACTCGCGGTGGGTCAAGGACAAAAAGAAGGACCTTGGGTAACCCAAGTTTCTGTGGCAATGCTTTTTGTAATCATAGAAAACTGGAGATAAAACGTATGCCCATCAACTGGATGGCAAAACACACTCTGCATGAATGTAACGCAATGTGACTCTGTTTAAAAAAAACAGGCTATAGAGAAGCACAAGAAGACATGTACGAACAGACAAAAAACAATACATGGTGACTATAATAACCTAAATGGAAATCACAGAAATAACATCAAAACTAAATGCTTCCAATTATAATGATCATGCCTGGCTCCAAGCAAGAGACACAAGAAAGTGCCTCCTCCCTCCTCCCCTCCCCGGATTCATTGCCAAAGTAAGGAATCATGGGTGTAGCATGGCGTATATGGCAGACTTGTCTGATAAGCAGGCTAGTTTTGCTAAACTCTTTTTTCTTTTTCTTTTTTGGAGGTATTGTAGATAGAAAGTGGGCCTCAGAGCCTGGAAGATACAATTTCAAGTTCTTCCTTTGACAAATATGGGCTGTGTGAACTAGAGTAAGTGACTTAACCTCTCAGTGCTGCAGACAACTCTCTAGGACTATGAGCTGACTCATCTAGGAATTATCTATACCAATAAGATCATGGATCCAGTTACCATCTTTGGATACAATGGGAAATGTAAAACAAAAAAATATCTATTTCCTCCTGTTGGCAGAGACAGGTGATGGGCAATAGGCATGGATGAAGTATACATTGGCACGCTGCTATGTTGTTTCATTATGCTTAAGTATAGAGGAGAATGTTAATTGGGAAATTACAGTGATTTTTAAAAAGCATCAAAAATATTTTTTTTTTTGAGAGACAGGTTAGATCTCTAATCTGGATGAAGTATAAAGTTCCAGACTGCCAATGCTGACCTGAAGGGAAAATGGGAGAGAAGGGGGAAGGATTCCTGGGTGAATGGGAGGCTACCCCACAAAGCACAGCAAATTTTGGTCTTTCAATCTAGAAAGACAAGACTAACCATTATTTGCAATGGAGAACCATCCAAGGAGGCAATCCTGTTTAATGACTACCATCCCTACTTCTTTGATAAAGTATTAGAAATGAAACCACAAAAGGGCATGAAATGGTTGTTAAACACTGGAAAGAGAATAAAATATCATGATTTGCAAATATATTCACATACTTAGAAAACTCCAGGGAAATCAACAACAAAAACTTCAGTAGTAGAACATGTTAAACCCTCCAGAAATAATGTTCCTGACTTGGTAATAAAAAGCTAGAAGAGACCATAAAAAGATCCCATTTTCCAGCACTGATAAAAGAAATTTATTGGACAGATATGGGTAAGAGTAGAGAGGATGGAATACTAAAGTCGAGGAAGGAGGAATGTGTGTGTGTGTGAATGTGTGTGCACGTGTGTGTGTGTGTGCATATGAAGGGAAGCCTGGGAAACAGACTTCTACACCTAGACTAGAAGGGTTCAGACACAGTGGTAAGTCACCTAATCCTCTGTGCAGTTGGGTGGGACTAGCCATGACACTTCATTTGCAGCTGCCAAGCTCTCTCGAAAGGTCATTTCCTTGGACACTGAACACTTGAAAAGCCCTTGGTTACTTCCCCTGGTGTGTATCTTCTAAGTCCAGAAGCTCCCTTCCACCAGGACACCCAAACTCAATGGACCACTCTACCCCCAACCTCTGAGGCAGGCTATGCTGATGATCCAAGTGGGAAGATGAGCCCACAGGTATTAGGAGAGAGGAAGCAGAAGGAAGAGATCTTTTCCCCAGCATGAGAAATGGCCCCTGGGGTCAAGGGAGACACACTGAAATGCCTGGGTAGATGTAAGCTCAAATGACCTAGAGTTGGAATGGGGCCTCCGAGGTACTCTAATCCACCCTCCTCATAATAGAGAAGACACTGAGTCAGTGACCGATTACACAGGTAGTAAATCGAAGACCTGGGATGCCACTTTAGGTTCCCATTCAACTCCAAATTCAGTCCTGCTATCTTGGTAGATGAAAGGAAAAAATACTCCTCCTCTTACCCTTAAAACAGAAACAAATATTGTACATCTATTACTTCATTTGTTCCTAAGTTATACAGCTGAAGAAACCCAGCTCAGAAGGGTTTAATGATTTGCCTAAGGTCATGTGGCTAGTTAGTACTGAGACTAGAACCCAGGTCTGTTGACTTCTGGCCTCCAGCTCCTGTCATCATAAATGATGCTGCCACAGCTGATTGATGCCCAAACTTCTCACTGTCTTAAAAGGGCCTCCTCAGAATGGCAATGGCTCTTCCTAGGCCCAAGGTCCAGGTTTTCAAATAATCTGAACAACATTATAACCTTACTTGGGTTATGGCCCATCTTACTCTGAAGTGGACATCCTGCAGAAGGGACTCAAGAGGCAGGCATCTCAGGTTCAAGAGGACATGGGAATTCGTGAAGTGGAGCTCTGTGGTTCAGCAGATGTACCCCCCAAAGTGCTCTTGGAGAGGAGAGTAATGTTTAACTACACAGGTTTTACTGGTAAGCTATTTGCTGCCTAGGCTGTAACTGCTGAGGATGTAGGTAATAGCCAGGCCCAAGAGCAGAGGGCACAGGCGGGAGGGAAAGCTTATAAGGCCTCGGTGCACAGGCTTACCACCCAAAATGGAACGACTGGGGACACCAAAACAGACCAGATCAGCTGACTCAGCTAGCCATGGAAGACACATAGCAAGGTGCAGTGTGGGAGAGGGAGAGCACTGCATTTGGAGTCAAAGGACCCAAGTCTGAATCCCAGTACTCCTACTTATTATGTGATATAATCTGACTCAAGGACCTCAGTTTCTTTATCTGTAAGACAGGTGGTAGGCCAGATCAGAGGTTTCAAACACACACCACAACATTCCTGAGTGCAACCCAAATCATACTAAAATTAATGGGAGATTCCGAAAGAAAAATTTTTTAAAAATTAATTGGGGAAATATTTAACAAAATAGACAGAAATACAACATAACATAAATAATGCTAATATGTGGTTTTCTAAGTCAACATGCAGCCACAGGGATTATTATGTATGGTTAAGTGGCCTCTGTTTCTATTTGAATTTGATTCCACTAGATTAGATAACATGAATTCTCTTCTCTCTCTAAATCCTATACAAGATCTTAATTAACAAGGGAGGGATTTTATCACCAGCCCTCATAACCTTGCTTGGAAGGAGACTGTGGACTGAGCAAAGCAAACACAATTTTTCCCACTACTTGCCAGCATTTCTAGTTCACTCTAGTTCTAATTCACCTTAGGAATTTCTGCTACCACCTGGTATTGGGGGGGGCAGGGGAAGGGGTTAGGGAAAAACAGCATTCAACTTTAACCAATCCATCCCTGATAAGGCAGTTGCCCATTGTATCAGTCTGTGACACTGGTCTGTCTCCAGTCTAACGCCTCTCCTTCTACATAGCTTCTAAAACTAATCATTCATAAAACATAGATATGACCACGTTGTTCTTTTTGTTCAGTTGTGTGTGGCTCTCCATGACCTCATTTGGGGTTTTCTTGGCAAAGATACTAGAGTGGTTTGCCATTTCCTTCTCCAGCTCATTTTACAGATGAGGAAACTGAGGCAAACAGGGTTCAGTGACTTGCTGAGGGTCCCACAACTAGTAAGTGTCTGAGGCAGAATCTGAAATCAGGAAAAGGAGGCACAGATATCTATCCACTGTGCCACATGACCAGCGTTGCTCCCCTACTCAAAAATCTTCTATGACCTTTAGGACAAAACACAAGACCCTCAGTTCATTTAAAGTCCTCCACAATGTAGCTCTCCCCTCCCTGCCTAGTACTCCATCCCATTTTTCCTTACCTACTCTCCATAGCCAAAAGAGAGTACTACCTGCTCCTCATACATGACATTCCAACAACCCTCATCTGCGCCTCTGTACTTCTTCCCCCATGCTTGGGATGCTCTCTCCCTCCCCCTTTCCTTCTCTCTCCTCTCATTTCTGTCTCTGAAAATCCTTCACTTTCTTCACTGCTTGGGCACCATGTTGGATATGAGGCCCCTTTTGGGTCCTTCCCTTCCCATCACCGACAGAACATATGTTCTCAGTAGAGGACACTATAAAGGGCTAACACTCTCTTTTCGTATTCTCAGTGCCTGCTACAGTACTGTGTATAAAGTAGACACTTCAGAACTATCCGCTGAATTAAGTCAGAATGTTAGGGCTGGAAGGGACTAAGAGAAGAGCTCAGAGAAATGAAGTCACTCAAGGTCACACAGCTTTTTAGTGATAAGGCTGAGACTAGAATCCAGGTCCTCAACCATTTTCTTTCCACTATATCAACTTTCTTTACCCCCAAATTTCCTGAGCTCAGTAGAAAAGTCGGAGATCAGGGGAATGATGTCCATAGGTGACCTCCTTAGCCAATACCGGTTTCGATTCCCAGTAACATTTGCAGATTCATTTCACCTGCCCCCCAAATCTACTCCCCACTACTTTACCTTCTATGCACTTCTAATTCTAGGACCATATGTGCTAAGGCTAAGCGACTGCATACTAGAGATATAACATCATCTAGTATAACCCAGAATATGGGCAAACATCTTTTTAAAAGGACTAATCATGGCATAGCAGGTCTTATCCACGACAGACGAAGGAGCTGATCTCTCTCTCTCATCTGTGCATCTTCCCTAGCTGGACTGAAGTTCTAGGGAAGGCCTTGTTTCTATAACCAGACTTCAGTGAAATCTTGCCTGCTAGTTAGCCCTGGACTTGGATGCGTGTGTGTGTGTGCACGGGTGTGCGTGTGTGTAAAAAGAAAAAGACAAAGAGGGAGAAAGAAAGAAAAAGAAAGAAAGAAGCGAAAGGGGGGAGAAAGAGACAGAAGGGGGGACAGAGAGAGAGAGAGAGAGAGAGAGAGACAGACAGACAGACAGACAGACAGCAGCCAGCCTTGACAGATGGGAGTACTCATGAAATCATAGTGGTTTTGCTAACCCACAGCCATCAGCTCATTCTTCTTGCCATTAGAGGACATTAGATGAACATCCCCTCCCCAGGGTGGGCCTTACCTGAGCATGCAGGGCGGCAGCGGCAGCAGCAGCAGCTGGGTAGGTGAATGCAGCATGTGGGATGGCAGGGGTCAGCTCCGTAGTGTACAACGGGTAAGGGGCCCAAGCCTCCGGGGAAGCGGGGATCAGAGCAGCTCCGGTCAGGTCATCTGGACAAGAGAGACAGAGACTATTCCCCATACCACAACCATGCTTTACTCCTTTTCTTAATGAGCCCCAGGGGACAATAAGACCTCCCCTTTGTTCTCCAGTGTGGTTCTTTAGAGAACCAATCTAACCTACTTGCAGGTTTAATACTGGATTCTTAGTTTCCCCCAGAAGGCAACGAGACATGTCTGGTATGACCTGTACTTTTCTAGCAGAAGATTTACTGAGAAGTTTTCAAATGCTAGGTATATCCCATCTAAGAACATGTAAGGGAGGCTTAATGGAAGAGGTCAGCTAGAATCGAACCCAAAGATTCACACTTACCCCACCCTCTGGATAGGTGGGCTCAAGGTCTGGGTCTATCTTGTTGTACAGTTATGCATGGGATGGCAGGGGTCAGCTCTGCAGTGCACACTGGCTGAGGGGTCCAGGCCTCTGGGGAAGTGGGGATTCTTGGCAAAGATAACGGAGTGGTTTGCCATTTCCTTCCCCAGCTCAAAAAGGTGAGGAAAGTAAGGCAAACAGGGAGAAGTGACTTGTCCAAGATCACCCAGTTATTAAGTGTCTGCGGTCAAGTTTGAATTCAGGAAGACTCATTTTTCTGCCTCCAGACCAGAAGATCTACTCATTGTACCACCTGGCTGCCCAGAATCTAATCTAGAACCTCATCTACTCCTCAGGGCAGAATGACCAGCCAAGGAAAGAGAAAAAAAAAGAAACCAACTATTTATTTGGGAACTCAGCAGTGGGAAGCTGGAGGTAGAGACATAACTAGGACACAAGTATCAAGATTTTGCCCCAAATTTAAAGGGCTTCTTAGTATATCTTTTCTTAACAAGAATATTTAGTTAAAAGAGCAAACTGGACTTCTCACTAGAGTGCTTCTCCCAACTCCTTATGGGGGCTGTTCCAGCCCAGAGATCTCTTCCTCCAAAGACTGTGTGTGCTACTTGCTATGGGCACCAAAATTCCTCACAGTCCTGGCTGTAAAACAGTACCCTTAGAGCCCTAAAGTTACAACTGTCACATCCCCAAAGCCCTAACCTGGGACAGCTCCCCTGGCTTGCTCCGGGTTGGCTGAGGTAAGTGCCCATCAAGATAAGCCAGGACAAGAGAGTGAGTGGCCTCAGGCCATACTTACAGGGATCCCTGGCGATGAAGTGTGCGCCCAGGGCAGGGTGGATGCTGCTGGGATTTGGGGTTGCCATCAGTTTGCTCTTGGCCATTTTGGTGTTGGCTTTGGCAAACTCTAACCTTAAGGTTTGTGGATTTTCGGGGTCAAAACGAATACCCTGTAGGATGAGTAAGAGATTATGTCATGCTGGGATACCCAGCTTCTAGCCCAGAGAGGCACAGAAAGAGTACCCATGAGAGTGCACACAGGTTATTTCCCTCTGGGGTCCTGATCTTATTAACTTTTCGCCCCAGGGTCCCCAGGTGATCATTTGGCACCCATTGAATCTGGAGCAGATGAAGATAATGGAGGCACCCATGGCAGAAGCCTGAGGCTAATTCTTGAAGGTGCATCCCAATGCTTGTGCATATGCATTCTAAAGGATGGAAGGGGGACAAGGAAGGGCAAGAGTCCTTTCCTCCCGGGACTGCATCTCTGGGTACTCACATTCAATGCATTTTTGGCTGCTTCTGCCCCAGCACGGCTGTCAAAAGTCACAAAACCTACAGGCTGGAAGAAAATACCCTTGAGTTTCACAACCATGTATATGCCCTGTATGGTCCCCAGTCCTACAGAATGCCCTCATTCCAAAGGGAGCAATGGTACCACTCTTGCAAAGGGAAAAAAAGGGAAGGCCAGTCCTGTCTTGTACTATTTCTTTAATCCCAACCCTCAGATACCCTCCTGGCAGCTGCATAGGGCTTAGAGCCCCTGCCATAGTCAGCTTTACTAGGTGGTCTTCCAAAGATTTTAAGGGTACCTAAAAATCTCTTCTAAGCAGGTGCCTGAAATTCCACCATTTGAGTTTCATTCTCCTTGAAGATCCTCTTGGGAGGGGCAATGTATGAAACAGTAATCATGAGAGAATTTATTAGACATCTGCCTCTGACAGGAGAAATTCTGCAGCAAGGCAGGGGTGAAGAAGCAAGCCGTTAACAGAAGGGAGGAAGGAGTAGGAGGGAAATGACAACTGGGATGCCTCCCAACCTCAAGACACTTTGCAAAAGGTCCAGACCTCTTCAGCCTGCTTTGAGAACAGAGATAATTTTCTTAGTCTGCCTTATACAGTACATATTGAGGGGCTGGGGAATTGACTAACTGAAGGACAAGGGGCCTCAGCCCAGGATGGAGGCCTGGTCCAAAGGCCGGTGTGCATGCGGGACAGCCACACGCAGACCTTGCCAGCAAAGGGGAGATGGGCTCCAAGTTCTGAACAGAGTTAAAGGCTGCTGGGGAAGGAGTTTGGGGGTGGAGCCAGGACAGAGAGATACCTGTTTAGACGTGAGTTTGATCAGTGACCCTTCATACCCCTGTGGAGAGAAATAGGGACTGAGATGGGAGTTCTTTATCTCACCCTGCACAATCATTAACAAGAGGCCGAAAGCTTTTCCTCATGCTCTCCCCATCTTCCCAAATTAGACGGCTATCCTGACTGATTTCTGCTTATCTAATCCCACCCATGTTTAAAAGCCCACCTCTCTGGACAGCCCTCCTGAACTTCCAGAATGCAGTGACTTTATCTTCTTCAGAACTGCTGGGACAATCTGAACTACTCAAACATTCTATTATACCCTTTTGGCTGCTGAGGGGAACTGAGGCCCAGAAAAGTGGAGCAAATTAGCCAAACCAACAGAGAAAGTTAGTGACAAGGCAGGAATAAAGATTAGCATTTCTCTTCCCTGCTCTACGCCCCCATTTCTTGCTTTTCCCCAAATTTTTTTTCAAAATTTTTATTTTTAATTTATGGAATAAAACAAGCATTTCCATAACATAGTATAATAAAAAAAAGGACGACTGCACATGAAAGTGTAAATCTATTCTGTACAACTTGCTATTCCTTTAAAATACATAATAAAGTTATCATGTAATTTTTTTCTTTTCTTTTTCTCCCTCCCCTCCCTCTTCCCCACGGCTACCCTTAGATACAAACAGGAATGCATACGTGTAAAATTATTCTATACATACTTCTATTTATCAATTCTTTCTTTAGATGCAGACGGCAACTTTCTTCACATGTCCCTTTGAGCTAATCTGGGTACTTATAAAAGCCAAAATGACTTACTGCATACTCCAGCCTTCCATTTGAACTCTGTGAGTATTTCTCATTTTTAAGCTTCAACGATGCTGTTACTTCTACTTCTCGCATTGGTATAATCTGGTAAAGCATTTTCTCTTTTTTAGTACGGAGGTCAGACAAGGCCTTGTTCAGCTGAAGGAACTTACCTTAAATGGCCGGAAGAGAAGATAGAGTTCTCGTGGTTTGATGTCTACAGGGAGGCCACTGACAAACAGTGTCCGGACCTACAGGCAGAAAAATCATCACCAAAAATTAGGGCTTGGACAGGGCAAGGGAAACACGTCCAGGTGCTTAGACCCTGTTCTTCTTGGCTGCTGCCATTAAGTAGGGAGAGTTAGAGAGGAAAGGAGTTCCCACCTTAGGCAGAGGAAATTCAGTGTTAGTGGGTTCATTCTGTATCCCATCCATGGAGAAATGTGAATTTTGTTTTTACGTCATTTAACTTTTCATTTCCACGATTTGATTTTATCCTGCAAGGCAAACAATGAGTATTCCCATTTTTGCAGACTCGCAGAGCTAGGTTCAAGAATACAGATTTCTAGGCTTGCAAAACTTTTCTTTCCTATATCATAAAAGTTCACTTTATTTTTAGAGTTTTATTGATTGCTTTTTTTTTAATGTCATTCATTTCCTGATATACCCAACTCACAGAATACTCCCTTACAACCAAGAAAAATAGTCAACTGCCTTGAGGGCATTTCATTTTTGTCTTTGCATTTCCAGTACAGTGCACGTAGAAAGCATTTATGAAATGCTTGCTGATTAAACAAAACCAACTGATGTAAGTTTGTTGTTTTTTCTTAATTACAAGAAAACCCTCACCCGAGTGCTGGTGATACAGCAAGAAACAACAGACAAAACTAAGACATCAATAAAACATTAACTTAAAAAAAAATCCATAGAAAAGGCAGATGATGGTGTTTGTGACATTCTTTACCTATAGTCTACAATCTGAAATGGCTCTCTCCAGTTACCAGAGCCCTCTTAACTGCTAGGCAGATAGGTGGTACAGTGCCAGGTCTGGAGTCAGGAAGACTCATCTTCCTGAGTTCAAATTGGGCTTTGGACACTCTATGACACTGGGCAAGACACTTAACCCTGTTGGCCTCAGCTTACTCATCTGTAAAATAAGCTGGAGAAGGAAATGGCAAACTGCTCTAGTATCTTTGCTGAGAAAACTCCAAATGCAGCCAGAGAGTCGGACAAGACTGAACCAGAAGCCATCATGTGCACTCTTCTGCTTTCCTCTCCATGTAACATCATACAAATTGTCCCATGTTTCTCTGAATTTACAGTCATTTCTTATAGCACAATAACGTCCCCTTGCATTCATATACATCACAATTTGCTCAGCCATTCCTCTATCAGTAAGTACCCACTCCATTTTCATTTTCTGCTACTGCAAAGTGATGTTGTGAATCTTCTCATATATAAAGGACGCCTATCTTTCAACCCTTCTCTTTTTCTCCCTGTTGTTATTCTTTCTTTTTATATCACGTCCTCATTTCCCTGCTTGCTACCCTCCCCATCAAACCAGACCTTTATAAACAAGACCGTGGAACCCAAAATGGACACATCGTTGCCCTACTTGCATTCCTTCTGCACTGGAGGTTTGGTAATTAAACGAGGGTAGGGATACTTAGGTCTGTCTGGCCAGTCATCACCATTTCTGCTTTCACATCTCTTCAAACTTCCGCATTTTACTAGAAACTTTTTTTTGATACCAAGAATATGAACAGCCACCAATTATTTTAAATAGTTAATGGCCAAGACAACAATTGAATCAGTCATTCTTATATTACTGAATCAGTCATTCAATAGTAAGTCAACACTGGGGTCACATGATATATTTTAACCAATCTCTGATAATCCTCCACATTCCCTGACAGAGAATAGCCGAAGAGGCCAGTCTGCCACACGGGGTCTTTTACCATTATAGCCGTTCTCCAATAGGACACTTTGAGAAACCCTAAGGTTTCACAGAACGTGGGTTTTTAAATGCTACAATAGACCCTGTGCTGCCCTTCACCAAAGAGCTAAGCCCAGCTTATCAATTACTTAGAGAACAGCTTCATTATCTTCATTGTGACATTTCTATAGAGCTCCAAGACTTACAAAGAGCTTTACAGGGTGTATCTCAGCTGATCTTCACAAGAATCCTGTGAGGGAGTAGCCAAGGTCACCAAGCAAATAAAGATTGAAGGGATTTAAACTCAGGTCTTCCTGATTCTAAGCCCAACTCTCCACTGCTGCACCACAAAGGTGTCTGACGTAGCATCTGAACACTCTGTGATACTCCACTAGAAAATGAAGTTCATATGCTTAGACTGTAAAACTTCTGCCCCTCAAGGGCTCATCTCCTCAGACAATTGTGACCACTTCTGTTCTATACCCCTCCTTTTGATAGGGTGGGAAACATGTCCTGTGTAGAGCAATTTAGGGACCACAGAAACCGGCTACCTGCACACCCTTAATAACACTCTGTGCTGTCACAAACAAGAGGGATGCTATGCCTGGGTCACTGGAAAGTTGCCACAAGGCTCTACCCCTTCCTCCCTTCATCTCTTTCTCTCTCTTATTCTCACTTCCTACCACAGCCCTACCCATCCCATCCCCAGCAATCTCAAATTTCGTTCTTTTAGTCAAGAGAGAAGTTGTACTCTCTAGCCCACTGCAACGTGGCTTCTCAGAATTGACAGCTGTCACTTTGGACGGCCAAAGTCTCTTCCCCCCCTTCCCAAAGACTTGGAAGTTAGGAGGGGGAAGGTAAAATATCAAAGTTCAACCTCATTATTTTATTGAAGATGTCTCAAACGGCTGCTTCTATAGGGGAGGAACTAGAGAAACAGTCATTTAAAGACAAAGACAGCCAAGAGGAAAGGGCAAAGCTGTGACTGAGGTAGTTTGGGGGGCCTTGCCCCATGTAAGAGTGCTAAGAGTTCCCCTCCCCTCCCTTTTTCCTCCCCACAATCTCTCACTGTGACTACAGATTATCCAGGGTCTATCTCCGTCTCTCTCCTCTGCATCCTCAAACTGTTACCCAGGGCCACCTACCTTCCTCTATTGAATCAGAAGGAAAAGGGAGCAGCACACACAAACTGAGGTCAGCTACCTCCTCTGGTGCAGCCGGGCCTTCAATTAATATCACTAGCTGAATTCAAGTTATTGCTGACTAGCTTGCTGATTGGCAGCTCAGCCGATGACTCATGTGAAAAAGAGAAATAATCTCCTTCCCCCACCTTCCTTAGGGCCCCATCATTATTTCTGGGCCTCTCTCATGAGGTTCTAAGTAGAATGCAGATGGCCACTGCTAATTCAGCCATATCTGACTCTTTGTGACCCCATTTGGGGTTTTATGGCAAAGATACTGAAGCAGTTTGCCATTTCCTTCTCCAGTTCATTTTGCAGATGAGGAAACTGAGGTAAACAAGATTAGGTCACGCTAGTGTCTGGGAGCAGATTTGAACTTAGGAAGAGTCTTCCTGACTCCAGGCCAGGTGCTCTGTCCGCTGCACCACCTGGCTTCTTGGCCAAAGAGGGCCAGAGAACATGTTTTTGTCCTTCTTTGTGTCTCCGGGGCTTATCACAGTGTAAGCAATTAAGAAATGCATGCTGGTTGACACGACAAAGTGGGACTAAAAGCAATGTACTCAATCATGGCAATAATGGAAAGGAGCACATACTCTCATACATACATATACACATACATACATACATACATACACGTCAAAACCCTCATCAATAAAAGTGACTCCAGAGGACTAAGAGCCAGAGCCCCTTCACCATGACACATGGCAGGTTTGGAATGATGCAGCAGCTTGGGCTATTTTTCTCGGCTCTCCTCCATTACCGGAAGGCTCACCTGGCTTTGCCAGGTAAAATCCTACCTTCTAGAGGAAGCCTCTCCTGATCCCTGTTTACTCAAGGGCCTTCCCTCTGCTGCTGATTCCCTGCATCTACATATCCTGTTTGTACACAAACGTTTCCTGTTCTCTCCCCCCTTCAATTGTGAGCTCCTACAGAACGGCGACCATCTCTTGGCTTTCTTTGCATCTCCAGAGCTTAGTGCTGGGCCTTGCAAACAGTAGGTGCTTAATAAATATTTACTGACTTATAGAAGTGGTCAATGTGCTGGTTTGTTTTGCTTAATGCTACATTGGTACGATAAGGGCCACTGAAAAATTGTAGCGATGAACAACAAAAAAAGGTTTTTTGGTTTTTTTTTTCCTTAAAGAATAAGACAACGGAGGGAGACCTACAATCTCCTCCTGGGCCTCTGCAGCAAAACAGGTAGGAGCACCATGGGTAGACTCACACAGGTCAGAGTCCAGAAGCAATTGCCAGTGGACCCTCAGGATCTAAGCAGATACCCAGAGCCGATCTCACAGGAAGGTATTTGCCTACATGGCACCATCTGAGGCACCCCTGAGAGTCCCTTTAAATTTTATCCAAAATCATCCTTTTAGATTAAGCACTGCCTTTAAAATTAAACAGTAGATCTCTGAAAGGGATCTCTGATGTTTTATTCAATCACAAGGCTCTCCTCTAAAGTAACTGAGGAAGCCTAAGAGAGGAAGGCACTGAAGAAAATTTCGGGTTTGCCAAGAGCCATCTCTGCCTAGATCCAAAGGCACACTGAGTCACACTGGAGGAACAAACTTCAGAAGTCCATGTCCTTTCCCAGGTTGGGGTGCCATACTGCTAAGTGCCTACAGAAAGTGCCATCCACTGCCTGCAGATTTGCTCCTTTCTGCAGTAAATATCAGCCTGTTCCTATCACAGTCCAGGACACACTGTCTCACTCCAGTGGACAGCAAGGCAATCAAGTGGGTGTGATTCATCTAAGAGAACCACGAGTTAAGCACCTTCCCTGTTCCATGACCTAGCTTTCCTTGGTCTGGCTCTAAGAAGTCCTAGGGTCCCCCATCTCAGTGTACCAGCCCCTCTGGAATCACAGGATGTGAGAGCTAGAAATAACCTCCAAGGGCTTTGACATGAGGAAACCAAGGCAGAGAGAAGGAGGGAGGGAGAGAGAGCAGAAAACAGCACTCTGTTCAATCAGATGATTTCAATTCAAATGCCCATTCTGCCATTTACTCCCTGTGCTACTCTGGTCAAACTGTTCTCTTAACTTCTGTATCCTTATCTAGAAAACAAAGTCATAGAAGAAAAGAAGGGGCAACAAAACCCCCCGAATACCTCTAGAAGCAAGTAACAAGCCAGGGTCAGATAAATGCTCACCTGGAGTGTGGAACTAGGGAGGGAGAAGAAACATCCACCCACTGGTAGCTTCCAAATTTAACGAATTCTTCTTGTTTAAAGGGTGCTGAGCTCAGTTGTTTCTATTTGCTGAAGGAACATACCTCCTTTAAATTTTGGTGCCTGGAGGCAAAGCCCTGATCACTGCAATGGCCTCCAAATTCTCTTTCTGCTCTAAAATTCTAGGGAAAACGACATCTCCAAGTTCACACTGCTAGTTTGTAGCAGAATCAGCCCAGGTCTCCAGTAGAATATTCTCTGTACATTTTCCTTCATATTTGAAGGATCAAGCAAAACCCTGGCCTCTAATGCCAACCAAAAGTGCAGGTTATTAAGGGTAAGCAGGATGTAACATGGAGGGACTGGGTGAGTACTGGTGAATTGCCAAATATCCCAGGAACTCCTGGAAGAACTGCCAGACAACAAGGAGGTTTGGATGCCCAATTCCAATTTACTGCTTCATTCATTCAAAGCATGAATATGCACTGCCTATGGGCAGTGGATGTATCAGACTGCAGAAGAGCATTCGAGCTATTGAGACAAACAGGCCTTGTTTCCTGCCCTCATGGAGCCTTCAGCCTAACCTGAATGCAGATCAACTTCAGGTAAGAAGCCACAAAAGTCAGCAAGGGGCCAGCTGACTGAGGGGTATCGGAAACGGGGAAGGGTGGTACTTGGAGAAGAGTGAGGCCATGGCTGCTGTCTCCCTGAGCAAGGTCGGATCAAAGTGACATGGCTCTCTTAAATAGGTAAGGAAGCTTTTAAAATAACTCATTTTAATTACGACACTCTTGTGAGGTGGGTAGAGGTTGATAGGAGCATAACCATAGAGACTAGAGTTGTGACATCATGGGTCTGGGGTACTCCCGATGAGCAAATTCCCTTTACCAACGCAGATCAAATCAACAAGCATTTAAGTACCTACAGTGTGCTAAGTCTGATCCCTTCTCTGCACATTTCCAGCCTTAAGAGAATGGTCTCGATCAGTGAGAAATTAAGTAACTTGCTCAGGGTCAAAAGAAAAAAAAAAAGTCCAACTTATCAGAGAGGGACTTGAACCAGGTCCTCCTGCCTAGAAGGCCAGCTCTCCACCTACTATGCCAGGCTGCCATTTTTATCCTAATTACAACAGAAGTTGGAATGATACATTTTTTAAATCATTGTATGTAATACATACAATTACCAGTATATGTTACATAGCGCTCAATCAGTGTTGCTTTATGCTCATTTTAACAACCTCAAGTATGATGGATTATCATCAATCCCATTTTACTAAGGGGAAAAGGGATGCCCAGAAAGCCCAAACGACTTCTTCAGTTAGAGAACTAATTAAACAAGCCAGGATTAGAACCTGGGGTTTCTGTCTAACATTCCTTGCTGAATTTGGCAACCAAATGCCATTGGTTCTGGCCATGCCACCTCCCATGGCAGACATAAGGAAGTAAGAAAAATCAATAGGGATAGTCCAATTCTCCTTTCCATTTGCATTGATCAAGAGGGCCAAGCCTGGTTAGAATGGAGTTGTTAGAGATGCCTTTTTCCCTCTACTCTTTTCCTCTGCCTCAATGGTAGGGTAAGAAAGTAGCTCTGGTCAGCAATGAAACAAAGACCAAGAACCAGAGAGACTCCACAGAATCCCTCTGCTTGACTTATTTCTCTTCCCGCCGCCCCCCCCCCCACTTCCTCCATGGGGCTGCCTGTTTCACTGGCTAATTTTAAACTCTTCCCCAAACAGCTCCTACCCTGTCACCCTGGAACAGCAAGTTCTCAGAAACAGAAAACATTTCCCGACTGTCCCTAGGGGGTAGTGAGGCCCTCCCCCTAGCTTTCCAGCTCAGACTTTGTCATACCCTCCCCTCCTCCCACAAAGGCTGGACAATCCTCCCTCTTCCACTTTGATTTTTTTAGGAAAAAGGAAGAGCATTTACCTCCAAGGTCTCAGGTGTCAACATTCCCTTTA
>CM053598.1:119282036-119340237 GCA_028646575.1 Pseudocheirus occidentalis
CCGTTTATACCCCTCCTGCAGACCATCTCACTGTCTTACTTGGGAATATTAGCATTCTTCCAAATCTGATTCATTACACCACTCTTCTCGGGCCCTTTAGGCCTAGTGAGCTGCCTCATACATATCATCCCCCTACCCCCCTTTAAACTCCCCTTCAGTCTTGTGTGTCGCTTGTGATCAGCATAGGATCTGGCAACCAATGTTTAATAAATGCTTTATCATTCATTCATAACTGCTTAAAGCAGCCTCCAATCATGACTTCCAAAGAAGGGAGGAAGTGTGCCCTCCTGCCTCTCAGCAGAGAAGGGGTGAGCTAGAGGTACACAAGGAGGTTTATATTTTCAGACAGAACCAACGTGTTGAATTGGTTTGCTTGAATGGACTTATTTGTTGCAGGGGAGAATTCTTAGGGTCACAGTAAGTGACAATAATGCAAAAAAAAAAAAAAAGAATATATCAATGAACCTTAAAAAAAAAAAACACCCAGCCCCAAATCCAGGACTACTACTAGCCAGCATTTATATAATGCTTTAAAGTGTGCAAAGCATTTTACAAATATTATTTCATTTTATCCTAATAACAACCCTGGGAAGAAGGTGCTATTATCCTCATGTTACGTTACAGATGAGCAAAATGAGGCTCGAGAGACTGACTTACTCCAGTGTTATCCAGTAAGTATCTGGGGCTGAATTTGAACTCAGGACTTCTCAACTCCAAGTTCAACACTGCGCCACCTCACTGATGTAGTTCTGCTCTATGTGCGTTTCCTTACAGCTCCCTGGTAGCAATAAAAGAGCATCACCTCCATTTTGTAGACAAAGAAAACTAAGACCCAGAGTGCTTGACTCATCTTGCTGAAGAGCAGAATCAATCCAGGTCTCTTGATTCTGGTATGGGGCTCATTCGTAACATCCACGGCTAATCCAACCTAGGATGATTTAATCTCCTAAGGGTAACAGTGGGATGGGCTGGGAATGGGAGGGAAGAATGACCCTTCAGCTCTGGATATGGTCAGAGTACGCCTCGGAAGCATGGTAACCCAAGGTATGTAAGTCCGTTTAAATGGAACCATACTGGGGGGGAAAAGCAGCAACCAGTAAACAGGCTAAACTTTAGCTTCTGTCTAAAGCAGCCTTCAAAAGGCAGACCCCTCTGGGTGAATGATACAGGCCTAATCTTTCTCCATGGGAGCTTCTTAACCACCCTCCTCATCTCTGGTCACCCTTTGATGACTCTGTGCAGAACTGTTACCTAGGATAATGGGATCTATTTTCACTAGAGATGGAGCCCGAGAAAACGGGTTAGGGTGACAGCAAGAACCTGACCAGATACAATTTTCTATGTTTTATTTATGCCTTTAAGGTGATGCCACAATCTTTTCTAAATCGACTTCTCCCACCTCCTCCCCCCCCCTTGAATTTTCCCTTGTCCTAAAGGAAAAGGGTTACGTAAAACACCTGCATGACAGCAGCTACAACACTCTACGCCTGTGGCCTCCTAGTTCTCTGCCTAAGTGGGAAACACAGCTCATCTTCTCTAGGAGCAATATCTTTGCAACTTAATCTGAACCTGGCTGCTCTTCAACATTATTTTCATTAATGTTATTGTAGCCGCTGTAAAGGAGGGCAGCTGGGGGGCACAGTGCAGAGAGCTGGGCCCAGAGTCAGGAAAACTCATCTTCCTGAGTTCAAATCTGGCCTCAGATACTGAACAGCTGCGCTGACCCTGGGGAAGTCACTTAACCCTATGTGCCTCAGTTTCCTCATCTGTAAAATGATCTGGAGAAGGAAATGGCAAAATACTTTAGCATATGTGCCAAGAAAATGCCAAATGGTGTCACAAAGAGTCAGACGTGACAAAAAAAGACTGAGCAACAAAGTCACTATAAATACTAGCCAATTGAATACAACACACCTTTATTAAAAGCCTGCTACACACAAGGCAATGAGAGCTCAAAGCCAAAAATGTTTCATCTCACCTCCTGCAAACTGACAAATAGTATTAACTGCTAAAATTCATCCATTCTTACTATGTGTGAAGCGCTGTGCTAATAAGCACTTTATGGCACTGGGTCCTCACAACAATCCTAGGAGGTACGTGCTATTATTATTCCCATTTTATAGGTGAGGAAGCTGAGGCAAGGGGAGGGTAAGTGACTTGGTCAGGCTCACACAGCTAGTAGGTGAAGCTGGATTTTGAATTCTCAGTTCTTACAGACTCTAGTTCCAGCAATCTATCCACTGAACCACATAGCTGCTCTTATTAAGTTAATGTCTGAAAGACCATAAGAAAACTGGCATCCTGATACATTGTGGATGGAATTCTGATTTGGTCCAACCCAGTAATACAGATGTTAGACATATATGTCAAAGAGAGAAACAAAAGCCCTAATACATACCAAAATATTAACAGAAGCCCTCTGTGATGGCGAAGAGGTTTGTCAAACTGAGTATCCATTAATTGGGAGATGACTTTTTAAAAAAAGCTAAAGAATATGAATATAATAAAATGTTATGGCATAGTAAGACATGATAAATATGAAGAACCTGAAATAATGAGAAAAATCTGTATGGACAGAAACATCAGAAATCAGAAGGGCCAGATCTACCTATCTAAATCAAGAGTTTATTAAGAGGGGGGGGCGGCTAGGTGGCGCAGTGAATAGAGCACCGGCCCTGGAGTCAGGAGTATCTGAGTTCAAATCCGGCCTCAGACACTTAACACAAAAAACTAGCCGTGTGACCTTGGGCAAGTCACTTAACCCCAACTGCCCTCCAAAAAGCAAAAAAAAAAAAAAATATATATATATATATATATATATATATATATTTAAAAAAAAAGAGTTTATTAAGAGGGGCAGCTACATGGCCCTGGAGTCAGGAGGACCTGAGTTCAGATCTGATCTCTGACACTTAACACAGTAGCTGTGTGACCTCAGGCAAGTCACTTAACCCCAACTACCCTGCCTTACCCCCTCCAAAAGGCAAAAAAAAAAAAAAAGTGCTAAAAGGAATACAAAAAAATGTAACTGAAAAACGCATAAAGGTCTCAGAGAACAGATATCTCCCTCTCTGAGGTCAAGGTGGCACTACGTCAGAATATGTAAGTATGTATGCTATGGTCAGATGCATCACTGGGTCATACGATTTCTGCTTTGTCACAAATGAGTGTTCAATCTACAAGAGGCAGAATTCCCCCTCCCACCCTGAAAATAAATCAATAAAGACAAAAAGTATCCATAAAAGGTCCTTTTTTCCCCCCAAAAACACCCCCCCAAGAAACAGTCCCTCCCCTCAAAGTTTTCTCTCTCTCTCTCTCTCTCTCTCTCTCTCTCTCTCTCTCTCTCTCTCTCTCTCTCACACACACACACACACACACACACACACACACACAGAGTAAATCAATGCAAAATACCAAGTAACACATTAATTTTAAGAGAGAAAGTGTTAAATGATAACTGGGGGTGAGGGGAGGAACATAACAACATGTACAAGGAGGGGATCTGATCTGAACCGTCTGGGCATTGAAGGCGGCTGAGCCATGAATTGGTGGTGACGCTACATGCAGAAATATGGGAGATCACCTGTGCACAGGTACCAAGGTGGGAGAAGGAAGGAACGTCGCCCACAAGGAGAGTGAGCCAGTCCTTTTGACAGAAGCCAAGTACGTGATGGGGCAGAATATCCAACAAGAATGAAAGCCAGGTGGTGGTTGGATGGCAGGGGTTTCTCTTCTCCAGGTTCTGTTTACTTCACCCTTCTAAGTCTTCCTAAACTGCTTTTCATTCCTTATATTCCTGGCTTCTATTATATTCTAGGACATCAAACATCACCGCTGACAGCTGTCCAATCTGACATCCAGAGCTTTTAAAAGAATGAATGGTGAACATTAGGCCGCTGGCAGATGAAGGGCCTGGAGCTTAGGCCAGGCCACTCTTCTGCTGCCGGTTAGTTAGTGATACTCTCACACCATTTTCCCCTCCCAAATACCCCCCCCCCTCCTCTGGTGCATTCTCACCTGGAGTCATATTTCTACCACCCTTATCTCTGCCTATCCACATTAAATCTATCCTTCAAGGCCTGCTCAAGCACTATCTTCCCAGTGAAGTCTGCCCATAACACTCAGCTACCTCAAAGCACTTTTCATCTGACACTTTCCACATAAGGTCTTGCAAAGTTTGCTTTTAATGGGCAGTATGGTATGTTTTATCCCTACTGAAAGGAGACTCACTTCCTTAAGAGAAAGGACTATAGCTGTTCTACACAAGACCGAGAGTGCCTCCACACAGCCTAGGCCAAGTCAGACACGACTCAATAACTAAATCACAACAGCCTAGGCACTCAAATGCTTACTGATGGATGCTCACTAGAGGCTGAGCTCCTAAATAATACAAAACAAAAAACTGAAAGAAAAGGACAGGAATTGTTCTGGCTGCTGGGTTGGAAAAGAAGCTATTCGCCTACCCCAAGTTCAGGGGGATTCCCTTAAAGCCCAAGAGCCATACCCATTCCTCCAATGGAAGGAAAAGTGATCCATTAGAGGATGCCACAGGATAGAAACCAGTACCCATGAAGAAGTGTGTTTGGACTGGAATCCATCCTTGTATGGTGGGAGTCAAGGGCATGGACCCGATAACCTTGAGGTTTTCAGATGCTGTGGACTCTCCACCCTGGGAAAGGCTTCCAGACCCAGGAGAGCTTGAGAACTTCCAAGAGACTGTGCTTTGAGAGGCAGTGTAGTACAATGGAAAAGATTTTAAGCCTGAGGACCTGGATTTGAATTCTGACCCTGCTACTTACAATGAATTTGGGCAAGTCTCTTTAACTCCCTCTGTAGCCTCATATTCCTGTTCTGAAAAATGAGGGTTATCAAACTCACTTAGCTCACTTTCTCCTCTAAATCTGTGGTCCTCTGACCTCAGTATCTTAAAGATGAGGAAATTGCTCACCCAGGGCCACAGGGCAAGTTAGCAGAGAAACCAGACTGGCTGTTTCTCCTTGGTCCTGGCCAACTCTTGTTTGTTCCTTCCAGCACCAGTGCCATGGGCTAGTGGAATTTCTGCCCCCGCAGGAAAAAGTGATTTGGAGCCAACGGACATGGTTCAAATCTTGGCATATCCACCTACATTCTGTGTGACCCTGAGCAAGTAGACCCAAGACCTTTTCTGGGCCTCAGCTTCCTCATTGTGAGTTGACTGGACTAGATTATTTCAAAGGTCCCTCCCATATTTAAATCTATAATACTATGAGGTTCTCACTTGACCTTGAGAGCTAGCCTGGCAGAGCAGACATAGAGTGAGAAGATCTTAGTCCAAATCCCACCTCAAACACTCTCTGGGTGACGATTCACTCCACAGGACAGCTAGAATTGAGGGCCCCTGATAAGGCTTTCTTCCTCCTCTGCCCTAACTCACTTCTGTCTGAAGCAAAGATACTGAAGGCATCAGTGTCTCCTCTGCTGATCTCAAAGATTCCTTGTACCCTTTAAAGCTCGGCTCTCCAAACCTTTTGGAAGCATTTTGATTTTTACTTGCATACATTTATTTGAGCAAGCCAGTCAACCGCCTCTGTTCAACATTCCTTATGTCCTCCTCCCTACCCCCTCTTACCCATCTTCCAAAGTCCAGCTCCAATGTCATCTCTTCCAGGAAGGCCTCCCCAACTTCCCCTTTCCCCATAAGGAAGGACCTCCTCCTTCTCCCTTCCCTCCAGAGGCTACCTCATACTCCGGGTGCACTTAGCAGGTATCACTTGGTATTCATTATTAGTGAATATATGAGTAAGATGCCTGTAATAAAGTAGAAGTTCTACAAAGGACAGGACTCTTCAATTGCTTCCTAGAATTCACTCCTGCTCACATTTTCTTGTTTATGCTTTGAATCCACAGCATGGATGATAGCCTTCTAAAGTGGTTTCTTCAGCTTCCAAGAAGACCCCCCCCCACACACACATTAAGCATACTGATTTAACATAATCCCATCAGTGAGCAAGTATCTAAAGCCTTACTGATCCTGCTTCCTTCCCCAATATCCTATGAATACCAGACTGCTACCCCCCAAACCCAGAAAAAGGATCCCCATACAGCCTAATCACTTCTGCCTGAACGGGCATTCTCTCTCTCTCTCTCCTCTCTCTTTCACACACACACACACACACACACACACACACACACACACACACACACACACACACACACACACACACACACACACACACACACACACACACACACACAGTCAAACAGCCCAAAGCTCTCCACCTGATGCCTGCTTAGCTACTTCCCCCTCCTGCCCCAAACAAATCCCTCTGCTTAGCACCTTCTCCAACACTAGGTCAGGTTTCAGAAGCTTGGCGGCTGTGTTTCCTAACTACAACAAGGGAAGAGAGTTCATAGGTTCATAAGCTTTAGAACTAGAATACATCTTACACATCTAATTTGCTGTTCGTCCTCATTTTATAGAGAAGGAAACAAGCCTAGAGAAATAAATGATTGGCCCAAGACTGCAGTCACAACAGAACTCCGTCTGAACTGTGGTCTAACTCCAAAGCAAGGATTCTTGTCATCACACCATGCTGCCTCTCCAGGGCTCACTCGCCCATACAACCACCACCACCGCACAATTAGCCACTGCTCTAAAACAGTCTAAAGTCAACTCTCACGATATTAATGAATTTTAATTTCTAATAGTAAACATCAATGGATAAAATCCAAATAAACAAAAGCTCTTTGGTGAGGAGGTCCTCCATAATTTTTTTGAGTGTAAAGGGGTCCAGAGAGTAAAAGTCTGAGAACGGTTCCTCTCACATGTGTAAAGTACTTTATATATTTATTCACATTTCATCCTCAACCCCTAGATGGAGGCCATCATTGATTCTGTCCTCCTATAATGGAGATAATCATGGAGATGAGGGCACTGAGGCCAGCAGAGGTTAAGCACCTTGTCCAGGATCAGACTGCTATGAAACAGAGGGGAGATCTGAATCTGGTCCTCTCCGTTCCAAGACCACCCTTCTAGTCACTGTTATATCTCACTGTCTTAGTACAATGCTGTGGAGTTTAGTCCAAGGAACTGGAGGCCCCCGTAGGCATGGGGCAGAGGAAGATAGCCTTTCCAGCCAAAGGCTCAGCCTTTTTTTTGTCTAAGCAATTGGGGTTAAGTGACTTGCCCAGGATCCCACAGCTAAGTGTCAAGTGTCTGAGGCTGGATTTGAACTCCGATCTTCTTGACTCTGGGGCCAGTGCTCCATCCACTGTGTCGCCTTGGTGCCCCTTCAGCCTTCCAATTTAGAACCACCTTTAGCAGAGTCCCACTGACAGATGAGCGGAGAATCAGACTGAGTTGTTTTCGTACTCCAAATCCCAGCCAGGGCACCACATGTTAGGCATGGATGTTGACAGAATCAGAGTTCACAGGCTTGATTTCTGGTTGTGCCACTTAGGAGCAATGTTGGCAAAGTCCTTTGGGCTCGGGAGTTGTTTCCTCACCTCTAAAATGGGGACAAATCATGTTTGTACTGCCTGCCCTCACACAGGTGTTATGAGCAAAGTCTTTTTTAAAACCTTAAAAACCACAGAAATGCAAGTTATGACACTTCATTTATTCTCTCCAGAACCAGAAAGAAAAAAAGCAGCTCGTTGTCTGGGCTCTTCCCATGCTACATCACACAGTATAACATCCAGCAATAAGAAAAGCTCACATTTACATAACCTTTGGGACTTGTAAAGGGTTTCACATACATTAACTCAAAGACAAAGACAAGGCCAATGCTCGGAGAGATCTTTGGTCAGAGGTGAGACTGAAGGCGGATTTGGAATTCAAATCTAAAACATCCCAAAATTCATGAATTAGGCAACTTTTAACTGAGCCAAGTTCAATGCCTTAGCCATTAACCCACACTTCCTCACCTATTAAAATCCTTAGTAAGAGCTACTGCAGGTTAATAATTACCAATTAGCACTTTAGCTACTATTAGGTGACAGCTATGTAAGGGATTATAAACTGGACAATACCGCTGCCCTACCTCAAAGCACTTGTGTTAGTCCTGTCCCATTCTTTGTGACTCCTCGGTAGAGGTACTAGAGTGATTTGCTATTTCCTTCTCCAATTCATTTTACAAATGAGGAAACCGAGGCACACAGGGTTAAGTGACTTGCTCAGGGTCACAAGGCTAATAAGGGTCTGAAGCCAAATTTGAACACAAGATAAGACTTTATTGAGTCCGAGCCTGGGGCTCCTGTGCACTGTGGCGCCACCTAGCTGCCTCACCCCAAAGCACAAGAGGTTACAAAGACGAAAACAGAAAAACTCACATTTTAATGCAGGAAGACTTGGTTACATAACTATGCAGGCAACTATAGAAGAGAGGAAAGGTATTTTGGCCATAACAGATGCCACAGGTGACTAGCCCTTGGGGAACACCCAAGCAGGATCTGCTACCTTTCTCCTAGCATGGAAAATGGAACCTTTATTATGATCTCCTGCCTTCAGGGAAACATTAGGACTTTAGACCTTATCTGAGCACCACAGCCCCCTAAATCTAACCCTAAATCTAAATCTAATCTAAGCCAACACATGGAGCCGGTACCCCCCCCCCCTTATCCCCTGCTAGTTGCTAAGCAATCTGGGTGAGCTGGAAGTCAGCCATTCTCAAGGGTGAATCCATAAAATAGTGGATCTCAGCTTCTACATTGGCTGAAAAAATGTGTTTTGGCACCTGGGACCAGATAGAGTAATCATTTATCATTACCATCATTACTCAAGCAACCAAAATACTTTATACAGCTCATAGAATCCTTGTAAAGTAAGTGTTATCAGCCCCATTTTACAGGAGGGAATTGAGATTAGGTAATGTGCCTAAGGTCACATAGCTAGGAAATACAGGAAGTGGGATGGAAACTTGGGTCTTCTTGACTTCCAAGTCCAACATCCTATTATTAACTAAGCCAAGCTGCCTCTTGAGATCCTAACAGAATTCCTCAGGGAAATAAAAAATCCCATTGCTAAAAGGCACTAGTGTTACTAATATACTGTTGGTGGAGCTGTGAGCTGGTCCAGTCGTTCTGGAGAACAATTTGGAATTAGGCCAACAGTGTGACTAAAAATACCCATAACCTTTTTGGTGCTGTGGCCGTAAGCGTTCAACAACTTGTTCTTTGGGGGGGTAAAAACAAAAAGCAAAAAGTATGCGCTTGATACAATTTTCAGCTTACTCTGCATTATCAAAATCTTTGCTATTACCTTCTCAAGCCTAGACAATCAACAAAACAATAAACCAAACTCTGATTGTCACAGTGTGTCAGACTTCTAAGGAATAAATGCTCATAATGAAATTTTAACAGGCTCCCACAAGCCAGTGGGAGTCAACTTCAGCAGGATTCTGCCTTTAATGCTGAGATCCATCCTACCACTAGCCCCCAAGGAGGTCAAAGACAGAAAGGTCCCATATACACTAAACGCCTTTTGTTATCACAAAATGAATGTTCATGGTTGGAAACAACAATTTTGTGATATCTGCATGAACAAATAAAGCCTTAACTGAAATGCTCATCATGTGCTAAAAAAGGAATGGAGTCCCTGCTACTGTTCTAATGAAAGAGACAACACACAGGGGAGGCTTCAGCTGTAAGTCAGATGGAAAGGTACCATTTGGCAGCAAAAGCAGATGGTCGCTGTCTTCTTTCATGGCATTTCCATTGGTAAAAATCTTATTTGGCTGACGCCATCAAGAACTTTCCTTTCAGGGTCTTCAGGAGCTGTGAGTGTAGCACCTACAGGAGCGGGACTACCTGTTACAGGGTTTGCTTTCCAGGATGTACTTTGGTCACCTAGCTAGAAGCACTGCTACTCTCCAGGTCTCTGGGCTCAGGGTCCTGGGCCATCTTTATCAGGTTCTGAGGGGAGATGGTGGTCAAAGTGGTGGCAGTGGCAGGGGTTTGACTTGCCTGGCACATGCTGTCCCATAAGAAATGATGACTGTGAAGAACAGGGGAAGCTTGGAAAGTCTTATATGGACTGATTCAGGGTGAAATAAAAACCAGGAAAACAAAATACATGAGGAGGGGGAAGGAAACAGAGGGGAATGCTAATTAAAATGATCAAGCTTGGAGACTTCCAGAAGAGATGAGAAAATGTATCTCCATCCCCTCTTCTCAGAGTTGGGGGGCTATGGGTACAAAGCACAGTATTTAACATCTGACTTAGGTGCCGAATGTTAGTTTTGCTGAACTGCATTTTTTTTCTTTTATCTTCTTTGTCATAGGGATAGTTTTCAGGCAGGGAAGGATATATTTAGAAATAAAGGTGATGTAAAAAACCAAAAGGGTTAATTTAAAGAATAGAAGGCACCAAGGTTAACATGGAAATGTTATAAAGTAGTGAAGCAAATAATTGACTGGTAGTCAAGATACTGCCTGAATTCTATTCACCCCTCTACCAAAAGCTAGCCACAAAAATGGGGACAAATCATGTCCCTCCCCCCTACCCCTCCAGTCAAACGGGGGGGGGGGGTAATAAAGTCAGTGCTGATTGGGAGTATCAAGTGAGAATGTGGATGTGATAACCCTTTAAGAAACAGAACTCTCACGTAAACTGGAGAACTCCATAACCTCCAGGTGTCCAGGAAGGAGACAGGCCCATAGCATCTTAGATTATAACTGCAAAAGAAGACAGAAGCCCCCCAGTCCACTCCCCTTATTTAAGAGACAAGGACACTGAGGTCCATTGGCAAAATACCATACAGGTGGGTGGTGTCAGAGCTTGGATTTAAACAAAATCTCCATTTTCTCTAATTTTCAATTCTGTAAATTCATGCCTTCAGGGAAAACATTTCTTCTTCAATGACTTTTAGTCATTCACTTCTAGCTATCACCCCCACCCTCCCAGGGAAACAAAAACAGCTAAGTAGAACCCACCTGAAAAGCAATAGTGTCTGGGGGTAGTACCAGCAACCCCAGCCTTCCCAGCCAGACTAGGAGAGATGAAGGGTGCTCTTCTCTCTTCTGCACACTGTTCCCACACACAATCCAACCCCCACCCCTTTTCTCTGTTCCGATTCAGCCCAGGCCACATGAGCAGCATGAGACCAACAGAGCCCATACTCTGCTCGGATGAGAGGGCTCATAGGAGAGGCAGGCCTGGCAGTGCCTAACATCCACTGGATGCTCGGCCTCTCCCAGAGCCCTGGGTGCCCTTGGGTAGAGACCCATGTAACAGACACATAAGAGCATCTACTTCCCAATTCAATATTTATGGAGCATCATCTACCCAGAAATAGGCTAAACTCAGCAAAAATCACCATTGAGAAACACCTCCCCAGTGACCCTTCTGAACAGACCCATGACTAAATCCTTATGACAGATGCTGTTAAGGTGTGTGTATTGGAGAGTAAAGGGGAGTATAATACAGTAGAGATACTCCATTAGCCAAAGGAAGCAGGAAAAGGAATTCTTAGGATCCAGTTAAGCAGAGTCCTCGAGGGGGAGGGAGGAGGCTACTCCAGTACAATGGGTGAGAGTTGGAAAGCCGGCTCTCAGAATGAGGAATATGTTTTAATTCACAGGAGGGAGTGAGGGAGGAAAGGTTCTGTGTGTGGAAACAGGAAAGAGGAACTGTGAGAGCAACCACCTAGGTAGTTAAGACTGCAATATGGAGGGTCTGGGGGTCTTTGACTCTCTCACAAGATATTCAGATATGTCTACAAGCCCACTGATACTGATGTTCAGATCAGTCATGAAGATCACATTCCATCCAGATTTCTGCCCCCAGTCCTTATCTGAACACATCCTGCTTCTTTCAGGAAGCCTTCCTTCCACCCAAGACCTTCTCTAGCCTCCTAAAGCACCAGCTATCTGTGCTGCAGTGGCCAAGACAAGAGTCTCTCATTGTTTCACACACCCTAAATCTCATAACCCAATCAGACTGGGAATAACCCCCCCCAGAGGGCAGAACTTTTTGAAGTTGCCTTCTCAAGAGCCCCTTGGCAGAGATCTCAACAGACCACCAAGATCATGTGGGTAGAGACAGAAACAACTGGGATGTGAACCCCGTTTCTTGACTCAGAGTTCTTTGCATTATATCCATGATGATGTCTTATTCCCACTTCATACACACTTGTTTTACTGTAGGCCTTTAGAATATAGGCTCATGCTGGCCTTTATCTCAAATACCTATCCACTCCCAACTCCCTAACCAAAAATGCTGGGATTCAAATCAGACGAGTGGCAGTAGAGAGGAAACCAGTCTCAGTGGAAGGTTTGTGCTTCTCATAGGGTCTGTCCTGGGTCCCCCCTTAAGCACCACCCACCAGGAAAGGGGGCTTCAAGCAAGGACAGTATAAATTTAGTTTCAAGAGACAGCCACATATAGCTCCCAACCCAAAATGGCTTTCTCAGTAGAACAGGTAGGGGAGTAAGAGAATAAACAGACTTGTCCAAACCCAAAATGGTTTCAGAGCTCAGTTCAAACCTTTCATCTAAAAATGAGAAACTGATGTATATAGAAATGAGTAAGGTCACACCGCTAATTAATAATGCAATGGAGACAAGAACTCAATTCATCTCAAAGATCAATGATCCTTCATTAGTAAGGATAAACAAATATCTAACCTACAGAATATGTCAAATTTAATGGAACTTTACAAGGGAAAGGGAAGAAGCTAGACCTTATCTTGGCACAATGTGGTACAGTGGAAAGAAGGTTGAATTCAGAGTCATCGGTTCCTGGATGTGATTCCTGACTGTCGCTACCCATGTGACCTTTGGGCAATCATAATCTCTCTGGGCCTCAGGTGTCTTGTCAACTAATGGTGGGGGGACAAATATCAGACTAGATGCCTCCTAAGGTCACCTCCAGTTCTAGTCCATGAATACAGGTCCAAAAAGGCTAGTGGGAAAGGCATAGTTATAGGACTGGAAATCTCTAAATAACCAGCATCAGAGTGGGAGTATCTAAATTGGACCACTTTATATAGCAAAATGGCTCTTTCCTTCAGGCTCTAGGAGGGACCAGATGTGTTCCCTTTTATCCCAGGTATGACTCTTCTGAACATGCCCCTAACCTATTCTAGACCCTTAGTATGGGCGAAAAGGGAGTGGTCACACATGCCATCAGCTCTCCTCAAAACTGGAGCATCTCTGGTATTTTCCACCTGTTTTTTTAAATTCCTTCCTTCATTTCTTTTGGGGGGGGGGCGGAAGAGAAGGAAGCATCCTTATCCACTAAAATCCAATCAACAAAGGCCCCCAGGCAGAGGGAAAAAATAATTTATCACTTCTCTCTTTGACCACGATCTTTAATTTGGAGGTAAGGAGAGGACAAAATAACTTTTTCATGGGTTCTCCTTCCTTGTACCTTTCTTTCTCTAACAGACACAGAAGTCATCAGATACACTGAGGCATCAGTGACTTAACAGATTGGAGGGAAGTAGAATTCTCATTGTAAAAGAAGCCGTTTAGGACAAGGACAACGTTTATCAAAACGAAAGGATGACTAAAAATGAGATTTCAGGCATCAGTTCAGGACATATCACTCTGTGGGATGCTCAAATCACAGCAGATATATATACACACACACTCATGTATGTATGTACATATGTATATGCCTAGACAACTGGCGGCCTTGGATACAGCCATTAGCAAAATTGCTGGAGGGGTGGGGGGAAAGGAGTTACCTCCACCCAGCTGATCATCCAGGCTGGGCAGTTCAGTGAGCAGCCCTAACTCTTACAGACAGATTACTCCATGTCTTAAGAGTTCTTAGCACTAAAAGCTTCCCTCTTTCCCAGCACGTGCCCACACTCATGATCATCAGACTCCAGCTGTCTCACCCATGTTTCTAGATCACTGGTTGATGTCTCGGAGGAGAAATGCAGCTGCAGTACTGCGGCAAGGGCACTGGATCTGAAGGCCAAAGAGCTGGGTTCAAGTTTAGATTCTTCCACTTACTATCCATACCATCATAGGCAACTCACCTCACTACCTTTGGCCTCAGTTTCATCATCTAGAAAATAAAATTGGGCTCAATAACCTCTGAGGCTGCTTCCAGCTCTGTACCGACAACTAAATCCTAACCTTGAAGTCCCTTCTATTACTCTTCATACTATGATGGAGCGTTTTAACCGGTTGTTGAAGACAGACTGCTTTCTCGTTCTTCGACCCCACGACTGCCTGAATCTCGCAGCAGCAGCAATGCCCAGAGGACAGAGCCCAGCTAACCAAGCAGGCTTCCCTTCAGTGTTCTCACATTTTACTCCCTGCAGTCACTTCTACATTTAGTCACCCACTCTGTTCCATCCCCTGGCTTGCTGTGTCCTCTACACCTCAGATTCCCTCCCTTTTCACCACCTCCGTTTGACCAAACTCCTCAAGAGCAGGAATGATTTTTTTGCCTTACTATGTACCCCCAGTGCTTAGCAGAGTGCAATGCACATAATAGGTGCTTAATTCAATGGTTCTTGACTTCTTGGCTTCCCCAGTTTCCTGGAGAGTAATTTATATAGCACTGTAAGAGAATGAACAATTTTTTGAAGTCATAAGAACTCCAATCACCAACAATTAACTGTGACTCCAGAGGACTTATGAAGAAGAACATTATCCCTGTCCTGACAGAGGTAATGGACTAAACATGCAGAATCAAGGCATTTTTGTTCATGGCCAACACAGGAGTTTGTTTAGCCTTCCTATGCCTACTTATGACAAAGGTTTTGTTTTGCTTTGAGAGTAGAGGGGAGGTGGGAGGGACAGAGAGAAAACAATATTAATTTAAAAAAAGCTCAAACCCCACCTACTGCTGAAGGCCCTCCCAGCCCCGTTCCAGGCCAGTGCCTTCCCTCTTGTCTAACAGCAGGATGTGATACTCTTAGGGGGCAGGGACCACCTTCTGGCTTACCTTCGCATCCCTAGTACTTAGAATGCCTGGCACTTCGTAAGCACTTCATAAATTAAGTCATCAAACAAGCAAGTTCATTGTTATGAGCTCTCTATCCTGCCCACTCCCTAGGAAGAACACTTTACAGGGCAGATACAGTTATGCCTGCTTTAAGGATAAAATAATGGAAGCTCAGACAGGGGTAAGGCGGCTAGTGGTGCCACAGAGCACAGGGCGCCGGACCCGAAGTCAGGATGACCCGAGTTCAAATCTGGTCTCAGATGATTGCCAGTTGTGTGGCCCTAGTCAAGTCACTTAGTCTGTCAGTCTGAGTTTCCTCATCTGCAATGTGAGGATAAAATAGCACCTACCTCCCAGAGTTACAGCGAGAATAAAACGAGACATTCATAAAGTGCTACAAACCTGCTGTAGGCACCACATAAAACACTCGCTATTACCAAGTTTACAAAACTGGTTAGTCCAAGAGCTAAAATGTGAAGCCAGGTGGGATGACATATAGCGACATATAGTCTGCTGTTCTTTCTAAAGCCTTCCTGGTTTGGCAGGGGGGACAAAGAGAGCAATCTGGAAGTCACAGAAGGGAGACAGTCAGGACTGTTAGCGAAAATACAGAACGACAGGGCCAGGCAGCCTTCCTGAAGGTTCGAAGGAAACCAACGCATTTCACTGGAGACCAAGCCCTGGATGAGGAGCTGCAAGATCTGGGTCCAGCCTCAGCTCTGCCCCTCACCAACGTCTGCTTCTGAGACCGAAGTCCCTTAATGCCAAAACCTGACTTTGGGGAGTGACAACAAAACGTGCCTCCTGCCTCTTACCAGGGAGCCGGCGGACCACAGGTGAAGGAGGAGGCACACGTTTCTAGGCACGGTCACCGTGCTGATTCATTCTGCCTGCCTGGGCTTGTTTGTAACACGAAAGGATTCTATTGGGAACAGGGTAAGGAGTCACTGGGCTGTGACAATGATATTTTTTAAAAAACAAAGGAAAAGAGCACTGGTAACGCTTTAGTCCATCTGTGTGGGTCTCAACTTCATCCTCTATAAGTGAAAGGGCTGGGCTGGACTGAATGGACTCACATGCCTTCCATTTCTAAAGTTTTAAATCTATATTAAAAAAAAAAGAGGAACAAAACTTTTTTCCATTTAGAAGGGGGTTCTTAACTGAGGTCCATAAACTTTTTTTTGACATCTCCATTTCAATGTAATTGGTTTTCTTTACAAGTCCACATACATTATTTTTATGCAATTAAAGAAATTATTCTGAGAAGGGGTCCATAGGTTTCACTGGACTGACAAAAGGATCCAGAACACCAAAAAGATTACAGATGCCTGCTCTTGAGATAGCACAGGCTAAAAATGTAAATAACCTCTCAAAAGGTTAACAATCACTGAAAGAGTCTGACTTCCCTTAACATTTTAGATTGATAACTGGGAATACTCATGGCTTTCTGTCATCTGTCTCTGTGCTTCTAGATAATATCTTGGTGTGGATTTCTGAGTTGTAAATGAACTCCAAGGTTAGGATTTTTTAAAAAAAAAGATTTAATTTATTTATTTTTAGTTTTCAACATTCATTTCCGCAAGATTTTTGAGTTACAATTTTTTCTCTCCCCATCTTTCCCCTACCCCCACCCCAAAACAGCAAGCTTACTGAATATCCCTTCCCCCAATCTGTTCTCTCTTATATCTTCCCCTTTTACCCCCTAACTTTCTTTCTTTTTTAAATTTTTAATAATTTTAAAATTTATTTTCTTGTTTACATCATTCATTTTCATGAGATTTTTGAATTACAAATTCTCCCCGTCTTTCCCCTACCCCAACCCCAAAACAGTGATCCTACTATAAAGCCCTTCCCCTGATCTGCTCTCTAACTTTCTGGTAGGGCAGGGACCCCCCCCCAACTTTCTAGTAGGGCAAGATGGGTTTCTATACCCCAGCACTTCAAGGTTAGGATTTAATCACAGATTTAGAGCTAGAAGGAAATCTTAGAGGTTATTCTCATTTTACAGATAAAGGAAAAAGAGGGAGAATGAGGTTAAATGACTTGTCCAGGGTCACACAGCTAGTGTTTAGGATCAGATATGAACTCAAGACCAGGGACACAAAGTAAGTGTGATTACCTGCACATAGCAGATACTTTTTCCACTAATCCAACCCAGTAGAACGAACTTCCAGGGTTTTCTGGTCCAGCTACTCTTTTTCTTCCACATAGTAAGAATTAACAGCAAACCATCACCCTATCCAATGGCCAAATGTCTTACTGCCCTCTCAAGAAATAAGAGGGCTGGCATGGCTGATGGAGACAGCTGTGGACCCAGGAAAAGCCTGTTTAATATAGTCAGAAGCCATGGGGTGTGACAGAACAAATATTAGACTTGTAGTTGGGATAGCTGGCCTCCTATCTCTGTTACTTACTATAAAGATGACCCCAGACAAGTCACTTAACCTCCCTTTTCTTCACTTTCCTTGTCTATAAAATGGGTGTGCTGCAATTTGTATTACCTACCTCACAGGGCTGTTGTAAATATAAAACCTTGGGTCAAATCTTAATGTGCTTTAAAGGTGATTTCTATTATTGTATATGATACGTATACACACATATGTGCACATGCATGTGAGTATATACATGTACATACATCTACATATATATACTCTTAGATCTTCTGAGTCTAGTGTTCTCAATTCCCCGACATGGACTCTGAAAAAAAAATTCCCCAATTACATGTAAAGACCATTTTTAATATTCATTTTCAAAAAAACTTTTGAGTTCCAATTTTTTTTCTCTCCCCTCACATTCTCATAACTCATGGAATCAGTTAAGAGAAGGTAGGTAGGACTAGGGTTACTCAAATTCCCTTTGAGATAAAGATAGTAATAATGTTCTATATATTTTAATAATAATGTATTTATAACATATTTATATAATACAGTATATAATACATAGAGGGAGTTGAACAAGCCACATTTTTACAAAATACCAATCAATAAATATGAATTAAGTGGCTCCCTCTTGCCAGGCACTGCGCTCTGTTACCTGGTCTCCGTCTGCCTTTCCAGTCTTCCTCCTCACACCTCAACACTTTTATTTTTTTTTTTCTTGTTGGAGGGAGGATGGCAGGGCAATTGGAGTTAAGTGACTTGCCCAAGGTCACACGGCTAGTAAGCATTGTCTTGAGGCCGTATTTGAACTTGTGTCCTCCTGACTCCAGGGCCAGTAGTCTATTCACCGGACCACCTAGTCACCCCTCTCCTCATCCCTCAGAGCTGTGACCCCCAGCCTTCTCGCTGTTCCTCCCACAGACACTCATTTTCACTGGCTCTCCCTCTTTCTGCCTCTCTGCTTCCCTGACTTTCTTCAAGTCTCAGCCAAAACCCCACCTTCTATAAGCCTCTCCCTCCCTCCCAGATTAGCTCTAATTTATCCTATGTAGATCTGGTTTGTACACAGTTGTTCACTTGTCTCCCCCATTGAACTGAGTTTCTTGAGAACAGGGCCAAGTTTTTTTTTTTTTTTAAATCTTTCTTTCTATACCTGGTAATTAGCACAGTGACCAGAACACAGTAGAGGCTTAATAAATGTTTTCCGACTTGCCTCTTTTAAACGCCCCTATTTTGGAGCCTCCTCCAGGGAATTATTCTGGTAAGTACAGGACTTTCCCAAAAATTTAATTTCATGCAAATTCGGTAATAGGGAAAGTCTGGATTTACCAAAGTACTTGCCCCCCCCACCTGAACTCTCACACCCTCATCTCAACTCAGCCAGGGGTTCAACTTCAGGCCACAAAGGATTATCTGAATGAGAAACACTTCTTAGGATGGAGGGAAGCATACTGAAATTGAAGAAAAGGGGAAAACAAGCCTCTCCTAAGCTCCTCCTATATCCTTCCTCAATGCCCAGGCCTCAAGCAGTACAGCTATAGAAAATCTGGGGCATGGAAGGAGGGAAAAAGGTCCTGAAAAAGTCATTAAAAACCACTTCATATGGCTTACATTTTCTTTCCCCTGGTTGGGTGAGGAACTGAAGAGGGAGGGAGGGTCCCTCATTCCCTACTGGGTCGTCCTAGGAAGAACTCCCTTCTTCTCCACCTGAAAATGCTTCTCTGGAAGCCTTAAGGTCGCATACAAGGGGGCCTCTAGCTCTTCTGCTCTGCTCCCAACAGTGTACACTGGCCAATGGTTTGAGTGTGGATGCCTCCGTCCAGAAGTCCCTTCCGTTGTAGCGTACAGGTTATGTGATAAGAGCATGACACCAGATTGGATATTAAGGGCCTGTGCCAGGCTCAGCTCTACCAGCCGTAAGTCGCTTCCCCTGTTTCCTCACCAATCATAACAACAGCTCAAAGCTACAGCGTACATAAACATCTACAAAGGTTTTCCTTAAAGCACAAAGCCTGACGCAGAGTAAGCACAGAATAAATGTCTGCTGACAGTCAAGTCCTGTGAGGGAGGCAGTGAATCTATTACCCCATTTTACAGATTGGTGTTAAATTAAGATTCCAGTATGAAGCAACCCAAAGTCAAAGCTGATAAGTGAGCTGGGGTTTGACTAGTCTTAGATTTCCCAAGGCTAGTGTGTTCCCAATTCTCCCATACTGACTCTTAAAAAAAAAATTCCCTGACTGCATGTAAAGACAATTTTTAACAGTCATTTAAGAAAAACAAACTTTTGAGTTCCAAATCTGCCCCTCCCCAACACTGACTCTCATAACTCATGGAATCACTTAAGAGAAGGTAGGTAGGAAGAGGGTTACTCAAAGTCTCTTCTAGATAAAGATACCAAATGTTATGTACATACATACACATATACATACACACATACACACACACACATTTGTTTGTTTTGTTTTGCAGGGGCAATTGGATTTAAGTGACTTGCCCAAGGTCACACAGCTAGTAAGGGTTAAGTGTCTGAGGTCAGATTTGGATTCAGGTCCTCCTGACTTCAGGGCCAGTGCTCTATTCACTGGGCCACCTAGCTGCCCCTGTTCTGTATATTTTAATAACATATTTATAATATCATTATATAATATATTATATACAATATATAATAAGTATAATACAGGAGTGGGGAATTTGTAGCCTTGAGGCCATATATGGCCCTCTACGTCCTCAAGTGTGGCCCTCTGACTCAAGCCAAACTTCCAGAACATATCCTTTTATTAAGGAGATTTGTTCTGTAAAGTTTGGATTCAGTTAAAGAGCCTCAATGCTGCAGATCCCCACTCTTGGTAAATCATGTATGTACACACACATACACATGCACTATATATACATACCACACACCACACACATCTACATATAAACACATATACATGTATATTAAATATGTATACATGTACGTACATACGTATATATGTATATAATGGGCAGCTAGGTGGCATGGTGAATAGAGTGCTGGGTCTAGAGACACCTTCTCAAGTTCAAATCTGGCCTCAGACACTTCTTAGTGATGTGACCCTGGGCAAGTACCTTAACCCTGTTTGCCTCAGTTTCCTCAGCTATAAAATGAACTGGAGAAGGAAATGGCAAACCACTCTAGTATCCTTGCCAAGAAAACCCCAAAGAGGGTCACAGAGAGTCAGACATGACCGAAATGACTGAGCAGCAACATGTACACATACTTTTGCTAGAAAAAGGATTGAGTTCACCTCTGCAGCCTCTTCAAATGTCTAGGGAACAGAGTTCTATAACTTTGTATCCAGAGGGGTTGATGAAAAGAGTAAATAGAAGAATGGGGCCTGGGGAGAAAGGTCAATTCTTAGTCTATTCTAATCCTTCATCTAGAAGCCTGTCACTCAGCAGGCTTCAAATATACCTCCCAAGAGGTAGAGAAGAGCTGGAACTATAAGGTTTTCTTCTGTGTACCAGAAAGGTAAGACAGGGGGTAGAGAGAAGGTCTTGATCACCCTCAGGAGTCCTAAGGCAGGGTCCCTTGGGAATACCTTGACATCCTTTATTCAGTAAACCACTGAAGAGGAAAGGAAAAAAAACTGTCCATCCTCTCTCTTCCGTGCTTTTCCCTCCCCACCCCCAGGTCCCATGCTTGACATGTCCCAGACTGCCTAGCTGTGTTTTACTCTCCCCTTCCTCCCCCAAGAGCTGGGCCACTTGACGCGAGGCTGATGGAATGCAGCAATGAAGCCTGCAAAACCCAGGACTTATAAGGCACTGAGTGGGAATGAGCAAGTACCCTGCAGAAAGGAGAGAGGAAAAAAGGGAGGAGAGAGAGAAGAGGGGAGAAAGAGAAAGGAAGGGGGAGAGAAAAGGGAAAAAAAGGGAGAGGGGAGAGAGAAGGGAGAAGAAAAAGACAGGAGAGAAAAGAAAGACAGGGGGAAAGGGGGGAAGGATGAAGAGGAAGGGAGAAGAGGGAGGGAGGAGGGAAAAAGGAGAAGGGGGGTAGTGGTAGATGAGAGGGAGAGAATAGGCATCTTAGCCACCAAGACTGAGCTCCTCATTTACCCATCAGCCACCTTAGCCCCAGTTACTCCCACATCTCCAGTGGGCAGATGGGCCTCACTCCACTCCCCCTCCCCATTCAAAGGGAGGAGAAAAAGAGGGTCCTGCTGTCTCAACAAAAGAAAAGGCAATTTAACAGGGAGAACAGGACTGTTCAGCAATCCAGGTTTCAGCACTAACCAGCTGCCCCTCTAGGTTAAAACAAACAAGAGCAAGGTTGACAGTCTACCTTCTCTGGTTTGAGGCAAACCAACCCCAGAGGAGAATGGGGAAAAAAAAATTGGGTTCCCTGATGTTTATTTCTCTTCTCCCCTTCCCTCCTAATCTTCTGATTACACAACTTAGTGCAAAATATAAATTAATAATACCATAACTCTTAAAATAGCAAAATACTTTATAATTTTAAAGGAAATTTCATATCCATTGCCACATTTGATCTTGCCAATAGCCCTAAGAGGTAAATAGAGCAAGGATTATTCCCACTTCATAGATGAGTAAACTGGTGATCGGGGCAACTATAGATGGCTCACTAGATAGAGCACTAGACCTGGAGTCATGAACACCTGGGTTTAAATCTTGCCTCAGACACTTACTAGCTATGTCACCCTGAGCAAGTCACTTAACCTTGGTTAGCCTTAATCCACTAGAGAAGGAAATGGCAAACCACTCCAGTATCTTTGCCAAGAAAACCCTGTGGACAGTACAGTCCACAGGATCATAGAAGGGTTGGACAAGACCAAATGACTGAACAACAATGGTGATCAGAAGAGTTAAGGGATCGACCCAAGGCCATGCAACCAGTTAGGGACAGAATACTTAAAGCCACACTGAACAGCATCATGAAGTCTAGCGTATAACAGATCACCTTCCCTGCACCAAACCAGAGCAAGTATCACAGGGATTCCTAAACTGGGGCTTATGAACTTGCTTAAAATAGTCTCATAATTGTGTTTCAATATAATTGGTTTCCTATGTATTTTCCCCCCTGCATTTAGAAATGTTTTCTGAGGTTATAGGTCAAACTTCTCTCTCTCTCTCTCTCTCTCTCTCTCTCTCTCACACACACACACACACACACACACACACACACACACACACACACACACACGGGGAGGAGAGAGTTCCAAGTCCACTCTAAGTACTGCCTATCCTGTCTTGATGACTTTTGACAGTCAAGCTTCTCAGGTCAGCCAGGCGTGAATGACATCTTCACTGGTCCCAGTGAGGAACAGGGATGGCCCAAGAAGTAGTTCCCAGAGCTACATCCCAGACCTGGAAGACTCTGGAATGGTGCGACATACCTTACTAGCATCCCCTGTGCCTGAGCCACTGTGGCTTTCTTTGTCCAATGGGGGCAGGGCTGAAAGCGGGTTTCTAGCTCTTCTGTAGGCTCATTTGTCCCTGATACAGTTCTCAAATCTGGCTACATACAAATCGATTTCCCAGGGGACAGGAGAGAACCAAAGAAAAAGCAAGGAGGCAATGATCAGACTGAACTGGTCCCTGAAACAAGAGCCCAGGACAGAACTGGCAAAGTCTGGGCTTTCCAGGCAGGGATTAAAAAGCATTCCAGCAGATCAATTTAGAGAGTGGTAGCTCATGACCAGCAACCAGTTCATCCTCAGTGTCAACTTGGTTTCTCAAAGGCAGGTGATTTGGGCTGGGCTTTAACCCTGCTCATCCAGTTTCTCTACAGAATGGCTCTGCTCAGGAATGGAAGATCTGAAACTTGGTCATGAGTGTACTAGAGCTGCTGAGGAAAGAGATGAGATGATAGGCTTATGTTTTTTAGAGCGAGGAACAACCTTTGATTGAGTCCCACCTTTTAATTTTATAGATGGGGAAAAAAAGGAGATCAAGAGATGTGTACAAGGTCACATGGCTAGTTATGGACAGAGCTGGGCCCTGAACCTACCTATCTCCTAACTGGTAGGCCAGGGCTCTTTTCACTATACCAGAGCTTTTCCTACACCACGTATCTGCTTAATAACCAGGTAAAACAGCAGCACTGTAGTCTAATAACCTGGAGCTCTTGACAGGCAGACAGGACTTGAGTTCTAATCCTGATTGCAGTATTACCTCCAGACCTACAGAGTCATGATAATGACTGCAAAAAGGCAAGGAAGCACATTTCTTTCCTTGAGTGTGTTTCAACTCCTGGAACTGTCCTCCCAATAATCCAAAGTCTTCCGTGTCTGTGTGGTTGGGAGGGGAGAAGAACAGGGTCACTGGGGAAGCAGAGGCCAACGTGCCTGCACTTGGAACAACAGGTAAAATCAGTCTCAAAGAATGTGGCTGCATGAACCTATTAAAAGCTGAGGAAAGGGAGGCACGCAACAATTCATTTGTTCACATTGCAAATCAAGCCAAAGGGCTACAGAAAACTTAGTCTTTGGTCTAGTCATCCGCTACCTTCTCTCATTTGGGAGCCTGGCTGCTTTTAGGAATAAGAGAACTGTCAGAACAAGGCACGAGCAGTAACTTTAGGGTGAAACAGCCAGAAACCTTCGAGACACAGGTCTGATAGCCAGCCACCTTGCCTCCTTTCTCAGCAGGGCATAACTTTACTGGTTTTAAAGCCCTTACTTGTACCAGACTCAAGGGGATTGGTGAAATCTGCATTCCTCTGCAACACCCCCCAGGTAATCCCAACATCCATGCTGACCAATGGCTATAGAAAGTAGAGAGCCTCCAGGCCAAAAAACCCTCCCTTAGGACCCACAATAAAATATTATGTATGTGACCTCCATATTCCAAGCAATTTCTATGACTTTAAGGGGCTGAGATGGTGTCAACCTACATCGGTAGAAGAAGTTTTCTTACCTGGGAGTTCCCTGTTATCAATGAGATAAAGTTCGATTCCTACTCTACCCACTCTCACCTCCTAAAATACCACCCTTCTCCTCTTTCTCTGGGGAGGGAGCTCGTTGCTTAATACTCCCTCTCTGTTATGCCACCCAGCTGGAAAAAAAATCTAGCAACCTACTCTTAGATTATATACATTTTAACAGTTAGTCAACAAGCATTTTAAGTGGTTACTATGTTCAAAGCACTGTACTAAGCCACAGGGATACAGAGTGGCAAATACATCTTTTCTGTTCTCAAAGAGCTCACATTCTAATAGAAACAAGATGAAAAAATTGCATATTTATATGCAGATATGTGTATATATGTAAATATGTGTGTATGTACACACATACACATGCACACACATGCATGCAGATGATTTATAAAAGGTAATCTCAGAGAGAAGGCCTATGGGGGGAGGGCATCTGGAAAGGTCTTGAGAAAATGGGATTTGAACTGAGTCCTGACGGAAACCTGAAGATGACGAAGGAGAAAGTCTAGGTATGGGTGAGCGGCAGGGGAAAAGGCACTAGGCTGGAGGATGCCATGTCTTGTGTAAGAACAGCCAGGAAGCCCAGAGTCACGAATTAGAGAGTGTGTGTACTGGAAATGTAGGAAGGGGCCAGGTAGTGAAGGGTTTTACAAGCCAAATAGAGGTTTTTATATTTGATCCTGAGGGTAAGAGAAGCCACTGGGATTTATTGGTCCAGAATGAGTCGTCACAGGATGAATTTGCATTTTAGCATCTTGTTCATTTTGTCTATGCTGAGATTTGGCCTTTTCAAAGTACTTTTACGTCTACTCTCATTTGACAGTCACAATAGCTGTGATTGTACAGTCCTTTTTTTACTAAGGAGGGTTCAGGCCAGTGACATATTGGATTGAAGACAAGGCTAGACCTCCAACACAGCTGTATTCCTACCTGATCTGGGCCCCCAGAACACTCCCTTCTGTACCTTCAGTGAGACTGGCACTTTCTGAGTAGGCCATTAGGCTGGCAACTTTTGGCACGACTTAAGCCAAGGAAGGTGCCCGCCTTGAGTCACACCCCAAAGCTTTGGGGAGGTTGTACCAGCCTCTGAGAAGTGAATTCATGCCATCTGTCTCACTCTGGCCCAAATTTACTGAGTCAAACCATGAAGCATGTGCACACATGCCCACAAGTTCTTCCCCATCTGCCCAAATTGAAGAGAGAGTTACTAGGGGTGAGAAGATGCAGCCACAGCTAAGCTAGCTGTGGTGTTTGGCCAGGAAGAGAGGGAATTAAGGTTGGCAGGCAAGACAGCAGCCACCCCTGAGCCATCCCTGGCTGGCCTGCATAAGCAGCTGGTTGAGGTGGCTATCATCAGCTTTTTCTCCCCACCCAGAGGGGCTCGGAGCCCTCGGACACTGAGGAAGACAGCAGATACACATGTACAGTCCTGCTACACCAGAATTCAGAACCAAGGCATATTCATTTCAGTGAAACCTTGAAATATACCACCTGGACACTAGTATTTCCTCAGATACCATATTCAAACATTTCTTGAATTAGGATATAAAGAAGTTGGAGACACCATCACTGTTGCCGCTGCCCCTGCTGTCACATGCCTGGCAGAGGATAGATGGAATTGGGGAGACATAAGAGGCCCAAGGTAATACAGTGCATTTGGTGGACTTCTCAAATAGCTGGGGCAGTGGTATTCCATTAGCTAACTATGGGACCACATTTCCTATCACAACTAACCTGAGTAAGTCACATAACCAACATATAAATAACCCAAAAAGTCAAAGTGATCATCACTTACAACTACAAAGATACATTAGAGACCACCTGGTCCTAGCCCCTCATTTTACAAATTAGGAAACTGAGTCCCAAGGAGATTAGAATGACTTGCCCAAGATCACACAGCTACTAAGTCATATAGCTAGGGTTCAAAGCTAGGTCCTCTGACGCCAAATCCAATACTAGTTCCAGCTCTGGGAAAGCAAGACCAACTGAGGGTTAGTATTCTTCCCTCCAGGGAAAGAGAGCACACGTTTTCCATACAGCTCTACTGGCCTGGCCCCTTCCCAGCCTCCTCATCCAAACCCAAGCAACTACTTCCCCAAATCCTTAGACATCAGACTTCTTCCCTAGGATTCCTTCTTACTGGTATAAGGCACACTGCTCCAAACATAGACATACACCCAAACCTGCAGAGCTACAATATGTTTCTAAACATCCAAGATCAGAGAGGGATCAGCTTCCCATCAATGACAAAGTCAACAGATGGGCAAAGCATTGGCTATCACTGCTCTTCTGCCCCCATAAGCTCAGCCCTACCCTATGCTCCTCAGTTCTCCATGTCTACTGGGTCATTTGGGACCCTGCTCTATGATGGATCAGTGGAGAGATACACTGAGCCCAAGGACCTGGTGTGCAAACCACCTACTAGTTATGTGATCAGAGGCAAGTCGGTTCACCTCTAGTCTTGATTTCCTTATCTGTAAAGGTAATTGGACTAAGTGACCCTCTGTGATCCTAGAACTTTTCTCCTGTGCCTTCTATCTGGTGCACCCTGAAGGCTAACCTCCCACAGATACCACATCTCCTGGGAAGCTCTTCAAAGCTAGCTGCTCCTCACACCTCCCAACACACTGGACCAGGACAAAGAAGCAACATTCCTTGCTTTCAGCTACTCGCTTTTTTTTATTTTGTTTTTTGGAAAGGAGAAGGCAATTGGGGTTAAGTGACTTGCCCAAGGTCATGCAACTTGTAAGTGTTAAGTGCCTGAGGCAGGATTTGAACTCAGGTGGTGCTCCTGACTCCAGGGAAGGTGCTCTATTCACTGTGCCATCTAGCCACCCCAGCTACCCACTTTCAAACCTGTCCTTTGGGTTAACATGGCTCCACCATTTTTTCCCTTTCTGATTTATTGTGTCCTGCTGTCATCACCATCTATGTACCTCCAGGTCAATCTCCTTCCTCTCCAGTAAGTTCAGTGCCTGGTTCATGACCATCTCTCTTCTGCCTATCAAACCTCTATCTCCCTATTTTCTCCTTCCCTCAATTCTTTTATCTTTCTAACTTGCACAGGAATGGTCACACTTCAGACACTGTCCTCACTCCCTCTATCAATGAACGTGCCCCAGATGCTCTTTTCTTCCCACTGTACCACTGCCTGACCTAGCGTTCTACCACACAGGAGTGGCATAAAAGATCATCCAATCAGTCAACAGGAATTTATTAAGGCCTTACTATATGCCAGGAAGGGAAGCTAGGTGGCTCAGTGGATAGAGCGCTGGACCTGGAGTCAGAAAGACCCAAGTTCATATCCTGCCCCATATATTTTCTAGCTGTGTTACCCTGAGTAAGTCACTTAACCTCTGCCTTAATCTACTGGAGGAGGAAATGGCAAACCACTCTCAAGAAAATCCCATGGTCAGAACTGGTGCACTATAGCCCATGGGGTAAAAAGAGTTGGATATGACTGTACAACAACAAAATGTGCCAGACACCGTGTGAAACACTAGGGCTAACAAGAAAAGCAAAAGACAATCCCTGCTCCCAAGGATCTCAATCTAATGAAGAGGCAACATGCAGACAGCCCTGGACAAGCAGGCCACATACAGGATGAATCGGCAGCAGTCTGAAGAGGGAAGACACTATGGGTAAGGGAGCCTGGGACCGGCTTCTTGCAGACGGTGGGACTTCAGCTGAGACTGAAGGGAAGTCAGGAGGGAACAGAGTTCCAGCATGGGAAGCAGCCAATGAAAATGCTCAAGAATCAGGAAATGGGGTATCCTGTTCAAGCAACAAACAGCCAGGAGGCCTTGTCACTGGATCAATGAAGAGTCTGTGAGGAAGAGTGAGGTGCATGACCAGAAAGACAGGACTTGAAGGAATAAAGAGTGGAACCACTCAAGTACTAAAAAGGAGGGCTCAGAGATGGGACTGCCTTAGTACCTCTGGCAATACAAAGAAAGACCCAGAGCCAGGGGTTTGGCACACTGACTGGATCCTCTGTGGAAAGTTTACAAACCAATCTCAAAGGGAGTCACAGGATGAGAAGGAACGGTGAATTGTCACAGTCAGAGGATTTAGATCTGGAAGGAGCCACACAATCCAACCCCCAAGTTTCAAATGAAGAAGCTGAGACCCAAGGTGGTGGCTGTTACTGTTCAGTCCTTTCAGTCGTGTCTGACTCTCTGTGACCTCAGCTGGGGTTTTCTTGGTAAAGATCCTGGAGTGATTTGCCATTTCCCCCTTTGGCTCATTTTACAGATGAGGAAATGGAGGCAAATAATGTGAAGTGACTTGCCCAAGGTCACACAGCTGATGCCCAAGGTCACACAGCTAGTGAATCTCTGAGGCCAGATTTGAACCCAAGAAGATGAGTTTTCCTGTCTTCAGGTCCAGCACTCTATCCACTGTGCCACCCAGTTGCCCTAAAGACCAAGGTTACAAACATACCAAGTGATAAGAGTTAGGAATCCAACAGGTCTTCACACTGTAAATCCAAGGCTCTTTTCGCTATAAGACAGAATAATAATAACTGCCTCCCCTTCCCCCCACACACACTTAGACAGCTATTAAAGGCTTTTGGGACACCCTCTATGGTGCGTTCAAGTTTGCCAAGTACATTCTACATACCATCTCCTTTACACCACACCAGAGGGCGGCTAGGTGGCACAGTGAGTAGAGCATCGGCCCTGGAGTCAGGAGTACCCGAGTTCAAATCCGGCCTCAGACACTTAACACAAAAGCTAGCCGTGTGACCTTGGGCAAGTCACTTAACCCCAACTGCCCTCCAAAAAAGCAAAAAGCAAATAAAATATACCACACCAGAGCTGGGAGGCATCCTTAGCCCCATTTTACAGATGGGACAAGTGAGTTTCAGAAACTTGTCCCCCCCTTCACACAGCTGGAGATCTGTACCTAGGTCTCCCTGACCCCAAATCCAGTACTCTAACCACAGTACCACATTGCCTCTGGTTGTCTGTAAGAGTCACAGATGTACTACTGAGCTATGGGAAGTTCACTCAGCTGAAAGAAGCAAGATGGGAGCTTAGCCTTCTTTGAGACTGGGTTCTTTAGTCCAGCCGTTCTCAAACTTTTTGACCTCAGGACCGTTTACACCCTTAATTTCTCCAAGGAGCTTTTGTTTATATGGGAGTTTATTTATTCATATCTGCTGCATTATAAACCAAAATGTCTTAATGTTATTATGAAATATAGTCTTGTCCTCACAGACCCACTGAGAGGGTCTTTGGGATCCCACCTGAGGGGCCCCAGATCATACTCTGAAAACCACTGCTTTTCTTCCCTCCCCCAACCCTCCCACCCCTTCACCTCTTAGAGAAGCACAGAACACAAATCAGTATCACCCTTCCTGAAGTGTTCATCTGTGTTGGAGAGTCTCTCCATGTGTTGCCTGGAGTTGGGAGGGAAGAGGAGGGCCATAAGCATGCCCAGCCTCCTTTCCCAGAACCCTAGTTTCAATGTCAGGGCCAAGGAAGTCCTAATAACTACTACTAACAAACACCAATGTAACGTGCTTACTTTAAACCAGAAGGTGCTCAACTTTTTAATACATCATGGCCTCTGGCAGTCTGCTGAAGTCTACGAACACCTTCTCAGAGTCACGTCTTTAAATGGATAAAATACATAAGACTGCAAAAGACCTCAATTATATTTAATAATTATAAAAAAAATTTTTAAGCTCATGGACTCCACATTAAGACCCTGACCTTATGTATCCATGCTTGTTTTTTTATTCTAAGGTTGCTAAGAATTGGTTAAAAAAAAAAAAACAAAACCAAACAAACCTCCTTTTATGAGATTGTCTCCAGAACCAGTTTGGAAAGAGGGGTAGCGTCTGTCTTTTTACTTTATCGTTATGTCTTGTTTTAGGGCCCAGACAGCATTCCCCAGCACGGTCATGCATTTTATTCACCAGACTTTGAGGTTTCCAAAAGTTAAATCCACTCTCATGTGACAAATTTTTGAACATTCTCAATGGCAGCAACACAAGGATACCACAGTTCACTGGCATCCACACTCATCTTCCTACTGACATTTGGATTCATTTGGTTTAGGTTTTTTTTTTTGTTTGTTTAAGATAGAAATTAGTCACCTTACTTTATAGTGACACTTAGGGTCTTTAGAGTCTCAATTAACATAAAGTAGCAAGGTTTAGCAGAAGAAACTCTGGGCTGGGAGCCAGAAGAGACATGAATTGTCCCTATTAGGCCACAAGCTAGTTGAGCAACCTTGGTCAAGTCATTTCCTCTGGGACCTCCACTTCCTCATCCATAAAATAAGAGTGGGACCAGATGATTGATAAGGTCCCCTCCAGCTCTTGGATTATACCATACTAAGATTCTTTGAAATCCTTGAAGAGCTGGTATGGTCCAGATTTGGAGACTTTAGTTTTCAGAGCCTGTCTGTAACAGCACTCAGCCAGGTTTTTATCAGTTCTCCTCTCCCAGGATCCTAAATACGTGTTAAGACCTCTAATACCATTCATTCCTACCGTCACCCTTGACCCTGGGCCATTATGATAACCTCCAGTCTCCCCTATACAGAGTCAGGATAGTAGTATTTCTAAGGCACAGCTCTGATAATGTCATTCTCCTAGTCAAAAGTCATGAAGAGTTTCCCTATTGCTTAAAAAATGAAGCTCAGATTCCTCAACCTGACATTCAAGGTCTTCCATGCTCTGGTCTCGGGCTAAGTTTCTGAGATTCTCTCTTCCCCTTTCCCCTATTCTCCTTCATGCTCCCAATAATTAACTTTTATAGCACTTTAACCTTCGCAAAATGCTTTACATATGTTATCTCATTTAAGCCTCACAAGTGATAATGTTTGTAGAAGCTGCATCTTCATTTTACAGATGGGAAAACTGAGACTCCAAGAAATCATAATCACATTTTCAGTTTAACTTTGCAGGAGTCTCTCCCCATCTCCCATTCTCCTTCATACATCCAATACCTGATTTTTTTTTTTTTTTTTTGCTTTTTGGAGGGCAGTTGGGGTTAAGTGACTTGCCCAAGGTCACATGGCTAGTTTTTTTGTGTTAAGTGTCTGAGGCCGGATTTGAACTCAGGTTACTCCTGACTCCAGGGCTGGTGCTCTATTCACTGCGCCACCTAACCGCCCCCCAATTCCTGATTTTATATAGCACTTTAACCTTTGCAAAATGTTTTACATACCTTATTTCATTTGAACCTCACAACTTAGAGGTAGGTTCTACATTTTATGGATGAGGAATTTGAGGCTCTGAGAGGTTAAATGTCTTACATAGGAACACACAAATAGCTTTGAGACAAAACCTTGGAGTTAGGAGCCTCCCAAGTCAGAAATCTTAATCTCTCTCTGTATCCCTCTCTCACCTAATGATCCAGTCTTGGCTGGAAGCTATACTTTATCTTGTACAGTTCATTTCCTCTGACATCTCCACCTTTAAGGCCACTCCTTCCATAAAATCTTCTAGTATCTCCATATCCCCGAACACAAGCAGGCTTTCTTCTATTTCTACAACACAACTCCATTCTGGCTGGTACTCCAGCCTACATGACTTTGTTTCCTTACTAAACTAGACCAGGTCTTCTTTTTCGTAGTCCTGTGGCACCTAAGCCATAACAGACACTGTAGAATCTCAGTAGCTGAACTGGGACCAGGCAGAGTGCTATGGCCCTGTTTAGTCCTATGGTAGGTCCTCGATCCTACAAATCTACCTGTTAAGATGTTTATTTTCTAGGAAAGGCTCAGTCAGATTGGAATAATCTTGAGGGTGCCACACACTGGCTTGGTGACCTTAAGAAGGTCACTTTAACTAACCTTCTCTACATTCATCTAACCTCACACCCACAAAAGTGTTGAAACTGAGGACTTAGTTCAGCCCTGATCTCTTCTGCCAAAGGAAGACTGAGACTGTCTTAAAGTACCTTGTTGATGAAACGTGTTCTCCTGAAGGCCATGACCAACTTCCACAGAGAGACAGCATCCTTCCTTCAAATACTTTTCAAATAAGCAGAGAGACAGTGGACATATAAACTACCCCCTCAACCTCTGGCACCACGGGAACTGGGAAAGCAACTGTGGACTTGGGCAAGAATGAGCTACTCCCAGCCAAGAGGCAGGAAATGTTAAAAGGCCAAATTGGTTACATTCTAATCACAGGTGCCCATATAATCTAGGACTTCATTTCCCCACCTTGGGCAATGCAGAGGCTGTGTATTACCTCCCTTGCTCTCCCCACCCTACCCTAAGACCTAGATACTTAAGAATGGGCTTGTTATTGGTGGAAGGTATGGAAGACTTGACTTGAGGGAGAAGGAAGAATGGAAAATGACAATCTTAGACTAGCTCCCAAGAAAGAGTGGGTACCACTAATATGTCCCTCCCACATTGCAGAATCCAGCCTAGTGGGGTGGGACCTCAGCCGCCATTCTGCACCAAACACACCACACAAAGCTCTCTCCTTAGGGGTAGTTGGGTGGAGTAAGGGAGAGCCAATGCACTTAGAGGGGAGTGATGGCCATATACATACTATTACTTTCTACCCCTTCTTCCAGAGGGGGCCTTGTGGTTATCCCTCATGTCAAGAGGAAGGGAGTCTAAGTTGGATAATCAGCCCACCGCTCTGTGGTCAGTCAGAATGTTGGTGGATGATGGGGACAGGAAAGTGTCTCTCTTCCCTTCCAGTGACACAGCAAGAGGCTAGAGATGATAGAAGTATGCCAACTGGGGATAAATCTATTCTCAGAAAAATAAGTCCCATACTCCTCCCCAGCTTCTTTTTAGGCCCAGTGCTGAGGTCTTCACTGCCCTACCTTATCCCCACTGTAACATATATTCCATAGGTTCCCCATCCCATTAACCACCCAGCTGCTGGTAGTTCCAGAAAACTGCTTTCACACTCCAGCATTTTCAGCACATCACTGGTCAACAAGGTTAATATCTCCCCACTCCCACCCCTTTCACTTGTCTCCCTCCAGGAGTCCCATAAGACTGTTACTATAACCTCCACGACAGAATTAGGAGGGGAGGAGGGTGACGACAGAAGAAAAAAAAAAAAAGGACACATAGACCACCAGTTTCCCAGCCCCTCCGCTAATCATACTTCTGACTGGCCCAAGGAACTGGCAGTGCATGGCTCTTTTAGCCCCTGGCAGGGAGGGGTGGTAGTCGTGGAACTGTCCTTCAAGGCAAAGAAGCCTGGACTCTGAGGGTACCCAGAGAGGTAAAAACTACTTCAAGGTCACAGGGAGAGGTCAGGGTGGAAGGGGCAGGAGGAAAGGAAGCCCTAAACCGGAGACCCGCCCAACTGGCTAATCCCTACAGCTCCTTCCAGCAAACTGAAACAGTCCCAGGCCATCCGGGAAGCACCACAGGAGACGGACAAGGGTAGGGGGGAAGGGAGTGGGGAAGGAGGAAGGAGACTCTTTGGAGGGTGAAACACACCAGTTGAGGCGTTGCCCCACCTGCAGGGGATTGAGCCCCATCCGCCCCGTGTTTCTCAGGGAGGGCTAGCCTCGCCAAGGAAGGACCGGCACCTCACCCTAACCTCTTCCCGCGGGACGGGGAGGCTTTCAAAAAAAGGAAGGGAGGACAACAGGAGGACCGATTGAATTCTTTTTTTTCCCCATGGGAGCTCCCACCCACCTACCCATCCAGGCCCAACTCAAAGGGCCTCCAGTCCCGCCCCAACAGCAATAAGTGCGAATAAGCCCGCTCCCTTCCTTCCTTCCACCCTGGGTTGCTAGCGCGCTCGGGGCCCCAAAGCTCCCTCTCCACTTTGCCCAAGTGTTCACAGCCTCCCAACTCACCTCCTCTTCCAAGCTGCCGCCGATCCCGGTGCCGGTGCCGGTGCCGGTGCTGGTGCTGTGCTCGCTGTCCGGCTTCAGGTTGCTCATGGTGCGGGAGGGGGCTGAGGAGGAGGGAGGGAGAGAGGCAAGAGGAGGGGGCGGGGAGCGGCGCCGGGGCCCCGAGTGGAGTGGGGGGAGGGGGGTGGTCAGTGGCCCGTGCGCTCCGGGGAGTGCGGGGTGGAGAGGGGTGGGGGAGGCGTGCGGGGCAGTGAGTGGGGCAGCCGCCGTCTTGGACTGGGGTCACATCAAGTTTGGCGGGTGCGAGCTGCTGGAGAAAAAGAAGTGCGGACGCGGGGAGGCGCTGGGGACCCGAGCGGAGCCGGAACGGCCACCGCCTGTGCCTTTTCACAGCGACCGGCGAGTGCGCCGGCAGCGGCCGCGGCCGGGGGGCGGGGGCCGGGGCGGGCGGCTGGGGGGGAGGGGGGCCGAGAACCGGCCACAGCTGGGGCCGGGCCAACTCCTCCCCCCACCCGCCCTGCATCATCGTCTCCTGGGGAACCCACAGCCAATCCACGCCTCTAGCTTCAAACTTTTCCCCGGCCCCCTTGACTACGCCGGGTTGGGTTCTGGTGGGGCTTTTTTTTTTTTTTTCCTTTTTCTCTGTCTCCTTTCTTTTCCTCTTCCCCCTTTCCACGAAAACTTTTCAAACTTTGATGAACTTTCTTAAAGGGGCAGCGCGCCATTGGGTCCTTTCCCATGGGAAAGTGGGGTCAGATACCCTCGCCCTACCATCCCTCCCGTTCTGTCCCCCAGCATAAGGCAAAAAGACCCCGGTGGTATGTGGGCATTCCCGTCGGCAGGTTCGCAGCTTCTTCCCGGGTGAGATCAGGAAACTGTTCTTCTCATCTCCGCCCCGGGAAGACTGGGGTCCCCGGATCGGTCAGCTCATCTTCCATCTCCGAGCTTTCCCCTCTTTTCTGCCGATTTGTGTGTATTACGGACATAAATAAATTCCAGAAAGTAGAAGGCTTGGCAACTAATGATTTCAGGTGGTTCTCGGATAGGGGCCACCAGTGGAACAGATTGAGGGGTGACCTTCTGGAGCCACTGCCCTCTGTGTGGAGACCGAAGCCGCCAGGTACAGCTAGGAGGCAGGGGTCAGTGAATTGGGTGTCTGAACACCTGTGTTCTGTTTCCAAGTCGGAAATCTGGCTTGGGTGACAGCCCGAGAACGGCTCCCTACCTCGCCCTCGAGCCTCAGCCACCTGCTCACTCCTTAAGAATTCCAGGGCGCGGGTTCACCCCGCTCTGTCTACTAGTGCGGTAGCTCGCGCATAAGGAGACCTACGGAGTAGCAAGACTTTCGCTATAAGGAGACAGGAGAAAAGGCGCCGGCTTCTCCCCTTCTCCTCGGAGAATTGGAGGACAAGAGGGGAAATACACGCCACGTCCCAACACTGCCCTAGGCACGCGGCTCCCACTGGGTCACGTGGGATCCCACTCTTAAAGTCTGATTTCCAATTGCTCCTTGAAGTTTACGCGGTAAGTCTGGCGCCTTTTTTTTTTTTTAAGTAAACAGGAAAGATCCATATCTGATCATGTGTATCTTTGAAAGGGTTAAAAAAAAACCTCTGACATCCCTCCCCCGCCCCGCAGCCTAGTCTGCCCCGGGTGGGTGGGGGTGGGGAGGGCGCCTTCTCATTCATTAACAACCCTATTGCCTCCCAAGGGCGAGCTCTGCGCAGCAGCAGCCCGGCCTCTTGTTTTTTTCCTCCTCGGCTCCTCCCCCCCTTCAAAGTTCTCCCCGCCCCCTCCCACACATTTTCCCCCTTCCTTCTAATGTAAACAGGGACCTGATTTGTTTGGGTTTTTTCAAACAAAAGTAGCAGCTCTACTCTGGGCTGTGGCACTCCACTAGCTGGAGGGGGTGGTGCTCTTCCCTTCCCCCCCCCCCCCCCAACCTGGCTTACACCCAACCTGAGAAGCCAGGAACCTTTTTCTCTAAAGAGTCCTGTGACTGCATTTGGGCATGACTTTCTCTGTAGACTAAGAGTCAGGCTCCTAGCCATCCCTACTGCCAACATTCTAATCTGGGCCCCCTTCACCCCATGCCTGGATTACATCAACAACCTCCTAGCTGGTCTAAGAGACTTCTAGGCATTGGGTAGAGCCTGTGCTTGCCCTCCCCCGACCTCCCCGCTAGTCTATCATCTATCTACTCCATAGTCATCCTAAAACTAATTTTGCCATGTCATCCCCCTCCTCAAGGACTTTCAATGGCTCATGTCTTTCTACCAGGTTAACATACAGTCATCTTAGTGTTTGAGGTCTTTCAGAGTTCCTACTTTCTTTTGTCTCACTATTCCTATTTTGGTCCTTTAGTTAATCAGTCTAGGCTCTCCACAGGCCCTTGTTCAAATCATTCCATTTCCTACCTTGGTGCTTTTGCCTGATATGCCCTCCTCCCCTCCGCCCTTCCCCCATCTCTTCACCTCTTCAAATCATGTGCATTGTTCAAGGCTTAATTAAAATCTCATTTCCTCCATGAAACTTACCCTGAGCATTCCAGTTTTCCCTGATCCTCGGTGAACTACTGTGGAATTTGTAGTTAATATAACATAATCTGGTAATTGAAACAAGAGCAAGTTTAGCGTTAGAAGGGAGTTTGAGTTGTCCAGTCCAATTCCCTCATTTTACATGTTCAGAGAGATGACTATTGTTAAGGTTGCTAAGGTCGTTGCAGATCCAGGACTAGAGTCTAACCCTCCCAACTTCTGGCCACTTTGACATTGTTGTTCAGTCATTTCCACTCCTGACCCCATTTGGGATTTTCTTGCTGAGAGTAGTTTGCCATTTCCTTCTCCAGCTCATTTTACAGATGAGGAAACTGAGGCAAAGCAGGGTGAAGTGACTTACCCAGGGTGACACAGCTAGCAAATGTCTGAGGTCAAATTTGAACTCTGGTCTTTCTGATGCCAAGTCCTGATCACTGTCCACTTGGGGAGGGAGGCCATGCCCATACCGATTATTATATGTTTCTCACCATTTCATTTGTGTTTGGCTTCTCCTACCAAGCAGACCACAGGCTTCATGGGGTCAAGTATAATGCTTTAAGTATCTATACACCTCTTACCTTCCCCACATTATTCACCATAGTCCTGGAAATAGTCATTCTTGTGTGACTTTATAATCTCATCAGTATAAAAGTCCCTTCACTAGAGTAATCATGATTTCATCAACAGACTGGAATCTGCTATCTGAGAACCAGCCTAGCTAAGTATAAAGAGGCATGGACATATTGGGCCCTTGGTGATGAAATCTTTAGTTCTGGTGACTTGGCCACAATCCTGTTCCTCATTCACCCTTCTATGAAGTTTACAGAGAGCTTTCTCTGAAAGGACTAAATGAAGTAAGTAGTACAAACATTATTATCCCCGTTCTACAGATAAGGAAACAGATTCAGGAAAATAAGGTGACTTGCCCTGGATCACACAATCAGTCAATCAGCAAGCATTTATTAGGTACTTTACAATAAACCAGGCACTGTTCTGGGGGCTGGGAATGCCAAGACAGAAACAAAACAACCTCCAGGAGCTTAACACTTCATAGGGGGAGACAATATCTATTTATATAGCATATAAACAAAATGCAAAGTCATTTCAGGGGCTATAATTACCCCCTGGAGATATTGGGGAAAGTGTCTAGTTGGATGTGGCACTTTATCTGGGCTTTGTGGAAAACTTGGGATCCTAAGAGGGTAGAGGTGAGGACTGAGGCATTTTACCCATTTATAGCCTGTGCAGAACCTCAGAGAGATCATCTCATCTGAGGAATAGCAAGTTTCACTGAAATTGTAGGTACACAAAGGGAAGTAGTGTGTGGAACCAGTCTGTGAAGGGCTTTAAATGCCAAACCAGGGAGTTGTTATTTTACCCTAGATACACTAGGGATCCCCTAGAACAGGGCGGGGTGACCATGTCACATGTGGGCTTAGGAATATCACTTTGGCAGCTGTGGAGATGACAGATTGATTAGGGAAAGGATAGGCTTGAGGCAGGGAGACCAATGAGGAGGTTATTCTGATAGTCCAAGTAAGAAGTGGTGTAGACCCAATCCAGGGGGTGGCCATGTAAGTAGAGAGGATGCAAAAGCAATCGGTGTTATAAAAGTAAAAATGTCAAGAGCTGGCACCTGACTGTGGTGAATGAAAGTAAGGAGGTGAGGACAACCCCAGGTTCTATGTGAAGCCGCAAGATTGGAAGGACAGTGACACCTTGAACAGAGATGGAGAATTCGGGTCCAGAGTTCCGCTTCCATGCACGATGCAGGAGACAAATGAGGAAGTATTCAGCCCAGCTCCTGATAGAAAAGGGATGGACTTGAGATGCAAAATGAGACATGTGCTTTGGATATGGCCAAAGCAGATGTGTATTTTGCTTGACTGTGCATAGCTGTTGCAGGGATTTTCTTTTTTTCTTTTCTTCAATTGGGAGAAGGATATGAGAGGGAAAGAAAATAAATGCTTATTAATTAAAAAATAAAAGTTTAAAAATTAAAGAGGTCAAAGAAATCCCCCAGGGATCTAGCAGCCTGATCTCTGTGGGGGTGGAAGGATGTCTCTGTCCATCTCATCCTAATCCCAATCCAATCAACATGAGGAAAATTTAGTCAAAAGAAAAACCAGGGAGACTAACAGGGAAACTGAGACTCTGAGAGAGAAAGGCATTTTTCTCAAGGTTAGTAAGCACGAGAACCAGGATTCTTGTCTCTCCCAGTCTCCTCAGGTCAGGCTGCCTAACATTCCTTAAACTGGAGCTGCTGAGCCCAGAGGGAGAAAAAGGGAAAATTCTTAGGGTTTGCCAACTGTTGACAATCCCTAAAGTTTTATTTTGGTTTTTTTATCCTGAAAGTCACTCAAGTTCCTTTCTCAGAGAAGCTATTTACCTAACCTCCTCACCGAGGTCATCCCATGCCTGAATCCTAGGAGAAAGAACTCGTTCCCCTAATCCCACAGCCTCCACCTTTTCTGAAAGAGTATCCCCACCAGTGAAGGGAAGAGGGGTCAGTAATATAACCAGGAAACTCTTATTTGAAAGGCTGGTGAAGGTCTTAAACCTGACTCTGACTGTCAGTTCAGAGGGAACCAGTCTGAAAATCACCTTTTTCCATTAGAGCAGAACAGGGAAATGATCTCTGAAAGAACATAAAATCACAAAGTGAGACCTGAAAGGATCCTTAGAAGTCATCTCTTCTACTTCAACCCTCCCTCTTTTTGCAGTTGAGGAAACTGACTCCCAGACAAATTAAATGACTCACCCATGGTCACACAGATAGTAAGAAGATCCAGAATTTGAACTCTGGTCCTCTTGACTTGAAAAGCCACTTCATTCCAGTGAGTCAGGCTACCATCCGGAGGGTCAGAGACTGGGGTTCTAGTCTGGATTCTATGCCACCAACTTGCTCTGTGACCAGCAAATGACCAGTCACTTCTCTCTGGGGCCCAGTTTCTTCATCTCAGAATAAGAAAGTTAGAGTAGGGATGAGTTATAAAGGCCCTTGATTAATGTTCCTAATGGATAGACCGGACAAAATGGCTAGACAGACAGCTGTACTGGGAAGGAAATTAGACTCAGTGACCTCAAAGGTCCTTTTAAACTCTTAAGATCCTATGATTGTAAGGTGTCCTGACTTGATGGCACTTGGTGTTTAGTTGAGAAGACAGTTTTTTCCTGTGTGTAAATGTTATGTTTTAGTCTATCTGCCCTCTCTCTCCCCACCCCCCACCCATTAAACTATATGCTCCTCAAAGGAAGGAGCTCATTTTTCATCCTTCTATCTCTAGCCACATAGCACAGTGGCTTGAAGGTAGCAGGCACTAAATAAATGTTTGTTAAAAATTTAACCATAGAAAAAGTAATTATATAATTATATTGTAAAGGTACTTATATAAGTCTAAGTTATATAAAATTTACAATTACACAGGGACCATTTGTGCAAGTGGCAGATGTAGGGAAAGGGTTGGAAATGAACCAGAATGAGTGCTGGTCAGTTTCAACAAGGGGCACCATGTGGAACAATGAATAGAATACTGGACTTGGAGTCAAGAAGGTCTGGGTGGGAGTCTTGACCCTGATACCTGCTAGCGGTGTGACCCTAGGTAACTCACTTTATCTTTCGGAGCCCTAATTTCCTTACCTGTAAAATAAAGTTAATACCTATCATAGCTACCCTCATTGGGTTGTTTTGAGGCTGAAAGGAGATAATCTATTTAAAGTGCTGCTACAAAGCCTTAGAGGGAGGATTTTTCAAGCATTATTATTCCCATTTTACAGATGAGGAAAATCCCAACTTGCCTAAATTCATAGAGCTAACAAGGAAGAGACTAGGAACTTGAACCCAGTTTCACTGACTCCAAACCTAGAACTTTTCCCAGCGTGCTATGTTGCCTCATAAGCTAATTATTTGAGTTTATGTACTAAGAGTTAATAGTTGTTGAGTGAAGGCTTTGAGAATTTCCTATGAGTAAAGCTTCAGTTTGTGCACTTTATGACATTGATTTTGGCTACTCGGAGGCCATTGTTGTTTCCTACCTATTTCTTAGCTGTGTTCCAGACAGCTGAAGTTGCCAGGTAACTGTACTTTGAATAGGTTATTGTGTTTCCCGTTGAGCTATGTATTGTAGTAGGCCATCAATAATGTTGAATAAATACATGAATGAACATTGCTCTGTGTTTCATTTCCAACTTGGGGAGGTAGAAGCCCACAGGAGAGAGCTTCTAATCCTTAAGTCTCTTGGTTTTTCCATGCCAGTGGTGGGTAGCACCAAGGCACAATAAGGTTATATATTAAGGAGTCAGAAGATCTGAATTCTATTCTCAGTTTTGCAATGAAGTGGCTGTTTGACCCTGAATAGATCCCTTTCCCTTTCTAGACTCAGTTTACTTGTTTATGAAATGAGAGGGTTGAACCAGATGATCCCAAGACCCTTCCAGTTCTGTGTTTCTATAATCTATAACCTATTGTCTATCTGCCTTTTAAACTTCTTGATTTAGAGCTACCGTCTTATCAGCTGCCTTGGTAATTGTGAAAACAAAGTTCTTTCTGTCTTGTTTCTCTTAAGTCTTATCCTATGCTAAAACTAGATAGTACCCCCTATCGTGCCCCAAAGATAGCACTTAGTTATCCTGAGCAGTAATAGTCTCCTGGTCTGGCACTTGGAGAAATCTCACTGAATGAGTCTTTCCTTCCTGGGCATATGGCTTCTTTGTTATAGTTTCTAAGCAGATCTTCCTTCTCTCTTCTTTTTCCTAGCTTTCAAGTTTTTCTAATGGCCATTTTTTCTAGTCATTTTTAATTGTCATCTTCTCTCCAGTTTCTGTGTGTAAGTGAATGCTGAAGACGGACCATTTTGATTCTGCAAATACTCCCAGTATGGTTTGAGATTCCTTTGTCCTAAAAAGTTGGGGATGGTGAACCTTTCTGCCTTAGAAGCCAGATCCAACCCTCAGCAAACTTTGTTCTCTACCAGGTACAATCAGTCGTAGAGCATACCCCTTCCCTGAGTCCCTATACCCACCCTTACCCCTAATCCTTCTCACTGGCTATCTCATTCAGAGTGAAACCTCTGAAAGAATCATGATTAAAGGGAGCAGAGGAGCAGTGAACAATGGGTAAAAAGCTAATCAACCTTTCAAGGAGCAATCTATGATAGAAAAGCAACATAGCGTCTGACCTTAAATTTATTCACTTCCAAAACCTACAGTCATCCAAGGATCTTACTGGTCACTGCCTCTTCTTTTCTCTCCCGTCCCTCCTTGTCTTCCTTGTGTATATTTATCTTTCCCACACCCCCTCTACCTGTCTTCTTTTGTCTTTTCTTTCCCCCATTCCCCTTTCTCTTCTTCCTGTTCCCCTTTATTTCTGCTCTTCCTCTATCTTAACTTGGCTATTTGGTGTTTATTATTGTAATTATTAAATAATGTTTCATGTTCCCACTTCTGATTTTCAAAAATGGATACATTGCACATTCCATATTTCTTTCTTTTTAAGAAATAACAAAAACCTAAGTGAAGTTGTTTTTGGAATGTGGCCTTTCACTTATTTTCCCATGGGTCTTTGGCTCTTGACAGAAAACAAGGTTCCCCACTTTGGTCTGCATTTTAAGCTTTAGCAACAATGAAATGGTACTTGCTAAACCTCTACCAGCTTTGAGTCCTTCCTAGTCAATCAAAGGTCACTGAAAATGCTGCCTCTTGCCTACTTTCCTTGGCTGTCCTTCACAGGCTCACAGGGCCTGACTGGGGTAGACCCGGTTGTTGGGTCAGCAGCTCCAAGCAAGCCAGATATATTCCTGAGTTATCCCCATGATGGCCAGTTATCTGGGCGGTTTCTGAGAAAGAAGAAAGGGCTAAGAATAGGAGTGTCTGTCCTATCTTCCTTCTGGCTTTTTATAAGTCTGTGACTTTTCTGAGTGGCAAAGAGATGGCCAGTCAGGCCTCTTTCACATGCTCCTAGTTTGTCTTTATGGGGGTCTCTCCTCCCATCTTTCAGGGCCCTCCCCTCTCCTGGTAGCCTCCCCACTCAGGAGAAGGGGGGAATCTGATAAACCCATCTGACTACCTGGGGGGTTGTTTTAAGGTGACAAGGTTTCTTTTATGGGGAATCTGTGATTTCATTGGCATCTGGAACTCCTGGTGAGGAGTGTCTTCTGCCTGTACAGATTGCTATCAGATCTGCCATTTCTAGAGAGAGTTTCCTGGGACCTGAAGAGCGAGTTGTCCAGGGTTACACAACCAGAGGTGAGATTTGAACCTAGGTCTTTCTCTGAGGACAGCTAGCTCTATTCACTCAACCACAGCTACCATATATTTATGATTGTGTTTACGTACATACGTGTTGTGATATAAGACACATTTACATATGTATATATGCATACATATATGCACATATCTGTGTATAATACACACATGCATGCGTCTAGATATACATAGATTTACATCTATATATGTATATGCATACATATACATTTAAAGTAAAAAGCTTATACTTTCATATACAATTTATAGACATATAGTCAAAGTTTTTATTGGCTTGCCAGTTTTTAGATAAAAGAATCCTCAGGAAATTCCATACTTGACACAGGCTTAAAATTTTTTTTTTTAGTTTAAAAGTCAGGTTGACAGACTGGAGAGGGGGAGAAATCTGAAGCAGAGAGACGAGGTGAGAGGGAATGAGGCCCAGAACTAAGGTACTGAGGCTGCATTGGTAAAAGGAATACTATGCTAATGAAAAAGAGAGCCTTGCAGTCAGGGAGAATTATTAATTATAATGATCTCTTATGTTTTAAAATACTTTCACTTCCCCTCCTCCATACTGTGACCCATCTTTGTTCTTCTGGGTCAGTTCTCACCTTATTTTGCCACGGCCCAGGCTTCCCATAGCCACTTCCCACCCATGTAATGAGTGTCCTTCCCACAACCTCTATTTATATAGTTTTTCTCTGTTAAAATATAAACTTCTTGAAAGCAGGGATAATTTTGTTTGTATTTGTATACTCGGCATTTTGTATGAGCATAGTGCCTAGCATTTTGTAAGTATTTAATAAATGCTGTCTGTCTGCCTGCCTGCCTGCCAGTCCGTCTATCTATCTATCTATCTATCTATCTATCTATCTATCTATCTATCTATCTGTCTCTTTACCTTTGTGGGACAGGCAGATGGCTCAATGGATAGAACACCAGGCTTGGAGCTTAGAAGACCTGAGTTCAAATAAAATCTCAGACATTTACTAGCTGTGTGACCCTGGGCAAGTCACTTAACCCTGTTTGCCTCAGTTTTGTAATATGTAAAATAATCTGGAAAAGGAAATAGCAAACTGCTCTAGTGTGGTTGCCTAGAACACCCCAAATGGGGCCATGAAGAATCTGACACAATTGAACAACAACATCTATCTCTGTATGTGTCTTTCTCAACACATCTATCTTTATACCTCTATCTCTATACTTCTGTGTCTCTCTGTCTGTCTCTCTATCTATAATCTATCTAATCTATCTATCTATCTATCATCATCTATCTCTCTATCATCTATTTCATTTGACTTGTGCAACAACCTTAATGATGCAAGAAAACAATTATGGCTGTCCTTGTCATGTCAATGGGGAAGAAGTGAAGAAAAATGAAGTTACTTGCCCTAGGTCACACATTTGGTAGCAAAGCCGGGAGTATTCCAGTGTGCCTGCAGATTTAAGGTTCAACCTACCTCTCACTTTTCTGGCCTGAGCTTTTCTCGACTTTTTTTTCCTTCTCTGAACCCTACTTCCAAAGGCACCCAGAATGTTTCCTCCACTTTTCCCAGAGTGCTCTTTGCTTTCCTGGTTCAGCTTGGCTCCTCCCAGATGCTGAGCTAGGCTCCTAGTGACCCTCTGCCCTGCATCATAGAGGATGTTTACTTCACTCTCTCCCTCCCTCCCTCCCTCCCCTCTTCACAAAAGTTGAGACATTTCCCCTCAGTCCCAAGGGCCTCAGTCTGGGAAAGAGGCTCAAGAGTCAAATATAATCTGCCTTCAGATTCTGCTCTTGAAGAGCCTCCCACGCCTACTGTCAACTCCCTGGGTTCTCTTAGCCAGATGCACAAACACAGCTCAAGGGTATTTTCAAATATGAAATGAACATTGCCTACTCCTGAGCTCTCAGATCTTGGGCTTCCCCCTCTTCACTACCCTTGGAAGATACAAAGACTATTTAATTCTTCGAAGCCCTAACATGTCTTGGTCTTGATGTAAGAGTGAGTCTGCATGTATGTAAGATATCCTCATTGATGAATCCGTGGGGCTCCTCACAGTCAGTCGGATCACTCTGCTTTGGGTCACACTATTACTCTGCCTGGGGTGCCTTCCTTCCCTCTTCCCTACCAGGTTAAAGCCTACATATCCTTCCAGGCTCAACTCAAGTCCCACTATTTCTGTCCAGTCCTGCTCATCTCCTGTGCCTAAAGAGGCAGGGACAAGATGGCTGAAAATCTGGGTTATTATTCTCATTTTGCCACTGACTACCTGTGCTATTGTCTTTGACAATTCAATTCAGTAAGTAGGTTGGAGATAGGAAGACTGATGCCTTTTGGGGAGCTTACAAAAAGATGTTGGGAAGACAGCCCAATTGTAGTGGGCAAGCATGCTTGATTGTGAGCTGGAGAACCTGGGAGTTTGGGCTTTTTTACTTATTAGCCGTGTGACTTCCCCTATGGGCTTCATCAAAATTATTTCACCTCTTGGAGATACTTTCCTTATCTATAAAATGGGGATAATACTATTTACAAGCTCTGCTTCACAGTATTGTGAGAAAAGGCCTCTGGACAGGTGTCCAGAGTGTCTCAAAAGTCTTAGGCAGCTCTTAGCTTAAAGAGGTTCTTGAAGTTTTTAAAAGCTTTAACCTGCACTAAGACTTTTGGGACACTCCATGTCCACGTAGGCTGTTTTTATTATTTCCTGGAGGGACACGGTACTGCCTCCTTTAGCAAACATCTTCAAAGGTCTTACTCTCCCTTCTTAGCACTTGGATCATCCATCCCACATAGCAGGTGTTCCCTGTATCCCTATGTGAGCTATAGGAGGTCCAGCTCCCTGCCCAAGAAGCATTTCGGTCAGGTCCTGAGTTTAAGGATGGGAGCCTCATAGCCCCTGAGACAGAGACAGAGAAGGTGGCTCTCTGCACAGCCTAGGTCTCAGCCCCAGCCCCCAGACCCTGTTTGGAGTCCTGCCCAGTTTCATTCTCAGTTGTTCTTATCAGATAAAGTCAGCTTCCCTACCACCCTGGCCACTTAAGTAGTGACAGGGTGGGCTTGATGAGTTACAGATTCCCTTCTCTTCCATCCCCCTCTATCCCAAGCCTCTGGGAGACCCCATTGGCTGAGGTGGTGACCCATGATGTCATTGACTTAAAGGGCCACGCTCCTCTCATTCATTTCCTCAAGAGAGGAGCAGAAACCCCTCTGACAGTCTGTGAAGGAGAAGCAGGGCTAGTCTTGAGTCTCTGCACTTATATCCCAGAGCATCTTTAGGACTGGAATCTCTTCTTAGAACAAGCCCCACCTTTTTTCCGACTAAATTCAAATTAGGAGAGTTCTCCAGAGTTCCCCTAAGATAACCCTTGGCTTTGTAACTAGCTATGTAACCTTAGGCAGACTATTCTCCTATTCTGTGCCTTTTCTTTTGTTCATTTCAAATGGGGCTAATAGTTCCTGTGCTAGCTAGTTTAATGGATGGTAAATGCTCTGAAAAGTACAAAATAATCTCTGACTCTAAAGTGGTCTATTATTGCACATCATAAGTGCTCAATAAATGTGTTCTCTCTCTCCCTTTCCCTCTCTTCCCTTCTCCCCTCTCGCCCCCTCCCTTCTTCCTTCCCTCCTTAGAGCTAAAAAGAACCTTAGAAGTAATTTGATCAATTCTCTCATTTTACAGATAAGGACCCTGGGGCCCAGAGAGGTTAAGTCACTTGTCCAAGGTCATTTAGGTAGTGAGGAATAGAGTTAGGAGTCAAGGCCAGAACTTTTGACATCAGATCTAGTGTTCTTTCTGTTTCTGTACCACTAGGGTAGAGGAAGGAATAGGGACAGAGAGTGGCTTCACTAGCCTTAATTCTCTAGAGAATGATAGCCTAAGCACCACTCTGTCCTGTGCTTAAAGATGTTCCCAGCATCCTTGAGAAGACCAGAGGTTATTCTCTCCCTGGAGACCAGATCATAGAGGGGAAGTTATTTGTCTGAAGGTCACTTGGCCAGTTTGAAAGCCAATGGGAATAGGACTTCAGGCAGCAATGGAAACTGAAATGGTCTATTCTGGGACCCTCTGTTTTTAATCATGTGTTTCCTGATGGAATTCAGAGGTTCAGGAACTGGAGTTCTGAGACTTCTGTTTTGTTTTCACTCCTAACCATAGGCTAGTGGAAGTTGAGTTACTCAGATCCCCTTAGTGAGTAAAAGAAAAAGGAAAGAGAGGAAAGGAAAGAGGAAGGAAGAAAAGGAAAGAAAGAAGGAAGGGAAAGAAGGCAGGATCAAAGGAAGGAAAGAAAGGGAAGAAGGAAGGGAAGAAAGGAAAAGAAGGGAAGAAGGGAAATTAAGAAGGGAAGGAGAGAATTAGGAAAGGATTAAGGAAAGAAGGGAAGGGAAGCCTGGTCAAGACCATCAATAAACATTTACCATTTGTCAGACACAGTACTAAACTCTAGGGATACAAAGAAAGTCAAAAGAGTTCCTGCTCTCAAGGACCACACAATCTAATGGGAAAAACAGCATGCAATCAAATCTATCTGAGAGAGGACCTGAATTCCAGTCTAGGCTGTGCCACATTGGATGGTCACAGCTCCTTATTGGACCTCAGTTTCCTCACCTGTAAAGCAGGGGAGTTACACTGTGTGGTTTCTGTGTTCCCTCCCAGCTCTGTGATTTTAACCAGTACTCATGGACAATTTGCCAGCCTCCCTTTCCTCCTTCATTTTGTAAATCACAATAATCATTTTAATCTTCAAGACAACGTAGCTTAGTGGATAGAGTCCTAGACTTGGAGTCAGCTCATGACTCCAATTGTCTTTGACTTCTGCTATGATTTTGGAGAGGCAGCAAGGCAAAATGAAAGCCAAGGCAGTCTCTAAGACTGGAAGTTCCAGGGGCAAGTCCTATTGCTGACAATACTGCTTGTATGACCCTGCACAAGTCCCTTGTCTTCCCCTGTGCTCAAGGAAACTCTTGAAGACCATTCCAAGCATTTCCCATTAAATTGTGTGGTCCTTGAGAGCAGGAACTCTTTTGACTTTCTTTGTATCCCTAGAGTTTAGTACTGTGTCTGACAAATGGTAAATGTTTATTGATGGTCTTGACCAGGCTTCCCTTCCCTTCTTTCCTTAATCCTTCCCTAATTCTCTCCTTCCCTTCTTAATTTTCCTTCCTCCCTTCTTTTCCTTTCTTCCCTTCCTTCCCTTCCTTCTTGAATAGGTAGAGGAAGTTTCCTCATTTGGAAATTCCTTATCCAGTGAAATCACAGGATCATCATTAACATTTAAAACTCCTGAACTCAAGATAGACAGGAAAACTATTGTTATTCTCATTTCAGTGATAAGAAAAATGAAGTTCAAAGATGGTCATAACTTTGCCAAAGACATGTAGAGAATAGACACTTAGATACAGCTGTTTAGAGCCCAAGTTCTGTGCTTGTCTCACTCTTGGAGTTAGGAAGAACTGAATTTAAATCTGTCCCTCAGACTTCTAGGTCTGTGACCCTGGGCAAGTCACTTATCCTTCCTGAGTTTCTTTATCTAGACAAATGGGCATGATGACAACCTAGAGTATTTACATCCCAGGGTTGTTGTAAGGCTCCAATGAGCCTCCACATCAAGTACTTTGAAAATTTTAGAAAACTGTCTAAGTGTGACGTTTTTGTTATTCACCTGGGGCACTCCAGCTGATTTCCCCACAGTATCTCAGCCAATGACTTTGTCTCTACTTAGTTCCAGGCAGGCGAGATTTAATGGACAAAAATGTAGCTCCATGAGACAGTGAGCCCCGTGCCTCTTTGGAAAGGCTTCAAGGAGCCTCCTTGGACCTCTGGCCTCTGGCCCCTGGGAGCATTTGACTGAGAGGCTGGAAAATGCCAGGTCTCTGTCTCAGACTTAATACTGTGTGTGTGCCTGGTATGTTTAGCCCAAGCCAAAGGAGTGGTTATGATAGTTGGAAATGTGGAATGCTTCTGGAAGATAAAGATAATTAAGTGTCAAAAATGCAGCCGTGGGGGTTGGGGAAAGCTGAGGGAACTGGGTGGAGGATGGGCAACCAGACAAGTAGAGCTTTCCATTCAGCAGATGAGGGCCTACTGTGTGTAAGCCACAGTGCTGAGTGCTTTCTGGTTGGGGGGAGAGTTCCATTTGATCCCATACAACAAACATCTGTTTAGTTCCCCTCTCCTGTCAAGGTGTGCTGAGCTCTTGGGCAACAGAGGCTGGGGGTGGGAATGGCACAGGGATGGCATGGGAATGGTGGCAGTGGGGATAGTATGTGTACTCATGAAAAGCTAATGTTAAAAGTCAGCAATCCAAAGCCCCAGCTTACAGCACTCCCTAGAGGGTGTCCTAGAGGAGGTGCGACTTGAAGGATGGAGAGGGCACAGAGTAGGGGGATGCCCATTCCAGACATGTAGAAGCAGCGTAGGACAAGATGTGGGAGATGAAACGAAAGATCTGGTGAAAGATTTCCAAAAGTTCTAGAAACTGACTGTGGAGAAAGTAGAGAGCACTGTAAGGGCCAAGCTGAGGAGTCTGGACATTAGCCTGGGAGTAATGGGGCTTGGGGTTGGGACTGGCAAAGGAGACACTGTTCTCAGAGTGGTTGGTGTGTGGGGAAGACCAGTCTGGCATGAAGTATGGATTGGGGCGGGGGAGAGCCTGGAGGAGGGAGTCCTGCTAGAACACTGGTTCTAATAATTCAGGTGAGCTTCCAGTGGGAGGGGAAAAGAAGGGACAGCTAAGACAGATCAGGAGAGGAAGATGTAGAACAGTTATTACTGTTGTTCCATCAAGGCGAGTGATTTGACGTTTCCTTCTGCAGTGTGACCCCATTTTACAGATGAGGAACTGAGGCAAATAGGGGTTCAGTGACTTGCCTAGGATCACACAGCCAGTATGTATCTGAGCACAGATATGAACTCAGATCTTCCTGGTCTCAAACCCGGTGTTTTATCCACTGTACTGTCTAACTGTCCCCAGAGTGCTTATAGAGCAAAGCCAAGGCAAAGTTTTAAAACATGACCCTAGCTCTGATCCTGTGATGCCCTTCACATTCCTTATAGTTCCTCCCGAAGATACACATTTTACAACCCCTAGAAAAGTTTACCTTCCCTTCTTGTTCCTTTGGGATGGAAGGGTAAACTGCTACCCTTATCCAGATAAGGCTTCCCTTATCTGGAGTTGGAGGTCGAGAGCCTAGGAGATAAAAGGCTGGGTTTGAATTTAGAAAGACCTGGATTTAATTCCTATGTCAGACATATACGGAACTTCTCTCTGGGACTCGGTTTGCTCTTTTGTAAAATGAGCCGTCCCTCTCCTGTCTCTAAATCAGCGATCCTATGATCTTCACTCCTTCCCCAAACCTCAGTCCAGGTTGCATCTTCTTAGGGCTCCCAGTCTAAGGAGGAAAGAGCTCAGGAGGTACTCCGGATGTTTGGCCCAGACTGTGCCATTTACTAAGCTGGGTGATTTTGTACTTGTACTACTTCATTTCTCTTGGCCTCAGTTTGCTCATCTGTAAATAGGGATGCTTTGGGGGTTGTCACGAGAATCAAATGAGTTAACATAAAGCACTTTAATCAGCCTTGAAGCACTGTGTAAATACCGGCTTTCTTTATTCCTGTCTCTAGGAGGTAGGTCCCTTCTTGATCTGGAATTCTAACAGTCTACTTTGGTTCCAGGCTAGCACTGAGATGTCCCTAATCAAAAGGGCCAGGGCTAGCACAGTACGTGCATCTGTGGGAAAGGCTTGGAGCTTCTCCCCTAGTGGAAGGAGCGCTGGAGGTTTAGACTAGAATTGACACTGTTTAGAACCTGGAACAACTCGGTCATTCTCTGATACCAACGCTTGCAGCAAGATGGAGCCTTGCCTAAGATATTCCCATACCTTTGGCATCCCATCCCTGGGACCATGGCAGGAAGGATCAGGATCTTGGGGGGAGGCTAAGGAAAAGATTCAAAGAAGAGATTTTGGTACCAGTCTCCTTTTTGTAGCTGCCTCTTCTACTCTTTGAGCATCAGGGCCTGGTGGAATGAGGGACCAGGGACTGGGAGGTAGAGTTAGGGGTTGTGGGTAGATGCCAGTGAATACCTCCGCAAGCCCGAGGAGGCAATATGATCTGTAAAAGATGCATTGGGTCATATCCTTTTGAACTCTGGAGGCCAGCATCTCAGTCATGTGAAGAACACAGGAGATTAGCAAAATGGGAAAGATTGGAGGGAAATGAAGCAGCCACCTGGAAGAGGCCATCTTATTGATCCCCCCTGCCCTCCTTCGCTGGCCACTGCTGCTGAAAGGGGAGGAGGAGGAGGGAAACCATCTGAGCAAGTACTAGGCAAGGAAGAAAACTGGGGGAGATGTTAGGATGAGGGAGGAGATGAAGCCAGGCAAAGGAAATAGGGAGGGAGGGAGGGAGGGAGAGAGAGAAAGACAGAGACACAGAGAGAGAGACAGAAAGAGAGGGAGGGAGAGAGAGACATAGGGAGGGAGGGAGAAGGAGAGAGAGAGAGAGAGAGAGAGAGAGAGAGAGAGTTTTGCTTCTGCTTGGTTTTTATGCTTTCTTGTTGTTAAAATGGAAGATATTATGGGACAGGGGAGGGAGGGAACAAATATTTATTAAGCCCCTGCTAGGTGCTAGGCACTGTTATATTATCTCATTTGATCCTCAGAACAACACTGGGAGGTAGGAGCTAGTTTTATTCCCATTTTACAGTTGGGGAAACTGAGGTTAAGAGGTTAAATGACTTGTTCAGGGTCACAGCTGTTGTTTGAGGCAGGATTTGAACTGAAGTCTCTTTGATTCTGGGCACAGTGCTCTATCTGCTGTACCATCTAGATGCGTAGTATTGGAGTGTGATTGAGGTGTAAAAAAGCAAAATACTTTAATTTTTTTTAAAATTGAGTAATAACCCAGAGGGAGAACACACAATTTCTCAGAGAATGGGCCCTGGTCTTCAGGAAATGGATGAGTAAGCAACAGTCCCTTGAGTGATTTAATCTTTCTGGGCTTCAGTTTAAAGACTAGCAAGCATTTTTGATGGCCTGAGATGTATAAAACCCTGCCCTAATACTTAGAAGAGATATAAAGGTAAATAAAGCATCCCTTTCCTCTAGAAGTTTACAAACTTCTAGAGGAGGTAAGACATGCAAATAAATGGACACAATCAATCAAAAAACATTTTTTAAAATTCAATTTTATTTTTAGTTTCAAATTCTCTTCCTCCTCCACCTATTGCCAAGGTAAGAAAAACAGAGCCCATTACAAATATGTATAGTTATGCAAAACAGATGGCAGCATCGGTTGTGAGAATAGCATTTGTTAATTGCCTGTGATGTGATGTGCTGGGTACTGAGGATACATATGCAAAATATGAGACCAATTGTACTACTCTCAGGGAGCTTAATTCTAACAGAATACAACCTGTGGGGGGAAAGGAGGTAACCAGGAAAAGGAGAGTTAGTCTAAGACAGTCCCAAGGATTGGAAGTGAAACGCTAAGTCAGTAGATCCTTCTAGGTTTCACTGGTAGCAGTGACCAGAGAAGCTTCTTCCCTGACTAAGAGGTGAGAGGGGGTGACCCTAGCCAGCTGAATATGGTGAAGCTGATATAGAGGTAGGGATGACGGAAACGTCAACTCACCCACTCACCAGTGGGGTCCACTCCTTCCTGGGACAAGAACTTGGCTAGCATCTAGAAAAGATGCAGATGAAGTGTTCTAAGACTTTGGAGGAGGGATGCTTCCCACTAGGGGTAAAACTAGGCCTTCCTTTCTTTGCCTGCGAAATGAAGGGGTCATACTAGAACAAGGGTTCTTAATTAAAGATTGGTGAATTTAGTTTTTAAAAATGTTACTATTTAAATATAATTGGTTTCCTTTGTAATTCTGTATATTTTACTTTATGCATTTAAAAGCAATTCCCTGAGAAAGGGACTCCTGTAGACCTCATCAGACCATCAAAGGGTCTTTGGCACAAAAATGGGTAAGAACTCCTGGCATAGATCATCTTCGTGGTTACTTCCAGGGCACGTACTAAGCACCCAGTGCTTGGCACAGAGTAGGCGCTTAATTTAAGCTCTGAACTGCAATTCCATTTACCAAGCAACATGCCCTTATGGGTCTGCTTATTCTGAGCCTGTTCCTTTGCTACGTCGGGTGCCATGGGGGGATATAAGAGGAGGAGGCAGCATGGTCCCTGCCCACAAGGATCATGGCAGAAAGTCAGAGACTGAAGCAAGGAGGGAGGGGAGGGAGATGGTAGAAGTCAAAGGCAGTTTCGACAGAGAGGGAACATTGGAGAAGAGAGGCTATAAATGGGCATATATTGTGCAAAGAGTCTGCTACAAGCTTCAGTCCCTCCTCTCTCTCCCATCCCCCTTACCCCCACCCACTTTTACACCTTCCATTATGCACAAACACATCTCTCACACACACAAACATTGCCCACCACCAGGGCACACATTCACCTCACAAGTCTACCAGGCAAAGGCATGTTTTTTTTCCTTCTCCCCTCTCCCCCTTCTCTCCCTCCCTGCTCCCCCACCTCTCTTTCTCTCCATTAGCTGCTGTTATCTGCGCTCCACTGGTTTCCCTGAGCATTGTGGGAATTTCAAGACTCTGAAGGAATTTGGTCAGGCCCAGTGCTGGGTGCTCCTAAACTGAGCCCCATCTAAGGGGAAGAGAGAAAACTGGAGAATGAGTAGCTAGGAAGGACCTGTATGGTGAGGTTCTTCTTAAAGTCCATGGGGGGGGAAATGGGGTGGGGGATGGGAAGCCATCAGCTCCCCTCTCCTATCCCTCCCACCAGGCAACCTATCTCCTGATTTATTTTCCCCCCAGCTGCTGACCCCAAGTACTGTTTACCTCTCCTGGCTGTCTCAGCCCAGGGCAGGGAGAAGAGCCTAAAATTGTTTAAAGTCATACAAGCACTCTTGCCTTAAATAGGCATGGAGCACAAAGGGGAGGGGAGAGCTGGGGAAAGAAAGAGGGAGAGGGAAAGGGGGGGGGTGTGACTGGAGACAGTCCAACCTCTAGGGAGAAAGAAGAAGAAGAGGAAAAGAGAGAGAAAGGAGGGAACTTTTTTGCTTTGGTCCCTAGACACCCTAACTACAACAGGAGGTTTCTCCTATAGACCAGATACTAAACTTGGGACAGTTTGAAGTTCAGCCCTGTGGAAGATTTTCCTTTCCTCCTACCCCTTTCTCCCATTGATTTTAGTTCCTGCCTTTTGACTCTCCTAAGGTTCTGTTGCCCCCCCCCTCTAGCCCCACTTTCTCCCCTTGCCCTGCCCCTTCCCCAGCCCTGCAATAGGATACTCCATTGCCTTGTGCCTGACCCCTCCTCACAGTTACTCGGGCATCTCTGCTTACTAAACCCAACACCAGCCCAGCCCAAGGCAGGTTGAGGGCAGGGAGGGCATCTCACAGGGAGTAGAGGGAGTCCTTGGAAGTCTCAGGGACCAGACTTGCAGAGCAGAAAGTTGCAGAGAAGTAGGAGCAGGCTAGAAAAGAGGGAAGGAAGAGAAGGAGGGTTGGTAACACTGACCGGTAAAGAATAGATACTAAAAGGACAGGAGAAAGGCAAAGAAATGGAGAAAGGAAAAACCCCAAAGAATTAGGGCTTTTCTAAGACTCCAGTAGGCAAAATATCTACCTTAACTTTTATCTTAGGCTCATTGGTTCAGAGTTGGCAGGGACCTTTGAAGTACTTGAGGCCCACTCCCTCATTTCACAGAGTAGGAAATACACTAGCACGTGTCAGAACCAGAATTGAAACCCAGGTCCTCTGATTCTAAGTCAAACAGGCTTTCTGTCTTACTGGGCTGCCCTTTAAAACTTAGCTCTTTATGGTTTTCTCTTATTGAATTTAATTCAACATGACATTTTTAAGGGTTGGTTGTTTCTTGTTTTTTGTTTTTTTTGCTTTTTGGAGAGGGGACGGTAGGGCAGTTGGGGTTGAGTGACTTGTCCAAGGTCACACGACGTGTGTGTGTGTGTGTGTGTGTGTGTGTATGTGTGTGTGTGTGTGTGTGTGTGTGTGTGTGTGTAGTGCTGAGGTCATATTTGACCTCAGATCCTCCTGACTCCAGGGCCGGTGCTCTATTCACTGTGTGACCTAGCCACCCCTTTTAAGGGGTTTTGATGAGTATAATAATAACTCAGTCGAGTACCTTGTCCTAACAGGCTCTCGATGTTTGTTGAATTGATTGTTACAGTCTAGTACAATTTAGGGGGATAAGACACGCCAAGTAGCTGTAATATGCAGTAGTACACATTAAGCTCGTGAAAGAGGTACAAAATAAAGTGACTCTGAAGTAGAGGTCAATGGAAAGGTCCTTGACAGACCAGGATGATAGTTGGGCTTAAGGTTAGGAATTCAACAGACAGGGGATGGTCCAGGTCAGATGAATAAAAGCATCCATCAACAGGCCAAGCCAGTACACATCTATTCATCTCTATTAATCTCTTACTCTGTGCCAGGCGCTCTGGGAATACTATACGAGCATTTATTAAACCTGTATGTGCCAAGCAATGGGGCTACAAGAATGTCACATTTTACAGAGTTTTACATTATCTCAAAAGGAAACAACATTCATATAAATAAATAAATAATATATATATATATATATATATATATATATATATACACAACGTAATAAGTTGCTGAGGACATGAAGACTAAAATGAATGTTAACGTCTTTATAGAGCCTCCATTCTGCCTGTTCCTTACCCCTTGGTACCACTCAACTTTTCCATCATTGACTTAGCACCGGTTTTATTGATGGGAGGCAAACCCAAAACTTGAAAGACCATCCTCCAAAGAGAAATGAAGGATTAATGATAGGATTTCTGGGACTATGACAGAATATAGGGAAATAAGTGTCCCTCCCATATACCTTGTCCAGGACTCCCTGGGGCAGGTTAGGAGATTGGATCATAAATTTAGAGTTGATAGGGACATCAGAGGTCATCTAGTACAACCACATTGGACAAATAAAGCATTTGGGACCTGGGGAAATTCAGTGACTTGTCCAAGGTCACACAGGTTATAAGCCTCAAACATCTGAAGTGGGATTTGAACCCTGGTCATCTGACTCTTGGTTTTCTGCCTGGGATCTAATGAAGCATCCTCTATTAGAAAAAGCTTTCTATTTGAAGTCAGAAGACATGGGTGTTATTCCTCGAGTTTCCACTTTGCTATTGAAGCTTGAGTGAGTTACTTAACCTTTGATCCTCAGTTTCCCTTCTTTAAAATGGGGATCACTAAAATTTGCTCTGTATGGAATTGCCTCAGTGATCAAATGATCCAATGAGGAAAATGTCCTTGAAAGTACTCTGAAAACTATAAATCCCCGGTAAAAATATTTGGCACTATTTCTGCAAACTTCTGGATAATTGAGTTTCCAGGTCATGGGATGGTAGCTCCAATATCAAATTATGCAGCCCAGCTTGTGTCTTTTGGGAGGACAAAGTAGGAAAGGAGATCAAGGGATAGATTGCATTGATCTGGGCCTGATGTTTATTCTCATCATTATTCCTTGAAAATTTAGGACCTACCTGGTCTCAACAAGGGCTTGAGGGAGAGCAAAGGGTTCTTAGGGGACCAGAAGATGGCCTTCCTACTTATGGACTCAAGGGGCCTTCGCATCACTTCTCTTGGGAGCTGGTGGCCATTTAGTGCCACCTAGTGGTTGAGTGGCATGCATAGTACTGAGAGGTCTAGGGCCTTGGGTCCTGGAGAACAGCTTAGTAAATGGTGTTTGTATGTTAAGAGTGGCTTTGGGATGAAGGAGGTTTTGTAACTGGAACCAAGGCTTCAAAATAGGATCATTTGCCCAGATGTCATTTTTGGAGAAAAGGCGCCCTTTAGCCCCCATACTCTTCTTCCGAACAGTCTGGTGAGTGTTGTCCTGTGGAAGAAATACATGGATGGATGCGATGGAGAGAGTAAGGATGGGGTGATGTGGGAGCTGGGCCCCAGAACTGGCATTGGGGGAGTGTTTAGCTCCCTGAGGATACATATGGATGGCTTCATTTTTGTATGTATCCTTAATGCCTTCCCATGGTGCCTTGACGATAGTTTGGTTAGTTGGGGCTTAAGGTTTTAAAATTGAATTACGTTGTAGGGAAAGGATGGAGGGAGAAGGACAGGGTAAGCAGGAGCCAAAGATTGGAAGGAAGGGGAATTAGGTGATGGGCACTTACCTTTGTGGGTCTTGGGCTCTTCTGGTCAAGGATGGACAAAGTAGGTTTTTGGCAGATAAAATCACACAACGTGGAAATCCTGGTTGGAGCATCGCAAAGATACCCTTAGGATGGCAAAGAGTAGAGAGCACTCCTTCCTCCTTTCCCCCAGCTTAGAACCCACTCCCATTCATTTCTTCAGAGGATGGCAGAAAATAGGAAAGTATGAAGACCACTAGGGCCATGGGATGGGATTGAAGGATGGGTCAGGATTCAAAGAGTCTTCTTGGACTAGGGCCTTAGTTTTCTCATTTGTAAAATTGAGATAATACTATCTGCCCCGTTTCTCTCCATCATCTTTGATATTTCTTAGAAGCTATATAAATGTGAGCTTTTGTTCCTGTTCTCACTGTCCTTTCCCTCCCCACCTCTTCAAGTTCAAGAGCATCCTACTTTTCAGCTCTGTTTTTCTTCATCCAGATTTAGGTCTAACCCCTTTTTTAGAAGAAAGGTCTAACCCTTTCTTCCCCCTCCCCCCCACCAAAGGCAACCTGTGGGTGAAGGCTGAAGGTCAGGGAGCTGGACCAGGTTGGGTTCTGACTGCTACCTTCGCAAGTTCTTCTCAAACATCTCCAGGAGCTGACCCATTGATGGTGGGCCCTTAGGTGTAGGACTCTTCTGTGCAGTCCCTAAATCTTTGTCCTTAGGAGTCTTCATGGGGTGTGGGCAGACTTCACAGTGGAACCCATGCACCATCAGACCAGCCCCTGTCAAGGCTTTGGGTCCTACCTGGAATGGAGTCAAGCTTTGGTTTTATTCTCTCTACCCCTCTCCTCCCCAGGGCACTCATCAGAATAGGGAAGTCAAGTTCCCTTCCAGCACTCCATACCACCTACCCTCAGATACTGGTGTCTTTACTAGCCTCGATCCCCTAATCTCAACACACTTCCTGTTGGAGACCTGCTCTCTGACAGCACTGATCCATGCTTTGAATTGAACCTTATTTTCACAACGAACCTGGGAAATTATTCCCATTTGATAGTTGAGAAAACAGACAGTCAAAAGTCAAGTGACTTGCCCAGGACCATACAACTAGTAAGTGTCTGGGACAGGATTTGAACTCACGTTTTCCTGATTCCGGACTCCTATACTCTAAGCACTGTGCTATATAGCTAACTCCAATGGGGTAAAAGTGATTGGTGGATACTACTGCTGCTGCTGCTGTTACTGCTATTACTACTACTACTACTACTACTACTACTACTGCTGCTGCTGCTGTTACTGCTATT
>CM053598.1:119340737-119361271 GCA_028646575.1 Pseudocheirus occidentalis
ATATTGTGAATTGTTGATTGAATCAACTCCCTCTTAGGGAAACTAGGTCATTCCTTTTGTTAATTGATTGATTGAATCTTAAAATGTGAAGCTGGTTTCTCCCTTAGGGAAACCAGCTGATTCTTCTCTTGTTCCTTTCTGTAATAAGATATAATATTGAGACTTTCCTTGTTCTGAAGATTGTATATAATATTGTGAATTGTTGATACTATGAACATTGTACTGAATCTGATTTTGTAATGGAATAAACAGTGTTCACTAATACTGTGTAATCTGAATCTTAAAGGCTGTTCACAGTGGCATTCTCTCAGGAATCTACTGCTGATTGGCTTTACGGCTTACCATGTGTCAGGCAAAGTGCCAAGTGCTTTACAAATAGTATCTCAGTGGATGCTTTCAACAATCCTCAGAGGTAGGTACTATCATTACTCCCATTTTACAGATGAGGAAAGCGAGGCAAACAGATGACATGACTTGCTAACAGCTGGCATCTGAGGCAGGATTTGGAATACAACACAGCTAGAAAGCATCTGAGGTCATCCCAACTCCAGGCCCAATATTCTATTGATTGAGCCACCTAACTCCCTCAGATAGGGGAAAGGAATAACTAACACACTGGAGAAATGACAAAATTTAAAAAGACCTTGGTAGGTTAGAACAATGGACCAAATAGAGCAAGATAAAATTTAACGATGTTAGATGTCAACTCTTGCCCTTGGGTTAAAAAAAAAACATTTGAAAAGTACAAAATGGAAAGTTTAAGACAGCAGTTTGTCTTAGGAGGACTATGGTGTTAGGTGGGCTTCAAGATGACATGGCAGTGATGTGTGATGTGGCAACCAAGAGAGCTAGGAGAATCTGAAGTCTGCATTACAGGTGCCTTGCTCATGTCACATCTAGAGTATCACTAAGCTTGGGGGTGGAGGAGGCACATTTTAGGAAAGTCATGCAAACCTGGAGAATAGAAAAAGGGCCTTGAAATAATGCCCTATGTGGATGGGCTGATAAAGCTAAGAATGTTTAACCTAGAAAAGAGTGAAATTGAAATTTGATTTTAATTCTGTTTTATTAAGACTTAATCAAGGGGCAGATAGGTGGCACAGTGAATAGAGCACTGGCCCTGGAGTCAGGAGGACCTGAGTTCAAATCCAGCCTCAGACACAACACAAAAACTAGCCGTGTGATCTTGGGCAAGTCACTTAACCCCAACTGCCCTCCAAAAAAAGACTTAAGTTAGCATAGATTTAATATTCTCCTTCCCTATATGTGCCCAAATCCCTTGCTTTTGCAAATTCACTCAGGTAACCTCAGGTCACCTGGATAACGATCTACTCTTATGACTCGTACCCCAACACTTATAACTTTACCAATCGCCCACTTTGCTGAGAATCCTGACTAACCTAAAGGTCAATTTCAATTTCAAACTGTTGTAACAACTCCCACGGCAGACTAAGCCTATCACCTGAGAACTGATTTCATCTCCCTATGAGTAAATGTGGAGCTGAGATGACATTCATCCCACCTCCTCATTAAAACATGTAGCCAAACAGGAGGTACACCTATGTTGCTTCAGATTTTGCTCGGTCATCTTGTTAATCACTATGAAAGACAGTATCATACCTAATCTGTGGTCTTTAGTCATTGAGAGGCCATTGGATCCCATTTATTGGCAAATGCTAGCCCTTCTAGTAAGTGGATGGTGCATAGAACTTTATCTAAGAATTTCTCTTGGGACAAAAATGCCTGAGGAAGCTATGAAAGTTTCCTTAAGTATTTAAAGGGCTGTTGTGAGAGATGCTGCACTTGTTCTACTCAGAGTCTGAAGGAAGAACTAGGAGTGATAGATAGAAGCTGCAGACAAATTAGGCTTAATATAAGGAAATATGTCCTGAGAATGGCAGCTATCCAAAAGTGAAACGGGCAAGACTAGCCACTTGTTGGGCCTGCCAAACAATTCTTGTTCAGTTGTGGGTGTTACCAGATGGCCTCAGGGCTCGTCCAATTCAAGGATTCTAAACTTCCCCTACAATATGGGTAATGAATTCTCTTCCGGCCAAAAGCAAAATGTGGACCCCTTTGGTAAGTATAACTTCTGTGACTAATTCACCATCCCTCCCTATGGGGCTAAAGTGCTGCTCAAGTCAGCTCGCTGTCAGGGAGCTTTTAACGGAGCATCGTTTTAAGTGAGTTTGTCTGAGGGACTGCTCTCTGATGATAAGGGAGCATGCCGGGCTCTTTGGTAGGGTGCACTGAACTCTCTCCCATAACATTTCATGAATGAAACCAGTGGTTTCATCAAGTGAGATACTTATACTGAAATATAAGTCAATGTGTGGAGTGAAACTCCTTCCCTCTTCTATCTCTGCCAAACTGCTTTTAGAACTCGGACTGTTCAAGTCTTTGGAGTCTGGTAACTTAATATTAACCTGATCTTTACCTCTTTTTTGTTTTTCCTTTCCTCCCATCCACAATATACTTCAGTACAAGCTATAACCTTTTAATATTATTTTTGAAGTCATCTGCTTTTATAGCCCTAGAGAGCACTTGCTTAATTTCTCTTTCTAGATTTAAGGTCACTTTAGGGCAGAGAATTTACTTATGTTTTTAACATGATGCATTACTTAAGAAAAATTGGAGCTGTGATACTTAACATTCTAATTTTTTTTTTTTACTTTACTGGAAAAATCAACTGTGCTTGTAGAAAAAGCACTGAGTTGGCCTCAGAACATCTGGGTTCTAATCCTAATTTGGCAACCAGCTGTGTGGCCTTGGATAAAGGATTTCGCCTCAGTAGTTCTTATAGTGAAGACTTTCTGAAAACACTTTCTAGGAATCACCAGTGTGGAAATTTAACCATCAAAGCTACTGGTCTCTCTTCATTTGGGAATACAAGTAAATAGATACAAAGTGATAACTCTGTACTGGGAGATAGGATTTATCTGCTGGGAAATCAGTGAAGTTGATTATGTCTCCAAACAGAAACTCAAAAGGTGACTAAAGCTCTTTCCACTCCATTCTTGGAGCCAAAAAAAGGAACAGATACTTAAATTTTGAGTTAAACTAATTAATTATCAGTAATTATTCATATTACAGAAGGATTTTTCTTCTTTATAAGAGGATTTACAAAGAAACAGAATCTCTTAGTGAATTGACTTCCTTCATTTATTTAAATGTTTACTTATATATTAATTACCTGAAAGGAAGCTGGAGGTGAGGGAGGGGAGTGAAATTTAAAGTTCACTACTAACTAAAGATCACTGAGAAATGGAATTAAAGCACTGTCTTTGAATCTATAAAAAACTTAAAGAAGAAATAATTCAATTTTCAAAAATTCAGTTTACAAAAAATTTTTACAGAACACATCAAGTGGGTAAAGTATGGCATAGCTATGTCCATAAACAGATCAGTATCTGTATGTGCTCTTGGAAAGATATATAATTTAATCCATTTTGCAACAGTATACAGTTTTATTTACTCCCAAATAAAACAAAAATGTGTTTATTAATAAATTACCTTAGCCATTAAAGTAGACAATGTCATTTTGTAAGGAGGAAGCTGTTGACTGTTTTAAAATCTGAAGTAGCAAATAATCTTCTCTTCCCTGAATAGTGCTGCCTTCAGCAAATGAAGTGGTAATTCCTAATAAATCAGGTATCTTAAATTAAAGATAGTAGATTTTTGTCCATCTTTCCCCTAAATATTCAATGCACTGTTGCACAGCAACAATTCAGAGTCTTTCCCATGTTTCTTTTTTGTAAGGTTGAGAGTTTGAAATCTACACTCTTTTAGCTGGGCTTGGGAATTCTGCTGGAACCAAAGGTGCAAATAACCATTGTAGAAATCAGCAGCTGTAAGTTTTTTCTTGAATAGAACTGACCGTATGCCAATCCAGCCACCCTGAAGAGAGGGATAAGAGACATGGCAGTAAGACCAGGCAGCTATAAAGAACAGCAAAGCTTAGTTTGATAGATACTCTTAAAACAATTATTTCCTTAGCACCTAACTACCAAAGGTACAGCCCTAAATCCTGCAGGCCAGTTACATAAATACAGTCCTATCCTACGTGAACTTACTACTTAAGGCAGGAGAGACAGATACAAAACCAGAATATATACATATAACATATAGATAGTAGAATAAAAACATTAAACCAAGATATGAATGAACAGAAAGGTATATATAGTCATATAACCAAGAGAAAGCCTTTTAATTTAGGGGAGGATCAGAAATAATAATTATTAAGTGAAAACAAAATTCCAAGCAAATAATCTCTTATCAGATTCATATCTAAGTCTCACCTAACCGTATCTTAAAATATCTAGGAATCATGTCTCCGCCAATCCTAAACAGTAAGTCAATCAGAAATAGAAGTACAGATTTCAAAGTGACTATATTTTGTGCTATGAAACTAAAGCTATATTACTTAGGAATACAAAACAAAAACTTGATTTCCCTCCTTAAGAAAGAACTTAAATTACTAAGTGTTATTTATTTCTTCTTCTTTAGGTATCACAGAGAACTATTCTGTATACTCTCCACCTATCATATCCTAGTTGCTTGTCACCCTTTAATACAATTTTAAACTCCTTGACAGCAAGGACTGTACTTCTTTCATCTATGCATTCAATATACAATTTAACAAACTTAGTTCCCTACTATATGCAAGATTTTAGGAGAGCTGATAAGGATACAAAGACAAAACTGAATACCTGCCTGGGCAATACCTGCCTTGTGAGAGTTCACTTTTGATTAGCAGATAGAGACAGAGATGTACAGAGATTTTTAAAATGCCCAATAACCTGACTATTCACAACTGGAGGGGTTCCTAGGAAGAATTCCCTGAAGAGATGGTAGCACATAAGCTTAATGTTTACAGACTGTAAGGATTCTGAGAGGGAAAGATAGAGACATGGGGAACAGCTTGCAGAAATGCAGATGTGAAAGAGGGAGTTATGAGTTGAGGGAATGGACAGTCCATTTTGGCTGGAAAATAGAGTATGTGAAGGGGAGCAATGTGAAATAAAGTTGAAAAGGTGAGTGGAATGTCTTAAATGGCAAACTGAGTAGTTTGTATTTTATCCTAGAAACATCAGGGAGCTATTGCAGATTTATGAGTAGGGGAACATTTTGGAATATTATTCTGCTAGATATACAGAAAGAAGATAGATTAGAATGACAATAGCAGTAGAGTCAAGATGGTGGTGTAGAAGCTGGAAAACTCCACAGCTGTCCCCATAACCACCTCAAATACCTAGAAAATATGACTCTAACCAAATTTTAGAGCCCCAGAACTCATAAAATGACAGAAAAACAAGGCTCCCGCTACAGGCAGCCTGGCAGATGGATGGAAAGAGCTCATCCCAGTGTGCTGGGAGCAGAGCCCAGCCCCATGAGGTTTCAGCCACCAGCTGTCCAGGAGGAGGCCTGGCTGGAGCTTTCAGGAGACTGAATCACTGGCAGCTTTGGTGGTTTCCAGAATTACCAGCCCATAAGAGCCAAGGACAAAGGAAAAAGGTCAGTGGAACTCGGCTAAATTTCAGGGAGAGGATTTGGCTGACTGCCTCCAGAGCTAGAAGCAGTCTGAAGTGGCAGCCTTGCAGCTGCCTCCATGTGGCTGCTTCAGAAGCTCCTGGCCTGCAGACTGCAAGGGGGTCAACCGATCATTCAGAGGCTAAGTGCTCTTGCCTTGAGCTTCCTGGATTGGATCACGGTTTTGGGTGGTGGTCCTGAGGTACGTTTTCAGTGAGCCAAAGCTAGTGGGGGCTGCAGAGATGATGGCAGCCTCCTAATAGCTCTGGTAGCTGCAAAAATCCCAGCAGTCTGGGACTTTCCCCTTTGAAAGCAGAGTTCTACTGAGCCCCAAAGTCAAGTAACTGACTGGCAACATGAGCAGGCAAAGGAAGCAAAGCAAGCTTAGCAATCCAATTTTAGATTCCTTTTTTGGGGACAAAAAGGATCAAAGCATGGAACAGGAGGAAGACAACACAGTCAGAACTCCTGCACCAAAAGCTTCCAAGAAAAATGTAAACTGGTTACAGGCCACAGAGGAGCTTAAGGATTTTGAAAACCAAATAAGAGAAGTGGAAGAAAAATTGGGGAGAGAAATGAGAATGATGCAGGAAAATCATAAGAGAGTCAACAACTTGACTGAAGAAATAACACCTTAAAAAATAGACTAACTCAAATGGCAAACAAGGCCTAAAAAGCCAATGAGGAGAAGAATACCTTAAAAAGTTGAATTTGTCGGATGGAAAAAGAATTTCAAAAGTTCATTGAAGAGAGTAATTCTTTAGAATTAAGAGTGGAGCAAATGAAAGCAAATGATTTTGTGAGAAATCAAGATACTATTAAACAGATGCAAACAAATGAAAAAATAGAAAGCAATGTGAAATATCTCCTTGAAAAAAACCACTGACCTGGAAAACAGATCCAGGAGAGACAATTTAAAAATTATTATACTCCCTGAAAGCCATGATCAAAAAAAAGAACCTAGAAAGCATCCTTGAAGAAATTCTCAAGGAAAACTGCCCAGATATTTTAGAACCAAAGGGCAAAATAGAACTTTAAAGAATTCACCAATCACCTCTTGAAAAATATCCCAAGAAGAAAACTCTTAGAAATGTTATAGCCAGGTTCCAGAGTTCCCAGATCAAGGTGCAGATATTACAAGCTGTCAAAAAGAAACAATTTGAATGGTGTGGAAACACAATTAGATAATCCAGGATCTGGCAGCTTCTATATTAAGAGATCGAAGGGCCTGGAATATGATATTCTGGAGATCAAGGGAGCTAGGATTAAAACCAAGAATCACCCACCCACCAAAATTGAGTACAGCGTTCCAGGGGAAAATATGGTCATTCAATGAGGTGGAGCACTTTCAAGCATTCTTGAGGAAAAAAACCAGAACTGAATAGAAAATTTGACATTCAAACACAAGAAGCATAAGAAGGTAAACATGGAAAAGAAATCATAAGGAACTTATCAAAATTGAACTATTTACATGCCAACATGGAAAAATGAGAATTATAACTTATGAAACTTTTCTCAGTATGAAGACAGATGAAGGGAATATAAATGTGTGTATATATATGTGTGTGTATGTATATACACATACATACACATATACACACACATATATACATATATACGTATACATACACATCTGTATATATAAGAGCATATATGCATATGAATACATATGGGAATGTATGTATATATGTGTACATAGACAGAGGGCACAGGATCAATCGAATAGGTAGGAAGGGATGATATTTTAAAAGGTGAAATTAAGAGGTGGGAGAGGAATAGAATGAGAGGAAACAGGGAGAGACATAATGGGGTCAATCATTTCATATAGAAGAGGCAAGGGATAACTGTTACAATGGAGGGGAAGAACAGGAAGGCAAAAAGAGAATGGGTTAACCTTACTCTCATTGAATTTGGCTTAAGGAAGGAATGACACATGCTCTAAAATGGGTATCTTGCCCTGCAGGAGAGTAGGGGGGAAGGGGATGAGAGGGGGAATGATGGAGGGGAGGGAAGGTTGAGGGGGAAGATTGTTAGAAGTACATACTTCTGTAAAGGGACAGGGACAAAATAGAGAACAGAACAAGGGGAGGGCGGGATAGAAAGGAGGGTAATATCATCAGTGTTGGACAATATGTCCATCGTGGAGACGTTCTGTATAACTACACATGTTCTGCGTAACTACACATGTACAGCCTGTATTGAATTGCTTGTCTTTCCAGTGGGGGTGGGTGACAAGGGAGGAAGGGAAAGAATCTAGAATTTAAAGGTGTAAAATCATGTGTGTATGTGTGTGTGTGTGTGTGTGTGTGTATACAACTATTATTATTATTTACATGCAACTGGGAAATAAGATATACAGGCACTGGGATAGGGAGATTCATCTTGCTCTACCAGAAAGTCAGAGAGGTGATGGGGGAGGATATAGGAAAGAGCAGATTGGGGGAGGGGGTATACAGTAGTATCGCTGTTTTGGGGGTGGGTGGGTAGGGACAAGATGGGGAGAAAATTTGTAACTCAAAATCTTGTAGAAATCAATGATGTAAACTAAAAATAAACAAAAGTTAATTAAAAAAAAAAGAACATAGATTATAGCAAGAGCCTAGAAATAGGCAAAGAAATTGGGATGCCAAGAGTCTAAGCAAAAGGTAGGCAGAGCCTGAAGTGTAACCTACCACAGTATATTACATAAAAGTAATTTAGTGAATATTTATTAAAATTGTTACTGTTGCACATTCTTTCAGATTTTAAGTTAGCAATGTGTGCTCAACTAAATCTCACTGGTTATGATCACTTAACAAATAATGCTCTAGACTAGCAGTTCTCAACCTGCAGGTATGTTCATTTTGTAACAATGAAAATACATCCTGCATATCATATATTTACATTATGATTCGTAACAGTAGCAAAATGACAGTTATGAAGTAGCAACGAAAATAATTTTATGGCTGGGGGTCACCACAACATGAGGAACAGTATTAAAGGGTCGTGGCATTAGGAAGGCTGAGAACCACTGCTCTAGATTAAATGACTTTGAAGAAAATTGAAGAGAATCTCTTTATTTTTTAAAACTAAAGGGGATAAATAATTACATGTGTACATGCCTGAGATGGTAAAGATAATCAAATGAAATATTACAACAACAAAGAAAGCTATACCTTGCAACAAACCAAGAGCGTCTGTGACTGTTTGTGGTATATTATTGTTCCTGGAAGAACAGACTGTCCCATTAATTTCTGATCTGAAAAAGAGAAAAAAAGAAGCAGCTTTATGGATGTTTAATGAAAATGAGGGGAAAAGTTTTTTAAATGATCTTAGGATAGACCCCAAATTGGATAGAACTGCTGGATGGAAAGCAACTACGCTGCCCCAATATTCCCATTTTATACACTAATATCTCAAAGTCTGGACCCTGTTTGATTCATTAATATAATCAGAAATTTTCTAATACAGAGGACAGAATGAGTTTTGTTAAAAATATAATTAGTGAGTAGGCCAAGAAGTCAATATCAAAGTGTTAACTGACCGTTTTTTGATACAACTACTGACTTGTAGAAAGGGAGATGAAAGGGTTTGGAACTCTGATGATACCCCAAATCTCAAATGAGACCCCTATCAGACTTAAGTATTGGGAAGGTACTGGTAAGTCTGGAACTGGCCTGAGCTTGAGGATAGGAAGCCTGTACAATCTGTGGCTGAAAAGACCTCCCTCAATAAAAGTACTTGACAAGGTGTCTGTGGATTTTCATTTATGGCATTTACCAGGATGAAATTTATTAGACCACTTGTCCACTCCAAGGAAAATGCTAACTGCTATCTCTGCTTAATTAATGAAATCACACCTAACCAAACTTGAGTTTCCTGTAATTATTACATTTTAGGCAAGTCTGACCCAAAACAGGACACATTTTCAGTCAGGTTACCAACTAAAAACATTTTTCTTTGAATTACTTAAAAGTTAGTACCAGCAAGGCCCGGACTATTAGCTTCCACCAAATCCAGAAGTTTAATGGTGCTACCCATCCAAAGTGTCTGCAATGGAATCTGAAAATGAATGCAAAATAGGGATGAAAATGGAATACACAGCTCCAACACTTATCAATCTTTAGAAGTGATCTAGCTCTACTTAAGCTCCTTTTAACGATGGAAATGGAGGGTCAATCAATAATGTTGCCTAAGCCTTTTTGGACAGTTTATAAATGTAGCCAATCCTTCTTTAAGAACTGCATCATGGGATACATAAGACCTCATTCAGGAAAAACAATCGTCAACAAGCATTTATTGAATACCTACTATGGATGGGACACAGTGATGAGTGTTACAGGCACTGTAACTAATTGTGAGCACAACAAACTGTTTGATTAATTTCTAAGGTTTAAAAGAACTTAAGAGAAAGACTTATCTCTCATATATACAGAATCAGAACAGGTGGCTAAAGGACCTAAATCTGTTTCATGCCATGGAGCAGGTGGTAATTAGAGTATGTAGAGAAACACATGCCATGAAACAGCTTTAGGTCCCTCAGCCACCTGTTCTAATTCAGTGTGTTTGAAAGAAAAATTCTTTGTACTAATTGAAAAAAATTCTTAAAGTAAAAAATACACAGATTTTCTTTAAAGTAGTAAATAGTTTTTTTTTTTTAAAAAGAATACAATGAATTCATTTTCACACACTTGTGGGGCTAAGATTTTTTTTAATATTTAAAAAAAGTCTTTCTGGTTCCTTGTTTGTAACACAAAAGAGTTCACTAAAGTTTCAGAACACTTAAGTGTCTGAAACACAGGAAATGAAGTAAACCAAAGACATCTGAAAAGCCCAATACTATTACCTTTTCCCCCTACCTCCATCAACATAACAATGACTTCTACCACACACTTTCACACTTTGAGAATTGGTCCTATCTGACCTTTAATAGCTAGGCCAAGTGGAAAGGTACAGATGAACAGATGGTCAGGAGCACAGCTCAGCCCTGATTAAAATGTAACTGAGACATATTTAACAAAATAAAAATACCACAATGTAGAGAATGCAAATATGTGCTTTTTAAAGTTAATACAGACCTGCCCATTTCTGTTCATTTAATACCACTGGTGTACTGCATGGAGTGACAGACATCTAAGTCAGAAAAACCCAAGTTCCAATGTCTCAGGTCTTACTAACTGTATGAAACTGGACAAATCACTTAGCCTCTTAGTCTCAGTTTCCTTATTTATGAAATGTGGATAAAAATAGCATCTACCTCAGAGGGTCGCTATGAGAGTTAAAATGATATATGTTTAGCATTCTGAAAACTTTAAAGTATTATTTAAATATTAGCTATTATTACTACTTTTTTCCACCTACTCATTGAAAAAAAATTAGGGTGTCCCAGAAGCCTTACTTAAAACTGCACTGAGACTTATGTGACACCCTGTGTAAACTGTTCTCCATTTCATATTTTCATCAAGAAAACTCATCTCCTTTTGGAGCCCCCAAAAGGTTTCTGAAACATTTACAGATTAAGATTTAAGTTTAGAGGATATTCAGAATATGCAGAAGCTAGTTTCTAGAAATTCACTTTCTAGGCCCTGCCTTGATATAATCTTTAGAACATCTTTGATAGGAAAACTGGCACAGAACCAGCACAAAATGGGTAATTGAATCCAAGTGTTTGAAGAGACTAACCTATGTTACAACTTCAGCACAGTGACGATAATATGTGAAAAATTTATCATTTGACTGATGGTGAAAAAAGTCAGTCTTTTGTTTATATTTAATATATTCCTGAATTTAGTTATACACAGTTCAGTCCTCATGCAAATATCCAAAAAAGTGATACCCACACAAAACTATCAGATTAAAGAAGATGCCTTACCATGCTGCCAATGGCACGCTGAAGCCGCAATATTTCCTCTGGAGTTTGTTCTTCCCATTTTACACAACTCAAAGCAACAGAGATCTTGGGAGCTATAGAATAATGCCAGTGATGAAAGTTAACATTTTCATACTTACCAGACTATACAGTCTACAAAAGGCACAGACTATGGCTGATCTAAACTTTGGGTCTCCCCTGGCCTAGCTCAGTGCTCTGCCACTGTAGGCACATAAGACATTCTGCTGAATTGTTGAATTGCTTATGGTAAAATGAGCAGAACTGTATCAATTAATATACATTCCAGTTCTCTCAAAAGACTCATTCTCAAGGGTAACAATCAGTATGACACATTGAGTAATATAGGATTCTGTTTAAACAAAATTAGAGAGAAAGTAAATAGGGATATTACAAGATTATGTGCCAGTTTGATTCAGTTTTTGATAGTGCAGTCTGGAAAGTGGGATTCTTCATTAAATTTTAGTTGTAATGACATTGGATATATCATTTAAAATTCAATTTTCTGTTTGCAAAACAAAAATATACCTCCAAACCCCTGACCTCCAGAGAAGAGTGGATAAAAAAGAACAATTAAATAAGAATAAAACATTTTGAGACACAATTCATCCCACAATACCTTATTTCGTCTCTTCCATGGGTGAAAACACGATGGTAAAGAAGTTCTGAATAAAGATATGACTGAATCCATTTATGGTCTGTGGTTACTGGAGTAGGGTTTAATATTGGGGCTTCAGTTTGTTGGCAGCCCAGACAAAAATTTACTGCAGGTAAACAACTTTCCCCTTTTGATACAAGTAAGAGGGAAAAGCAAGAGAGCCAGTGGACATGTTTGGCTCAAGGTGGAGCTTTCTGCAGTTAGACTTACCATATGTTACTCCTTCAGCTGGTTGCTGCCTTTCATTTTTTAAGCTTTCAGGTAAGTTTCTCAAAACTGAAATAAGCTACAAAAGGGGAGATTAAGCAAATAAATATTCTAATAAATATACCAAATTCTGATAATGTATAATTTCTTTTTATTTCAGAATAACTAGGAATGAGGGAGCAGAGTCAGTTACCATATTGACTTTTTACTGAAATGCTATCTCAATTTTTAATAAGGCACCAGATCTTACAATGACACCAGTGGAAGTACTTTTTCTTTTTTTTTTAATTTGATTTTTAAAAATTAACTTTTGTTTATTTTTAGTTTACATCATTGATTTCCACAAGATTTTGAGTTACAAATTTTCTCCCCGTCTTTTCCCTACCCATCCCCCCAAGACAGCGATCCCACTGTATACTCTCTCCCCCATCATCTTTCTGACTTTCTGGTAGAGCAAGATGGATCTCCCTACCCCAGTGCCTGTATATCTTATTTCCTAGTTGCAAGTAAATAATGGTAATAATAATAATAATAATATATTTTTTAACGTATAATTTTAGAACTTTAAATTCTAGATTCTTTTCCTTCCTTACTTGTCACCCACGCCCACTGGAAAGACAAGCAATTCAATGCAGGCTGTACATGTGTAGTTACGCAGAACACCTCCACAGTGGACATATTGCGTAACACTGACAATATTTCCCTTCTTTCTCTCCCACCCTTCCCTTGTTCTATTTTCTACTTTGTCCCTGTCCCTTTGTAGAAGTATGTGCTTCTAACAGAACTACTCTTTTTCTAGCAGTGTTATACTGTGTCTGTCATCCCAGGACCCTGAGGCTGGTGAACCAATAGCATTCTCCAAGTCAATGGCCCAGATAAGGAGTGTAGTTTGTGGTTAAGGCCACATGGTTCACTGGTCCACATGGGAAACACTCATTCATTTACTGGAAAGGCATCATTATTTACTCACCACATACAATATAATGTCATAAATCTGTGTTGACCTTATGGTTGACCTTATGGCTGCATGATCTACTCACCTGGTCAAAGGGGCTTTAAAGGACTCTAAAGGCTAACCGCCTGTTTATTTTTGTTAACAATTCAATTTGTTAACTTATTCAATAATGCAAATTTCAGGAAGTCGTTACACAGTCTAAAGACAAAGCTGCTCTAGCTCTTTGGTTATGAAGAACAACTTTCCATAAATATTAACAAATGTTAATCTATTCAGATGAGTCACAAAGTCATTCTCTATCTGTGATGCTCCATATCACATCTTCAACTACCCATGGGACATATCTGTTTAAATGTTCTTCTAGTACTTAATCACTGATATAATAATAACTAACATTTGCACAGTACTTTAAGGTCTGTAAAGTGCTCTACAATGTAACTTATCTGATCCTCCCCAAAACTTTAAAAAGCAGATGCTCTTATTATTCCCATTTTATAGATGAGGAAAATGAGGCAAACAGAGATTAGGTGACTTGCCCAGGGTCACACAGTTAAGATGTGTCTGAAGCTGGACCTGAACTCAGGTTCTTCTGACTCCAGGCCCAGTGCTTTATGCAGTGTGCCAGTGATTTATCTTTGCTTAGCGATAGAAAGGGCCTAAGAAATTATCTAGTTTAATTTGGTCCCACTCTTCTCTTTGGCACCTCCATTTCACATATGAGGGAACCAAAGCCCAGAAAAATTAAATCACTTGGATGTTAAGTGGCAAAACTGGGATCTGAACCCAGGTCCTCTGACTCCAAATCCATCTTCCTCCTTTCTATATCAAGATACTTCTTCAAAGTCAACATATCCAAAACAGAACTCTGTTCTCAAAAGCCTTCTCTTATTATGGCTTTGTTATATCTGTGTGTGGTACCACACATCCAGAAGTCTCCCTCTTTCCACAACTTGATATAGTTGACTCTTTCCTTTGCTGTCCCCCACAGTCAATTACCAACCTGTGTTGGCTATAACTGCTGTTTCTCAGTTTAGGACATTGATTCTTCTCTAATCTCAGTAAGACCACCTTAGTATACTCCTTGACTGCATTTCACCTGAACTATTGCAAAAGCCTAGGGGGACTTTCTGCTTCCATTTTCTTCACCTTCTTCCAAAATCAATTCACCACAGAATTTCTTAAAAATAGATCTATAATCATTCCAAAGAGTGTGGCCTAATTAACTATGCAGAAAAATACCTAGTGGATAAAGAATGCCTGTTGTCCAAAGGATGATATATGATTTACTGGTCCATCAGCATATATAACCTGGGTACATGTGATAGAGGGACAGTAATCTAGGTGAAAAATGCAATAGCAAGAGAATGGGTTGAGTTGACTTTGGGAAACTGCATAGTGTTTTTTAATCATCCCAAGCTTTCTCCAGAAACAAAGGATCATTTTTTTTTAAAAGAACAATATTCTTCTGGTGCTGTCTAACTCCAAGTCATGTAATACCATTTTCCAAAAACTGAAACTGAGGGTAACCCAAGGGCAATGAGATGCATGGTGGGTCTGCCAGTACCATCGAAGGACTGTGCAAGAGAAACAGCATGAACAATGTCAACAAGTAAGGTACAAGACCAAAAAAGAAGATGGCGTGGACATGTGTTGAGAAGGAGCAAATAATTAAGGGATAGCTCCTCATAGTAAGAGATTTGGGGGAAAGCCGCAGTATAATGGCAGATGTGCTACAGATGCTAAATGTGAAGTGAGGTATGAGTCACACAATATAAAAAGGTGCAGATGGTTCATGTACTGCATCCCTAGAAGGAGTATTCATGTCACTGAGATCACAGATTCATCAAATTATCTTTCTCAGAGTCTAATACAGAGCTGTGTATAAAACAGGAATTTAAATGTCTGTTGAAGCTCAATGTTCAAATAGAGTACTTGTACCCTTGGTGATTCACTTTTTCTAAAGAATTTAACCAGCTATTTTTCATTGCCAGCTACAGTAAAACTACAAAAAGTGGCCCTCAATCCTGATGTGGACACTCTAATTATACTTGTATAAATGAATGAATATATTTCATCTAGCATACAGAACAACACAAACTTGTCCATAAGCAGGTAAACTTCAAAACATAATACTTTAATATGTATTATAACAGAAAAACTATGCTTGAACTTTACACAACACTAGCAGGAATTCCTAACTGCTAATTTCATAGAACGTTATATAGTTCAGATTTTCAAGTATTTTCTGTAAAAAACATCTCTTTTGGCATTTGTTTAAACTTTACTGATACTGATGTGGAACAAGTATCTTCAGAACCACTGAACAATAAATACTTGCTTGTGATAATATTATATTTCTTGGCTCCTACCACTTCTCCTCCTTCCCTTGTGAACAACTGTGAGCCTATCCCTTCAGAATATTTCCACCTATTTTCTTTTCCAATAAAGTGGATTTCATTTCACTAAAAGCAAAATCAGATGGAATTCAATTCAGCAGACATTTATGAAGTGCCGACTGTACGCAGAACACTAAGGGAGGCAGCAGAGAAATACAAAGTTTAGGAAAGAGGTAGTCCTTGCCCTTTGGAACTTCAAGTTTTGTATGTGTATGTTATGATGCATATTCAGTCAACCAGAAGAGGTGTTAAGTGAGTACATAGTGAGGCTGAAAATAAAAAACTTTGTAAGGGTCGAAGGGGAAAGGCGGTTACAACCAAAGAAGAATTAAGGAAGACTTATGGAAGAGTCGGTATTTTCTGTGGGTTTTGAGGGATGGGTAGGACTTCAATGTACAAGAATAGAGTAGGAAGCATAATTCAGGCACAGAACATAGTTTAGTCAGAGACATCAATGTAGAAAAGTAGAAGGCATGGTCCGGGTGAAGAGCAATCAAGTTTGGCTAAAACAAGAGAAAAGGACAAGGAGACAGGAAATGAAGAGTTAATGCCAGATTGGGAAGGGTCTTGAGCAAACAATAAAGGGCCACTGAAACACCTGTGAGCCATCTGGAATGATAATTGTGAAGAAACATACTGACTGTAATTATGTAAAGAAAGATAACATAGCAACAGATTTCAAGTTTGATACAGGAAGCAACCCTGGGGTGCAGCTCTTTAAGGTAACACCCAAGGTCTCATTTCTTTTATTATGGGCAAATGACTGAGAGGCACAGTTACAGTGTCAGGTACAATCATGAACAACCACTTCTTTTACTGTCTTGCTGAATTGTTTCTGCTGTTTCTGGGGCTTTGAGGCATCCCCCCCCCCCCCTCAACTCTGTTCTATATATTCTGTGATTAGTTTTTTGGGAAGTTTTTTTGGGGAGGTCTGTTTATTATTCTTGCTTGTACTGTCTCTCTAGCTCTGATTCGTGTTTCTGAACATCTGTATATGTTAATGTGTGTGGGGTGGGGGGAAGTGGTGAAAGCTATATAGTAAAGCAGATAAGAGTGCTGGGCCTGGAGTCAAGAAGACTCATCTTCATGAGCTCAAATGTGGCTTCAGACACTTACTAACTGTGTGACCACGGGCAAGTCACTCAACTCTGTTTGCCTCAATTTCCTCATCTGTAAAATGAGCTAGACAAGGATATGGTATCTTTGCCAAGAAAACACCAAATAGGGTTATGAAGAGCCAGACACAACTGAAAACAAGTGAACAAGAACAACATGTTGATGGTTGTTAAAACAAAATTTATCATTTTTTTTTTTTGCTTTTTGGAGGGGGGAAAGCAGGGCAACTGGTGTTAAGTGACTTGCCCAAGGTCATACAGCTAGCAAGTGTTAAGTGTCTGAGGTTCAGATTTGAACTCAGATCTTCCTGACCCCAGGGCCAGTGCTCTATTCACTGTGTCACCTAGCTGCCCCTATTTATCAATTATTTTAAAAAGTTTTTGGGAAAAGGGATAAAATGATCAGATTTATACAGAAGAAAGATTAATTTGACAATAGTGTAAAGTTTGTACTGGAGAAGGGAAAGAGAGACAAGATAAAATTCCATAGCAGTACAGGCAGGTAGAAATGAGGGTCTTTACTAGAGTGGTGGCAATGGGAATAGAGGTAGAACTGGCAGGACAACATAAACTATTAAATAAGAAAGATGAGGGTGAGGGAAAGAGTTAAAGATAAGTCAATCAATCAATAAGCATTTGTTAAATCCTGACTAAGTGTTCAATATTATGCTAGGTTATAGGAATACAAAAACAAAAAAGCTCTTCACAGCCTGGCCCCTTCCTATTTTCCCAGTTTTTTTGCACACCACTCTCCTTCAAGCACTCTACAGTCTAGCCATGTGGGTCTACTTGTTCTTCCTCACACAGAACCTTTCATATCCCATCTTCATGCCTCTGCCCTGGCTGCCCTCCATACCTAGAACACTCACTCTCTACACTTCTACCTCTTAGAAGTCCTGGGTCATTTCAAGATAGCTCAATTATACAATAACAACAATACTATGAAGATGAACAACTTTTGAAAGACAGAGAAACTCTGATTAACACAATGGAACTTACCACAGTTCCAGAAGACTCATAATGAAACCTGCTATCCACCCACAGATAAAGAGGCGAGGGATTCTGAGAGCAGATTTTTTTTTATGCAGCTAATGCAAGAATTTGTTTTGTTCAACTTATGCATGTTTGTAATGAGTTCTGTATTTTGCTTTCTCAATGGGTGAGAGAGGGGGAAGTGAGAGGGAAAAAATTTGGAACAGAAAATAAAAATGCATTAAAAAAACATTCTGCTTAAATGCTACCTTGTACAGGAGGCCTTTCTCCATCTACTCTGTACACAGCTGGACTGTATCTATTTACGTATTTCCTGTCTCCCTCATTAAAATGAAAGCCCCTCCATGAGGATCTATTTTTTTTTCTATGTCCCTAGCATACTGCCTGATGTATAAAGAATTTAATACATTGTTTGAAGTGCATTCTATTACTATCCCCATTTTACTGATAAGGAAACTAAGGCTTAGGACAAGTAAGTGACTTGCTAGGAGTCCCACAACTAATACGTGTCTGAGACAGGAATGGAGTCTAGGCCTTCTTGACTTCAAGCCCGACACTATCCACTAGAGCCTCTTTGTCATCAATAACTTAGATCAGGCTTCAGTCACATTCAACCAGTCACTGTTGGTTTATATTTGTAAGCCCCTGGAAATGAGGAATGGTTCCTCACTGAACCCTGACTTCAAGGCAAAAAACGGTAACTTAAATGTAGAGACAGGGGGTGGGGGTGGGAGGGAAGATGAAAAAAGAATTTACACTATAATTTTGTTATATATTTAAAAGAAAAAGCAAGTTGTACATAAAAGAATTTCAGTTTCACATGCAATCATCTTTTTTCCCCAAATTTGTTATGAAAACGCATGTTTTATTTCATAAATGAACAATAAAATAAAATTATGAAAAAAAATTTATAGACTACACAAAATTGAGGACAGTTAACTGATAATAAGTCATGATCCAAAAAAATTTTGGCAAGTATAGTGAAACAGGCTGGGATATAGGTGAAGTATATAGTCCTGGAAAGCAGTAGGACTTACAAATGTGGCAGAGTTTAGAAGAAGTAGTGGGATAAGCAGCATGACTCTAAAGAACTATGACTAGAAGACTGGAATCAGCAACTGGAATGATGGAAGCTGAATACTGGCAGTATGTGAAAGGCATTACTCAGCTGGCAGAACAACAGAGGACCCTGAAAATTTAACATGTCCCAAGTATATTGCCTGCTATTAATATGCTTTTGTTGCTGGGTCTAGTCTTTGGCTACTTCACACACGGTTTTTATTACGATTTAGGTTGCTACCCTTTTGAAATTATCATCATGAACAAATATTTATTGGGCAGCTGCTATGTGCAGGGTCACAGAATAGGCAGTTGGGTTATGAGGCAGTAAGTCATGGTTGAGGAGGGCAATATCATTTGGATGACAGGACATATATAATGCAATGCACAACAAACAGTAATATAGCATCTTAGAATTTCAGAGTTAACAGATTTTAGAGATAATACATCCTACTCATCACCTGAGCAAGAATCCTCTTTAAAATACCCAACAAATCATTTACTTACTGCTTGAAAGTCTTCAGTGATGGAGAACTCTGATCTCCTCAGGCAGTCATTCAGCTCTAACTGATAAAACCTTTTTCCTTATATTAAACCCAAAGACAAAATTTTCATTCATTGCTCTTAAACAAGTCTAATTCCTTTTCTTTGAAAAACAAATTCAACTTTTTTGATGCTCTGTTATATTGCTGTCACTTCCCAGTAACTCCCCGACCTCAGCAATAAAACTCCCTTCTAACAACAAAAAAAAGGTAAGCCACATTTGATAAACTATGCTTCATTTTGTACCTATTATTTGCTACTTCCTATGCTTTACTATCACTCCTCTGAAGTCAGGAATGATCACTGTATTAATCTACAGGTCAGTGCATAATCAGTTCCTTCAACTTTGAGTCTCTTCACCATCCTAATCATCAGTGCTCTTCCCTTAAGGTTATCCATGTCTTTCTAGCATAACTGAACTGAGCACAATGCTCTAGATATGGTTTGAGAGAATACAGTGGAACTAGAACCTCCCTCTGTTTCTATTAATGCAGTCAAAGACCACATTATCTTCTTTGACTGCTTTGATATATTATCAATTCACAATGAGCTTGGGGTCAACTAAACCCCCGGGTTTTTTTCAAATGACCTGTCCACATCTCCCCCATTTTGTACATGTATAGTTGATTTTTTGAACCTAATTGTAAGATTTAAAATCGCTATATGCTGAATTTCATGTTAGGTTTTATCCCAATGAGATTTTTGTCTCCTAATTCTGTCATCTATCATGTTAGCTATCCTTTACAGATTTGTGTCATTTGATAAGCATGCCACCTATGCCCATACCACTGATAAAAACTCAAGCGAGAGAAGAGGACCCAAAACAATCCTGTAGCACTCCACTGGAGACCTCCTCCTTCCAAGTCAATGATTACAATTCTGTGTGTGATGGATTATGGTTTCTCAGGTGAACTATCTGCTGAAGTTCTGTGTGGAATAAAGAGTGTGGTCTCTCAGAAGAGAATGTCACCCTTACTGTTAGAAATGATGTTGTAAAAGGTCTTGTGTGATAATTTCTGAAGGTCTACAAAGTTTTCAATTGAATTATTGCTAAATTGATGTAACGAGTTGTAAAGCAAAACACATCTTGCTGTTTCAACATGAATTTGTAGCTATTCCATGAACTAAGCAAAAGTTAACATTTGTAACTGAGTGAATATGTAAAAGATTCGATTTATGAAGTATCTCTCTTCCAAAATGAATATAATCAGAG
>CM053598.1:119361771-119385161 GCA_028646575.1 Pseudocheirus occidentalis
TGGAGTAAGTACTTAAGAGATCACTGGTAATCTCAAAGAAAGCAATTTCAATCATATAGTAAAAGTCTATAAGCCAGATTACAAGGGGTAGTGAGGAACTGGGCTCTGGTGAGAGTAGATGACTTTTTCCAAGGAATCCTGCAGTAAAGGGGGGAGGAGGGAAATATAGTAGCTGGAGATATTGAAGAGTATGTAAGTAGAGCAGAAGAAATCAGAAGGAGAGACTTAAGAGTGGAGAAATGATTAAAGGTTCAAGCTCTTGGAGGGGACAGGATCAAGGCCTTGGTGAAGAGAAGGTCCACCTCCTCCTTGGAGCCTAAAACAAATTCAGAAAGAATATACATGTAGCTTTGAGGTGGAGAGAGAAGAATAGGTGCCTGACAGATGGTTTCTATTTTATCAGCGAAGAAAGAAGTGAACTGCTCTGCTGAGGGAGAGGAATGGGGTGACTTGGGGTCTTGAGTTAGGAAGAAAAATGTTTCAAACAGCCACTGCAGAGACTGACAGAAAGTCGATCAGGGAAGAATAAAAGGACTGTTGTGCATCAGGGTCAGATAGCATAAATCTGCAGTGCAGCCAGTCAGCAGAGTTGTATGACCTCCTCAAGCCCTGTTCAGTAGCACCTGAATAGGAGCAAATAAAAGGGGCAGAGGGCGTAACCCACAGTTGGGTTTGGCATGAGTACCCACAGGACAAGAACACAAAGGATGCAAGGGTTGAAGACAGTGTAGAGATGAAGAGGTCAACTATGGAATCAAAACTGTGAAGGGAAGATAGTAAGACTTCTCTTTCTAAATGAGGCAGAGTTTATAACCTGGGAGAAAAAGGAGGAGTAATAGAGGCCATGATGAGGACAAAGGATGGTTGTAGGAGAGAAGGGTATGATGGAAGATAGAAAGTTATAACCAGAGAGGGGAAGGTCAGGGTTCAGAATCACGAAGGAAACACAGATTTGGGTTGTGGTGAGGTCCCTGAGGCTGGCTATCATAAAGTGAAGATACAAGAGAAGAGAGCTGAAGATATGCTGAAGAAATGAAGAGTTTGATCCATTTCTAATATGATAGCACTTCATATATTAGAAGATAGTTATCATATTCTCCTTAACTTTTATCCAGTATTAAAAAAGCCCTTCAGTGATCCTTATAAAATATAGTTTCTAATCCCTCTCCATTTGTAATGGCAATGGGAATCTGAAGCTCTTCCCAGCCCCCCAACAGGCCGAATGTAATCACACGGAGGTGTGGCGGGAGGAGTTTGCTGAAGAGTGGAGCAGAGCCCACAGGAAGCTGGGAGACAAAGCAGTTAGAGCTGGAGAGAGGAGAGGACACACAAAAGGAGACAGGCTTGTGAGTGTTTGTCCTAGGGAAGGCTAAAGAATGGTATGGTTCCCTGATGTGCTATGGTGTATTAACTTCTTTGTTACTCTGATGGATTTGACTTTCTGGTGTTGGGATTTGGTTTTCTGGTGTCTGGATAAATGTTTTGATTCTGTCTTCTACAAGGAGAGTCTGTTATACTTTGCAATTGAGAACTATGCCAACATATTCACAGTTGCCATCGATGCTATGAATACAGCATTGGTGCTCTACCATTTTAGTCTTTCTTCCATATGACGATCCTTCAGAGCTACTAAATCCTAAACCATCTCTTATACCTTCAACCAATCCTTGAATAGCATGGTCTTCAGTCACTACCATGGGTGCTCTCCCATGAACCTCTGTACTCTGTCAATGTCCTTAAGGAAATGTGGTGACCTAGAACTGACAATAATGTTCTATATATAGTCTGACCAGGACAGGGCACAGTGGGACTGTCAATGCCTGCCTTCTGGACACCTGGCCTCTACACTACTACATCAACTAGTTTCATCATAGTCCTAGAGTTCAAAACAAACGAACAATTTAATAACCCAAATTCTGTGCTACCCATAAGGCTATCATGAAAACTGCCACCTATGAGAGGCCTAAAGGGTGTTCTGGTCTCCCGTGGTCAGTGGTTTGGTCCTCCTGCCCTTACAGCTAAAGTACAATCTTAATTAGTAAGTGTAAATAAAATCTGGTATATTTTCATATTATTGCCAGAGATAATGTTCTGTTGACATAGCACTGTTGACACAGTGACCGTTCCATGCCACAGAGAGGCAACAAGTAGGACTTCGGTGGAGAAATCAAATTGACAATGGGGCTGTTTCCAGGACAAACCTAGGATAAATAACTGCAATCAAACTACTTCCGATTTTAAATATCCATAAAAAGCAAGGTTAGGATACTGGAAGGCAAGGAAAATTCTGAATTAAAAAAGATACAAGGGTTCTACTTTTTTATGTGAATGAAGGTAAAATATCTACTTTAATATACAAAAAGAAAACTTACATCCATAATAGTCACAGGAATGTCCCGAATTTTATGAGGTTCTACATAAGAATTCTGACAGTTCAAGGTAAGCCTGGAAGCCAATTCACTTTGACCCAAACTTTCTAGCTGTAGGAGAAAACAAAGGTAAAGATTTATTTTTTAGTTGATATTTAAATCAACAGAGAAAGCCAGTGCTGTCACTGGCATGTCACCCAGAGGTGTTCCAATAAATATCACCAATGATGAAACATGCTCAACACGAGAAAACAAACCTGGCCTTTTAGTCACCTGCACCAAGTCACCCAGACTTAATATTTTCTCTCCAACAATTGTAAAGTTTCATTTCCCCATTCCAGTGATGGTTAAAAAAAAAAATACATAAATTGCAATAGACATTTGACAGTTTTCAACTTCAATAAAATGCATGGCTGTAAACTATCAACCTAATTCATGATGTGTATATAACGTCAGCAGATAATTCTTCAAGGTGACTGACAGTTTCCAAAAGATTATCCACTTGGTATGTACTTAATAAAGCAGATGAACACAAAATGGTAGGACTATGAATCCATATCCTTTCACAATTACACAAAGAGAACTGAGAACTAAGCAAAATGCTACAGTTATCAAAGTAACCTACTCTGTACCTACAAGTACTTGAATAAAAGACACAGATCATTCAGGACGAAGGCCCCCAAGTGTGATGATGCCAACCAAGGACTGCAATGGGGCACGATGAGCAATCCTCCACGAGGACTACTCTGAATGTCTGACTCAGGGACACTGCCCTCATACCCCTGCTACAACTACTGGCACCTCCTTTCTTCTCTTCCTCCTCACCCAAGGCACTGAAAACCATAAATCTGAATGAAAACCAAAAACATTCAATGGACTTAGTGCATCCAAAGGAAGCAACACACAGAGACTTATCAGTGAACCTTTAGAGTTGTGCAGGGACCTAAGAAGCTTCTTTAATTTAAATGCAACGTAATATGCTGTTTCTTGAAATTCACCATTTCACTGATCTGCAGATGAGTTAGTAATGACAAAAGAGGTGATAGTTAACCTCTAAATAGGAGAAAACTACAAAGCCATGGAATGAGAGGCAGATTTCATAAATAAAAAGTTTTGGACAATTTTGTAAGGCCTGTTCACATGTATGAAAATGGTAAAGCCCAATAATTATTACCTTTTATATACGTTAAACAAAACAACAAAAAACCCCAAACCCCAACCTATCACATCTGGCTTGAGGAATGCAGGGTTACAGGCAGAGAGATGCATTCTATAGCAAAGAACATGCATAGTGAGACAGCCCTTACCCTGTCAACCATGAAGTCAATGGCATCTGCCATGACAGGATCCACAGGACCAGACGAAAAGTTTCCAAGTACTATTTTCTTGAGCATAAATGCTGGCATTAACCAAAAGCTGCAATGTACAGACACAAACTAAGTATTTTGAATATTCAAGTATGCAACACCTACAGTATATATTCAATCAGTCAAAAAGCAAATATTAAGTGTATATACCATGTGCTGGACACTGTATTAGATACTGAGAATGGAAAGACAAAAATAAAAATTCCTGCCCTCCAGTTTAGATTCCATTAGGATGCCAACATTCACATCAATAACTATGCAAGATAAAAACAAAGTGATTTTTTGAAAGGGAGGCTCAGACAGTTGGGAGAATCAGGAACAGCCTTGTGGAAAAGAGAGCGGTGCTTGCCTTAAGTAGCCTGCAGTCCATCCCTAGTAGGCCTTTCCCTGCCTCTATTAGGATTTTACTATAAAAAAGTCAGGAGGAATTCTCAGTTGCTTTCTAGGTTTTCTTTTGCATTTCAAAGATTCTTTGGTGCTCTGGTTCTCAACAATTTCAGGAAGTTACTGATTTTATGGGGTCCTTTTCCCCTGTAGTTATTGAGGTCAACTCTGCAGAATAAATGATTCTTGGGTATAGGCTTTTTTCTTTTTCTTTTTGGGAAACAAATATTATATGTGCCTTCTTCTAGATCAGTGGTTCTCAACCTTTCTAATGCCATAACCCTTTAATACAGTTCCTCATGTTGTGATGACCCCCAACCATAAAATTATTTTTGTTGCTACTTGATAACTGTAATTTTGCTACTGTTATGAATCATAATGTAAATATCTGATACGGAGGATGTATTTTCATTGTTACAAATTGAACATAACCCACAGGTTGAGAACCGCTGTTCTAGATCGTGAAGGATGACAGTATATTGTTTGCTACTAAACCATCATGTGACTGTTTTAAAGAATTATGGGCAATAATTCAAAACACTTTAAAAAGGTGGAAAAGTTGATGATTTAACTTAAATACTAGTTTATAAAAATAATTACAAGCTCAGCCTAATCCTGTCAAGTAAATGAGGTGCCTCCCTTTGAAAATACTGGTTGCTCTGGGAGATGGGTTTAACCCTTTCAGGTTGTCAGATCACCATTTTTGAAACTACTACTTCAAAGAAAATGAGTCTCCTGTCAGTCTGAAAAAACATTATTTCCCAAAGCAAGTAATCTTTGAAAGTGAATATTTATGATTACCAAACATCCATTTAATGTTTTTAAGCTAATTCTTTCTCACTTATGCTGTGAATCATTTACAAAAGTTATAAAATGTGTTTTGGTTGACATTGGGAAAGTCTTGGGAGAAGGGTAACAGCCACTTATATTTAAGTACTACTTTCACACTGACCAAGTGGTTTTCTCCCTACAATCCTATGTGGGATGTCTTGCAAATAGGATCATCCGCATTTCAGATTTGAGCACTGAGGCCCAGGGGTCACGCAGTGCCCACTGTCAAAACTAGGTCCTCTGGCTCCAAGATTTTCCACAGTATCATTCTGTGCCAGGGCCAATGTTATCCTCTCCAATAATAATCAAGTCATTTCCTGTTTGCGCTTTAATATTTTAAGGGTGATTTTAAGGATCAGGCACTCAAAATAAAGAATGATAATGCTAGAATAGAGGGATATTTCAAAACAGAACAGTGTAATACTATCTGGATTGTAAAAACCATGCCAACACTGTTTTCCTCATTAATAAGGAAACCTGAAAACTAGACCAATCACAAAGGTATGTTTAAGTCACTGGGTTTTTAAAAAATGCGTAGCCTAGCCTCACCAGCAAAAATACCACACACTTGATGTTAAAACAGAAGAAAAAAGTAAAAATGACAAAACCTAATTCTGGTCAGGAACTCAGGTGCTCACATTTATTGTAAGTAGCACTGTAAGCTAGATCATAAATTGTAAAGAGCAGCAAGACAATATGTATCAGGAAAAGCAAAGCTATTGATCTTTTCTAACCTGGTTCTTCCAATATGAGGAACATGCCCCAAGGAAGTAACATGTAACATAAAAGGAATAATAACAAAAAAACAAAATTTTTCACAGAGGCACAATTTATAACTGTGAAAACCTGACAACAGTCTTTGGGCCCCATAATAAGGGAAAAGCTAAGGAAATATGGGTCCATCAACCCAATGGACACTATCTGATTATTAGAAATGACAAGGTGAATTATTCAGACACACGGAAACAAGGAAATGTGTTTGTAAAGTGAGGGGAAAAGTAGAATCCAGAAGAGTCTATAAATGCTGGTTACAAGTGTGTAAAAATGTGTTGCGTCATCAAAGTTTGGAAGAGAATCTAATGTTCATTAGGTTTTTTTTTAAAGGGAGGCAAAGGCATGATCATAGGCACCCAGGTGGTGTAGTGGATATTGCGTAGGGACCTAGAATAAGGAAGACTCAACTTCTTGAGTACAAATCTGGCCTCAGACACTTAGGATCTGTGTAACCTTGAGCAAATCACTTAACACTGTTTGCCTCAGTTTCCTCATCTGTAAAATGAGCTGGGGAAGGAAATAGCAAACTTCTCCAGTATCTCTGCCAAGAAAACCCCAAATGCGGTCACAGAGAGTTGGACACCCCTGAAAAAGACTGAATAACAACAGAAAAGCAACATGACTGTGAGATACAATTACCTTTCCCCCTCCTCACTCCCCAAAAACTGTCTAGCATTTCAGTATTAAGTAAAATATCAGTTTTAGTTTAATTCTCTTACCTGTTTGCAGTCCAGGTCTGGTTAAAGATGGAGGTGTCACTGAAGGAATTACAGAGGATAAGGGAATGAACTCTGGGAGATTTGTGAGTGTATTCAGCAAACTTCTGCGCCAAAAAGCCTCCCAAAGAAGCCCCAAAAAGATGAACCTTAATTTGAATCAAATATAAATTACCAAAAACAGCAATGAAATGCCTGGAAATCCCATCCCAAATTTAATTTTAAAACAAAAACAAAGAAAAGTTTATCAGGTGTGGCTATTCTCTGCCACGTGAGATACCTAAACACATAGGAAATGCAAGTTGCTTTTTGTTCAGAATTGAGTATAGTTTTAAAAACAAATATCTCAGCAAGAAATACAAGGCAACCAAGTTATAATCCGGTTTAAAACAGCTACATGAAACACCTACGTCTGGATCTTTGATTTCACTAGTGTGGGAAGCTGCATGTCAGGAAACACTATCAAACAATATATATTGTGAACCATAAGGCAACTTATATAGTTATCTGAGACACTAGGAAGTTAAGTGATTTACCCATACTCTCTCAATATTAGATAAGCTAAAATAGTATAAATTTAAAAATTTGTATGTACTAACTTTATCAAGTTGTAGATGGTCTAACAGTTTTCTGAATCCGTCACAGAACTCAAGATGGTCCCAATAAACTGGATACTGCAGCTAGAATAAGAATTTTAAAATAAGCTATTTAATACATTAAAACAATGAAACTAATCCATGTACATCTGAAAAATGTCTCAATATACAAGAGGATTTATCACTTGACATTTTTTCTGACTGAAAAATCTATAATAATTAGATTTTAGTTGTTAGCTTAATGTTATAATTCATTTAAAAGGTTAATTATGTTGCTTAATAAAAATTAGAGCTAACATTACACTTTTTTGTAAAGGTGGGAGTCTATGTGGGAAAAACATTGGTTAGTTTTGCTAAACTGTTTTTTCTCTTTTTTCCTTTGTTACAAGTGAAGTCTCTGGGATAAAAGGGGGAAGGAATATACTCAGAGATAAAGATATAAAAACAAAAGACAGCAATAATTTTTTTTAATTAGGGGTAATGATGTAGCTGGAACAAAAGAAGATTAAGTTGATGCTAAAGAACAGATAAACATGAGTTTCCTAATACTACAGATAGAAGAATGACAATTTTGATGCAGATCAATTTTAATCCCAAACACTCAAAAAACTGTGAGGGTAAATGAGAGAAGAGAACCTTTCTTTGAAAAGAAATCATGATTTTGTTGAAATCAACTTTCTTCTAGGTTGAGATTCAATAGAACTGAAAATAAAATCTATGTTATGAAAAGGCATGAAAATAAATGAAAGTTGTAGCTACTTTTATATAGCTTCCACTGTGTTTTCTTGCCACAACATATCTCTATGGAGCCTTTAAACAAAATCTTCCCTCTCTTCTTTTTGGTACTGAGTCATACTCTGTAATTTTGTGCTAGTCTTTGTATCTGTGAAACTCACTACAGCATCATGGACCAGGAACTTGCTCAATTACTGTTCCCTGATGATGAAGAAAAGAGAAGAAATGAAAGTTATTAACTACAGATTGTTGGGAGCAAGCAGTTCATCTCCAAATCTTTTTGCATGTAAACCCAGCCTGCGTTGGTTGGCTGTTATAAATTAATTATATTCATCTTTTAACTGACATCAGGTTGAGGAAGCTTTTATTTAATAAATTCTATTTTTATTAAATTCCACAAAGAATTAGAATTTCTACCATTTTGTGAAAAGGAGAAAAAGATTTGAACAGCTGAGCAATTAAAGAACCTGGGTTAGTAATGACCCAGAAATAGTTTTGAAGTTAAAAAAACAAAACCTATTCAATTTCCTTTCTGGGAAATGAAAGAGAAAAGGTTTGCGCACACAGGAGAAAATTCTGACCAAATAAATAATGAAAGTTCATCTAGATAAAAGGATAAAAAAAGTCAACAGCTAAAACCCAGAGAAGCTAGCTAATATATATTTATATATATCCATATCTACATAGCTAATATATACCTAATATATCTATAGCTAATAATGTCTAGCTTTTTATTTAGGCATAATTCCAAATAAAAGGAGAAAAATCCAATCACAGACTGACTCTTAGCCGATATGAGAAAAATTAAATGACTTATACTATGTTTTTAGACACATAAATATATGGTCATTTTCAGTTATCAGAATTGGGCAGCTAGCTTTGATTTCAATTTGCTACTTGACATTGAAACTTTCTATACTTAATCTCAATGACTGGAATATAGTCAGCTACTCAGCAAGAACTGGAAGGAGAAAGGAAGGACTAAATTCACAGCTGTACTATACCTTCACAAAAGGTCATTTAAAACCCTACAATGAATTATCTCTCTCTCCATTATCCAGGAAATGATTGAATAAGAGTCAGTAAATTTAGAGAGAGAAACAAGCTTGTGCTGATGTCAATCCCCTATATGTCTTTGGAGCTAGGATAATGTGAACTACAGTCATATGAATATTATATATTTGAGTACACATGCTACTTCAATTCAAATAATGACAACTTTTTTATGCATTCAAAACAACTCTCTTACTGAAAAACCAACTGAAGCCTAGCTTTTATACTTGGCCTGAAATGATAGCAGGAAAAGAAAAACCTGGTCCTTTGAAGTAAGATCAATAATACTCACTGCTATAACTCTGTAACCCCATCCAGTCAATGCCAAAATCTGCCGGAAAAACACATCTGCAGTCCCACTTACAGGGGGAAGAAATATGAGGGGACATCTGATACTTCTGGGGCCTGCATCATAGAGTGACCACACTTTACTATCATCATCATCTACTATAATCTGAAAGGAAGAAAAAATATGAAGACTCTTGTAATGAATTTAGTCTTTAAACAGCTCTTATTTTCCAGAAACAGAATGTCACTGACAATATTAATATCATTGTTCTATTAAAAGGTAAAGCTAGAGGATCCAAACCTTAAAGCCAAATTCCCATTTATAATAGCTAAATTGCTGTCATTTGTTTTCTTCTGTGTTAATGCCAATAACCAAGCTGTAGAAGATGGCTTTGTATTCCTCCAAAGAATTATATTATACTTCAGTAGTGTTAACATTATCCAAGTTCCAGTTCCATAAAGGCAATGTGAAGAAATCTCTGTAAAATTGAATATGACATCTGTTCTGTAGCAAAGGGAAGGCAGGAATAGCAAAATGCTTCACTGGTTTCAGCCTTGGAGTTGGTTAGAGTCAGCAGCCAGAAGAAGGGCCACTGCTACTACTGTGGGCCTCTATTATAAAAACAGGCAGTTTACAGTTGGGGGAAAAGCACAAGAAGAAATCTGATAGCTTATGATGATGATGCTCAGAAGCTGTTTGAGATCTGCTCCTGGGAGAATCTCAAGGACAGAGAGCCCTGCTAATAGAAATGAACCACAGAGAGGAAGATGGGAGGGAGGTTGGATTAACTTTTGTGACCTTGGAGCTTTCTCATAGAGGACCAAGAGGATACATTATCCTAGAACTACAAATGGTCATTTATAAATTTATAATCAGTTGGGGGTGGGTTCTTTGAAGGAGGTATTAGTGCCAGCACTAGTCACAGTTTAAAAGGAGAAAGAGTTTACAATTCTGCTTGCTTGGTTTCCTTTTTCATCTATTCTATATTTTGGCCTTGTTACCTTGGAAAAAGTACACAAATGGTTTCTGTGGGACCTCCGTGTAGGCCAGACCACGAATTCCCTCTACAACATCCCTGACAAGAGGTCCTTCAGCTTCTGCTTGAAGAACTCCTTTGTTGTTGAAATAAAACTTCATCTCGCTTTTATAATTTAAAACAAAATTAAGAGTGACGTGAAATTTCCCAAGGCCTACAGCGACATCACTTAACCAAAAGTGCCAGCTCAGTTTGTGCCAGAAAAAACAAAGGAAAAGTTCATGCAAGAGGCCATACCAGACCAGGCCAGCTTTGCTTGGCCTTGCCCCTGACCTGAAAGGACAGCTACTGTACTGACAGGAGTTAGGCACCATACTCATGCTTCCAGTCATATGCTCACATACTTCCCCTTCCGCAGCCTCAAACACATATTTTAGAATAAACTCTTGTTCTCTTCTTCCACTGAAAATTAAGACTAAAGTTTAGGATCTTGAAGCATGTACTCTAGGAGATCTAGATTTCTTCTGAAACATGAATTTAGGGGAGACAAAACGAGATGGTATGTATTAACATAAAAACCAAACCCCCAAAACAGGGTCTTTCAAATAACCCATACTGTCTCTTAGCTATTTAAACATTCACTTTCACTTCACCTTTTTAGAAGATATTTTCTAAAGAAAAAATAGAAAAAAATGTTAGAGAAAAAGACAACTGGAGGTGTTCATATTATCTACTGACATTAAATGTCTATCAAATTCTTCAGCAAACTTATCATGAACTCTATTCTAAGTGCTTTGGTAACTGGAGATAATTATATCATTAAATCTAGAGTGCTGTATGTAACAGGTGTTTAACAAATGTTTATTGAATAATTTTATGGAATTCCTAAAATATTTAATTCAATTCAACAGACATTTATTAAAGCACCTACTCTGTACAAGGCTCTGAGTTAGGATGTGGGGATATAAAAATGAAGTCTCTTTTCAGAGGGAAAAGATCACTTTGAATTGAGATCAAGGAAATGGTACTTTAGCTAAGTCTGGAAGACAGAAAAGCATTTCAGAAGGCTGAAATGGGAAGAAAGGAGCTCCAGGCATGGGGAATAAATAGCCTGCATGAGATAACAGAGTAAAGAAACGCATCAGGAAACAGTTAATGGTCCAGGACGGCTGGCAAAATGTAGTAAATGAAGAGGTATGCAGACTAAAACAGACCTGAAAAGGTATACTGGAGCCAGATTATGAAAGGCCTTAAAGGTTGGGCTAAAGAGGCTGTACTTTATGAACAACAGGATGTCACTAAAGGAAGCACTGTAGTTGTTTCAAATTCCATCCTCTGCTTTTACATATATTTAGAGAAAGGGCTTCAGATTTCTGAAAAGTTGTACTTCAGGCCTGACATTTTTTTTCTTCTAGCAGGCTTGAGTGGGCTCAAGAGTACCCACTCTGGTGGGTGAAGAAATAAGGATGTTCACATTGCCATTCAAAGTGGGGGAGGTTTGGGGGAGAGTTGGAAATTAGCAGCTTGAACACAATAAGGAAGGGAAAGAGTACCTTTTAAAGTTATTTGCCCTGTGCCAATGAAACCTGTAGGTTGATGAATTAGAGAAATATACCTCTGACTTTCAGTATGGAAAATTATTTTGTAATTACTGTAAACGTGTCATCTTCACCACTATTTGATGTGACAAAAAACTGATAACTCTGTGAATACCATTTTTGCCACAATAAAGGCACATAATATATATGCACAGTAAAAAATCTTAAGTATGTAGTATGTTGACATGATACTTTGTAATTAAAGAGGTCCTTTTATCGAATATGATCGCCCACCTGTTTTAAAAGATTAGTTTTGGGATCCAAAATCAACACAAATTTTTAAAGAGCTTGAGGCTTTTAAATCATCATAGTCAAAGGTCTCCCAAAAGAGGAATACATTGGTTTTTTTTTTGCTGATATTCTACTTCAGTGGGAAAAAAAAGCACACCATTTAACAATATGTGAAAGACAGGAGGTAGTTTTGACACAAATTAACTATGAAACAATCCAGGGAATAGCCGAGTGCTTTATAATAATCAATTTTTACTATACTTTCCAGAATTCTGATGATGATCCACATCTTCCATATTAAAAATATAGCAATGCACAAGCAACTATTTAAAATAACCAAATTATATTTGCTTGAATATGTAATCTGATTAGAGAAGCAAGAGGTTTACTACCAAAAAAATTTGTTTAGAAAATAAAGAGGCCAGTTATCTGCACTTTCAATCTTTATTTAACCTCAAAATATAACCATATTTCACAGATTATGTAACTTTTCTGCAGAACAATAAAACCACAGTATTTAGCAAGAATGGAATTGAGGCTGGCTACACTGGCAATGGTGTCTAAATCACACACACACACACACACACACACACACACAGACACACACATACACACACACACACACACACACACACACACACACAAAAAAAAAAACCCAAACCTGGACTTTGTAAACATTCAATTCAATAGATAATTATTAAATGCCTCCTACATACAGAGCATCATTCTAGGGACTAGGGAGAGGGGGAAAGATACAAAAGAGATATAGCAAAACCATACATACCTTTTTAAGGGGAACTGTACTCCTGAACCAGTTATAATCAGGAGAGACTTTAATCTCTCCCATGATTTGCTAAAGCAGCTGTTAACCCTGAAATAAAAACATGTGATGTTTTATACCAAGAACTCACGTTTATACAAAAACTAAACACAAAAACTATTACTATTCACATAAATAATGCTTTAGGCAAGAGGATGGGGGCTATTCTATCTTGTGTTAATACACTCTCTCCCCTCCCCCCTTAAGAACAGAACACACTGCTATTTAACTCCAATATATCATAACAATGAAGGAGGTAGAAGGTGACTTGGAAATTATCTGGTCACAGATTTCCAACGGGAAGGGATCTTGAGAGATCATCTAGTCCAGTCTCCTCATTCTTCCAGATAAGGAGACTGAGGCTCCAAGAGGCTCAGTGATCTTTGCTCAAGGTCATACACCTCATTAGTGGCAGCACTAGGTCTACAAGCCAATCTGCCTCCTGACTTCATGCTACCTTTCTAATTTTAATGATTCGGTATAAGGTAAACAATTGACAAAAGTACTTCAAAAGTAATTTTAATAAATATGTAACTGTGGGATCATCTTTATCAGCTGCCATAAAGCTGCTTTAGTACCACAGAGTACCCAGATCAGAGGTGTCCAAATGGTAGCCTATACAGTCACATATAACCCTCCGGAGTTTCAAGTTACTTGAAAGAAACACATTATAGGGTCACAGATTCAGAGACAGAAGGGGACGCCATAGTGGTGACCTAGCTGAACCCCTCCATTTTAAAGATGAGGAGACTGAGGCCTAGGGAAGGGAAGCGACTTGCATAAGGTCACACAGTAATGTCAATGGCAGGATTTAAACCCAGAACCCAACATGGAATCCGCTGTCCTTTCTTCTGTATAATGGTGCCTTGTACATACGGTAAAAAGTGCTATCATATAAACTGCTGCCCCATATTCTTCAAGGAGGCTTTTTCAGTCCTTAACCTTGGCGGTGTCCCTCTGAGATTACCCCCAAGTTATTTCGTTTGTTTGTACCTAGTTGTTACATATTGTCTCCCTATTAGACTGTTGGCTCCTGGAGGGCGGGACCTGTTTTCTTCATATTCCCAAGGCTCACCAAAATATTTGGCACAAGGTAAGCAATCTAGTTAACTGAATGTCTAATATTATGATTAAAAGTTGTAACATGTACTCTGAGAGGTCAAACATGCATCATAACAGACCTAAGAGACTACTACAAACTAGCAAAAGAGAAACATTACTTAAAATTCTGTGTCCTTTTTTCACTAAAAAAGTCCTACTTCGATGCCTCATGGTGGTGTGAGATCTCCAAAGTCATGTGAAGGGAGTGTAATCTCTGGCAGGTACTAGTGAGCTGGAAAGATTGAGTACAGGTCTGGTGAAAGATGCTGATTCTCATCTGCGGGACAAACCCAGCTAAATTCAGAGAGAACCATGCCAACCATTTAGTGATGAACTTTTCTGGCCACAGAAATTCACCAAAACTAGCTTCACTAAGGCATGGAAGGGCTATACAATCTGTGTTCGTACAGAGAATAATCACACCTAAAAAATTGTATACCCTCTGAAATACTGAAATTAATCTGTATCAATGAGACTGGTGAGTTCTGGCTTTACAGTTGTGACCTGGATGAGCAACTTCACCTCTCTGAGGGTTAGTTTTCTCATTTGTAGTATGTCAGACTTCATGATTTCTAAGGCCCCTTCCACTACAACTATTCTATGATATTTGGTCAGGTTAGCCAGCCTTGATTAAAGACAACATTCTTCTTTATTAGTCCACAATGAAACCTGAAAATAGATACTTGTTTTATGTTCAAATTAATGAGCAAAAACTTTCACCATGTTTATCAGCTACAAGAAGTTTCAGATACAATCATAGGAAGCATTTTCTAATTAAGTTCAGTTTTAACACCTGCATAACCATGTAGCCCTATACTCAAGAGAGTTTGCAAATAACTATTTCCTCTACTATGTTCTCCAACTCCACGAATCAACTAAATCTGGGAAGATGAGTCTTGTAGCTTGTGGGGTCTTTGGACTATGGGCAGCCTAGATGTAGGCAACTTGCCACACTTGAAATTCTTCTTCCCAAACCAAAGTCTGCAACCATAGAATGGCCTGTAACCAACCTGCCTTTTAAGAAAAATAGGGTGCTAGAGAAGTCTGTTTCCACAAATTATATACTATGTCAGATAACTAAATGTTACTTTAGTGTTCTATCAATAAACCTTATTTGACTCAAAAGGTAATTAAAGTTGGATATTCTTACATTAACATTTCATTCTCAATCCAGACACTTGACTACCATCTCAATTTGATATCAAGGTGTACAATTAGGTCAGGACATGAATGATTTTGCAAAAACAAAAAGCCCAACCAGGTTATCTCATGCATAAATGTGGTCATTAAAAATTTATGCTAAGCAAAAGAAATTTATTTCTTTTTGGATTCACTTCTAATTTTCTTAAGAATGCATATTTATAGTTAAAAAAAATCCATCTCCATTCCCACTCCCCAACTACAATCTTTATCTTTTAGGCTAGTCATTTTATCAAAATACTGTCGTTAAAAAAAAAATTTACTTAGTTTATAATGAATTTAAAGTTCCATTTCTAAATTACATTACAAGAAATAAATTGTCTTTTCTGAGAAGGCTTAGGAAAGGAAAACTACTTATTAGATTTATAAAACTGATTTTAGATAATTTTCGATAAGATAATAGACAATAAGGCCAACAAATGAGCTTTCCTAATCACCAACATGAGAGCAAAATGAACTAGTTTGGAATTGCAAAGTTTAGAACTGCAAAGACACTGCACGCAGGCATGCACATGCACACACACGCACACACATTATACCCATCCTTAACTTTTCCCATAGTATATCATAATAAACAAAAGAGGTTTCTTACCAATATTTCTTGGTAATGTAGAAAAATGTATTTCATTTTAAACTATAGACTCTCTAGACTTAATGATTCCCTGGACAGGAACTAAATTACTACTCAAGACAAGTGATGTTTAACACTTGTGCTGGTTTGGCAGTATATGAAAAGTAAAAAAGATACCAGTGTTGATTGAGCAACTGACTGCTTAGTGAAAAAGCCTCACAGCTGGGAAAGGAAAACAGCTGGGAACTACCAGGGTGAAAAGGGAAAGTTTGTTCTCATAGATCCCTTTAGAGGGGGTTTAAATTTCCTAGTTCACATGAGGGATAAACTATGAGGCAAAGAAAGCTTAACAGTCTGACCAAGTTGGTTAGATTTAATCAGCAAAGAGCACAAATCACAACATAGTTAAATTTAAGACAACTTGGGGGTGGGGGGAAGGAGGCTCCTTTACATTTTGGTAAGTAATGTACTGCATTTTTGGCCCCAACCCCACTTAGGATATCTTTTATGTCTGGATAAACATCAAAGCATATCTGTTTACTCCCAGATTCCTCTGATACGTACACCTTAACTACATCTGGCACTTGTAAGCCGTTTCAGGATTATGAGCATCTGTCTCACTGGAATCCAAATAATGGTTATCAGCTTATTATGTGCAGTGAAATGTCACTTTCCTCACTTATAATATAAGTCCCTTATCCTATAGTCTCTCTATGACTACACCTCATGAATGAAGGCTATATGTCTAATAACAATAATAGCAATAATCCTATTAATAAGAGTCTCATTGCTTAACTAGACCAATGTAAATGGGCCAGTTATTCTATCCTGAATCATAGCTAGGGAAAATTTCCCCCCCACTTTTCAGTAAATACATTGTAACATCTGCCAAAACTTATAGCCAGAAAACTGACTACCTTAAATCTCTTCTGCAGCAACTTAAGACCATTTCCTCTCGTTCTTTGTCTCAGTAGAGTCAGAGAACGGATGGCGTAACAACCTCAAAGACTTTGGAAACATCTATTAAGTTCCTTCTCAGTCTATTAGGATTACTTGCATTTTGTGTCTATAGGAGTAAAAAGAATCCAAATAGAGGCAAATTAGCAAGGCAAAGTGCATTCTACTGATAGTAAAAAACCTTCCTGGAAAAAAATGCACGGAGGTGATTTTTAACAGACGATTTCTGCTGCATTTGTCAAATCCCACTTGGCACAAGCCCAGCCCTACTACGGAGATGAAGACGTCGAAGTGCAGGTTGTGGAAAGGTTTCAACCAGAACCAGGGTGTCCGCTGCCGGGGTGAAGGCACCTCCAGCCTGCGAGTCTCTAGAAAGAAACAGCAAAAGGGGATAGCCGCCCTGGCTACTCAAGCACGCAACTGTGGAGACACCTGCAGACTCCCAAGGGAGGACGTGTCTGCACGCACAGGATCTACATACGGTATCACCAGGGCACCAAGTTTTTGTTCGTTTTGGGTCAGTGAAATTCCTGCTACCAACGCAGTCCAGCAACTTACGGTCTTAGAGCTGCGTGGGCCACAGACTGGTTAAATGACTTGCCCGTGGTCCCAGAGCCAGCGGGTGTCAGAAGCGGGACTCGAACCCGGCTCCTCCGGATTCCAAAGCGGGTTCTCTCGCACTAAGAATGCGGCTCCGCGTGCCAGCCCCGGGTTCCCCAGTCTGAGCCCCGCAGCGGGGGACGCGCCCCGCCGCACCGTCACACAGCTACTCCCACGCCAGCACCCCCGGTCACACCTCCCGCAGCCCGAGGCCCCTCACCTGCCGCAAGCCGGCCCCCACTTCCCTTCCCAGCCCCGGCTTCTCGTGGGAAGCCGCCGGGGGCCCAGGCCGCGGATCTGTCTCGGCGTCCGTACCCGAGGCCCAGCCGACAGGCAGGGCGGGAGGGAGAGGGGCCGCCTCCGGAGGTGGAGCGCGCAGCCGTGCGGGGCCGGGCCGTGCTCCGCTGGGCGCCCAACAGTCCCGGGCCGTCGGGCCGCGCCGCTTCCGGGGGCGGTGATGAGGGGCGGGGCCACGCTGGGCGGTGACATCACGTGAGGCGGAAGTCCGCGCGGGGCGGCCCTCGTCTCCGTAACTACGGAGACAGCGGTAGGATGCTCCCGAATCCCCGGGACGTTCGGTCCCTGCCACTGGCACGAGGGAGAGATCGGCGAGTTCGGTATACCCGACCACGTGGGAGCATCGGAGTGAGCTCCTCGGCCAGACTCTGGTCTCAAGCTGGGGCAGTGACCCGGGATCGCTCGTGCGGGCTGCCCGCAGCTGTCAGTCTAGTCAATCAATCTAACTTCGGTCTAGGCCGCAGGAGGCCTGAATTCCGGGGCCTTGTCCCGGTCCTCGAAGCACGCTCTGCGCGTGTCTGCCAGTTTCCCCCATACCACCCACACCCCCCACTTTTTAAGTGTTTAAAAGATGCCCTGTAGGAATAAGGGTCAAAGAAGCACCCTAGAGGTCTAGTCCACCCTCTCCCTCATTATGCTGATGACAAAACTGGGTCCTGCAAGTAAGTGGCCAAGTGGCAAGAAGGATCTGAAGGTCCAACCCCTAACCCTGACTCCAGATCTTACCACTCTTTCAACTGTACTCCTCTATCTAAAAACATGGCCAAGTCGCAGTCGGGATTTGAAACCAAGCCTTCCTGACTCCAAGTCCATCACTTTATCCAGATCTTTGAAGTGAACGGCCAACCAAAGAAGACAAAAAGGCACCATGGGCCCTGAAATATTTGCAACAATACATTTTGTAAGAGCAAAGAAGTGGAAACAAACCAGGCACCCATCAACTGAAGAACTGTTAAACAAGTTTTGAACTCTTGGAAGTGTGACCAGACATCATCATTCAACTGAGATTGCTCTCCCCCAAATTACCAACTGTCTCCATTGCCAAGTCAAATGGTCTTCTCTCAGTCCTCATTCTCTTTGACCTCTCTGCAGTCTCTGACTTCACTGTGACTATCCTCTTCTCCCTGACAATCTTTGACAGTCTCTGTCTCCTGTCTCTCCCCTGACACTGCTTTCCCTGTCTGACCACTCCATCCCACCCTTCATAACTGTCCCTTCTACCTTTTCTGTTTTTTTATACCTTACTCTCTACCAGGAATGCTTCCATCAAGTGACACTGGCCTCCTTGCCGTTCCTTGTATGGATACTCCATCTCCTGACTGAATTTTCACTAGCTATCCCAACCCCCTCCCCCCAACCTCCCTCCCCAGCTTCATCTCTACTTCCTGGTGTCCCTGGCTTTTTTCAAGTTTTAGTTAAAGTCCTATCTTTTTTCCTCTTTTAAAAATGTTTGATTATAGGGAATGGGTCTTGGGGAGGGATTAAAGATAACATCTGGACCAAATACATAATGAATAATTTAACTATCACCTTGGAATGGATACCACTGATATGCTGACTTCTTTATTTTTAATTATGCAATAACAAATGGAAGGAATATTCCCTAATTCTTTACAAGAATAAGATAAAATTTTACTAAAATGATGGGCCAAATAGAATAGGATAAAATTTACAGGAGTACAAGGTGGAAGTCATTGTTAGACAACAGTTCACCTGCAGATGACCTAGGACTTGGAAAACTCAACACAAGTCAAAAGTATAACTTGGGAATCCCCAAGAACTAATACAATTTTATTCATAGTGTCCAGAACAGAGACTTAGACTTTGAGTCAGATCACCTGGGTTTAGGTCCCAACTCCAATACATACTAGGAATGTAACCTTACGCACATCACTTAGTCAGTCTGGGCCTCAATTTCCACATCCATAATTTGTACTACTGACTTCAAAGGGTTATTTGAAAAAAATGGATTTATAAACTAATATATAAATGTGAAGTATTATTAGCTTACTATCTTTTCTTAAATTTTTCTTCCAATGATAAAGTTCTATATTTTAAAATATCTTTTGGCTTTAACGACTTCAATATATTCCACATACTCTCAATGAGCCAAGTCCTTATATCAAAGAATAAAAAATAAAGAGGAGGAAAAAAAGGAGTTCAGGAAACCCAGGTAACCTGGTAACTTATATTTGCTAATATTTGCAAGATTCTACACTCAAGATTTCCCACCTCTGCAAAGAAAGGACATATGTTTTTTTTCCTTCTTTTTTTTTTTTCCTTTTTTTTGGCGGGGGTGGTGGTGGTGGTGGTGGTAGTGGTAGAGAAGGTAGGGCAATTGGGGTTAACTGACTTGCCCAAGATTATACAGCTAGTTTTTTGTGTTAAGTGTCTGAGGTCAAATTTGAACTCAGGTGCTCCTGACTCCAGGGCCGGTGCTCTATTCACTGTGCCACCTAGCTGCCCCGACATGTTTTCTTTAGTCTTTTCCAGTATCAATCTTATATCATAATTACAAATCATTATAAAATTCTGATGCTATGATGCTATAATGATACTTGAGAGAACTGAACCTATGGTCTATAAAACTTAAATGTTCAGTGCTACCCACCCCTTTAGCCAGCACCAACTATGCCCTCACAGCACAAAATACTGATACATCCATACTTGCCAGGCCTTATCTATATATCCTGCGAAAATCTTCCTTGTCTTTTATCATTATAATATTAAAGATAGTATCTGGACCAAATACATAATGAATAATTTGATTTTATCTCCTGATACTACTGATATGCTGGCATCTGTATTTTTAATTATGCAATAACAAATGGTAGGCATATTCTCTAATTCTTTACAAGAATAAGATATATTTATTATCTGTACGTTCCAGCTGCCCCTAATTCACAACTGTTTGTAGCATACTTTTCAAGACAGAAGCCCACTTAAGCACAAGGCGACTACATGGCTGGGATACAAAAAAATCTCTCACTGTTGATTTAATAGTTCACAAGAGGGGCTGGCAGCTGTTGTGGGTAGGGTCCACCAGATGGCTCTCACAATACTGTCATCTGTCAGAAACTCAGTTGAAAACCAGAATGTCCACGAAGTATGCTTTTAACAAATAACCCTATGAATTCTCAGAATTTCCAAAGCAATAAGTCTCACTGCCAGCCTTACATACAGTAAAAACTTCATGCTGAACAGGCATGTGAAAGACAAAAGGGAATAGAAAACCTATTTTTTGTTTTTAAAGGAGTAATCTCAATTTAAAGCTGTCACTATTTGAAAGATTCCCAGGAAGACAACTGTAGTGTTATAAAACTACATTATGTCAAAAGACCCAAAGCAAAATACTAATGCTAATTCCTCATTGCCGAAACCAAATCTGCCTTGTACATTGTATTGGGTCTTTGTTTTTAGGGGGAAAAAAGTTTTATTACTGTCTTGCTTTCACAAGGGATTAATTTCTGGATATACCTTCCCACAACCTCCCCCCTAACTGATCTCTTGGAACAAAGAGTTAAGGAAATTACTGACAGTGACTGCATCTGACAACATATGTAATGTTCTGCCCTCTTAGTCCCTTGTCTCATTTATCAAAAGGTGGGGAGGGTATGTTACATTATCTGTAACCTTTTCAGTTACTCAATTTTCAATTACTTTGGTCTAGTAATATATATTTTTCTCATTCTGCTTATTTTATCCTGCATCATCAGTACACAAAATCTCCCCATGTTTCTCTTTTTAATTTTTTAAAAAATTCTGATATTATATTATAACATTCCATTACTTTCACATACCAGTTTTTCCGGCTCTTCCTCAGTTGATGGGTACCCACTTTGTTTCCCATTCCTTGCTACCAGAATAGTTACTGTGAAAATTTTGATAGAGGGCTCGTCTTTCTGGGTCCTTAGCTCAGGGGATATTTGCCCATTAAATAGGATTGCTGAGTCAAATAAATAAGAATTGTTTAGTCACTTTTCTCACATAATTCTAAAACGTCTTCCAGACCAATTCACCGCTTCAAACAGTGTCTTTATTGATGTGCCTGTCTTCATAATCCCTCTAATGCTCGTGACTTCCCCCTTTTATCCTGTTTGCCAAATTGTATCACGAGGTAAAACTGCAGAGTTGTTTCATTTGCATACACCAATGTTGCATTTTGCTATCAATCACATTCAATGTTCAGAAGTCATAGACCTAAAAAAAGAAATTGGATGGCTGTTCTAGTTTGCTATACATATGTATTATTTAACAAAAATTTATACAAAACATACTACAAAACATCATAGGCACTATGAACAGACTGATGGTCTGCCATAACACTGATGTTCCCAAGATGGAATATGAGTTTATCAAAGGAGCCCATGGAACATTTGATAATGGTATAATTCTACTGAAATAAATCTATTTTGTTTCTTATGTGCATAGGCATGGTGAACTCAAAAATTTATTTATTCTCATACTAAATAGTGAGTACAGAGAAGACTACTGAAAGCCAAGGGGCATAGGGATGGAGAAAGGTTGGGAAACCCTGGCGTAATGTGTAGAGAACTGGCTGGATTCAAGTAGAATCTCTGACATACTGGCTGTGTAACTCTGGCTAAGTCACTTCTCAGTGCTCTAGGCAACTCTAATACTGTAAGTTATGGCGAAGGTGCTGTTCTGCATGAGTTAGGGAAACACCTCACCAGGAACTATCTATGTATTTGAAATCATAGGTTTCATCTTCATTCCTAATTAAACGAATAATTATACACACACATAAACATACATACTACACACACACACACACACACACACACACACAGACATGTTCTAGTACACCTTTTATCTGCGGAATTCTATGCAACTTCAAATGATGAGGTGGAACTACACTGAAAACATTACCCAGAAATCCAAGTTACGTGGCTACAGAAGTAGTCTATTAAAGCTTTAAAAAAAATTTTTTGAGGAAGAGAAATACTAGAAAAAAATTAAAATAAGGTACACCTAAAATATAAAGGATATAATGCTACAAAATGTTTCCTCAAGGAAAATATTCTTAAATTATAGGTTTATCTGGTTCTTTACTATCTAAAAGCTAGTGCTGGTATACAGAGGAAAGGGCAATTTTTATGCTATAAAAGTTGTAGTAAATCCATTGTTTAGTTTGATTAAAATAAAAACTAGGAAATTTATTTTCGTAGAATGTTTTATGAAAGTTGTATGAGGGCATAATTTTTTTTTAAATTGATGCTGTTACTACAAAAAGTTCAGAAACTACTTCTATAATGTAACCATGACAACCAAAACAGCTGTAGTTCCAGATAAAGAGGTAATAAGCTTAGAACTTAGAGGTAATAAGCTCAAAACTTGGAGGCAGCTGGTAGCTTAGTGGATAGAGCAGTGGGCCTGGAGTCAGAAGTCCTGAGTTTAAATCCAGTTTCAGATACTTCCTGGCTGTGTGACCCTGGATAAATCACTTCTGATTGTCTCACAACAGGATCCATGGGAGAAGGAAATGGTTAACCACTCCAGTATCTCTGCCAAGGAAACCTCATGAACAGCTATGGTCCATGGGGTCACAAAGAGTCAGATACACCTGAACAACAACAAAGTTTAGACTCAAAGAGTAGTCATTATTAGTTCCATGTCAACCTGGAAGGTCTCTGGGGACCCCCAGGAAAATGACTGGCCCAGTATGATTTAACATTAGGGCTTTGAAGCATAGATGGCTTTCTTAATCTATTTTGCAGAGGATATAAATTTAATAATAATAGCTAACATTTATATCATGCTTATGTAATGGTAATCAATTTGTTTGATATTTAGAGCTAAGTAGATCAGATACTTAGGGCTAAGTAGATCATATACTTAGGGTTAAGTAGATCCTAGTAACTTAGGGCTAAGTATAGAACTCTGTCCATTGGTGAAAAGGTATGA
>CM053598.1:119385661-119428514 GCA_028646575.1 Pseudocheirus occidentalis
TCTATTCACTGTACCACCTAGCTGCTCCTGGATCAACATCTTAAACTGTATACCAAGATAAGGAAAAAAATGGGTACATGATTGAGCTAAAGGGTGATACCATAAGCAAATTAGGAGAGCAAGGAATAATTTGCCTGTCAGATCTACGGAGAAGGGATGAATTTATGACCAAACAAGAGGTAGAGAGCATTATGAGATGTGAAACGGATGATTTTGATTATATGAAATTTAAAAGTTTTTACATAAACAAAACCAATGCAATCGAGATTAGAAGGAAAGTAGAAAGCTGGGAAACAATTTTTACAGCAAGTGTCTCTGATAAAGGTCTAATTTCTCAAATACAGAGAGAACTGAGTCAAACGTATAAGAATGCAAATCATTCCCCAATTGATAAATGGTCAAAGAATATGAATAAGCAGTTTTCAGATGAAGAAATAAAAGCATCTCTAGTCAAATGAAAAAATGCTCTAAATTATTATTGATTAGAGAATTACAAATTAAAACTACTCTGAGGTACCACTTCACCTATCTGATCGGCTAATATGACAAAAAAAGGAAAATGATAAATGTTGGAGAAGATGTAGGAAAATTGGAACACTAATGCATTGCTTGTAGAGTTGTAAACTGATCCAACCATTCTGGAGAGCAATTTGAAACTATGCCCAAAGGGTAACCAAACTTCGATCTAGCAATACCACTACTAGGCCTATATCCCAAAGAGATTTTAAAAAATAAAGGAGGAAGAACCTGCATGTACAAAAATATTTATGACATCCACTTTTGTGGTGGCAAATAATTGGAAATTGAGGAGATGCCCCTTAATTAGGGAATGACTGAATAAGTTGTGGTATATGAATATAATGGAATATTATTGTTTTATAAGAAATAATAGGCAGGTGGATTTCAGAAAAACCTGGAAAGACTTACATGAACATAATACAAAGTGAAGTGAGTAGAATTAGGAGAACATTATACATAGTAACAACAATATTGTATAACGTTCAGCTATGAATGATAGTTATTCTTAGCAATACAACAATCTAAAACAATTCCAAAGGACTCATGATGGAAAATGTTACATCCAGAGACAGAACTGATGGAGTCTGAATACAGACGGAAGCATACTATTTTTACTTTGTTTATCTTTTATGTTTTTTTTCTTTTGGTCTAATTTCTTTGTTAACAATATGATTAATATGGAAATGTGTTTTATATGATTGCACATATCAAATCTACATTACATTGCTTACTGTCTTAAGAAGGGGAGAAATAAGGGAGAGAGTGAGAAAATTTAACTCTTAAGTTTTTTTTAAAAGAATGTTAAAATTGTCTATATATGTAATTTGGACAAATAAAACACTATTGAAAATGAAAAAAGTATTTAAAATTATCTTCATTTGAAGCCTTTCAAATAATCTGAAAAGTAAATTTTATCAGTCTTTCTTTAGCTATCAATTCCAAAATAATGACCTGCACTGGAATCTTTCTACCCTACTTCCAGAGGAAGGCCTCTCCAAAAGTGATTTATATCAGACTAAGAGAAGGAAGCAGTCTGGTTACTTCATTTAAAAGAAAGTATTTCTTGAAACTCTAGACCAGCTGGAAAGGAGAACTCTTAAAGGGAGTGGTCAGAGGGACTGAATGATTTTAGAAAAATTATTGTTCAAGGGTGTGCCAAGCTAAGTCACTTGTTCTGTTTGATAAAGCAGAATGTGACCTGAATTTTTCCCTTGGCTCTCTGTAAGCGTGGTTTAGCTCAGTGAGGAGTTTTGTCCACTGTTTGAGCAGATTCCACATTATAACTCTAGACCAGCTTGAGTTAGAGAGAAGTTTTCAAAGTCATGGGGTAACTCTGCCCGTCTTTGTCCTTTCTAAGAAAATATGCTTAGGTTTAGAATAATCTAACTTAATAAAATTGTTTCTAGCAGACTGATGCCTGAAAATTCAGAATACAAAACTTAATTCCACGTATCTTGCCCATCTTTTATAATATCACTTCCATGTAGTCCTGGCTCCCAATAGCTACATTACTTCTAGGACCCAACCCATTTGTAAACTGGGACTGAGTTACCACATCCAGACATTAAGTAACACAGGAGGTTAGGAAGTGGAAGTTAGGGATGTAGAGAAGGCATCATGAACACATTTACCTTAGAAGAGAACACGAGTGACCAAGGCAGTGAATAGCAACCATGGAGATGGGGAAGAGGTCAATAAAACACACCTTTGTGTGAAGAACACGCTTTTTTCTTTTGCAGAATGGTCTGAACATATTGCACTGTGCAGCTCAAAGGGGTCATGTGCATGTGCTGGAGTTTATAATGGAAGATTTAGAGGATGTGCCCCTTGATCGAACTGATAAGGTAAAAGCTACTATGAACCTACTGATAACATTGTTCACTTTAGGAAAACGAAGAAGTTTGATTCTGGGAGACCAGGAGCAAAGAAGGGAGGGAACCTTTATCAAATGCCTGCTATGGGCCAGATGCCATGCTAAACACTTTACAAATATTATCTTATTTGAGTCTTACAAGCAAGCCTGGGAGCTCAGTGTTATTATCATACCTATTAGCCTAGTAAGTGTCTTAAATGTTAACTATTATCATTGTTGTTTGTCCTTGTTTTCGAAGATCATGACATCAGGGAGGTGATACCATGACTTGTAAGTGAATTGGATTTAAGTGAGGAAGGGCTGTGTAAGGTTACCAGCCTCACTTTTTCCTCTGGAGCCCTCTGGGTCCAGTGGCAAGATATAGATTAGGACGACTGGAGATGACCCCAGTTGCAGTGGGAGACCATGGCCTTTTTAAGTGAAGGTCTTTCCCAGGTCTCAGTTTGACTATGGGACAGCTAGGTGGTGCAGTGGATAGAGCACCTGGCCTGGAGTCAGGAAGCCCTGAATTCAAGTCTGGTCTCGGACACTTACTAGCTGTATGATCTTGGACAAGTCATTTAACCTGTTTGCCTCAGTTTCCTCATCTGTAAAATGAGCTGGAAAAGGAAATGGCAAACGACTCCAGTAATCTTAAGAAAACCCCAAATGGGGTGACGAAGAGTCAGACATGACTTAATGAGTAAGAAACAGCAAACAAATTATTTGACTGGAGCACAGAGTACAAGAAGGAGGTCAGTGTAAGACTAGAGAGGCATTTTAGACAGGGCCTGAAATGACGTGAGGCACTCACAGGTCATTCAACAATTAACCAAAGATTTACCTAGCTTTAGCACAAGGATGTCTTGTCAGTGATCTGTGATGAGAATTGCCAGAGTTGATTGCAATGAGCAAAGCACCGTTGCCTGAATTGCCTCTTGTGACCCACGAACCAAGCATCTAGAGCTCCTCAGCGACGTTTTGTACCAAGGAAGTGAATTCGGCTCCTCAGTCATGATTTCCCTGAGTTAATCAAGTCTCGAGGATGATTTCTGTACCACTTAAGGAGAAATTCGCTTAACAGTTAAACAGTTGAGATTAACTCAAATCGGGGAGGGGGTAGGACATTGCTCCCAGTAAAAAACAAGCTGGCATCTGATCAGCTCATACATTCAGTCAATCAATAAATATTTATTAAGTGTCTGCTATGGGACAGGCACTATGCTAACACTAAGGGTATAGACAAAGGCAAAAGACAGCCCCTGCCTTTGGGGAGCTCACAATCTAATTGGAGAAGACAGTACATAAAAACCTGAAAACAGGGTGAGGGGAAGAACTAGGTGAGGGGCCTGATGCAGTCCAGAGAAGTGTGGCCAGGTGAGAAATGAGACAACTGCCCTGGATGCCCTTCATAAATGGAAGATGTAGGAGGAGATCTAAAAAGTCTAGTCTCTACCTTATGCAATCAGGGGGAAGGAGGGGTCCCAGGGTATGGAGTTCTGATGAGGGATGAGTCTTGGGACTGATGTGATCCTGCTGGTTGATGAGTTTCTGGAGACCATGATGAAATCCAGGTGTAGCTGGTGGGATCATGGAAGATCTTGAATGCCAGTCTGGGGATTTTTAGTTGTGTGTTTTTTTTCTTTTGGACAATAGGGGAGCCATCAGCTCTCTCATCTGCAAAATGGAGGGACTGAACTACCTGATCTCTGAGGGCCTTTCCAGCTCTAACATTCCATGATTTCAAGGCATCAGATCAAATTGGTGCCCTGGAAAGAATAACTCAGGAAGTGGTCCTTGGTAGCTGGGAAAGACTAAAAACAGACAGACTAGTTAAAAAGCCATTGTAATAGTCCTCTTTTGTGACAAGTAGCTTATTTCCCCCAAAGCCATGAGGAAAGGATGGTGATGATGGTAATGTTCCCATTTAGATAGGTTTGGAAAGCACTTTACATATATTATTGTATTTGATCACTGGGGAGGAGGAGAAAGTCCAGATGGTAGATTTCCCCTTTTGTATGAGGGAGGGTATCTACCAGCTGCTCCTCCCTTCCCATTGGAGAACCATAGAGAGAGGAGGCCTTGGCATAAACGGGCATGGCAACCAGCTTGGAGATCCGGCAGCCTCAAAAATCTCCTGACTATGCCAATGTCTGCCTTCTCATTGGGAGTCCATGCATAAAGACCCAGGAATTAGTCAGCACATGCTTAATGAGATGAACTCTCCAGATCAGACTGCTTCTGGTGACCACAAGATCTCCTTGTGGAGTTGAAACAGCATTTACTCATTCTTCTTCCATCTCCTTATTATATTGGGATGTGTGTTCACTTGAGAAACCATGGACAAGCTGATTCTACAATTGTAGGAAGAGAGTCTTTGCAGTGACTCGCAGGCTAAATGGGCCTATGGCTCTCTTATCTCCCCTTGCACCTCCTGTTCCTCCCTTTAATTTGCTTTTTTGGACATTTCTTGGGTCTCTATGCTAAACCATAGAGATTAGAATTTCCATTTCCTGGGCCATATGACTCCAGATTGCCTAAACCTCTTATTTCCACAGCAATCCAATTGGCCTTGTTTATTAACAGGGTTGAAGAATATGACCCTGATCACTTACTGTATAATAAGATGCAGCCTAAACTATTTGGAATATAGCTGAAGTTAGCAAAAGGCCTCTGGGAAAGAGGCCATAGAATGGTAGCACCAAAGTTCATGTATTTCATTCACAAGAAAGCCCTTTGGGGGCTCATGTAGAGCCCATTTACTCTGATTTCAGACAGAGTTTAACAAGCTTGGTTATCTGGCTGCCCAGCTTCCAGCAGATTAGGAAGAACAGAAAAGCTACTGGAGTAAGGTGCCCCAATACCTTGAAAAAGAGTTTTGAATATGGAGTCCAAGAACCTGGGTGTGATAATGGTGTGAGGGATAATTTATAGTAAAGTTTCCCCATTCTGAAAAATCAAATCTAGAATGGCTTCAGTATACACTAAGCCTAAGTTTAGAAGTCAGCTGATCTTCCAGCAATCTGGGGCTTAGAGCAATGGAGACCCTCCCCAGTGCCACCTCAGCACAAGATATGCCAAATAAAGTTAAGACCACTTTTATTGGACACCCATGTTTCCCAGTCCTTTGTCTCAGAGAGAGATTCCTGTGCTTAGGCTGTGGGCCAGCCCCTCTATGAATGAGAACGAAGGCCAGTTGGGGGGTTGGGTTTCTCCATTAGAAGATTATATAACCATGGGCTGGCTTCTACCTCTTGCTCTCTCACTGCAGACGCCATGTGGGCAACAGGGGCAGAGTCCTTCCTCATGAGAAAGAATAAAGACCTTTTCTGACCTCAGATTCAGACTCTGAACTCTTGCATCTCACACAATAGGGTCGTAGATTTAGAGCTGGGAGGGTGGCCCAATGGATAAAGTACTGGGCCTGGACTGAAGAAGACTTCTCTCCCTGAGTTTAAATTCAGTCTTAGACACTTAATTTGACTGAGGCAAAGCCCATTCAGTGATTAAGGCTTCATAAGAAATAAGGCAGAGAATGGCCTCTTCACCAAGTTGTTAAAAAAAAAAAATCTATCTGGGAGGGGAAAACCCTCGGGGTTTCTGACCAAAATTGAAGCAACTACTATTTACATAATCACTGAATGGGAGCTGCCTTAGTCAAACTGAGATGAATTGAAGACCTTAGTTTAAAAAGGCCAAGGTTCTTGTTGTATCCAGAGCCGTCTCCAGTTGTCCTGATCTATGTCTTGCCAGGAGAACCAGATGGCTCTGGAGGAGAGAGAGTAAAGCTGGTGACTTTGCAAAGGCCTTCCTCACTTAAGTCCAATTCACTTGCATGTCATGGCATCACCTCCCTGTTGTCATGGTCCTCTTTGAGAATGAAGAACAAACACTAGACACTTACTAGCTTTGTGAGCCTGGGCAAGTCACTTAACCCTGTGTGCCTCAGTTTCCTCATCTGTAAAATGAGCTGGAGAAGGAAATGGCAAGCCACTCTAACATCTCTGTCAAGGAAACCCCCCATAGGGTCCCAAAGAGTCAGACGTGGATGAAAAGATTGAACAAGATTTAGAGCTGGAAGGAGCATCATCTAATCCAACCACTTCATTTTACGAACAAAGAAGCTAAGGCTCACCAAGGGACATTAAGTCGCTTGTCCAAGGTCTCACAGGTAATAACCCACAGTGACAAGATCTGAAACGGGTGTTCTCATTTTAGAGCTAGCTTTTTTCGCCCACTGATGGCATACTGCCTCAAGGATCAAATTTGGGTTCTAGCATTTATTATTTGTGCAGCCCTGGGCAAGTCATTTAACTTCTCTGTCCCTCTGTTTTCCCCACTGTAGAAATGAGAGGCTTAGATTTGACATCATTTCAGTTCCCTTTCACTTGTAAAGCTAGAGTCCTGTAATAAGAAGTGGCAGCTCACTACCTGACATTTGGGTAAGATTCAGAAACACAACAAAGAGCTCACAGAGGGATTTGGCTACTTCAGCAGGCTGGAAGATGGTCCCATACACCTCAGCGCTTTCCTGAGGGTCTCACTGTGTTATAGCACACAATACCCCTGTGGGTATTGTGACCTCTCCCTAAGAACTCAAATAGCATTTTTTAAAATTAAATTTTCACACTTACTGGCTGTGTGATATTAGGCAAGTCACTTAACCCCACTTGCCTTGTCTTCCCCCTCAAAAAAATTAAATTTTATTATTTTCAATTAACAGAAAATCTGTTTTCTTTCCCTCCTTCCCCATTGGGGAAACCCCTCCTCTCCAAAAAACTCACAATATGTATAATCAGGCAAAACAATTTCTTATGTCACCCATGTCCAGATAACATAAACCGCATTTTGTTTTCTACCACTCTGATACACTTACCTACTAGTATTGTGTTATGGTTATGTTTTATTCATGTTATAGAATATATCTCAAAGAGATTTTCTAAAAGGGAAAAGAATCTATTTATACACAAATATTTATAGCATCTCTTTTTGTGGTGGCTAGGAATTGGAAATTGAGGGGATGCCCATCGATTGGGGAATGGCTGAATAAATTATGGTATATGATTGTAATGAATACAATTGTGCTTAATTTGTGGGGATAGGATCATGCCTTTTCTCTCCCACAGCCTGCATACAGGCTGGTACTTAATAAATGTTTATTGGTTTAAACTAAATTATGATAACTGGAGAAGGAAATGGCAAACCACTCCAGTATCTTTGCCAAGACAACCCCATGGACAGTATTGGCGTTCTGCGGTCAACAGGATGGCAAAGAATCAGAGGGATTTGGAGACTGAACAACAGATTATGATAATGTAATAATATTCGGAATAATGACCCTTAGTCATGAAGAGAAGGTTTAAATCATGTTTGAAATTCTTTTTAAGAAGGCAGGGAAGTATATATGATATGTTTTGGAGAGAATTCTGTCCCCAAATTACTCTTCTAGACAGTTTTGTTATTAATCTTCCATTATAGTCTTACTCTGCCTTATTGTGTAGCAGGGATGCTCCTAGATTCTTGAAGCCTGTCTCACCAAAAGCAAACTCCAGCAGTTTCTACCAAGCTGGGTAGGGTTTGAATGTTGTTGTTCCTTTATTTTTCAGTTGTGTCCAAATCTTTGTGACCCCATTTGGGGTTTTCTTGGCAAAGATACCAGGGTGGTTTGCCGTGTCCTTCTCTAGCTCATTTTACAGATGAATTAACAGAGGGTTAATTTAAAGGGTGAAGTGACCTGCCCAGGGTCACACAATAAGTGTCTGAGGCTGGATTTGAACTTGGATTTTCCTGACTCCAGGTCTGGTACTCTATCCACTGCACCATCCAGCTGCCTTACAGTTTGAATGTGGGTTGGCAAATGTATAAGCCACATGGATCTGTTGTCTGAAGATCAGTTTAGCTAAGTTTGAGGAAGTTTGTTGTCAGAAGGGAAATATTTTTTTTTTTTTTTAGCCATAGCAACTCAGAAATACGGATCTATTTAGAAATACAATATATGAAGTGTTACAGTATATTTGTCACTAGGGATTGGGGAAAGGGTTCCTTCATTGGTTAAAATCATGCATTATTTTATTATTATTTATTATATTAATTATACTAATATTATTATTAAAATCATAAATTAGGCATTGATATTTAAAGCAGTGAGTTTCAGTTAAAGGAAAAATGCACTAGTGTGTTACAGCTGAATGCTGGATGAATAAGGCTCTTTCGTCAGTCCGTTAGTAAGTCAGAGGAGTAGGCTGTCCCTGCTTCATGAAACTCTAGGTGTGACTCAAGTCCTCTGTGATTGCTGCTGGGGCCCTTTTGCAAGGTCTAGCCCCAAGGAAATGTGAGGTGGGGTTGGCAGGGTAATGGAGGCTAGGGAGGAAGGTACTGACTGTTTTGTGGGGTTGCACTGAAAACTCTATTTTTCTTCCTGAAATCAAAGCTGGATCGGACAGCTTTCCATTTGGCAGCCGAACATGGACAGCTTGAGACTCTGGACTTCTTGATTGGCTTCGGCTGCGACCATGGCATCAAAGATAAGGTACCTAGAGCAGAGCCTAGGATGGGGGCAGGGAGACTGGAGAACTCCTAGTCTTTAGATGGGCAATTCTCGAAGTATGGCCCAGGGACCCCAGAGGATCTTCAAGGTCAAAACTATTTTCATCATAAAATATTTGAATTTCTAATACACTAAATATTGACAGATATAGCCCATATAAACAAAAGCTCTTTGAGGGGTCCTCTGTGATTCTTAAGAGTGTAAACAGGTCCTGAGATGGAAAAGTTTGAGAATGAATGGATGATCTAGAATCAATCAATGAGCTTTTATCAAGGGTCTGCTATGTGCCTGGCAGGTGCTAGGTGCTAGAGACACAACACTGCCCTCAAGGAGCTTACATTCTCTAGAAGATATAACATTTTTTGTATATATATGTATATTTATATAAAACTTTATAGATAATATTGTGTATAATATTATCTTTTAAATTATCTATAAAATAATGATATAATAAAATTATATGTAATGTAATTATTATATTATTATATATAATATAAATAAAATATGTAGATACAACAACATAGATACAAGTTGATTTTTGGTAGAGAAAGCACTAGCAGGTGGGGAGGGGAGATCAGGGAAATTTTCATAAGGAAACACAGACAAGCAGGACAGCTTTGACAGTTTCATGTTGAATTTATTATATACTTTAAGGAAAAGGAAACTGTATATAACAAAAATTCATGGCTTCATGTTCAATCTTTCCCCTCCCCTCCATTCTACTTTGTGTATAGAAATTCTTATTTTACTTGGTATTTAAATTCAGAAAAAAAATTTAATGAAAAGTCCCATATAAAAGATTGCCTCTGAATTATATTCCAAAGGAAACTAGAGATTCCAAGAGACAGAGGTGAGGAGGGTGAATATTCTAGGTGCCAGGGAAGGGACTAGTCCTTGCTGGAAAATGGGGTGTCACATATATGTAATAGTACCAAGACCAGTTTGATAGATTATGTTACAGAATGCCATTGTCGACACCCTCACCTGGGGCCTCTGGCTCTAATTCTGCTTTGAAGGCATTGTAGTTGGGGTGAGAGCAGGGGAACTCCTCAGGCAGGGAAAGCTAAGAACTAGGAAATTCATTCTGTAGTTGATAGATGGCAGGTCCCAGTTAAGGTGCAAGTATGTTTGCTTAATGCTTGGTCCCTCAAGATTCTTCAGAGCCTGAAGAGAGTGCCCATGGACAAAACCAGTCATGAGGCAAATTATTTCTATAAACAGTCTACATATTAGTTAACCATTTAGCAAAAATGACATGTTGCTGAAAAGTTTTGAACAATATCCTGTAAATAAACATTAGTTTTTGAAGGCCTGCTAAATGGAGCAGTGGATAGAGAACTGAGCTTGTAATCAGGAAGACTCATCTTCCTGAGTTCAAATCCAGCTTCACAGACTTACTAGCTGTGTGACCCTGAGCAAGTCACTTAGTCCTGTTTGCCTCAGTTTCCTCATCTGTAAAATGAGCTGGAGGAAGAAATGACAAACCACTCCAGTGTCTTTGCCAAGAAAAGAGTCAGACATGACTGAAAACAATTGAATAATAACAATAATTAGCTTTAGGCACTTATTCAACAAGGTGGTAAAATAGAGTAGACTATAATGGAGAAAGTGCCAGGCATGGGCTCAAATTCTGCCTCTGACACTAGCAGAGTGAACTTCTCTGTGCCTCAGTTTCCCTCTCTTTAAAATGAGAATAATGATAATCTGATTTGTATTTACCAGGCTCAAATGAAAGAGCATATGCAAAGTGCTTTGGAAACCTTAGAATATTATGTAAAATATTATGTAAATGTTAATTATTACTATAATTGTTGTTAGCAGCAGCAGTATGAATTAATCAATGGGAGATAAAGAGCTAATATTGTGTTCATACTGTTCACCTGCAATCATTATAGAAATCAATGGGCAGGGTCAAATTTTCATCATTCGCTGTAGGATGTTCACAGTCACAATTTTTAGAGCTGGCAAGGACATTTAGGCTCATTAGTCTAATCAGCTTATTTTTCAGATGAGGAAACAAGCCCAGAGAGGTGCTATCTTTTGCATCACCTTCTCCCAACATATCTGCTTCCACTTCCCTCACCCAGAAAGCCATCCCTTATTTCAAAGAATAAAAGAAAGCAAAAGGCAATTCAGCAAAACCGATAAGTACATCAGCCACGGCTGACATTTTGTGGAGTGTTTCACATCCGTGATCTCCCCCCTCTGCAAAGGGGTGAGAAAGGTGTGTGCTCCTGTCTCTTCTTTGGAGGCCAAGCTGGATAATTATCATTACATACTATTCAGGTTCATTTTACTGTTGTTTTTATTGTTCTTTCTATTTGTCTTGTTATAGTCATTGTGTGTATTGCTTTCTGCCAATGTTTTTCATATCTGGGGAAACTTTTTGGGAATGGGTGCATAGGAATCCCTTCCTGAAAGTAAGGGTGCAGGAGTTTGTCTGCGCCCTCATACATAAGAGGGGCCACACCCCCTTAGTCCATCAATGAACATTTATTTTCATTTGTTTTAACTTTCTTTTTAAAAAATTATTTTCAGTTCCAAATTCTGTCTCTCCAGTCACTCCCCTACTCATCAAGAAGGCAAGCAATATATCAATTATACATGTGAAATCATGCAAAATATATTTCCATATTAGCCGTGTTGCCACAAAAAAGTAAGAAAAATAAAGAAAGTGGGGAAAAATATGTTCTGATCTGCACTCGGAGTTTATTAGTCCTCTCTCTGGAAGCAGACAGCATTTTTCACCATGAATCTTTTGGAATTGCCATGGATCACTGTAGTGATAAGAACAGCTAAGTCTTTCACAATTGATTATTGTTACAATACTATTACTATGTACAATGTTCTCACTTCAATTTGCATCAGTTCATAAAAGTCTTCCCAGGTTTTTCTGAAACCATGCTGCTTGTCATTTCTTATAGCACAATAGTATTCCATCACAATCACACAACTTGTTCATCCATTCCCCAATAGATGGACATCCCCTCAACTTTCAATTCTTTGCTACCACAAAAAGAACTACAATAAATAAATAAATATACATATACATACATACATACATACATGTCCTTTTTCCTTTTTCTTAGATCTCTTTGGGATATAGACCTAGTAGCACTATTGCTGGGTCAAAGGGTACGCACAGTTTTATAGCTTTTTGGGTTCAACTCCAAATTGCTTTCCATGATTGTTGGACCAGTTTTTAAGTATCTAATTAACTATCTACCTAACTAACAATGCATTAGTGTCCCTACTTTTCCCCTCCAGCATTTGTCATTTTGTTTTTCTTTCATGTTAGCCAATCCGAAGGTGTGAGGCAGTACTTCAGAGTTGTTTTAATGGACATTTCTCTAATTATTGCTTTAGAGCATTTTTATATGGCTATTGATAGCTTTGATTTCTTCTTCAAACTGCCTATTTATATATAAATTTGGCTCAGTTCTCTATATATTTGAGAAACAAGACCTTTATCAGAGAAACTTGCTGTAAATCTTTCCCCTGTCCCCCAGTTTCCTGCTTTCCTTCTAATTTGTGTTGCATTGCTTTTGTTTGTGTAAAACCCTTTCCATTTAATGTAATCAGAATTATCCATTCCTCTCTCCTCCTCCCCCCTCCATCAGTGAGCTTATGAAGTGCATGCTGTGTGACAGGCATTATGCCAGGAACACAGACAAAAATGAAACGCTCCCTGCCCTTATAGGCAGCTGGGTTGTATGGTGGATGGAGCTCTGGGCCTGGAGTCAGAAGAAACCTGAGTGCAAATGTGGCCCTAGGTACTTACTGGCTTTGTGACCCTGGCCAGCCTGTTTGTCTCAGTTCCTCAACTGTACAATGGGGATAAATAATGGTATTTATCTATCAGATATCTATCTGATACAGATATCTATCAGATATCTCCCTGTCTCTCAGAGTTGTGGGGACCAAATGAGATGATATTTATAAGGTGGTTTTGTTTTTTTTGCAAACCTGTAAATGCTAGCTGTTATTTATAGTTGATCAGACTAAAGGTAACAGGCATTTGGGCTTGGAGCACCATGCTCTGATGGTGAGGATGATGTGGGCTTACATTAGGAAATCCAAACAGCCTCAACCTTCAAAGCACGGTACACTGATATTTATAAACCAGAAGCAAAGGAACAAATAGGCTGTCTCTCAATTCCTTTCTGGGAGCAGAATGTGTGACATCCCCCAAGCTTTGTCTGTTTCCTTTGTGTGTCTTTGAATGTGAAGAGTCAGGGCTTGGAGATGCTTCCCACAACTGTTGGAGTAGGCATCCCCTGGAGAGTGTGTGTGTGTGTGTGTGTGTGTGTGTGTGTGTGTGAGATCACGTAGAAGGTGGGCTCTGGAGCCATGGTGTAAATAAAGCTGTCTGTTGCACTCTTAAGTATTTTTAGCCCCTCGATTATTATCATGCACATTTCCAGACAGGATTATTTACATCAGGTGTTCTAACTGCGGGTACCCTGGGCCACTTCCGTCTCAGAGGGAGGGATGGCGTCCTCCAGCTTGATTGGAGCTTAATTTAGAAAAGTCAGCGGGGTGGTTGAAGAGGAGATGGGATCGTTCAGGCTGCACCTTTCCCAGGGAGCAGAGCCTTTCAGGAACCAAGGTTTATTTATGGGTTGGAAAGTACAGGCTGTGCCCCAGGAGCTGGTTGTTCCAATGTTCTGTCTCACTAGCAACACCTGCTGGTAAGAGACTCTAACTAATCAATCAATTGACAAGCATTTATTAAATACTACCCATGATACACTGTGCTAGGCAGTGGGAATACAGAGATAAAAATTGTCTATCAACTCTGCATTCAAGGGGTTTAAGTCTATGGGGGTAAATAACATGTACCCCCAGATTCTAACCACTTTAGGACACTTCTCTCCTCTCAGTGAAGAGGACCAGAAGAACAGTAGAAGTCTTCGGGAGAACATCAAGCAGGGGATGATGCGTCAGGGTATGAGTCACCCTTGTCCAGTGTGAGGGTGCTGTGTTTGGCATGGATTTTGAACCAGAATATGACCGTCTCTTTGGGCTAGCCTCTCACAGAAGACTGAAAATGAATTGACAATATTTATGCTTTAAAATTTTTTGTGAGTGTGGTGGACCCATAAAAGTTCAAGTCCTCTGGCACAAGCTGGCTCGATGCTTCTGGGCTAGTCACGTAACCTCTCAGTAGCCCAGGTGATTTTCTCAGACCGTAAGGTGTGGGATAGTTTCCAAGCTGCAGGGATGGAGTGTGTTACCTCACTAGAAGTTAGCAGCTCAGCAGACTAATGGGTTTTTTTAAAGCATAAGTATTGTTGTTGTTGATTCATTTTCAGTCGTGTCTGACTCTATGACTCCATTTAGAGTTTCCTTGGCAGAGATACTTGGAATGGTTTGCCATTTCCTTCTCCAGTTCATTTTACAGATGAGGAAACTGAGGCAAATAAGGTGAAGTAACCTACCTGGGGTCACACAGCTAGTGAGTGTCTAAGGCTAGAATTTGAATCGGGATAGGATTACAAATTAACCAGTTTCATTGAAATGCAGTTATCAAAATATTTTCAAAAATGAGTTCATGGACCCTCTGCTGTAGATGGCATGCCTGCATTGGGTCTAGTTGACCTAATGGTTGGGCTAGTTGGCATCTAATGTTCCTTCCAAGTTTAAGATTCTAGGATTTCATAGGAAGTTTCTGATTAATTTTTCTCCCACTGTTGATATTTTTACATCATATTGTTCTGTGTCATGGTTATCTGTGCTGATGTGTTATTGTCTTGAGAGACTGGAAGCTCCCTGAGGGCAGGGCTCTTGTCTTATCTAAATTCTGTATCTCTCCTAGAATCTATCGAGTTGATTGAAAATTTCAGGGTTTAAAAAAAAAACTTTACTGAGTGTTATGAAAGATGAGAAACTTTGCGGGGAACTGGTCTCAGAGTCAGGAAAACCTGAGTTCAAGTCCTCTGGCACAAGCTGGCTCGATGCTTCTGGGCTAGTCACGTAACCTCTCAGTAGCCCAGGTGATTTTCTCAGACCGTAAGGTTTGGGATAGTTTCCAGGCTGCACGGATGGAGTGTGTTACCTCACTAGAAGTTCCTTATTGCAATGAAATCATAGCTATGGACCAAAGTGTGTGTGTGTGTGTGTGTGTGTATATGTATGTGTGTATACACACATATACATGTATATAACACCACAGTGTTTTGCACACAAAATTACACATTTATATTTGTGTTGACACATATCAACAGATATAATACAAACTGCATGTATTGTGTACACACATGTGTGCTTATATATAGAAACATATGTATGTTTTCAACACAGTTGTGAGAGTTAGGCCCATAAATGTATATTTATATGTGGACACACATGTATATACATGAATAATATACACACTATAATACAGGCGTATAATGCATACACATTCACATGCTTATATACAAACACACGTGCACATCTGCACATACATGCAGACAAATCCACACGTCTTTGTGTGGACACAGATTTAACACATCATGCATGATATATCACACAGATGTTTACATACAAGCATACACATATGTTTGTGTGTTACTGTTAACTGATTGGGCCTGCATGCTTTATGTGGACACACATGTATACATGCAATTATACACATAACTGTATTATACATACATTTATATATTTCTACATATGCATGTTTACATACAGACTGCAATTCATGTCTATTTGTGTATGAACACATATAACACATTATACACAGTGTAATATGCATATATTTCTATGTAAACATGTGTTTACATACATTTTAGTGTTTACATGTAAACATGCATATAAAATATATTAACACCAACGTGTGTATAAGCATGCATATGTTTACATATATGTGTGTTCATGCATACTTTGTTATTTTTATATATATTTGGTATATATGTCTATTTCTCTGTGTTTGTGTGTTGTTCCTTGCCCTCAATATCCCTATATAATCTGGTTGTGGAGACGTGTCTGGGATCCAGAATTCTCATCCTGCAATTAATCATCTCACATAAACCACAACCCCTCAATGACTCAGTAGATGTCTGTCTTTGAAAAAATACCCCACCCTTTGCTTCCCAGGCAGCTGTTTTTGGGGGGCGAGGGGATGGTGATAACCGGCTCCATCCAGACTTGGCTAGACTGTTCTGTGGATTGTCCCTCACCGAGCCTATGCTCAAAGACCTTCTGGTTCATAGGATGTATTTTGAGAATCCGATTCTGTATGTTGGTGAGGTGTGCGAGTAGGAGTGAATTATATGTGTGAGGGTGCATGAAATGTTCAAATACAAGTGCACAATCTTATGTGTCACAGTTTGTGATAGGCTATTAAGGTTTGATGGAAGTCAGGAGAAAGGGGGTGGGGGTGAGGAGAGGGAGAGGGAGGGAGGGGGAGAGAGAGAAGAGGGTGGGGAGGGGGGTCATGGAAGTCTTTCTGGAGGAGCTGGGACCTGAGCTAACCCTTGAAGGGTGAGTGGGATGGAGTAAGTGGACGGGCAGAGACAGAGTCATTTTCAGAGAAAGAAATGAGGCAAGGAATAAGATAGAATACAGCATGTGTGAGAAACCATGAAGAGAGAGGCCTGATTTTTGTATGGGAGCCCCAAGAAACAGAGTAATCATTTCATCCCTGAAAGAGCCTGGGCTTTTCTGTCTAGGGAAGTCCCTGGCCCTCTCTCCTCTTCAGAGTTTGTGGAGGAGATGAGTGTAATTCACACATTTCTGGGAATCGGAAGACATAAGAGTCGAGTCTTGGCCCTGCCTCTGACTGTGGTCATGGGACAGTCATTCTGCAACAACAGGAAGAGCTCTGAGGAGGTCAGACCCCTTTGAAGGTGGCCCTGATGCCAGCAGTCTCTTAGTTCAGGCTCAATGTTGGGATGAAACAAGGCATTCACCAGTCACTGAACAGTTAATAGAAGGAGGCTCCCTTTGCAAGTATACACAGGGCTCTCTGAACATGGCCACCCTCATCTCTGCATGGAAATGGATCTGGTCATCAGGGCAGAACATGGTGAAGGACGTGGTGACTTGTGTGGTTGTCAGAAGTCCACCTTGGTCAGGGAGAGAGGGGCCATTAGCTGTGGGTAGGGCATTTTATGTCCTTAAGTGACCAGGAATTGAAATCAGGGAAATAGGAGTCAATCAGATCCCATGTCTCCAATTATTGTTGATTTGTTTTCCATCATGTCTGATTCTCCATGACCTCATTTAGGGTTTTCTTGGCAAAGATCCTGGAGTAGTCTGCCATTTCCTTCTCTAGCTCACTTTACAGATGAGGAAACTGAGACAAATAGGGTTAAGGGACCCTGTGCCCAGGGTCACACAGATAGTAGGTGTCTGAGGCCAGATTTGAACTCAGAAAGATGAATCCGTCTTATTTCAAGCCCTGTGTTCTCTCCACTGTACCACCTAGCGGCTCTCACGTCTCCAGCTAGGGAAAACTAATCCCTACCGGAGGGGTATGCTGAAGCCATGTTGTAAGAAGATATTGGTAGATGATAGTCCTGTCACAAGGCCCTCAATACCCCCAGATATTTACAGTAGCATTTTGTGTACTAGAAAATAATTGGAAACGAAGATACCTATCTATTGAGGAATGTAATAGAATACAGTTGTGCTAAAAGAAACGGTGAGTATGACAAACACAAAGAAGGGGGGAAGATTTCTATGAACGGATGCAAAGTGAAGCAGACAAAACCAGGAAGGCAGCATACATAAGGTCAACTGCAAGTAGAAAAAACAAAATAGTTTAAATTGAACGTTACACATTACCCAGCTAGGCTCAAAGAAGAGACAGGAGAAGGTGCCTGCCTCCCTGCCCATGCTTGCTGAGACCACGGACTTGTGGGCATAGCCCACTTCATATGACATCTGATGGTTGGTTTTGTTGAAGCTTTTTTTTTTCCTTTTGTTATGTGGGAGATAAAGGGATGGGGGGGACACCTTGGGAAATGCAGGTGATATGCAAACAAAATACTGCGACTGAATTTGTTTATAAAAATAATAGCTCAAATTTATATCGCTTCATGGTTTACAACACACAACAGCTCTCTGCTGAGGAAGGTGGTCACTTAATCATTTTGTGTCCAAAGGTAGGTAGTACAGATATTGAGTAGCTAGGTGGCACTGTGGATACAACATCCCCCTTGGAGTCAGGAAAGACCTGAGTTTAAATGCAGCCTCAAGATATTTACTAGCTGTATGACCCTGGGCAAGTCACTTAACCTCTGCCTCAGTTTCCTCATCTGTAAAATGAGCTGAAGAAGGAAATGACAAATCACTCTGGTATCTTTGCCAAGAAAACTCCAAATGGGACAGGAAATCACCACTGAAAATGAATCATCAACAACAAAAGAACAAATGTTGTCCTCCTTTTACTGCCAGCCTTGGGGCTTAAGGAGATAAAGGTCTTACAGACAGTAAATGTTGGAGCCAGAAACTGAACTCAGGTCCCTGGATCCTAAATCGAGGGGTCTTTTCACTGCTCTGTGTTACCTCTCTATAAAATGAGTAGGTGGGACCAAGTGGTCTTTAAATAAGTCCCCGTGACTGAAGTTTTTAATTCTTTGGTGAGTGTGCAGAACCACTCACTTGCCTATTGCCCACCTGAAACAGTATCTCTTTGCAGGAGGGGAACACGGCCCTTCATCTAGCAGCAAAGAACGGCCACTCTTTGGTGCTCCAGAGGATCATCGAGCTGGGACTGGACCTAGAGGAGAAGAACGAGGTAAGTTAGGAGGCTTGCCATGGGCCCTGCAGGATCCCGCTTGCCCTGGGGTCAGTCTGAAGCCTCGGCTTCCCGCCAGGATCCAGGCTTCCCCTCTGAACTCTCATTAGGTATCCACAGCATTCCCCTGCTCTCTGTGCTCGCTCACTCACAGATCTATTTATCCCTTAGAATCCTAAGCCTCTTAGTGTTATATAGGGATACTAATGCTTCTTCTAAGGCAGGGGCAGCTTTGCATCAGTAATACTAATAACAACACCATTTATATATAGCACTTACTGTGTGCCTGGCATTTCACAGTTATTATATTATTTGATTCTTACAACAACCTTGTGAGGTAGGTGCTATTATTATCCCCATTTCACAGATGAGGAAACTGAGGCAAACTGGTTATGTGACTCACTCAGGGTGACACAGGAAGTAAGTATCTGAGACCTGATTTGAACTCCAGTCTTTCTTCCTGACTCCAGGCCAGTACTCTATCCACTGAGCCAACCTAACTGCCTCCTGAGGTGGGGTTCTTACCCCTGACCTTCCCTTCTTTTCTCCCTACTTCAGCACCTAATTGTGGCATTTGTAGGATATACAAGAGTACTTGGAACGTTGTAAGCCTCTAAACGATGTTTGATTAATATGTTGTTTAGTCATTTTCAGTTTGGGGGTTTTCCTGGCAAAGAGTGGTTTGTCATTTTCTTCTCCAGCTCATTTGACAGATGAGGAAACCGAGGCAAACAGGGGTAAATGACTTAGCCTGGTCACACTTATGTGTCTGAGGCCAGATTTGAACTCAGGAAGATGAGTTGTCCTGACTCCAGGCCTGTCACCCCACCCACTGGTGCCATCTTGTATTTGTATTTGAATAGTGTATGATGAATCCTTTTGTCCTAAGGACAGCCCTTGAGATATGGAGAATAGTCTCCATATTGGGGTGAATGGGTAGTGTTTTCTAGTTCCGTCTTGCCCCTCTCCCAGTGGATGGGGTCTTGGAATTATCTACACATGCATTGATGCAATAAAAAAAATGTTGAGCATCTACTGATGTGTCATAATACTGGCTATGTATGTAATAGGGCTTAGAGAGTTAGAGCTGGAAGGGTCCTTATAGGCCAACGAGTCTCCATTTTACAGATAAAGGAAATGAATCACAGAGTGGTTAGACTAGCCCAGGGTCACACAGGCAGCAATCACCTAATGGGATGTGGGAAGGACACTGAAGTCATGTAAAACAATCCCTGGGGCGACTAGGTGGCACAGTGAATAGAGCACTAGCCCCGGAGTCAGGAGGACCTGAGTTCAAATCCGGCATCAGACACTTAACACAAAAACTAGCCGTGTGGTCTTGGGCAAGTCACTTAACCCCACTTGCCCTCCAAAAAAAAAAAGCAAAAAACCCCCAAACAATCCCTGACCCTCAGGAGTTTATAGTCTGCTTAGGCAAATCATAACGTACATATGGAAAGTTAAATAGCAGCACCAATACACGGGATGTTAGGAAGCATAGGTCATAGATGAGTGGAACAATTAATCAACAAGCATTAATTAAGCACCTACTGGTGTCACACATTGGGGAAACAAAGACAAAATTAGTCCCTGTCCTCAGGGAGCTTATGTTCTAATAGGAAAATAAGTGTTAGAAGACCCTGAGATCCTTGTGGCTGGAGGGGACAGGGAAAACCTTCTGTATGAAGTGGGACTTGAATTGACTCATAAAGGCAAAGTAGGTTTTGGAAAAGCAAAGAGGAGGAGGGAGGGTATCCCAGGTACTGGGAATGTCATGAACAAAAGTACAGAAATATGACCATAGCATGTGCATAGGATGGCGAGTAGATTAGCCTAATCAGAGTGGAGACAGTTAAATTATGCAAAGTGATGAGTAGTCTAATTAGGGATAAGGACTAAAATCTGTGATTTTATTAATATAGGAAACTCCTTCTGTCAATGAAGATCATGACCTTCTCTGCAATTTAAAGAGTAGTTTCCTGGAGCATTAAAGGGCTAAGTGACTTGTCCAGAATAATATAGCCAGGGTATACCAGAGTCTGGAACTGAACCTAAGCCTTTTTGGCTTTGAGGCTGGATTTTTATTCTCTGTGACATGCTGCCATCATCTCTACCTTGTGTTTCAGGAAGGCTTAACTGCACTGCATACAGCGACTGAAGGAGGCCACTTGGACTGTGTGCAGCTCCTGATTCAGGCTGGCAGCAGGGTCAATGCCCAGACCCAGGTGACCCAAATTGCCCTGTTTGTTTTCTGCCTGTTTGGCTGCTGAGGAGTGTGCATTATTGACTTTTCCTGATACTGCTTCATTTTCTGTCCCTTGGCCAAATAACACATAGTTAAGGGTCATCAGAAAGAACAACCAGACAGAGAAGTGGATACTTGATGTGAAAAACTGAATAACACAGGATTGCAGAGTTATACTTGGAATGGATCTCAGAGGCTGTCTGGTCCAGCTCCTTCATTTTACAGATGAGGAAACTGAGGCCCAACGGGGGTAGTGATTTGCCCAGTGTCACACAGGTAGCAACAGTGTTGCTACATAGTTGGAACTGGAACATAGTTGGCACTTAATAGATATTTATTGATTGATAAAAGCAAGATGGGAACCAAGGTCCTGTGACTCCAAAGGTAGTACTTTTTCACTGCCTTTCTAATACCTTATCTGATTCACATAAGAAGTAAAAAGAAAACAGGGACTTTTGAGGGTTGAAAACAGCAGCAGGTCAAAACCTAGGCACCTGAACTGTTTTTAGAGCTTTGGGGTTTGGAAGTGGGTGGGCCTATAGCCTCGGTTTGGAGCTGCCTAGGACATTTGTTCCACACTGTGGTGTGGAATGCTGCCAAAATTCCCACCTGGAGTCACGAGGTTGAGGCCACAGGAGCTAATTCTCCCTTGGACAGAGACAGTGATTATCTCTCAAGGGAGGGGAAATATGACTTTGGGAGCAAATAGGTCCTAGAGACAAACCGACTGGATTTACCTCTGGTATGTTCAGAAGACACTTTAGTATAGAAATGACTTTGTCTTTTCTGTTCACCTCACCCATATCCCATCTTGCCCCCAACACACACACACACAACATATATATATATATATATATGCATGCACGCACGCGCAGACATGCATAGCTCTTGTGACCAATGTTCATGAATCTTTGAGAATGCAGGAAGGCAGGCTATGGCCATGAAATGGAATGGAATTCAATTTAACTGACTCCACAGGAATTGAACCCATGGTCTGTCTCATCAGTACTATAACATAATTCAAAGGGAAAACTCAAAAGTATGGTGGAATTAACACAGGATTTTGGGTAAGAGGAGCTGGATTAAAATTAATTCATTCAGGATTTATTAATCACTTGCTATGTATGGTATTTGTTGGGGGGAGATACATAGATTAGAGAAGATGCAATCTTTACTCTCCTGGAGCTTTCAGTTAGCCTGTGGGCATCTTTAAAGTGTTTACTCTGTACCGAGCACTGTGCTAAAGACTGGGGACTCACAGAAAAGTTAATGAAAACAGCCCCAGCTCTGAAGAAGCACACGTTCTAATGGGAGAGACAACATGCAAACAACTATATTCAAACAAGAGATGTACGTAGCTGATGGGATGTGATTTCAGAGGGAAGACCCTAGCAGCTGGACGGATGGGGAGAAGCTTCCTGGAGTAGTAGATACAACATAAATGGTAGCTGTAAATGCTCCTTTTTATATGAGATCAGGGATCATGCTGTATTTCTAATATTTCCATTAGAAACAAATGAATTGCCTTCACTATGCTGCCCTTCATGGCTTTGCTAACATCGCTCAAGTTCTCATTGGTGCTGGGATCAGTGTTAATGCTGCAAATCATGTAAGTTTTTTTTTAACTTAAAAATATTATATGCAATTGGTATTGAACATGTCAATAGTGGAAGATTGGCTCAAGTTGCTATAATGCATAAAATTGTGTGGTGAAATATGGATGTTACTTTGCATGTCGTTCCCAACTCCATTTTATAAGAAGAGGAAATAATTATTTGTAAAGTGTTTTAAAATGAGCGAAGCTTTACACACATTGTCTCATGCCTCACTGTAAGGCATACAGGACCAGAACCAGGCATACAGGACTGTACAGGCGTACAGGACCACAACTGTAGTCCTGTGTGGTAAGTACTAAAGGTATTAGCCTCATTTTATGATTGAAGAAACAGGTTTGGAGGGTAAGTAGATTGCTTGAGGTAACACTGCTAATAAGCATCAGGGTTGAGATTTGAATCCAAGTTGTCTCTGTGTGTGTGCATGTATGCATGCATGTGTATAATGTATGTGTGTATATAAGACTGTACATGTATGTAAATACATGCATATGTGTGCGTGTATATAAAGCATAGGCTTATATAAATGTATGTATGTGTATATATGCATAAATGTCCATGTATATAAAATGTGTTTATAAATGTGTGTATATATAAATTTACACGTGTGTGTATATATATAAAGTAGATGTGCCCTATATATAAAGTATGTGTGTATATATAAAGCATATGTGTATATATAAATGTATGTGTGCCTCTATAAAGTATGTGCATGTATAAAAATGTGTGTATATATGTAAATGTATGTGTATATATGTGTGTATATAGAGTATGTGTGTATATATATAAAGTATATGTGTATATACATAAATGTGTGTATACAAATGTATGTATATAAAAAGTATGTGTGTGTATATATAAGGTATATGTGTGTCTATATATAAACATGTGTATAAATGCATATGTGCATATAAAGTATATGTCTATATATAAATGTATGTATATAAATGTGTATGTGTGTCTATATAAAGTGTGTGTGTGTGTGTATGAGACAGTGTGATCTCACTGGCGTAAGGAGCTTCCGCTGAGAGGCTTCTTCCAGCGCAGAGCTGACATGCACAGTCTTAGAGAACCAGCTGGGACACTGAGCCAGTATGTGTCAGAGACTGGCTTGAACCTAGGACTTCCTGACTCCAAGGTCAGCTCTATATCTAGGATGTCAAGCTACTTCTCACAGTATATTTGTTACTTTTATAGTGTGAACTCAAGGATCATGCCTTATTTCACCTTTTTATCTTCAACAGGATAGTTAGGTGGTGCAGTGGGTAGAGTTGTCTGGTCTAGAGTTAGGAACACAAGAGTTCAAATCTGGCCTCAGACACATACTAGCTGTGTGACCCTGGGCAGGTCACTTAACCCTGTTTGCCTCAGTTCCCACATCTGTAAAAAGAACTTGAGAAGGAAATGACAAACCATTCAAGTATTTTACTAAGAAAACCCCAATGGGGTCACAAAGAGTCAGACACAGACTGAACCTTGTATACGGTAGGTCCTTAGTTAACATTCGTTGAATTAAATTGACCTAAGGGAAAACCAAATGTAGTAAAAAGGTTGCTGCGCCAGATGTCTGGTGACCTGGATTCCATTTTCTTGGGCAAATCCCTTAAGTTTGTCAAATGCCTCATCGATAAACAAGAGGGTCAAGTGAGAACTCTTAGGTTCCTTTCAGTGCTGAAGTTCTGATGGATTGATAGATCACTAATTTGAAGAGCTTTTTAAGGGGAAGAGAAAATCTTGTCTGCAGACAAGTAGACCATACTAAAGGAAAATGAATTAGAGCAAGGGAGATAAGTTAGACCAAAAACAAAAGAGTCAGTATAAACATTTATTTATTAATATTATTTATTAATTTTTAAAATAAAATATCAGATTCTTCTTTACAACTTGACTAATGTTTAATGTGAAGGTATTTGTAGATCCTATATTTGGTTGGGGGGGGGGAGGTAGACAAGATGGATTTCTATACCCCAGTGCCTGCAATTAATTAGATGTATACCAAGGGCTACAAACTTTCTTTGAAACTCAAGGGATTGTGGAAACTGAATGTTGTAAACTAATAGTAAATAAATAAATTTGAAAAAAATAAAATATCAGAATAAGCATTTACTTAATAAGCACCTACTATGTATGTGCTATGGTAGAAATGAACTCAAGGAACTTACTTTTTATTGGGGAAATCAACACGTATAAAATATACAAAAATAGATTTAATAAATCCAAGATAACTGGAGAGAGAGAAGGCATTAGTACCTGGGAATCAGGGAAGGACAGGTGACACAAGCTGAGCTTTGAGGGACTTTAAAGACTGAAAAACTTCTTGATTACCTGGGTGATCAAACACAGAAAAAGGAAACAGTCACAGGGTGGCTAGGTGGTGCAGTGAACAGAGCACCAGCCCTGGAGCCAGGGGGACTTGAGTTCAAATGTGGCCTCAGACACTTAACACAAAAACTAGCCGTGTGACCTTGGGCAAGTCACTTAACCCCAATTGCCCTCCAAAAAGCAAAAAAAAAGAAAAATAAAAAAGAAAAATAAAAAAAAAGGGAGTCACCACTTGTAGAGATTTTCCAACAGAGACCTCAATGCAGACAGTTTAGGTATCATGGAAGGGAAAGAAAATGAGACTAGGTTAGATAAACTCCCTGGGATCCTTCTAGCTCAAGTATTTTATGGACTTTGGAAGATCAGAAAAGGGTAAATCCCAGAGGCAGCAGCAACAGTATACACTAGGTCTTTCTCATATCTATCATCATCATAACCAACAAATGTGGTACCTCCTACGGTGCTAAAAGTGTAAGGATCTAGTTGGTCATATAGGGCATATGCATAAAAAGAAAGTATATGTTACCTTATATTGCTATGAGGCTTCACGGGGCTGGTAGGATTCCAGTAGTGTCTAGACTATCTTGAATGAGTTGGGGTGGGGGGAGTGGTATTGTAGGCAGGTAATATTGCCGAGGGTAGAATGTATATGTCATATTCTGGGTATAAGGGAACTAGCCTGGCTAAAGTAGAACGTGCACATGGGAGAACAGTATGAGAAGAGATCCGAAGACTTTGGGATGTGGGATTAATTCTGGAGGGGTTAAATTGTAAAGGGCCACAAATGTCCATTTTTGTCTTAATTGTTAAACCTGAGAACGTGGCTACAGCCTCTCTGAGTCATAGTTCCTTCATCATAAGGTGGTTGGACTAGATGCCTTTTAAAGTTTTTTTTCCCTTTCTTTCCAGTTTTAGATGCTATAAATCTATGATTTTAATTCCATTAGCCCCATGATGAGCTGCTGGGAGCAGGGAGGTATTCTATTGCTAGGCATAGGGGCACACACCTATAAACCCTACCAGGCTAGGTTGAGGCCAATGGTTGGCTTGAGGGTAGGGGGTTCTTAGCTTCAGTAGTGCTAATGCAATTAATCGTATGTGTAGTAAGTGCTACATATTATGCCCGAGAGGAGGGGGCCATCGGGCTGTCTAAGGAGGGGCAACAAGTCAAAGCTCAGGATTCTGTGCTCATCAGCAGGGGGATGTGGTCCACGAATCAATGTTGCACCTCAAAAAACCCTGTCAATCCAAACTGAAAACTTTAAGTAGGGAAGTGGGGGGAGAAGGGGGCACACGCATTTATGAAATGCACGCTATGTGCTAGTCACTTTGCCGAGTGCTTTATCTTATTTGAATCTCTCAACCTTAGGAAGCAGGTGCTGTTATTATTCCCATTTTACAGGTGAGGAAACTGAGACAGACAGTAGGTAAATGATTTGCCTAGGATCACACAGCTAAAGTGTCTGAGGCTGGATTAGAACCCAGAATTCCCTGACTCCAAGCCCAGTGTTCTATTCACTATGTACCCTAGCAGTTTTCCCTATGTACTTTCCCTTCATCGCTGAAATCATTCTGTTTCCTTATCTGTATTCACACTGGTTTTTCTCCTACAGTAGAACATAAGCTTGAAGTCAGGGGCTGTTTTATTTTTGCCTTGTACCTGCAGCATCAAACATAGAGTTTGGCACATAGCAGGAGCTTAACAAATGAAAACAGAATTGGATTTTGTCTGCATTTAGGTGAGATTTTCTTATGAAGTGGTCTGAAGTAAGGAAGGCAGCCCCAGACTTGGGCTCAGGGCTTCACTTGTTGGTGTTGTGTCTCAGGCCACCTGGGTCAATACTACACAAGCCCTATACAAAAGCCAGTTCTGACTTGTAAACTTCTCTGTAGGTCTTGGGTGCACTGATGTAATTTCTTTACAGCAAAACGCATCTCCCATCCACTTTGCGGTGCTGAACAACTTCCCTTCCATGGTCAGACTCCTCATTGAGGCAGGAATCAACCTTGATGTCACTGACAACGTAAGCTTTTCTAAGGGCAATCCTGTACTAAGTGATCAATGAGCATTTTGCTGCTTGGAGCTTGGCAGGTTTGCTGTTTGATGGTGTAGTTTTGTCTTGGGAGTAATTTGTTTTCCTTTTTGGGGGGAACACATTTTGTTTCCATTAACAAAAATCCTGTTTTCTCTCCCTCCAACATCCCTCTTTCCTACCCTCATTTGAGAAATCTTGGCCAAAATTTTAAGTTTTGGAGGAAAAATTACCAGCTTACCATTATTAAACTGCTCAGTTGTAAATATGGCTAATTTCTAACTCTTATGCTATCCATTATAGTTAAGCATGCAATGAATTTAATCCAAAAGTGGGCTGATTTGTTCCATTTGGGTGCTGGTTGTTTGCTTTATCTCAGGGCAGATGCTTGCGGTCCTTGTTCTGTCAGTGGGAAGCCAAAGACCACACTTTGATCCCAGGGACTTAAATCTTGTAGTGAGAAAATATGTTGGGCGGCTAGATGGTGCAGTGAATAGAGCACCGACCCTGGAATCAGGAGGACCTGAGTTCAAATATGACTTCAGACACTTAACAGTAGCCGTGTGACCTTGGGCAAGTCCCCAATTGCCCTGCTTTCCCCCCTCCAAAAAAACAAGGGAAAAAAAATATGTTGAGGCCAAAGGCGCTGATTGTTATGGGGGCTCCTGATAAAAGCTCTTTGTCTTATCTTTTTATGCTCAATTTGCAAATTTGTTTAAGTGAGCTTACAGCAAAGCAGTGTTTCTTTTAAACCTCAAGGCCTCATCAGAGTGCCAATGGCTGTTCCAAAGCTTGGCTTCCTTAGTTCAGGGCCCCAATGCTGGATGGGTTATCTCACTGCTCAACTCATTACCTCCCAAATTTAACAGCGTTTGCTCTGAAATTCATTTCTTTTTTCATGTTATTTTCTCAAACAGAGGCAACAGACGCCCCTCCACATTGCTGCTGAGAATTCGAGACAAGACATAGCAGAAATGATCCTTCTCGCAGGAGTGAACTTAAATTTGACAGATAAGGTGGATTCTCCACTCACAGTCCTGTTAGTAATGCATTGACCCTTTACCTGCTGCCAAGAGCCTGGTCTCATGGAGATACACCATAAGAAACACCCTCTGGCAAGAGATTATTTGGGCTCAACTGTCTGTGTAGGGAGGAAGCTGTGAAAGCCTAGTTCACAGATCCTTTTGATACTATTTTGACACAACTGAAATATATTTAAAATTACTATCAAGGGCAGCCTGCAGAGGGATAGAGGGGTGGGGGCGATGGGTAGAACAACATGCAACAACTGTTAGGTGTGGAAACAGGGAGGGAGAGTTGAGATAGGCCAGAGCTTTTTCATCTTTTTTGTGTGTCCTGGACACCTCTCACAAAGATGTTTTAAATGCATAAAGTAAAATGCCAGTAGGTTGTGCAGTGACTAGAGTGTCAGGCCAAAGAACTCATCTTTGTGAGTTCAAGTCCCACTGCAGACATTTGCTAGCTGTGTGACCCTAGGCAAGTCATTTAACCATTTTTGCCTCAGTTTCCTTATCTGTAATGGCAAACCACACCAGTATCTCTGCCAAGAAAATCCCAAGAAGGAATAATGAAGATCTGGACATAAGTGAAAAATTACTGAACAAACAAAATACATAGGGAGACAGAGGGAATCAATGATACTGAAATAGCTATCAAATTATTTAAGAAAGCAAGTTCATGGATGAGAACCCCTGTAATAGGCTGAAACTGACAAGTATGAGCCTCAGGTCTTTTTTCTTTTCCCTTAACATCAGCTGATCTACCTGCTGCCTCAGTGAGTCACTGTGCATTTCCTCTAGAATCACAACCCATGGGATCTGGTGCAGTCCCTCCAATTTTCTGTATCCTGGGGGTGACTCTGTTTTTAAACATGAATATAGGTCACTCTTCATAATATAAAAGAATTTATCACATGTCTGTTGTATAAAATAGCACTGAGATGGGGTCCTGTTCCTGGCTTGGAGAAGTTTGCTATTTAGTTGGGAAATACATCAGGATCATAGGTTTAGAGTCTGATAGTACTTAATAAGGTGGTGTTCTCAACCTTCCTAATGCCATGACCCTTTAATACTCGTATGTGGGCGTATCTGTGTGTGGGCGGACCTGCCTGGAGATAGGTAGAGATAGAGGAGCCTCGGTTCCTAAGACCATCAGAAATGTTTTCCCATGCTGGAATACCCCAGTCATTCCTTTCTATGTTCTCTTCTCTAAAAAAGTGGTAACTTGCACTGTGATACTTATAAAGAGGGCTGTTTGTAAGGAAAATGCTCTATAAACCTTTAAATGGTGTAAATGATTCTTATGAATGTGAATATTCTTATTATTGAAAACCTCTTTAACATCTAATATCATACCCAAAGAAACCTCTCATTTTTCATTCTCTAATAAAGGTAGGAAATGTTATCCTTTCAGTGAAAGGGGTTTATAAGGCATACTAAAAATAATCTCTCATCTTCATTTTACACAAATAAATGTAGTAATGTTATTTGTTCTTTGCTCTTAATTCTAGCAAGGAAAAACATCGCTGGATGTCGCTGCTCGTGGCAACCACATCAGCTTGGTAGACATGATCATAAAAGCAGATCGCTTTTACAAATGGGAACAGGTACGGAAATTCCCCATTGTTGGTGTGTAGAGAATGATGTGACTTAGGTTTTGAGATGCAAGCTGGCCACCACGGTTGGCTACAATCAACCAGCGCTGCCTGTGAGCGGAGGTGGAAGAGACGTGCGTGCAGGTCAAGAACAGGAAAAAGAAACAGCAAAGGGCACGGTCACCAACTACATTCGCTCCTCTCAGTTCAGCCAACTGCCTTGAATGAGTGAAATGTGTTTATGGAATGGAAGCCACTGAGGTTGGGCAGGGACATAAGTGTCTTGTTTTAGGTCCTGTCTTCGTGGCAAATTAGATCCATCAAAGTGCTTCTAAACACTAGGTACGAAAGTCAGGGCCACTGAGCAGAAGACAAGGGACTGGCACTGTAGTCAATCAGTTGACAAGATCCAGGCAGAGTTTAGAAGGCAGAGATCAGAAAGGCAGACTACAGATATGTCTTCATTTTACAGTTGAGGATATGAACTTCAAAGGATAAAAGGTTTGCCGAAGTTGCCTAATATCGCAGGATAGTTACAACAGAATCTGTGATGACATCTTAAAAATGAACCAATTCCTATCTCATGAAGCCTCATTTTGGAGGTGGGAGCCAGCCCAGGGTTTGGCTAACCCAGGACCTTCATGAAGGAGCAGATGAGACCCAGATTAGAGAAATGGTAAAAAGGGGTGTATATGTGGGGGATACCTCTGACATTGCAGCTGTGTAACCTTACAGTGAATCTCTTCATCCTCATCTGTAAAATGGGGATCACATCTGGAGATCTTCATTTCACAAAAGCCTTTGGGAACATCAAAACCCCATGCAAATATCAGTTGTTACAAGGATGACATTCATTTTGGCAAAAAATAATTAAAATCATAAGACTAATTCACATCTAATTTCTTTCAATGTTTTATTGATGCATTTTTACATTACTTTCATTTCCCAAGGCCTTCCTCCCCTCTCCCCAAGAACTTTCCATTTGTTTTCCTTAAAGCTCCTTCTATTTAAAATGTCGGAGGATATACAAGATCACATGAGCTATAATCTGTGTGGGGATGGTGGAATGGGGGGGTAGGAGCGGGTATTCAAGCACCAACCAGATGGTCACTTACTTGCAGAGATAGCACAGAAGGAATTCACAGACCTTCTGAGGGTGTCTTCCAGGGCCTTCCCAAGTCGTACCCTGGGGGTGGGGAGGTGGAAGAGGCTGTAGTAAATGAAGTGGGGCGCCAGAAGTGACTGTGGTCCCATGACTGGCATCACCCTCCCCAAAGCAGAAAGCTGGGGCATTCAGCAGATTAATCTAAACTGTTCTTTTCTGGCCAAGCAGACTCTCGTCCCATGATTTCCTCCTGACAGGCTATTTGCACTTCTCACATCATCAGCTTCTATTCTGCCGCTGCAGGACAACCTCAGAAATGACTCTGACTCTTGGGCTGTGAAACCCTTAACCTTTAAGCAGGACCATGGGGTGGAAACCCAGCATATCCGCTCAGTAATGTGGTGCTTAGCCACCAAATACCTCAAACACAACGACTGGAAGAAGCTGGCGCATTACTGGAAGTTTACTGATGCACACATTCATGCTATTGAACAGCAATGGGCAGGTACTTATCACACACAAACCCCATTTCTGGGGCAAATCTTTTTTTTTTCTGTGATGTACTAGAAAGAACAGTGAAAGACAGGTCACTTGCCTTCTCTGGGCCCTCACAACTTGAACCTTTCTAATTAGGGGACCCTTGAGCATGAAAATGATTTCTTCCTCCTTGGCTTTCTCATGGCACCCTGTACCTGACATGGGCTTGCCCCAGGTTGGGCTCTATTATAATGATGTGTGGGTGTGTTTTATTTTTTTGGGTGAGTTCAGCGGTCACCTGACATAGCAGAGTTTTATTAGAACATTCCCTTAACAATTCAGGTCTGCCTCAGAATCAAGATTTTGGTAGCTAGCCTATGACTTCAGTATATTTCTAACCTTCATCATTAGGAAGGAACATGTACTTACAAAGAAATTTATTTTGCTAAAAGTGTTCCCCTCCCCCTGTAGCATTTAAAAATAAAATGCCTGGTTTTTCTAAGCCCATGCTGAATTTAATTGTTACAGAAAAATTTCTAGTTCTATTGATAGTTCTTAAAAAGCTGTAAGCAAAAGAAATTTTAACAAAGACTCATTTCACTGCTTCCTATAGTCTAGTAAAATGGTAATATATAATAGATTTATATGTAAATCATTTGTTACAAAAACATATATTGATCTTAAGGTTAAGATGAAAGCTGAACAGATACACTGAAATAAACTCAGTGTGGAGATCGTTATAATCAACATACATATATGTATGTATATATAAATTTTATATATGTATGTGTATATATAAATATATATCTCTCTGTATGTATGTTTTCAACACACACACACACACACACACACACACACACACACACACACACACACACTCTTCCATACTGTCAAGCTCTCCTATTGGCTAAGGGCTAAATGAATGGAAGAAGTCGAGTGATACCTTGAAAAGTGTCTGTGCACATGTCCTTATTTACTGAGCATGAGCACATCTTTGGTACTGGCTATGACTGGACATAACCTAGTTCTGGTGAGGTGGTGCTAGTGAGGGTATAATTTCAAGCCATAAGCCTCATCTCTCACTCACAAGCATCCACTACTTATATCTTAGGCAGTGACATTATTAAGCATGACATAAATGAAAAGTGGTTCTCATTAAAACACTTTTATAGACATTATCTGATATGAGCCTTATAATAACAACCCCATGCTTCAGGAAAGGTTCGTCTTCACCCATATCATAAGTGAACAAACTATGGTTTGGGAAGGTGAACAGCAGCACAGCAGGGCTCAACCCCAGGTTCCAGACGAGGTACCTTCACCCTTCTCTCTCCCCTTCACCCTGCTATTTCCCCACTGTGGACTGAGAACATGGCATTAACCAGCCTTTAAAAAGAAATGTACAACCTCTACCAACAAGGTGGTTCTGAGCCAGCTTACAAGCTGATGAATAATCCTTCTCAGCGACAACGCTCTCTAATTTCTGTGTGGGGAAAACCACCCTCTTTTAGTCACCAAGGTTCAGAAACCTGGAGCCCTCTCTGATGCTTCCCACTCCTTCGCGCCCCACATACAATTACTATCTTTTTCTCCCCCTTTTTGGAAAGGGGAAGGCGGGACAATTGGGGTAAAGTGAGTAGCCCAAGGTCACATAGCTAGTAAGTGTGATCAAGTGTCTGAGGCTGCATTTGAACTCAGGTCTTCCTGACTCCAGGGCCAGTGCTCTATTCACTGTGCCACCTAGCTGCCCTTACAATGACTATCTTTAAAATGTAATTTTTTTCAATGAACAAAATTCCATTTTTTCTCCCTCACCTTCAATAAAAACAAAAACAACCCAATAACTCTTGCAACAAATCTGCATGATCCAGTAAAACAAACTGCAGCTCTGGCCACGTCCCCACCTTCACCTATCAGAAATTAGGTAGCATAATGTATCATCGGTCCTGTTGAATCTACCTCCACACCTCTTAGATCTGCCACCACTCCAGTTTTTAGCACTTCTTGACTGAATTACTGTAATAACCCCCTCACTGATTTCCTCATCTCTAGTTGTGTGAGATACCGAAATGATCTTTCCAAAAAGCACAAGTCCTGGCCAGTTACTCCCCTACCCAAAAAATGTTAGTGGATCCCAACTATCTCTAGGATGAATTCCTTAAACAGGCACCGAAGGCTCCATTCCAGTGTCTCACTGTGTCTTCCACTATTGCATGAGAAAAAGACAAGCCGTCCTCCACGTCCAACATCCTGTCTCCCACCTCTGGGTGTCATTCTGCATGGTTGGAGTACGCTCCCTCGTCTCTCCGCTTTTTAGATTTTTGACTCCAGAATCAGTTCAGGTATCGCTGTGATGTCTTCCTTCATCTCTATAAGCTGTTGCTGCTTTCTCCCTCAAATAGCTCCCCAAACACTTTCATCTCTCCCTCCTTCGCCCCTTTTGCTACTTTATATATTACAGTTTCTGTATGTGTATTGTATCTTCTCAGTAGAATGTAAACTGGGAAGCACAAATTATTTCATTTCTGAATTCTTGGTACTGACTATATATATATATGGTCCCTTGAATATACGGTAGGCCTTCAAATCAAACTGAACTTTGTCTACAGGGTCCTTTTACATAATTTAAAGGATGAGTATAGTAGAGAACATGTACAAAGCCTATCAAATGAAGAGAAGTCTGGGGAAGTTAGGCTGTTGTGATGGGTCTGTGGGCTTAGCCAAGAAGTTCAGTGATTGATGTGGTTTGTCTATAACGGCCTGTGAAAGGGATGCTTCTATTGGGGAAACATGGCCCCCAGAGAACCAGAGCACCCAGTTTAATGACTGTGTACCCTGATGCCCTTTCCAAATCCAGTGTTGATGTTTTTTAAGTGCCTAGTAAATTCACATGGCTGGGTCCTGTAGGGGATAGAGGTCTAAGTCAGGATCCTTATCCTTGAGGCACTTAATAGTGTATCTGGTGGGACAACAACCCTCTGGAAAAGTTAAATTAGGGTTAAATAATTACAGGGCTCTGTGTGCTAAGTACTAAGTAAAAGGCACTGATTACAAAAGCTGTAAAAGCTCAGAAGAAACAGATGGTCAAAGGATATGAACAACAAACTATAAACATGAAAAAAACTCTCTAATCTCACTTGTAACCAACTACAATGAAAACAACTTGAGGCACATCCAGAACTTACTGAAATGGCAGCAATGAAAAGGACAAAAGGCACCATGGGGAAACAGAGCCTAGGCATGGCTGGCAGGACCAGCAGTCTAATACCTCAAAAATAATAAAATATAAAATTATTTCCATTATCCCACTGTTAGAAATCTGCCCCCAAGAAGTCACTGAAAAGGGCAAAAATGGAGCAATCCATAAATGCTCCCGATGGCTGCATTCTATGCCACTAGCAGAAAAAGTCTTGTCAGCAGCTTAAGTGCCTCGCAGGTAAAGAAAGACTGCATAAGCTGTTACGTATCAATATAACTATTCAGAATGACAGATATGGGGATTATAAAGAAATATAAACTGTACACAAAATAATAAAACAGTACACACAACAATTACAGTAACTATCTCATTTCTAAAAGTAAATCCTAACATAGATGTCAAACACGTGTCCCTTGTGGCCCAACACTTCTGAGTATGACCCAAACCCGACTAAAATGTAATTGGGAGATATTTAACAAAATAAGTAAAAATACAACACAACATTAACATGTGGTTTTCCAAGTCTGTATGTGGCCTATGGGGATCCTTATGTACAGACTAGTGGCCCTTGTTTCTATTTGAGGGCAGCCAAGTGGTCCAGTGAATAGAGCACCAGGTCTGGGGTCAGGAAGACTCACCTTCCTGAGTATAAATTTGACCTCAGACATTTACTAGCTGCCACTTAATCCTGTTTGCCTCTGTTTCCTCATCTGTAAAATGATCTGGAAAAACAAATGACAAGCCATTCCAGTATCTTTGTCAAGAAAACCCCAAATGGGGTCACAAAGACTCTGAAATAACTAAACAACAAAATTTCTATTTGAATCTGATGCCCCTGAACTAACACAGATATGGAATATAGAGTCAGATGGGAAAGGGACTGAGTTAGTGCTAAGGTGATATTGTGTTTAAGTATGTTTTTGTTACAGTTTGGGACTGAATAGTTAATAACTTTTAACAGAAAGTGAAGTAAACTCATAATAAAAATTATTCTAAAAAAAAAGTCCAGGGGAAGAGATTCCTGTGGGCTGCTCTTAGACTCTTGAGATTAAGGTCCACCAAGGACCTTGAGCTTCATGGAGGGACTTGCTCTCCCTGAATGGATCATCACCACCCTCTCTGTATGAGCCACCTAGGGAAGTAAGCTTCACAAGAGGCAGCTCATTATTTTCCTTTAAGGAGCTGTTGGATATCAGCTGAAAACAAACAGACTCAGACTGCTGCTGGTGGCTCCGAGTGACTCCTGACTTGTTTCTTTCTCCTGTTCTCCACTGTCATCAGGCACTAAGAGCTACTGGGAACACGGCCACAGAATGCTGCTTATTTGGCTCCACGGTGTAATCATGGCAGCTGAAAACCCAAACAAAGGACTTTACGAAGGGCTCGTGGGAATTGGCAGAAGAGATCTCGCTGGTAAAATACATCCTCAGCAAATCTGGCTAAGTAGAGCACTGGCATCCCTTGGCGAATCTGATAATTCAATTGTTTTTCTACACAGCTCCATAGGTAGTGGCCTTGGCAGGGGCAGCTTGAATTTGGAACACCACCAGGTGTCCTTAGGATGCAATTACAAAGGGAATTTGATACCAGGCAGCAGAGCACCCAGCAGGGAGAGGGTTAGATGTGGGTACAAGTCCTGGCTCTGCTGATTTGCTCTGGGGTGACCTTGGGCAAGTTGCATTCTGTGAGCTGTTTTCAAATGAATCTCACTGGATTCTGGTGAAGAGGAGGTCATTTTTCTTGTTTGTTTGTTTGTTTTTTTCTGGGGGTGGGAAAGCTGAGGAGGGGCATACATTTTTTTATTTTTACAAGATTTTGTAGAGGGTAAATGCTACACCATGGACACATGGAGCTATTTAGTACCTCTCTGTTGCTTTTCCAGTGGGCTTTCCCTCCTGCTCTCCACTCCTCACATTCCTGTATGGCAATATTTTCCTCTCATTCAGAAGTGCAACTACAGTATTCCTTCCCAGACAAGTCAAATTATACACACAAGTTTAATCTGTCATTTGGGTGAAGAAATCACAATAAAGAAAGAAGGACGGGGGAGGTGGGGGGAAAAGTGGTCCAGTGAATAGAGCACTGGAACTGGAGTCAGAAGAACCTGAGTTCACATCCAGCCTCAGACACTTAACACAAAAACTAGCCGTGTGACTTAATCCCAATTGCCCTACCTTCTCCTTTCAAAAAGCGAAAGAAAGAAAGAAAGAAAAAGAAAGAAAGAAAGAGAAAGAAAGAAAGAGAAAGAAAGAAAGAGAAAGAAAGAAAGAAAGCAAAAGATAATAGTTTTCACGTTATGAATAGTTCCTCTGCAAGGTAGATCAGAGCCTTCCAGCAACAAAGAAATACAAATCCCTTGTCTTCTTTTACAGAAAGCATCAGAAAGAAAGCAAATGCAGATTCCAGTTCCTCCAAGAAGTGCACAACGATGTGACATGAGCCAGAGGGAGCAGGATGGAGTAGCCCTCCAGAAAGTAGCTACCATTTTACAAGTCTGGCACCGTTTCTCACAAAACCTAGAAACTCAAGATCAGCAGCAGGCAAGTCCCATGCCAGCACCCCTTCCCCAAGGGTCTGTGCAGGGATTTGTTCTGGGACTCCTCAGAAGCCAGTCACCATAAACAGCTGCATGAACAGCTTTATAGGACACACTGGGCTTTGGAATCACACAAAATTGATCACTTTGGCTTTATTACTGCTGCCCTGCTTACCCTATAACTGTAACTATTTATAAGCTAGTATGTCTATTTTAAAGTTTGGAAGGGAGTACACTCCTTTGTTAATTGCAATTCAAGAATAGGGCTTTCCCGAGTTTTGCTAAAAGAGGACTGGCCAGCACAGGTTATGTTATGAATTCTCAAGTGTCAAAGATAATAAAGGCCAGAAAAAATTACAAAGGTCATTTTGAAGCTACCAACTCCAAACATTTTGTGAAAATCAAGCATCAGCTCTGTACAGCTGTGTAAGAATTTAGAAATGGGGTCTGAAAATCACTTATGTCCAATTTTTGCTTTATTGTACAATAACTCCACAGAGGGAGATTAAGGGGATTACTTCTTAGGAAAGTAAATTCACTGGCAACTAATTAAACCTTCTGTTGGCAAAAGTTGTCCATTAGGGCAAAGGTGCAGAGAAGGGAAAGAGACTCAGAGTATAGGGCTTGAAAGAATCTCAAGGGGTCATCTAGCTCAAACCCTCCCTCCTCTCCTTTTTTATAAATGTATAAAGAAACCGATCCCATGGCTAGATAGCACAGCCGGGACTAGGATTTAGGTCCACTGAACCCTCCAAATCACATGCAGTTGTGAGGAAAGTATGTTCTCTCATATGTGTTTTTTTCCCCTTCCCTTGCAATGCAAAAAGATCTCTGGGCAGAAGGGGAAGGGCTAAAGGCAAGCACGTGGTTTTTGCCTTGAGTGCTGGCCATGTAATCATATGAAGATACTGAGTTCTGTGGGCTATATGTGTCATCAGACAGCACCTAGATCATAGGGAATTCATGTCTCCTAGTAAGATGAATTTTACAAATGAAGTTTTCTAATTTTTTAAAGAGGAAAAAGCTATTAGATAAAACTATTGCCTTTAAATTCAAGATTAATATCTTGATTGGGGATTCTATATTAAAATTTTGAGTTGGATGAGTATTAATCATTTCATTAAACATAAGAGCTACTACTCTAAACTTCCTCTCAGCTCCACAGAAAAGTTTTTATTAGCAGCATCTAGTTGGGAGAAGGTGACTCGCATAAATGATGACCTAGTGCTGCACCTGGTGTTGACAGCAGCAGCGTCAGCACTGTTGTTTCCTCATGTGCACAGAAGGTGAGAGGTCTTCCCGAGTCTAAGGCTGGCCCTCTGTCCACTACACCATTCTAACCCTTGCTCAAAGACAACTTTTCCACTGTATCCTTGGGCTTTTCAGGTGCCAGGAAGAAAATGATACCTGAATATAAATGAGGGCCTGTATATTTTTCTGCATTGTCTGCTGCAGTCATCAGTTATTCCTGAGAGAAATCCACCATAATTCACATTTCTCAATAGCTGGAAGTTAGTTGTTTAGTTCTCTTCACCTCGTATTAGTAAATGAGAAGTCACTGCTTCGGAAAAGCAGAAGTCTGTGAGTAACACAATAAAAACTGTGCATTACTCTCAGTGGCTATCCACAAAAAGGAAGCCTGTTCAGCTTGTGCAAATGTACGACGTAAGCAGGCTATCAAACCAGATACCACAGAAGTCATCAGCTGTCATTTATCCTCTAGAGCCACCAAGAGAACAGAGAGAACCAATGTGCTGATCCCTGTGTTTGAGAAGGCACCATCAAGAGGCTCCATTTCATAACCACTATGGCTATTTAGCACCATTTCTAATGATGTGCTTTATGTGCCCTTTTAACAGACTAAGCCCCCTCCACAATGATTCTGAAGCACAATGTTCTAATAAGGGGGGGAAACCCAACCCAAACTTTCCTTTAATTATACGTAGTCTGATTCCTAAAGTATGTCCATTATAGTAGAAGTAGGTAAGTTGCTGAAAGTCAAGTGTACTCAGCATGACTATAATCAACTTCTTCTCGGACTCAGGTGCTCAGACCTGCCTCTTCAGGTCTGACTCAACCTGGCTGTCTCCCATTATTTGGGAATTGGCAGGCAGAAGCACTTTCCCTCTTCTTCGACAAAGAAAATAAGTGACAGAAGAAGCAAATTAAGCCTTTTGAATTAGTTCTCTCCACAACAGACACCACACATTTCCTCTTAAAGACAAAGCCCACCCGTGTGAATGAGTACGCTGGGCTCCTACACAGACACAATTACAAAGATCATCTGATAATCAGATAGCAACAGATCAACTTGAAGGAAAGTCCTTTATCTACATGGCAGCAGCAACGATTATGATGAAGAAGGCCACTTCTTGAATCTGATGTTTTATTCAAAATGACTATAGTAGCTGGCAAGATGACAGCTAAAAAAGTCCAAACAATTTGTTTTGATTAGAAATAAAGCAAAGAGGAGGATGGTAGCCTTGGCACCTTAACAAGTTTTAACCAAAAAATAGATAAAAAATAATAAGCTTCTAGTACACAATCTGAATTGGCAGTATTTACAGCTAAAGCATTAAAAAAAACACCCCAAAACTCCACAAATTAATGTTCCCTCAAATGCAGAGGTGAAGACTTTTGGTAGCAAAAATTTTCACGATTCTTAAAATAGGAGGCTTCAAAGATATTTCTTTAAATTCAAAAGCTAAAAGTCAAACCCCCCAAAATGCAGTTACACTGGCTTGGAGAGCTCACTGCTACCAGTAGTGCATTTTATAGAATAATCGGTCCTATTTCAGAAGCCTGGTGATAACTGGCTAACAGCAACAACCTCTAGAAACCACACCCCAGAACAAAGAGGCAGATTGGAAAGTCCTGATTGTATCGGGAGCCTGGCCGATGGATTCGCTTTCAAGATGCAAACAGCCCCCCTACGGCTCTTCTTGACCACTGACATTAAGGCTTCCTTTTTGTACTTCGAGTTCTTCGGCACTGACCATAGAGGGATCAATGGCTGCATATTTTGTTCCTCGAAATTGCAGTAAATGGATCTGTAGAAAAGCAGAAAGGAGCTACTTAAATGGCTGTATTATAGGGATTACTTTTTTGTGTTCCTTAAAAAAGATACTATTTACTCATCATCACATTTGATTCTACAAAAAAAATTTTCCTGGAGGCCCTGATTTATACCTTACAATTGAAGTGTTCAATGAGCAACAGCCTTAGGGTAGTCAGTTGCTTTCCAAATATCAGAAAATTCAATCATTTCCTCAAAAAATCCAATGCTTCCAATTGCTGGCCTCCACTTCCACCTTAGTGGGGCATTAAAATGAGAAGAACAGCGTAATGTCTCAGAAGTCCCTGAGCTGGGACGTACCTGTACATAAAGGTTCACCTCAGCACTTCTGCAAAGGTAAGGAAAATTGCCTCCAGTTTTAAGATGTGCTCTCCTAGCATTTGGGTATAATTTGTACATTTCTTCTTTAGCTTCAGTTGAAAGGGCACTCTGGTCAAATACCTTTGAGAAAAAAGGAGAAAAGCCGAAAGTAAAACTGTATTCAATGAGGTCTCCTCAAATGATGGGAACTGTCCCAGGACCCCACTGTCGGCCCCTGAAGCAGTCTACATTTCCATCAAACAGCCTACAAACTGGATGTTCCATGTCCCACACAAGACATGCCATTTCCTGTCTTTGTGTAGGCTTTCAATGCCTGGAATTTTCTCTTTCATTACCTTATTTGGAATCACCAATTCCCTTCAAGGCTTAGCTCAAGTGCTACCTACTCTAAGAGCTCCCTCCTGATTTCCCCACTAATTAGTTATTATATGATTAGAATTATCTCTGGTTATTATTTCTACCCTTCCCTTGAAATGACCGATTTTACTTTGTAAAAATTTTGCTTTTACTCTTCTATGTACAGGCTGTTTTCTGTCAGGAGAACAAAAGCTCCTTGGGGGCAGGCAGGGACTAGTTTTTATCTTTTATGTTTCCAGTGCCAGGCCAATTTTTTTTTATTTGTTTTTACAGATGCTTGCTGAATGCTTTGTTGAAACTTAAAAGAGACCAGGTTGAGTCACTTTTTTTTTTTTTACTGCTTTAGCTCCCCCCCCACCCCCGGTGTCAACCTTTAGTATGCTCATAAAAATAAGCCATGGGCTACAAATTTGGTAGCAATTGTGCAGACAGTAAGGCCAGAACCAGAGAATCACAGGCTCTGCCATGAGATGTTATTAATGCAAATTTCTTGCTGATGATGAATCCCTTCAACACTATCCTTAATAAGAAGCTGTTCTTTGAACAATTCTAATGACAGGGAACTTTTCACTTCATGGGTGAATCTCTCAATTTCAGACAACTCGAATTAGTGCCAAGTTTTTTTCTTATACAGAATCTGTCTCCCTGTGATTTCTATGCACTGGTCCTATTTCTCTCTGGAGGAGTTACAAAGAATTCGGATCACCTCAAACAAGAAGTTAAATGCACCTCTGACTCAGAAATTTCACTGCCAGCCATATACTCCAAGGAGATGAGTAATAAAAAGGAAGTTCCATATGCACCTCATATACACTGGCACTTTTTGGGGTCATAGAGAAGTGAAAACAATGTAGACAACAGCTATCAAACTGTGGCACATGAATGTACATGAATGAATGAATTGCACTGTAAGAAATCATGAATATGATTAATACAGAGAATACAGAGATGAATACAGGTGTATATGAACTGATGAGAAATAGAGGAAACAGAACCAGGAATATAGTATACACGACTACAATATGTAACTGAAAAAAAAACACTGAACTGAACGCTTCAAAATTATAATGACTAAGCTTTGCCTCAAAGAAAAGATATGAGAAGAGACTACCTCCCAGCTTTCTAGCAAAGGTCTGGGACAAAGGGTATGGAAAAGAACACGTACTGTGGACTTTTTTTTGACATGTTGATTAGTTTTGCTGATTTTTTTTCTTCTTTTTAAAGATAGTTTTATTGTAAGGAATGGTTCTCTAGGTGAGGATTTAGGGAGCAATACAGCAGAAAATGCAGGTTATATAAAAACACAGTATCAGAAAAAATATATTTTTAAAAAGTAGGGTATGTATAAGGTACTCTGCTAGGCACTGAAAATAAAATGCCAAATTATCCATTGTATCTTCTGTGAATCTCTCTATATAAACTGAACTTCTGGCCTTTGATACTCTAGCTCCTGACTCCATTAATTTTCACAAGCTGCAAGAAGAACACGGTTCACTTATCTCTGGCTCTCAAAATCCTTATCTTAACTCAAGGCTCAACTCCAGTGCCACTTCTTCCTCTCATCTCTCCAACTGTTAAAGAGTTTTCTCTCTATTCAATTTTCCTTGAACTTCCCACATCTGTGTTCTTATTACAACTCCTTTCCTCCTTCCCCCCCAAAATGAATGACTCATTGACCAAAGACTCTTTTGTTTTTGACTCTGTGTCCCCAATGTCTAGCATAGCATCTTACACATAAAAAGATATTAATATTTGTTGAAGTGAATTATGGAGAAAAAAATGAGCAGACCTGGCAACTACCTGGATAACAGAAAGAGTCAAAGATAACGTTGAGTCTTTGAATCTCACTGACAAGAAGGATGACGGTGTCCTCAGCACACACGTAGAGGTGTGGAGGCAGGGCAGACAGGTTTGGGGAAGAAGACAATGACAACCGCCTTTGAGATACCAATGAGCAGGGAGATTTCATAGGCTGTGGCAATGTGGGCCTGGAGTTCAAGAGAGAAATCAGGGCTGTAATAAAGATTTAGGAAATATCTACATGTAGATGTTAATTAAATACCCATGTGAGCTAATGAGAGCACCAAGAATGAACAGAGGGGCAGCGAGGTGGCGAGGTGAATAGAGCACCAGCTCTGAAGTTAGGAGGACCTGACTTCAAATCTGGTCTCAGACACTTGACACTTCCTAGCTATGTGACCTTGGGCAAGTCATTTAACCCTGACTGCCTTGCCTTCCCCCTCCAAAAAAAAAAAAAAAAGAACAGAGAAGAAGTCCCAGGACACAACTCCTTGGGAGAACATCCACCATTATAAG
>CM053598.1:119429014-119463622 GCA_028646575.1 Pseudocheirus occidentalis
TGTAACTCAAAACCTTGTGGAAATGAATGTTGTAACCAAGAAAATAAATTAAAATTAAAAAAAAAAAGATAGAGCAAGAACTAGTAGACAGGTACCCCCCTGCACTGGATGCTAGTCTAGCGTTCTTTCCCTTCAGGACATTGGAACCTTCTCTTTGTATGTCATGGACCTTTTTGGCAGTCTGGTGGAATCAATGGACCACTTCTCTAAGGAGTGTTCTTAAGTACATAAAATACAGCTTTATTATATATTACTCCTTTCCCACACTCTATGATGCTACCAACCTGGTCTCCATGCTGTTCCTCTGATAGCACCTGTGGCTCTCCCCTATGCCTGGAATGCATGTCCCTCTCATCTCTGCCTCTTGGAATCTCCTTCAAAGCTCAGCTTCCTGTCATCTTCTACACTTTTCATGATACCTTCAGGGGGCTCTTCCCCCATCATTATTTTGTATTAGATATTTATTTTGCAACAGCTTTGCATGCATATATATATATATATCTATATATATCTACCTATCTATCTATATATATATATATATATATATATATCCACACACACATACATATATATATACACACACACACTTTCTCCAATAGAATTAACTTATATTAACTTTTTATATTTTCTGTTTACTTTTATGTGTACATATTATATTTCCTAATAGAACATAAGCTCCTTGAAGGCAAAAATTGTTTCTTTTTTCCTTTCCATACCTAGTGTTTGACACATTTGCGTAGCATAAAGTAGCTGCTTAGTAAAAAACTGATTGATCTTGGGCTCCTGAGAGATGGAAATGGGCACTCAATGTATAAGGAAAGAGCAGGGAAGCTTATTATGGCTTCGACAGGTCTGAAAGAGTGAAGCCTGCTTCTCCTTTCTATTTCTTTTCCACCAGCTATTCTGGGAATTTGCTTTGGACTGAGAAGTCACTCCAGGTTTCTGTGGCTGATCCCTGAAGTGGATTAACCACTGAGCCTCCCTGCCCTCAGCCCCCTTGGTTAGATAGAAAAGGATTAGAAGGGGAATTTTTGTTTGTGATGTCGCTGTCTTTCCGTTCCTTCTTTCCAAACTATCCATCTAATTTTATTGACCTGTACACCTTGTTATGTAGACCTATGAATAAGCATATAAAGGAGGAAGTTGAGGAGAGGGGGAGGTCTGTGGATTGGGAATGGAGGAACCCAGCTCCCATGGCTTACCCTGGGGGCTTCTCTGTGGCCCCATAAAACTTAATTTTTGTGGAAGTGAAGCTGCCTCTGTTGCCTGCTTACTCTTCCTTCAGCTCAAATCCCGTATTGTTTACCATCCCAACTCTACTGATTCCCCAATTCCTCTGAATGCCTCCTAGGCTTACCCTCTAAACTGATTGTTTACCAAACTTTTTTGATCAACAACCCCTGTATTAGTGGGAGAGGAACTGATTTTCTCAATGGCACCCTTATAGGTGGGTGAGGTTGGGGTTATATGAGGTTAACCTATTAGGTTAGGGGTTAGGTTATAACTGCCTTGAGGGACCAGAGCTCAGATCAGGGCAGGGGTAATTGGGTAGCTATCACAGCTACCTAAATGAACTGGGGTTGGAATGGAGGAGCACTGAGCTGAAGTGTGTAGAGGAGAAAATATTTTGAGGTTTCTTTCATTTGTTTTGTTTTTTGCTTTTTGAAGGGGGGAGGGTAGGGCAGTTGGGGTTAAGTGACTTGTCCAAGGTCACACCATATAATGAGAGTGGGAATTTGAAGATCTTCCCTGCCCCTTAATAGACCTAGGGGGGAGTTTGAAGACCTCCTCTGCTTTGAAAGTAAACTCTGCCCCTAATAGGCTCAGTGTAATCACATGGAGCCTGTGACGGAGGGAATTTGCTGAAGGGAGCAGCAGAGCCCACAGGAAGCTTCCCTGCTGTGAAGATAAACTCTGTCCTTTAATAGGCTAAATATAGTCACATGGAGCCTGTGGTGGGAAGAGTTTGCTAAAGGGAAGCAGAGCCCACGGGAAGCTGGGAGTCAGAGCTAGCCAGATGGTGGGAGAGAGTAGCTCAGGCAAGGAGATAGAGAGGTTTGTGAGTAAATATTGATCTTGTATTAGTTTGTGGGAAGGCTGAAGGATGCTGTGGCTCTCTGTTATTATGGCTTTTGAATATCTTTGGTAGTATGATGGAATTGGCTTACTGGTTTGGGGATTGGGTTTTCTGGTGTCTAAATAAATGCTTCAGTTCTATCCTTTGTCTGGAGAGTTTGGTATATTTTGTGATCAAATGTCATGTGATACTTGTAGTCACGGTCTTTATTGTGATCGTGGGTGCTGTAAATATTGTATTGGCGCTACACATAGCTGGTAAGTGTTAAATAGGAGAGGATATTTTGAAGAGGAGTAACATGATTGGCTCTCTTAGGGATTGTGGGATGTGAACCATCTTCCCACCCTCCCATTGGTTAATCATACACTTCTTGTGGTCAGACCACAGCCTCCCAGGAATCTTGGTCCCTGCTTTGGAGACAACCATACCATTTGAGGGCTAGGCCCACAGTTGGAATTCTCTGTGTTCTGGATGGCTGGTTGATTAGGGAGGTAGGTTGTAAGAGAAAGAAAAACTTCAGAAAAGGAAGCTAGTGCTGCTAGGACTCTTCACTACCCCTCTCCCATCCATTCCTAGCCCTCTTCTCTTCCCCACCCCCCACTAAGCCCAGTGACCCTCCTGCTTTTCTTACGATGGGCCCCAGGATTTTGTTGGCAGTACCACCAGTTGGTCATTGTGTGGCTTTTCTTCTTCCTCAGAGAAAATTGAGTCATCTTCAGATTCAGTAGTTTTGGGTCCTGAATAGCTGTGGAAATAGGGACAGACACAAGAGCTGGAACTACTCAAGAGATTTCAAGTGACTTGTGATAAAATTAGTCATAGAACTGATACTAGGGCCCAGTTCTCCTAAGTCTTGAGTCCAAGACTTTTTCTATTGTACCACACCAACCCTCCAGAAGGGGGACTAGAGGTGGGCTGATGTTTTCAAGTACTTCCTCCATTCCCACCTCCACTTATCCTCAAGCACACATGTACCAAACACTTTCAAGGATATCCAATCACCACTATTGATACCTAGAGGGAAGAGGAGATGGGGTCATGGAAGAGGGAAAGGGAAGGAATGGGGACAAAGCAGTCAGTGGCTGAGATGGGGGGGACAAAGTACAAAAACGTGTTTCCAGATGGTATCTTCACTTGCTTAAGATGAGCAAAATTAAAACTTCTCCAATCCCAAAGCACTTGATAAAAGCTTTTTCATTCATTGATTCCATCCATCCATCCATCCATCCATCTATCTATCTATCTATCTATCTATCTATCTATCTATCTATCTATCTATCTGATCTTGTGCTTTGAAGCAGATCCCTGAGTAATATGCAATGTTCCACCTGATCACCAAGCTTAATACGGTAAAGTCAATTCCAATTTTACAAGGTCTTCTTTGTGTCTAGATAGGGAGAAGCTACCCTCAAGATCCTGTGAGCCTTTAATCTGATCCCTTACCCCTCTCCCCTGCAGTTTCAAGGATAGTGAGGCTTTATTTCCTGCTCCCACCCCCTGGACTCATTCTACCCTTCCCTTCAGATCACACTTTTGGGTGCTGCCAGTTGGCATTGTCTAAATAGGGCTCGCTCACTTGTCTCTTTGACTTCCTTGTAAAGTATGGACAAGGTGTCCAGGGGAAGAGGTTTGATGTTGGGGGTTCAGTTGTTTCATCTGCTAGAACCCAGATAAGTGAGCATGGAGGAAAACAAAGAGGGGAGCCAGACAGGAGTGAGGCCCAGGCCAAGCAGGATTCTAGGTCAGCTTAGGGGAATTGATGTTTTTTGGGGTGGTTAGTCTTCATCTCCTGCTAGCCTTGGCCCCCAGGCTCCCCTCTGCAACTACAGAGGTTGGGGGTTGGGTAGATCCTTTGAGTGGATGCCAGTGAATGATTTTCATTGTCCTTTTGTTGTTGTCTTGGAAACGACTCAGAAAACAAACAGCCCGTGTGCTGAGAGGTAGATGCTGTCTCTATGGTCTGGGAGCCTGGTGATGGGATCCATGCTCTCCATAAAGACCTGAGAAGCTTGTGTTCCCCTCCTATCAGTGGCCTTGACAAAAGAATTATAATAATAATAATCATGATGATGACGATATATAGTATCCTAGAATTATAAAGCATTTTATATACATCTATTTGATCATTACAAAAGAGGTTCAGAAACTTGCCGAGGGTCAGAGTAGTAACAAGGGCTATATGTGAGTGAGACTGGTTCCCCTCTGAGGTCTCTTCCAGCTTTGAGATGCAGTGGTTCTGAACTTAAACATTGTCCCCTTCCTTCCAGTTTTCAAGACCTGATGAAAAAGCCATGTAATTGTCAGTACAGTCAGGAGGGGGCACCAGACTCCAGCTAATTGCGATATCCTGATCTCGGTTCATAGGCACTGGTAAGCACTTAATGTTTTTTTCCTATCTTGGGGGTCATCTTTGACTCCTCTGCTTCCCTCACCTCCCATGCCCAGTCAGTTACCAGGGCCTTTCAATTCCATCTTTGCTAAGTCTGTCCCACCTGTTCTCTCCCTTCTGTCATCATCACCCAAGTTCTGGGCCTCATCTCTCATCTCCAAGCTGAATCCATCCTTCATATCATTGTCAGAATAATCTTCTGAATGCGTAGATATATGTTGTCTAGAGCTGTGTCTTGGGGCAGCTAGGTGCCACAGGCAATAGGGAACTGGACCTGGAATCAGGAAGACGTGGAATCAAATCCAGCCTCCCATACTTCCTAATTTACCTACCTGCTTCACTTTCCATCGGCATAAAATGGGGATAATAATTATACCTTCCTCACAGGGTTGTAGTAGGGATCAAAAAGAAGTCAAGAGCTTTGCAAATTTTAAAGCCCTATGTAAATAAAGCACTATAGAAATGCTATTATTACATAATTATAATTTATCATCATCTAATTTTATTATACAATATAAATTAATAATTAATGATATATAATAAATTCTATTATTATATACTATACTGTTATATCACGTACTATTATTATATTCTATGATATTATATACTATTCTATCATGTTACATACCAGCTACCATTATATACTATGATATTGTATCATTACTGGCTATTATACACGACACTATGCTATTATATGTTAGCTACTATTATATACTATACTATTATGTTACATATTAGCTCGTATTATATGCTATATTATATAATATATAGTATTATATACTAGGTACTACTGTATACTGTTATCTCCCCCATTAGTAAGTAAACTCTTTGAGGACAGGGATTGTTTTTGCTCTTTCCTTGTGTTCCCCAGCACTTACCACAGTGTCTGTAGCACATGGTGCTTAATATATTATTGACTGATAGATCTGGTCACGTCATTCTACTGCCCCAGTACCTCAGTGGCTCCCTATTGCCTAACAAGTGAATCCAGATTCCTTTGTTTGGAATTCAAAACCTCCCATATTCTGATACCCCCGTACATTTCCAGCTCTCTGCTGTTACTTCCTTACTCTAGCCAAATTGGTCTGTTTTCTGGCTTTCCACCTCCATGTTTTGCTGTTTCTTATGCAAAAAGCTACCTTCGTTCTTTGTTTCACACTGATTTCTGTTGTTTGGATGGTTAGGCCAAATTCTTTTGAATGATCACGAACCTTATTTAGGAGGTTCTGATATTCTTGGACTTGATGAAAATAGCACAGATTGATTGAAAAACCAGAACATTGGGGCAGCTAGGTGGCACAGTGAATAGAGCACTGGCTCTAGCATCAGGAGGACCTGAGTTCAAATCCAGCCTCAGACACTTAGTAGTTGTTTGACCCTGGGCAAGTCACAACCCCAGTTGTCCCGAAAAAGAAAAACAAGAACATCTAGTAGAGCCCTCTTCAAGACTGAATTCTTTTCCCATTTGCACTCTGGGATGGATCGTCTTCCATGACTATAACTGCAGCCTCCTTTTGATTAGACATTATGTCCTTTGTTGTGTTTTTCAAGGAATCTTGTCTAATTGTGTAACTGTCATGGGAGCTACCTTAAATAGAGAAGAGCTTTCAAGGTAATCTTTTTTTTTTTTTTTTTTAGTTTCTCAAATCAAATGCTTTAAAAAAAATAGTTGATAACATATACAGAGGGATATTGTCTTCCTTGTCACTTTTAGTCAGTTATTAGGAAGAAGCATCAACTTAACTTAGTTCATCTATATGTGAGTTCCTTATCAAGAGATCAACAGGCAGACATACAACTGGAAAAACTGAATCATATCCATCTTGATATTCCCTCCATAAAGGAAGCCAGGAAAAAAAAGGAAGTTGCAGCTGAATAGAAATCTGGTCCATAGGTTCTCCTTGCAGAAGCACATGAAAGAGTTGGATTTATTCTCATTTTGTAGATGAGAAAAATAAAGCTCTGAAAAGGGTACCTGGTGCCCATAGCCACCCGGCAGGCAGAGGATGTGGGGAGCATGGTGGTCAAGTCTGTCTTGTCAGAAGCACAGCTAGGAGAGGAACGAAGCGTGACCAACTTAGCCTGTCCCTCTATGGAGGCATCATGGGACCTCATAATTGGGAAAGGGGACCAGCAAGGTACAGGGGGATGTTGCAGGGTGAGAAGCTAGACAAAGTACAGTGGCAAAGTCCAGAGAGTTGGCAGCACAACTGGGAGATGTATTTGAACCTAGGTCTCCAATCCATGCTAGCCACCAAACTGCCAGTCACCTGGTTTATTTATTATTTCATTCATTCATTTATTTATACCAGAACTCCTGGTAAGGAACTTTTCCCTAGCCAATCTCCTATTAATGGACATCCTCTTGGCTTCCAATTCTTTGACACTACAAAAAAAACTGCAGTAAATATTTTTGTACATATGGATCCTTTTCATCTTTTTCTGATTTCTTTGGGTGTAGGCCTAATAGAGGTATCACTAGGTCAGAGGGTATGAACAGTCTAGTGACTTTTGGGTACAGTTACAAATTGCTTTCCAGAATGTCTGGGTGTATCACTGTTCTATCAACAGTACTTTAATGTTCCTGTTTTCCATCAACCCCTCCAATAATTGTTAGTTTTGTTTTTTTCTCATCTTTTCCAGTCTGTTGGGTGTGAGGCAGAACTTTGGAGTTGCTTAAATTTTTTATTTCTCTAATTATTGGTGATTTGGAGCATTTTTTTTTACATAGTTGTAGATAACTTGCATATCTTCCTTTGAAAACTTCCTTTTCATATCCTTTGACCATTTACCTCCTGGGGAATGGCTCTTGTTCTTAATGATTTAAATCATTTCCTGACAGAATGTACCTTAATCTCTAGCAGTATAACCCATATACAACCTTACCAACTAAAGCAAGGGTTCTTTTTTGTCTCACAGACCATTTTGGTGAGCCTACAGACTGCTTCTCAGAATGTTTTTAAACACATAAAGTAAAACACATTACAGAATGACAAAGGAAATCAACTATATTGAAATATAGTTGTACATGCATGTATGTGTATGTGTATATTTACATATTTTTAAAAATAAGTTCCTGGACCCCAGATTAAAAACCTTTGAACTAGAATTATTTGTGGGTCTTGGAGTAATTGAGGGAAGAGGAAGTTGAGTCACAGTTTACAAAGGGAAGAGAACCTTTCTCTCAGCTCCCAGCCCCTCCTGGGAATTATGGAAGTGAAAAGCACATAACTTTCCCATAGAAAGGTGTGATCTCTTATTGGAAGACAAAAAAATGATGGATACAGAGCTAAAGTCCATGTTCCAGTAGTCAAGAAAGTAGAGTAAGGGCCCCACCCTGCTCAGAGGGAAGGCTGAGGTAGTAGAAGACACAGTCCCCTGGTCCAGAGATGAACAGAAAGAGGGAGGGTATCTGGGAGAAATCACAGAGACCTTCCCCCTGAGAATGAAAGGGAGGGACACATACAGTTCTTAAAATACCAAAGATCTAAGGCTGAAAGGGACTTCAGAGGCCATTAAGTCCATTCCCTTCACTTTATGGACCAGGAAGCTGAGACCTGGAGGTCAAGTGCCATGTTCAAGGTCACACAGGTAGTGTGAGGGTTAGAATTTTCTGCCCTTTTGGGGGCTGGGACTCAGATGTTGGGATCCATATTCTCCTCTTCTGAATCCTTTTCATCCTCATTCAGATAAGCCTAGAACAGAGACAGGAAGATTCAATGAGCATGTCAGCATTCAATGCCTCCTCCCTGAACCTGTCCCCTTCTCCCAGAGTCACCATTCTGCTTGGGCATCCCCACCCCCTCCTGCACTCATTCCAGTATTATCCCTCTTACTCCCCTAGGGATCACCTGGCTGACACTTTGTAGGTTAACCCAGTAAGGTGGTCTCCAGACAGTCATTTCCATCATCGTACACCTGCACGGCACTTGTGGTCTACTACCTTGGTTCTCTGCAAAGCTGATCCCCTACCAGTCCTTTCCTCCTGGCTGCTGCCCCAGATGCCCACCACCCTTCCAGAGTGTCCCCCTTCTCTGGTTTATCCACCCATCCCATCCCAGTCACCTGCTTCCGTAGAGAGGCATAGAATTTCAGCACCCGAGGATCACACCATACTACAGAGGGGTCAAAATCCAGCACTCGCAAACCCTGCAGGCTTCGAGCCCGTGAGAGGGCCACATAGGCCTGGCCACTCTCAAACACTCGGGCCAGTGAAATCTCCACACAGTCAAGAGTCATGCCCTAGAACATGGGAGGCAAACACCTGGGTTACCTGCAACTTCAGACCTTCCCAAAGGCCCTGAAGAAGAGTTGCTTCCTAAAGGATGAAGGGGAAGAAGGGTGGGAGGTAGTACAGGAAACAAAAACTGGGATCTGAGTGAGAGGGAAGAGAGAAATAGAGATATAGCATTTTACAGAGAGAAAGCCCTAAGGGTCAGTGACTCCCTAGAGGCCATACAGAAGCTGAGGACCACAGAAACCATATTGGTGAATGCTGAATTTGTTGCCATGAATCTATAGGTTTGGGTACAGGGGAAGCAGGAAGGTAGAGGTCCCAATACCAGGAAAAGACATTCAACAGGGAACCTAGTGACCCTTGGTCCTCAGTATGCTCTGCCAATGCCCCAAAGTATGTGGTTCCAGGTAATAGGGATGGAGTCTAAGACAAGAAGCGTGGTCTATGCCCCTGAGATGTAAGGATAGATTCTGTGGGACCTGGAAACTTTATATCCTTGAAGACACAGACCTTTCCTACCTAAATTATCGGGATCTCCCACAGCCTCCACTCTAGCCCAGGATTCATCCTGTCCATCCCTTTGCCTTTAACATCCTTTCCCTGGTTCTCACCTGACTCTTGTGGATGGACAGAGCCCAGGCTAACCGGAGAGGCAGCTGTTGCCTGGTGAGGAGCTGACCACCAGGGCCATGAACAGTCCATCTCTCAGTCCGTACAATCTCTGTGACTCCACATATGAATTTTACTCTGGGAAGCCCTGGTTGAAATGGGGAGTGAAGAAAAGAAAACTAGCCTATTAATACTCAGACCTAAGAAGGGAATGGAATTGAGCAATAAAGACCTAAGGTCAAAGAATCAGGAACCTGGCAATCCATCTAGAATGGCCTCACCCCAGAAACCTCATTATATCTACTCTTCCCAGACCTCCTTCCCTAGGAGCTGTGGGTTCTGCCTCCTGCTAGACTCGCTTCTTCTCCCAGCTGAAGTCGAGGCTGTCTTACCTCTGCCATCTGCTTCAAATCCAACCACGACGCCTCGTGCTCCATTTACCAGGCCCTGAGATACTGCCAAGTTCTTCACCAGCATCACCTGGTGATGAGATAAGTTTCTAATTATACACTTAGAGCTGGATGGGACCTCAGATGGGGGCACTGTGGAAAGACCCTTGCTGATATCCTGATGCTTATTTCCTCATCTCAAATAGCCCTAAGTCCTTCTCTGCTAGGGAGGGGAGGTGGCAGTATGGTGAGATGGAAATAATGCACACCAGGCCAGACATCAGGAGGTCCAAGCACCAGAGTCCTGGGTTTACAGCTAACAGGACTAAAGGAAGAGATGACCAGGCTCGGAAAGTGAGGAAGGTAGATGAGATATGGGAAGCATGGGCAGACAGTAAAGGGAGGACCACCTACAGAGAACCAGACACCCAAGATGCCCCTGCTGGGAGAATCAACCCTGGGATCTGGGACTTAACCCTGCCCCTCCAAGCCCTGTAGTCCCACCTCCCAACTCACCTGGGCCCCCAGCTTTAGCTGCAGGAGGTGACTCACTGGGCACTGAGAATCAAGGGTCCTGACCATGTCAGGGTCACTATCCATAGCTTCATAGTTGTAGACTTGGCCTGGGAGAACATAATAGAATATGATAAGCTTTGAGAAGCATTTCCCATGTGAAAAGTTGAAAACAAAAGGCAATTTGGGTAAGACATGATCCTTACTCTCACAGACTTTACAATCTAAGAATGAAGAGAATACAGGATATAAAGTAGGGGGGACATTCAGATTCGTTGAGTCATTCACTCAATACTCCTCCCCTTTTCTTGGAGGCAGTTGGGATTAAGTGACTTGCTGAGGGTCACACAGCTAGTGCGTGTCTGAGGCCAGATTTGAACGTAGACTCTCCTGACTCTAGGGTCAGTGCTCTCTCCATTGAGCCACCTAGATGCCCCTCAACAAGTACTTACTAAGTATTACTGTGTACAGAGGCTGTGTTAGACCCTGGATAAAGATATAAGTGTGAAGATTCGACACTCAATCCCTACCGTCAAAGAGCTTATAGTATAAAGAGCAGAAGCCAGTGGGTCAGAGGTTAGAGAGCTAGACTTAAAGTTCATATCTGGCCTTATACACTTATTAGCTGTGTGACCCTGGGCAAGTCACTTAACCCTCTTTGCCTCAGTCTCCTCATCTGTAAAATGGGGATAATAATAACACCTTCCAGGGTTTTCCTGAGGATCAGATGAGATAATAGTAAAAGCAATATGAATGTCACTATTTTCACCATCATCATTATCATATGACAGCACTGGGGATGATTCTACAGAGAAGATAATAAAAGCTAACACATATAGTGCTTTAAGGTTTGCAAAGGATGCGTGTGTGTGTGTGTGTGTGTGTGTGTGTAGAAATGTAAACATAAACATATGTACATATATACATGTATGTATGTACATGTACCCACATGTGTGCACACACACATAAAATCACCTTTGACCCTCCCAATAACCCTGCGAAGCAGGCACTTCACATATTAATATAACCCATCTTACAGATAGTGAAGCTGAGGCTGGGAGGGATCATCTATCCTCGCTTTCAAAGAGCATCAGTGACGTCACACACTGATGTCTTGACTCGTACGTGAATTGGATTTAAGCCAGGCAGAGCTGAGCAGAAGTCGTCAGCCTCACTCTTTCTTGCAGAGTCGTAGAAATCCAGTGGTTGGACCAAAGTCAAGATGATTGGCCTCTCCAGTGTCTGACTCCAAGCCACCTTCATGGCCATTAGGACAAATTGTTCTCATCCACCCTTTCCACTGGGGAAAACCTTCATGTGCTTGGGGTAGACACCCCCTCCCACACCCCCAACAACTCATCAAGGGGTTTGAGGAATTACTAGGAAAGCAGAGAAGGTGGAGGATTCTGTAGGTTGGATGATCTAAGAAGGAAATAGAGTTTGAGAGTTAGACCTTGGAAGACAGTAATTGCCGCTGAGGAAAATGGCGTAGTAGGACCAGGCAATATTTTCCTCTCTGGTCTACTGATCTTTCCTGGCTTGGAATTTACTGTAAAATATTCGTTTAATTTAAAATTTTGTTTAAATGCAAAGCTCCTGAGAGACCCTATACCTTGTCTTTACAGTCAAGGATGCCTAAGTATGAGGAAAGGGTAGAGGAGGGAGGGCTGGCCAGTGAGGATTCAGTCCTGGGAGTGTGGACATAGTTTATCAGATCCTTTCCTGAAAGGAGTTTTCATGGGCAGAGGGCAGAATAAGTGAATGCTCTGTATCTGTAAAGGGGCAGGGCAAAGTGTTGCTAAGTGAGAAGGGGGAATGAAAATGGCAGTGGTAGAGAATCAAAAGCCAAGCTTTCCAAAGGCCAGCTCTGATGATCCAAACCCTGGGATCATCTGTCCCTTCTGCCACCTCAAATCTCACCAGCTCCTAAGTCCTAGACCTACATAAAACAGGAGCCATCCCATGGAGCTGGTATGGGGATGGGCTTATGCTCTGGTACCTTCCAGTAGGATATGTGCTAAATACATGGTCAGGGTCGTCTGGTTGGTCCCTTGGTCCCAGAGTGGGGAGGGGAGGAAATGGGAGCAGAGGTTTGTATCAAAGAAATTGGCAACTGAGTCAAGAACTGCTGCCCACTGGATGGATGGAGGAAAGGTGGTGATAGATGGCTTCCTCCACTTCGCTGAAATGCAGTCACTGTCTGAGAGAGAGATTAATTGACTTGCCCCTGGCCACATAGTTCTGTCTGAGGCAGTACTAGAACGAAGGTCTTCCTGAATCCAAGGCAGGGGCTCTGACCACGCCACCAAAAACCAGCATAAGTGAGGACCATCTTCTTTCCTTTTGCCAAGGCAGTAGAATTGTGTGTTTGTTTGTGTGTGTGTGTGTGTGTGTGTGTGTGTGTGTGTGTACACATGAACACTCATAAACACATTCATATGGTCTCATTTGCTTGCTATTAATACCCCCATTTTACAGATGAGGGGAACAAAAGATGAGAAGGTAGGTTAAATGACTTGCCCAGAGCCACACAGCAGGAATCCTCTGAGGTCGTATTAAAGCTCCTGTCCTCCGGACTCTACCTCCAGTGCTCTAGTCACAGCCACCCCATTAGGCAGACTTGCAGTCTACAACCCCGAGTCTCTGGAATGGTTTTCCTCCCTCCATGCCCCCTTAATCACCTTCTTTTCCATTCCCTCCTCACCAGGCAGCTGCTGCAGCCTCTGTTCGTTGGTCAATGCCACATCATCCTGGTGGGTACAGAGTCTTGTGGCCAGAATCCCATCACGTTCCACTTTATGTCTGGCTGTGGCCTTTAGCTGCTGGGTCACCTCATCTGTGCACCTGAAGTAGGGAGAATGGGGGGGTTAGAGTAGACACAGTCCTACCTTCCCCAGCCCCAACTCACAGAAGACCAGACTCCACCCAGGTTCCTTAGAGACTGAATCCTCAGGAAAGTTAAGTGGGATGATGAAAATATCAGTCCTTGTAAGTGGTGTGTGTGTGTGTGTGTGTGTGTGTGTGTGTGTGTGTGAAAGAGAGAGAGAAAGAGAGAGAGAGAGAGAGAGAGAGAGATCTTTTTCTATCTTTATGTCTTCCAGGTTCAAAACTAAGGATTATCTAAGTGCCAAATAACTGCCATACTGGGGGCCATACTCCACCAAAGTCCTCTAGGAAACCTTCAGGAAAGATAAGTGGTGGGGTAGCTAGGTACCACAGTGAATAGAGCACTGGCCCTGGAGTCAGAAGAACTGTTCAAATCCAGCCTCAGATACTTAACACTTGCTAGCTGTGTGATCTTGGGCAAGTCACTTAACCCCAATTGCCCTGCCTTCCCCCCTCCAAAAAAAAAAAAAAGGGGGAAGGATAAGGGGTATAATAATAATATCAGTCCATGTAAGTGGTGTGTGTGTGTATGTGTTTGTATGTGAGAAAGAGAGCAAGAGAGATCCTTGTCTATCTTTCTGTCTTCCAGCTTCAAAACTAAGGATTATCTAAGTGCCAGATAACTGCCATACTGGGAGCCATACTCCACCAAGGTCCCCTAGGAAACCTTTAGGAAAGATAAGTGGGATGATGATAATATCAGTCCATGTAAGTGGTGTGGGGGGGGGGGAGGGAAAGAGAAAGAGAGAGAGGGAGAGAAGAGAGAGAGAAAGAGAGATTTCTGTTTGTCTTCCAGGTTCCATACTGAGGGATCGATTACCTTAGACTCTTCCTTTCCCACACTTTTCATGCCTGGTAAGTTACTAGATCCGGTTTTCACTGCCCCTATCCTAGTAGGCCTTAATTACCACATGCCTCAACTATTATCATTAGTTTACTGACAAAACCTCACTCTCTCCTCTGATCCACCCTTTCACTTGTGCCAGGATAGTCTTTCTTGTAGAATAGTAATGGCTGTGTCATTTCTCTATTTAGTACGTTTTCGGTGGCTCACTGTTACTGTTACTGCCTCTGGGCCCCTTGCCCTCTCCCCTCCCACTTTATTCCTACCTACCACCATCCCAAAAGTTCAGGCATTTGAATGCCTGGCATTCAAAGGGCTGAGCAAACCGTGGTATGTGACTGTAAATGGAATATTACTCGACTGTATGGAAATGTTGAGTGTGACGAATGCAGAGAATATAGAAAGATCTATATGAACTGATGCAGGGTGAAGTAAGCAGAGCCAAGAAAACAATCTACACAGAGACTACAACAAGGTAAAGAACAAACAACCAGAAAACAACAACAAATGAATTTTGCACTTACAAGGAATAATCATGATTCCAAATAAGAGATATGAGAAGACCTTCCCAACCCCACTGTTTTGCAGAGGTGGGAGGTCCATCAGGGTCAAACATTGCTTCCATTTTTTCAGCTTTTTTGATAATTGATGAGTGTTACCTTCCTTCTCTTTTCTTTTTTTCTCTTTAAAAATATTAAGAAATGTTTCTTGACTGATTTATTGATGATAGATTTCCTCCCTTCTCTTAAATTACTTCCTGTCTCTAGAAATGCTTTCTCCTTTTTATCCATCAACCTAAATCCTCCCCTGTCCTTTAAGGTTTAGGTCCAGGCCTGCTTCCATCACAAAGACCTCCGTAATTACCACTTACTATCATGCCATACTGAACAGAGGGCTGGAGGCATTGGGGTCAGGGAGACCTAAAGACCTGATTTCACATTTCTCTGCTCCAACACTTCCTTCCTTTGTGATGAGTCCCTTCATTTCTCTGGGCCTCACTTTCCTTATTTATAGAATGAGGGAGTTGGACTGGACAGCCTCTAAGGCCCCTTCTAGTTCTATAGCTACGCTCCTATAATCTTTTCGTCTCCATGAACATGTTCAGTAGTTCATGCCTCATCACCAGCAGTAGCCTTGGACCTTAGCTCCCTCACTCTAGTCTTTTTCTCTCTTTGGACCTCTGCCACACCACTGCATAATTAATCTTCCCTTACCACCACTTAGGCTATGCTGCCTTTCTGATAAGAAATCTTCAGTGGCTCTTATTTCTTAACCTATCAAATCTAAACTCCCCTATGGAATTAGGGAAGTCCTTTGACTCCTGCACCAATCTGATCCCAGAACCATAACTAGCAATATTGGCACCTGGGGTAAGCAACAGGAAATGGGACCTTAAATCAACTTTGTAATTTCTTATATAAACCACGCATGCAACCAGCATATGGTAACTTCACTTTCCCTTCCCCCCTTCTTCTTCTTCTCCTTACAAATCCAATCAGTTACCACCTTCTACTGATCCTTCCTTCTGCTGATTCCATCAAAATCACAGGATTATGGCGGGTTCTTTCAGGTCTCTTTTTTAAAATTTATTTTATATAGCCATGGTTGAAGGAACAAAGATATAAATTTGTATTTATAGAACATCATGGCATGTACATTTAGTAAATAGGGAAAGAATGTAAACTGGTCAGATTTCATCATAATCAATTTCAAGCATTCTTGTCTAGGTTTTGTCTCTGTGTAAAGGATCAAACAAAAAACAAAACTTGGGCTTACCTGCCTACTCGAACAGCCTGTAGCAGTGAGATAAAAGTCTGGTCTGTCTGTCTCCACACTTCAGTCAGCTCCATGGTCAACTGGATACATTTCCTCCAGCTTTTTGCCTGGTTGAGGGAAAGACAGAGACAGAGGAAGGGTAAGAGATGGAGAGAGAGACACAGAGGGATGAAGGGAGAAGGAGAGAGGGAGGGGAAGAGAAAGAGAGAGTAAAAAAGGGGAAGAACTCCCCTTCTTGGCATAGAAAGGGGACTATGGATGTACAACGTTGTATATACTGTCAAACTTGGGTTTGCTTAATTTTTATGAAGTGCTTTTTTTTCTCTTTTATTCTTTGCACTGATGCTAGGTAGGGAGTGGAGAAGGGTGATATTTGGAAATAAAAGTAATGTTTTAAAAAGATATCAGTCACAAAAGGAATAGGGCAAATTACTTCTCTGAGTAGGGGAAAGCAGTCTCATTGCCTAGGTGGGACATATATTCAAGTGAGAAAGGAGGGAGACTGGTTTGGTGAGAGGGAAGTGCGGGTAATGCAGTTTTATAGGAGGAGGAAAGGGCATGGTTGAGGGGCAGACACCTGGAAGCAGAATTGGGGAGGCTGGTTGTTCTTGGTCACTGGTGGCAGCTGCAGGAAGTCTCCGCAAATGATGAGCTGAATCCCACCAAAGGGCTTGTCCTGCTGTCTAACAGCTCTGGAAAGGAAAAGGAAGGGATGGGAAGGAAGGGATAATGATTTAGGACACTAGATGGGTCTGCATGCTCTTCCAGGATTCACAAGCAGACTAGGGATTGGGGAAGGGTAAGGCTCTTCTCTCCCCAACCTGGCATGATAGCCCTTTACCCCTCTCACTCCAGCACACTAACCTGGCCACTGCTTCCAGCTTGTCAAACAGACTTGCCTCTACCATGGAGACTTCATCGATGACAAGCCGCTGACAGCTCACCCAACTCTGCTGAACACTGGGTCTCTGTGCCAGAGCCACACACTGGGCAAGAGGGGCCTTTCCCGAGCCAATTCCTGATAAAGGACAGAATCTCAGCTTAGTCCTGCAAAGGGACTGACCCCCCACCCTGGAGAGCCTCACCAATCTTCATCCAGAGCCAGCCTAGTTACACCTTACTCCATCTTTTAGACTACAAAGAGCCTGGCTCCAAGAAACCCAGCTTTGGAAGCCTGCTTCAGGGAGACCCAGAGCCAGAAGCCCCCTCAGAGGCCATCTCGTTCAACCCTTTCTTTTATGAATGAGGAAACTGAGGCCCAGGATAAGTAACTTGCTTAAGGTCACACAGATGTCAGAGGTGGGATTTGAACCCAGGACTATGGATTCCAGAGCCAGTGTTCAGGTCCCAGGCTGTCCCTCCCCCCTCTTCCCCAATGGCCTAACCCATCTAGAAACCTAGTCTTTAAGCTGTGCCCAGCACTGCTCCTTCCCAGGCCCCAAGTCCCTACTACTAACCTGCAAAGGCATGAAGGGTGGTACCCCCAATGTGGCAGGCAGCCACTCCAGTACTGGCTGTGACTGCTGTGCCCTTTGGAGGAAGGGAACCAAGGATCCTCTTCAGCAGGTAGGATTTCCCTGTCCCTGGATAGGGGCCAAAGGAGTTAGGGAAACATCTGGTGACTTCCCTGGTGGCCTTCGAAGATTCCAGTTCCCTCCCTCCTTATGCCCGGTTCCCATTTCTTTTTTTAAAAATTCTAATTTATTTATTTTCAGTTCTGAATTCTCTCCTTTCCACCTCCCCCTCTTACCCATTGAGAAAACAAAAAAAGTAAAGCCTACAGATATGTGTAACCAAACAAAACAAATCCCCACATTAACCTCCCCATGTTCTTCTAACCTCAGCACACTCCCCACCTGCGCTCCCAGTGAAGAAGATGCTCTTGCCCCTGAGCACAGCGCTCAGCACCTGGGCCTGCTCCTGGGACAGCTGGGGCTTGGGAGAGGGAAGCTGGAGCCGATGCCTAGGCACTGTGCTCTTGGTAGAAGACACCTGGAAAGCAGAAGGTACTACTCCAGGATCAGAAGAGCTTTCTGAGTCCCAAGGAACCCTTGGTGGATGGTGGATTTAGAATCAAATGTTCAAAACCTGACTCTGCCATAGACAGGCTGTATGACCTTAAATGAATCACCCTTCCCTAGGCCCCCAATTTCTTCATCTGAAAAAATGGGGGAGGGGGCCTTGGAGTAGGATTTGCTAGAACAGAATAGAATATAAACTCCTTGAGGCCAGGCACTTTTTCATTTTTGTCTTTATATGCCAAACACATATGCCAAGCACACAGCACAGTGCCTAGAATGTAGCAAATGCTTGTTTAATCAAATAATTTCTGAGGTTCCTTTCAACTCTAAATCCTATAGTTTCTTCATAGCCTTATTAATTTTTTTCTTTTCCTCTAATCTTTCTTATCCTGATCATTTTATTTGGTGGGTGGGGGGAGAGATAGGGGAGTCATATAGACCTGTGATTTCATCTGCATAGGGAACTTGCAATGAAGAAACTCCCTCCACTAATATGGATTTACCAATCTTCTGTAACCAGGCACTAAAGAAATTAAGTGATTTGTTCATGGTTAAATAACTAGAAAGGACCAGAAGGATTGAAACCCAGGTCTTTCTGACTCTAAGCCCTGGCTCTTAGTGTAGGGAACCTGCAGTTTAGAGGCCACGGTGTGGCCCTGTAGGCCCTCAAGTGCAGCGCTTTGACTTAATGCAGACTTCACAGAATAAATCCCCTTAATAAAAGGATTTGTTCTGTAAAACTTGGACTAGGTCAAAAGGCCACACCCAAGGATTTAGGAGGACACATTTGGCCTGGAGGACACATGTCTCCCCCCACCCCTAGGTCTATCCAGGGTGGTATGTCGCCTTTCACTAAGCCATGATAAACACAATGTAAATATCTTACACATACATCTCTTTTTCAAAAAATTCTGAACTTAACAAACACTAAATGAAATAGTCATTTCCAAAATAGAACAGAAAAAGGGATTTGTCCATAAAACTGCAGACCCCTATTGTCAACAGCACATGAAAAAAAAAAAAGGATATGAATTCTGGCCGCTAGGTGGCAGGGTGAGTAGAGCATAGGCCCTGAAGTCAGAAGGACCTGAGTTCAAATATTGCCCCAGACACTTGACATTTAATAGCTATGTGACCTTAGGTAAGTCACTTAACCCCAATTGCCTTGCCTTCACCCCTCCAAAAAAACCCTGGATATAAATTCAGCCGCCCATATACTTTTTAAAAAATATTTTTTTTTCCCAATTGCATACTATATACTTTCCAAACCACTTTTATATGTGTATTATCTCAAAAGACCCTTACAATAACTCTGTGAAGTTGGTAGGGCAGGGAAAATGATCTACTTGTTACAGGTGAGAAAACTGAAGTCCAAGGTCATGCAGCTACCGGCTGGTCTGATTTGGTGTTCCTATGGTTCCTATACGACCTTCCCCCACCCCTGCCCTCCAGATCACCCCCATTCTGCACTCCCTAGCTCAGTTCTCACTTTGTCAGACTGGTCTTTGTCCTGGGGACATGGCCGTTTCACAGGGGTTGTGTCCCGAGTTCTAGTGGCCACCACTGGTTGCAGGTTCTCTGGTTGGATAGGACTGATGGTATAAAAGTTCTGAGGTCGGGGGCCAAGCAGCCGGGATCGGAAAGGGGCTGGCCCAGGGCCAGGGGCCGTGGCCATTTTAAGGCGCAGAGTCCGTAAGAAGCGCCGCAGCCTGTCGGGTGGGCAGTCAGACAGCAGTAGTTGGATGGCACCTGAGCTAAGGCCAGAGTCAGAGTCAGGGCTGAGCCGAAGGGCGCTTCGACCAACAGCTGCAAATCGGGTAAAAAGTCTGGCACTACGAAGTGGGAAGCAGCGGGACCGACCTGTCCCTTGAAGGCGCAGCATCAACTCCCTCCGATCATTTCGGCCCAGGCTGAGCTCAGCATCCTTGATGGCTTGCCGCCTCCTGGGTTGTCCACCTGGGCTCAGCTCCTCTACGGCCACGCGGCACTGGAGCGCTGAGTTATCTGGCTTCTCCGACTCTGATAGCATTGCAGGCGAATGCCTCTGACCCTGTCTGGGGATACAGAGTTTGTTAAAGGGGCACACCAAGTCTGGCTGGGGCAGATATGCAGGAGACGTGGGAAGGACAATGTCCATGGATAAGGATCATAGCATCTGCATGGATATGGAGAGATGTTGGATTTAAACCAAAAAGGACTTGGGGGGACGGGGATCAAAAGGCAGGCTGGAGATGGAGTATCTGTCATGTGAGCACATGAGAGGCAAACAGAAGAGGGAGCATCTGCAATCACCCAACACGGAAGAATTGAGTATGGGATACAGTATAAGAACTGACTGAGCATAGGATATAGGGCTGGAACAGACCCCAGAGGAAGCCTAATCCCCATCATTTTGGGGGACCTAGAGGTGGGAGAGATCCACAGAAATGAAGCAAGAGATGGGTGATATAGTTCAATTTAATATTTAGCATGGTACAGTGGAAGAAGAGTTGGATTGAGAATTAGCATTCTAATCCATTTATTATTCATATGGCCTTAGGGCAAGACAGTTAATCACGCAGAATCATAGGATTTGAGTTGGAAGGGATCTCAGCTGCCATCTGGTCCAATTCATACCTCTCTGGGGCTCAGTTTCCTCATTTGTAAAAATGTGGGTATTGGACTAGATGGCTTCTAAGAGCCTTTCCAGCTAGTCTAGAGCTATGCTCCTATAAGCGCCTACTATGTGCAAGGTATATGGGCACTGGGGCTGTAAAAACAAAACAATTCTTACTCTCAAACAGCTTAGTGAGGTGGGGACCCAGAGAAGCAGAAATAGAGCTGGGATGCAAATTGGGATTTAGGGTTGGACGGAAGGCACAAAGGGATTTGTTACGAATGAATGAAGACGGAATTTTTCACAGAGGACAGGGGCACAGTACCTACCACAAGAAGTACAAAATCTGCGGGTGGGAAAGGGAACATCAGGATTATTACAAGGATGGAGAAGGGAGAATCCAGAGGGCCCCACGGGACCCTTCTTATGGGTGATGGAGCACGGTGGAAGGGGAACGTCGAGTTTGGAGAAAAGAGGTGGGGGGGTGGGGTTGGAGGACTAGGAAATAGTGCGGGGACAAGAACAGGAGAGCTGCCGGGAAGATTGCTTAAGTATCCTGGGGCTTCTGGGGAGGTGGCTTTCGTGTTCCCTTCTTCTTACACCCTCAAGCATCGAAAAGGACATGCAAGCCCCCTCCCTAGAAGCCCCGGGACACCGAGGCTGGTATGGTTCTCCCCTTACCCCCTCTCTGCAGCCACACAAACCTTCCCGCTTGGATCCAAGATCCAGAAGTGGCCAGATCCCCTCGCGGCGCCCCGTCTCACGCCGTGGTTTCCACCTATAGGGTACAGTTTCTGAGAGACTTTCTCGGAGACAGAATGAACGGATGAACCCAGTGACACACAGAAACTGGTGCCGATTCCAAGGTCCTAAGCAAAGAACTTTCAAAAATGCCTGCTAAAAGAACAACCAATCCCCTACAAGACCTTTAAATATTTCATCCAATCAGGGAGCGGAGGCGTGGCCATTCTTCAGCCCTCCCCTCCCAGCCTCTGAGGGAAGAGCTCAGAATGTACCACGTGTCTGACAAGAGAAGGGGTTTCTATTGTTGGGTGGCCCATACCATAAACGCGGGAGGGGAGGGATGTTAATCTTGAGTGGGGGTGGAGTGTGTTACGTCACTAAATCTAACCTAGCCTCGCGGCTACATTTTCAGAATGTATTCGCCCCCACACCGGTGTCGGAGAAGACGCGAGGGCTGGCAGCAGCAGCTCCTTGAAAAAATGCAACTCCAGGACAAAAGGATGATTCAGTTAATCCACCAGCAAGCAATTTTTTGAGTGCCCATTCAAGCAGTCAATCAGCTAGCATTTATTGATATCCTATTAAGTGCCAGGACTGTATGCAAGGGCTTCTCTATAAGAGAAGCATGTTGCCCTCTCAGCCCCCAAGGACGGCATTTATCCCTTAGACCCTTTATTTTTTTAAACGAGTGCTACAGTCTAGCAAAGAGTAGACCCTATAAATACTTGTTATGCACTGATCAATGAATGTTGTCCCTCTTTGTTAGACTTTGGGCAAGTCATTTTCTGTCTCAGCCTCATTTTCTTTATCTGTAAAAGGAGACTAAGGTAATTTCAAACTGTGCCTTTGATTTTAATCTGTTCACTGTGTCGAAATTCCAGAGTCGGAAGGGACTGCAGGAGCTACTAAGACCAACCCCACGCTTGGAAAAGAATCCCCACTGCAAGTCCACAAGTCTATGGCGGTGTACTTACTGTGTCTGATTTTATGAGCCCATTTGGGGTTTTCTTGGCAAAGATACTAGAGTGGCTTGCCATTTCCTTTTGCAGCTTGTTTTACAGATGAGGAAACTGAGTCAAACTGGGTGAAGCGACTGGCCCGCGGTCACACAGCCAGTGTCTGAGGTCAAATCTGAATGCATGACACAGTGCTCTATCCACTCTGCCACCTAGCTGCCGCGGGAGGTATGCCTCTCTTCAGACCAAGTTACCTTTCTTGCGTCACATCGAGCTTGAAAAGCACTAAAACCCTGAGACTCTTTTCTGACAAATTGCTCTCCAACCATACCTCCTTCATCGCGTCTTCATCTCATACATGTGAAGCCCATTTTTAAAAAACAACTCAACTGTCAGATTTACACTTATCTCCATTAAACTTCATTGGACTAGATTCAGCCTAATTTACTAGCTTGTCAAGACAGTTTTGGATCCCATTTCTATCATTTAGTTCATTTAGCTATCCGTCTCAGCTTTGTGCCATCTGCGAATTTGATAATGGTGCCAGCTGTGCCTTCACCCAAGTCATTGATAAAAATGGCTAAGTACAAATCTCTGGGCCACCCGTAATGGGCCATTAATGTCAACTCTTTCAATCTGGCTACTCAGCACCTTCCACAAGCTCTTATCGTTCTTGCTGTGTGGAAGGGATCCTGCTAGGTTTTGGGTATACAACGATAGAACAATTCCTGTTATCAAGGAGTTCACATTGTGTTGTGGGGATAGAACATTTATGCAATATAATTTGAGGAGGGAGAGAGTACTACTACCAACTAAAAGATACTGGAAAAAGCTTCTGGGTGGAGGTAGCACATGAAACGAGCCATTACAGAACCCTTAGGGCCTTCCAACTCCAGGGAGAAATCAAAGAGAAGCTGAATCTTGCTATGGGAAGCATGTGCTAAACTCATGCGGTCTGACCAAGTCCACTCCCACCCCACCCCCCTATATCCCTAACCAGTAATTAGCCTTGCTTAAAGATCTCCAGTAATGGAGAACTCCCTCTCCCTGAAATAACTCATTCTACTTTTGAATGTAGGTTTAACGATTAGAAAGTTTTTCTTTACATTAAGCTTGAATGTGACACTGCCTTGAAATCCTTATGACTTTGCCTAGTTTATGGGTGGGCATCTTCTGGTACCTTTCTACTTTCTTCTTCTAATAGGACCCAATAGGTCCTATCAGAATAGGCAGGTACATTTTTGACTTGATGAGGTGTCTAGTGCAACATGTCAGTGATCTCTACTTGGTCTGATGAATCTGACCTCAGACACTTACTGGCTGTGTAACCCACAGCAAATCACTTAATGCCTGTCTGTTTCAGTTTCCTCAACTGTGATATGAGGATCATAACAGCACTTACCTCTCAGAGTTGTTATGAGAATCATCAAAATGAGATAACGTTTGTAAAGCATCTGGCATAAAGTAGGTGTTTTAATAAATAAATGCTTATTCTCCTAGCCTTCTGTATTGAACCTTTTTATCAGTGACTTAAATAAAGGCATACTTTTTTGTTGTTCAGTTGTGTTGACCCTATGGATCTTGGTCTTCCTATCCTCCACTGTCTTTCAAAGTCTAAGTTCATGTTTGTGGTTTCCATGACACTATCTGTCTCATCTCCTGCCATTCCCTTTTCCTTTTGTCTTCAACCTTTTCCAATATGAGGGTCTTCTCATTATGTGGCCAGAGTATTTAAGCTTCAGCTTCAGTATTTGACTTCCCAGTGAATAGTCTGAATTAATTTAGATACTGACTGATTTGATCTCCTTTGCTGTCAGAGGCATACATATAGGTTATTAAAAATCAAATTTGGAGATGACAAAGCTGTAAGGGATTCCCTTTGACCCAGAGATTCCATTATAAGGTACATAGTCCAAGGAGGTCAGTGATTAAAAAAAAGTCTCCATACACACCAAAATACATATAGCAGCACTTTTTTGTGTGATTGCAAAGGAATGGAAACAAAATGGTTAAATAGACTGTAGTACATGAATATAATATAATACTACTTTGCTGTAAGAAATTACAAATGTGATGAATACCGGGAAGTAAGGAAAAATCCACATGAACTGATGTAGTGAAGTAAGCAGAGCCAAGAAAGCTGGGTATTTGATAAAAATGGCTGGGAAAACTGGAAAGCAGCTTGGCAGATGCTAAGTATAGATCAGCATCTCATACCATATATTGAGATAAGGTGAAAATGGCTTCATAATTTAGACATAAAAGGTGATATGGTAAGCAAATTAGGGGAGCATGAAAAATTTTAACCATCAGACTTATGGATAAGGGAAGAATTTATGACCAAATAAGAGAGAGTATTATAAGATGTAAACTTGATAATTTTGATTACATTAAAGTGAAAAGGTTTTTTGCACCAACAAAATCAATCCAGCCAAGATTAGAAGGAAAGCAGAATACTGGAGGGGTGGGAAGGGGAGTTTTTACAGCAAGTATCTCTGATAAAGGCTTCATTTCTCAAATTTATAGAGAACTGAGTTGAATTTATAAAAATATGAGGCAATACCTAATTGATAAAGGGTCAAAGGATATGAACATGCAGTTTTCAGAAGAAGAAATCAAAACCATTTACAGACATATGAAAAATGTTCTAAATCTCTCTTAATTACAGTAAATTAAAATAACTCCTCATACCTCACACAGATTGGTTAATATGACAAAAACGGAAAATGACAAATGTTGGACAGGACGTGGAAAAATATGTACACTAGTATGCACTGGTGGTGGTGTTGTGAACTGATCTAACCATTCTGGAGAGTCATTTAGAACTATTCCAAAGGGCTATAAAATGCTTTGACCTAGCAATGCCATTACTAAGCCTGTATTCCTAAGAGGTTTTTTTTTTTTAAAGGAAAAGGACTTATGTGTACAAAAATGTAGCAGTGCTTTTTATGTTGGCAAAGAATTGGAAATTGAAGAGATGTCTATCAGCTGGGGGAATGGCTAAACAAGTTGTGGTATATGATTGTGATGGAATACTATTGTATTATAAGAAATGATGAGCAAGAATGCCCTCATTAAAACCTGGAAAGACTTACATGAACTGATGCAAAGTGAAGTGAGCAGAACCAGGTAAGCATTGTACACAGTAATAGCAATATTGTACAATGATCAACTGTGAATGACTTTATTCCCAGCAATACAATGATCCAAGACAATTTTGAAGGACTTATGATGAAAAATGCTATTTACCTCCAGTGAAAGAACTGGTGGAGTTTGAATGCAGATTGAAGCATACTTTTTCTTTAAAAATTTCTTTATTATTATTGGGGTTTTTTTGGGGATCTGCATTTTCTTTCATAACATGACAAATATGGAAATGTTTTGCATGACTGCACATGTATAATCTATATAAAATTGCTTGTCTTCTCAAGGAAGAGGGAGCAGAGGGAGGGAAGGAGAGAGGGAGATAATTTTGAACTCAAAATAAAAAAAACAAATGTCAAAAACTGTTATATGTAATTGGGGAAAATAAAATATTTTTAAAAAGAAAGAGAAATGATAAGCAGGATGCTTTCAGAAAAACCTGGGAAGACTTACATGAACTGATGCAAATTGAAGTGAACAGAACCAGGAGAACATTGTACACATTGTACACAGTAACAGCAATATTGCATGATGATCAATTGTAAATTACTTAACTATTCTTAGCAATACAATGATTCAAGACAATTCAAGACAACAATAAAAATTGCTATCTACTTCCAGTGAAAGAATGGATGGAATCTGAATTTAGATTGAAGCACTCTCTTTTTTTACTTTATTTTTCTTGGGTTTTTTTTTGGCTGCATCTTTATTTGAAACACGGCTACCGTGGAAATGTTTTGCATGACTGTACATGTCTAACCTATATCAAATAGCTTGCCTTCTCAAGGAGGGATGAGGGGAAGGAGGGAGACAATTTGTAACTCAAAACTTTTAAAAAGCAAATTTAAAATTTATTTTACATGTAATTGAGAAAACAATAGAATAAACTTTTAAAATCCCACTATACATCATTACTGCAATAACGTCAACAAAGAACAGCCAAAATCCCACAATAATCAAAACTGATATTGCAGGATTTAAAATAAGCATGGCTTGAAAGAAGAGACAGGAGAAGACACTCCCATCCTATTACTTTGCAGAGTTAGGAGGTCCACAAAGATTGCCCACTGCACATATTTTCTGACTTTTTCAAAGTATTGCTTAGTTATGCTAATTTTTCCTCTTTTTTCTTAAAAAAACCCCCACTGTTTATATGAGATGGTTTTTTGGGAGGTGTAGAGTGAGTGATACTGGGGAAAACTACAGTAATGTAAAAAAAAAAAGGACATCAATAAAAATTATTTAATTTTATTCATTATTGTTTTAGGCAATGTTTTGACTTGCCCAGGGTCACACAGCTAGTAAGTGTCTGAGGTCAAATTTGAACTCAGGTCCTCCTAACTCCGAGGGCCAGTGCCCTTTCTACTGGGTCACCTAGCTGTCCCACTAAAAAAAAAATATTCTTTTTTTTTTTTTTTTTTTTTTTTTGCATTTTAGATGGCAATTGGGGTTAAATGACTTGTCCAACGTCACATTTCTAGTTTTTGTGTTAAGTGTTTGAGGCCAGATTTGAAGTCATGTCTTCCTGACTCCAGGGCTGGTGCTCTATTAACTAAAAAAAAAAAAAATTAAAGAGAAAAGAGTGGAAAGATAATCCAGGCAGGAGGAACACATGAATTTGTTTGTTTGTTTTATGTGGAATTTTATTTTTTCCTATTACATGTAAAGATAGTTTTCAACATTCACTTTTCATAAGATTTTGAATTCTGAGTTTTTCTCCCTCCCTTCTTTCCTCCCCCTCACCTCCCCAAGATGGCAAGCAATCTGATATAGATTCTGTGCAATCACAACAAGTGGATGTAGGAGCCTTTAAAAACAAATTCTATTTTCTCCTTAAAAAAAAAAAAGACACAGGAACAAAAACTAATCCTGATCATTAGTAAATGCAGAAATTACATTATACATGCTGAACCACCAGGGGCATAGATGTATCTGATCCTATTCAACAATAAGGATTCCAGCGTCAATCCCACACTCAGCCTATTGGTCATACTCTTCCCTCAACATCTGAGGGCACCTCGGAGAAACACTAAGCTCATTTTGGTTTGAAGATAGCTAGCTATCATGACCTGGTAACTCTTCTTTTGTGGGGGACGCTGCCTGTCTTCATTAGTCTAGGGATGTGGTCTTGGTGTATTTTTCTAATTATTCTCTTGATTTCCAAAAAATCTCTTGATTTTTCCAATTAATCTCTTGATTCCCATTTCACTGGGAAGTCTGTCTTCTTCCTGTCTTGTTGCATTTCCATGGCATCATATTGTTATTATTTGTTGTTCATCCTTTTTTTTCTTTTTTTTTGGAGGGGGAAGTCAAGGCAATTGGGGTAAAGTGACTGGCCCAAGGTCACACAGCTAGTTAAGGGTCAAGTGTCTGAGGCTGGATTTGTACTCAGGTCCTCCTGACTCCAGGACCAGTGCTCTATTCACTTCACCACCTGGCTGTCCCTTGTCCTTCATTCTTGAAGACCAATGACATCAGGAGGATGATGGCTTGACTTTCAAGTGAATTGGATTTAACTGAGGCAGAGCTGTGTAAAGTCATCAGCCTCACTGTCTCCTCCAGTGTCATCTGAATCCAGTGGCAAGACATAGTCAAGATGACTGGTGATGGCCCAGGATGCAATGGGAAACCTTGGCCTTTTTTAGCTAAGGCCTTTCCCAGGTTTCAGTTTGTCTCAGGCAATGCCCATTCATTAATTAAAGACTAGGTAAGAATTGAGGCAAAAAGTGGCCTAGTTTGCCTTCATGAAAGAATCAGTGTGGAAGGGGAAGACCCTCAGAATTTCTAGCCAGAACCAAAAGTCATGTTAGAACACTATAAAGAAGGAGAATACACAAGCATGATTTACTATATACAAATTTTTGCTTATATCCATAAAGGCAAAGACAATAAAACCCAACATACTAAAACACATATATTGTAGGTGTACGTGTTTTAGGAATTTGCTCCTCCTCTCATCACCCTTGTTTATAACCCTTGCTTCTTTCAAGGCACAGCCCAGGTGCTTTTTCTTACACAAGGGCCCTTTCTCAGTTGCTTATGTTTTCTCCCATATTTAAGAAGCCCATATCCAGTTTATAGGAACCCTTCCCAGATTCAGGAACTTAGCTTAAATCTCAGTATCAGTTATTCCCACTTGGAGCTGGCAGGTACTACTCAGGTTCTTTTCCTCCCCCAGCTTTCAGAAAGGTAACTGTCTCCTCAGTGGGGGACTCTCTAGGGTACTTATTTCTCTTCTGGCCACTTTTCTTTGCTGACTCTTCTCTTCCCTCTCCTCTGATGCTCCTTTTTCATTATTTCCTTGTGTTGCTGGCACATGGTTAGGCTGTACAGGAACTAGATCACCCATCCCTAATAGAATGGTGGATTGGGAAGTCAAGGGCAGGCCCAGGCATGGAAGGGGACTCCTCCCATGTCTGTGATTCCTCTCTCTTGTCCTTGAATTCCTTGTCCCAAGCAGCTGTCTCCATCCTCTCCTACTTTTTATCCTTCTCTGTACGCTAATTCAGTTGTCCTCTGTTCTGTACCCCCAACACCTTCTTGATCACAAACCCTGGGGCTCTCCCCCAGTACAATCCCAGTGAGAAGGAACTACAGAATAAGGATTACTGCAAATGTATAGATAGCATTACTTAAAGTCTTAGCACTGACTACCAATGTATTTAGAGCACACGAGGGATTTGTTAAAAAGGCTTAGTTTGCCTTTTTAGTACTGAGGAGTTGAATGAACAAATCTGATTATACAGAAAGAAAAATCATCTAATTTTTACTTTATCAAGGAAGCTTTGGTGGAAGAGGTTGAGTTGCAGGACATTTTTAGAGGTAGGCAGGTTTATTTTGTAGATTGGCATGGACCCAAGACCAACTCCGCCTGTGTTATAATTATATTCAGGGTTAGCTCTGTGAGGAGAGGAATCATGGAACAGGGGAGAGTGTTTAACACTGTGGTATTTATCCATTCATGAGTCTTGTCTCCTGGAGCTCATTGTTAGCTTCACCATGGTAGGATTCTCAGGTGATACTTCTGTATTGCCTATGTAGTAGGCAGTCAGGGACAATATATATTGCATAGCATTGGATGAAGAGAACTGAGGAGAATGTTGGCTTATATGGAATAGAAAGCATTCAAGTATTTGTCACAGAGTTACAGAATTTCAGAGATGCTAGATACTTCAGTGACCACCTAGTCGAGGCCATCCTGGAAAAAGAATACCCTCTACAGAAGTGCTTCTCAACCTGCCTGATGCCGTGACCCTTTAATACAGCTCCTCATGTTGTGGTCACCCCCAACCAAATTATTTTCGTTGCTACTTTATAACTGTAATTTTGCTACTGTTATGAATTGTAATGTAAATATCTGATATGCAGGATGTATTGTCATTGTTACAAATTGAACATAACCCACAGGTTGAGAACTACTGCTCTATAGCATACCTAGCAGGTAGGCATCCAACCTTTGCTAAAAAGACTTCAAAGGAGGGTGGAACCTGATACCTCTGACAGTGGCCCACTTCACCTTTGGAGAGATAATTGTCAGAGAATTTTTCCTTATATCAAACCTTAATTTGCCTCCATGAAACTTCCAATAATTGCTACTAGTTCTGTTCTTTTTCTGTAAAATGGGGATAATAATAGTGCCTACCTCCCAGGGTTGGGAGGACCAAATGAGGTCATATTCATAAATACTTCCTTCCCTCTCTCAATCTCTTCCTTCCTTTTTTCCTTCCTCTCTTCTCTCCCTCCCTCCTTCCCTCTCTTCCTCCTTCCTTTCCTCTCTCCCTCCCTTCCTCCTCTCTCTCCCTCCCTTTCTCCCTCCCTTCCTTCCTTCCTTCCATCTGTCTCCTGACTTGAAGTCTTTGTCCTCTTTCCTCTACCCAAGTCTATCTGGAATTTGCTCCTCCTCTGATCACCCTTGTTTGTAACCCTTGCTTTTTTCAAGGCACAACCCAGGTGTTACTTCTTACACAAGGGCCCTTTCTCAAAGACTCATATGGTAGTTCTTCCCCTCTTTAAATTATTTATTTGGATTTTTTTGTTTGTTTTGTTTTTTGCTTTTTGGAGGGGGGAAGGCAGGGCAACTGGGTTTAAGTGACTTGTCCAAGGTCAAGTGGCTAGTAAGTGTTAAGTGTCTGAGTCTGGATTTGAACTCAGGTCCTCCTGACTCCAGGGCCAGTGCTCTATTCACTGTGTCACCCAGCTGCCACTGAAATTATTTAGTTGTGTATATGGTGTGTCCACACAGGATCACAGGTACGTAGATTTAAGAGCAGGACAAGACATTGGTGCCTAAGGTCTAACATAGACAGTCAACAGAAGATCTGAGATTCAAATCCAAGTCTTTTGATGCCAAAGCCTGCAGACCTTCCACTATACCATGTTAAAGTCTACAGTAGAAGGCAAGCTCTTGGAAGGCAGTGATTATCTTAGTTTTGTCTTTGTATTCATAGTCTTCGCTTCTTTACTTTTTTTTTCTTTTTGGAGGGAAATTGGGGTTAAGTGACTTGCCCAAAGTCACACAGCTATTAAGTGTGTCAAGTGTCTGAGGCTGGATTTGAACTCAGGTCCTCTTGATTCTAGGGCCAGTGCTCTACTCACTTTACCACCTAGCTTCCCCCATAGTCTTCACTTAACAAATGTTTGACAAATTGAAGCTGAATCTTCTTCCATGTGACTACCCTTTACATACTTGAAGACAACTATCATATCCCCACTAAGCCTTTCATTTTCCAGATTAAGCATTCTCAGTTTCTTTGGCTAACCTTAAATGGCATGAATTAGATGCACCTATTCATCCTGATCAATCACCTTCAGCCTCCAAGTAGATCAATACTCCAACTAAAAGTCCTCCCAGGAATGAATACAATAGTCTAGATGTGGTCTGACCAGTCAGGTTATAGAGGTGCTATTCATATCCTGTGAGGCTACTGCAGAGAATGAGGAGGGAAGCAGCTCCTGTCTCCTTTGGTGCCTGGGACTTAGTATTTTCAGGCATCCTTTGCATCCTAAATGGATGCATTCAGGCATCCTATGGAACATAATAGCTGTAAGGGACCTTTGTCATGAGATTATTGACTTAGAGCTGTGGCTCTTCACCTGGGGTCTGTGAACTTAGTTTTTTGTTTAATATTTTAATAATTATATTTCAATATAGTTGATTTCTTTCGTAAACGTTGGTAATTTATTTTATGGATTTAACAAGTTTAATAAGACAATATTCTGAGAAGTAATCCATAGGCTTCACCAGACTATGAAAGGGGCCCAGGACACAAAAACAGTTAAAGACACCTGATTTAGGGCTAGAAGGACTTTAGAGATCACAAGTCCAATCTCCTCATTTTATAGATGAGCAAAGGGACATCCACTGATGTTAAATGATTTGCAGAGAATCAGGTCAAGCCAAATCAAATCAACCAGCACTTGTTAAGTAATTTTCTATGTGCCCGGGCACTGTGCTAAACACTAGAATTATGAGTTGGGTCACATAGCAAATAACTGTCTCAGGCAGGATTTGAACCTTTCTCTTCCAGATTCTATGTTCAGCATGAAAATCAGAACTGAACCTTCATTCTTTAATGAGAAAATGACGGGTCTGAGAGAGGTATTGTGCTGTGGTGGATAGATTGTTGGACGTGGAATATGGAAGACCAGCAAGTTGCCCAAGTTCACATGGTGCAGAGCAGGACACAGACACGAGCTCTTTTGACTCCTAGCCCCAGACTCTATTTCCCTGCAGTGACTTCAGCCCTTGAAGCTCAAGGCCCAAGCAGCACAACCCAGCATGTCTAAAGCCCAAAGCAGGATCAGAGGGCAGAGCAATGATTACACAAGGCTGGACACTGGGAAAAATAAAACCACATGGTGCCTGCATCAGCTTGGACAGGCCTGGCTTCCTCTGATAGCCCAGGCTGGATTTTCTTCCACAGACACTAAAACAAATACAAGAGACTCCCGAACAATTCAGACCTGTCAAGTACTTGAGGAAAAACAGTAACAAAAGGCTTAGGTATTGGAAAATTGGTGATGGGTGTGTTCATCAGCAAATACTCAGCAGGCTTTCCCTTAATATTGTCAGAGGCATCCTGTCAATCAAAAAACATTTACTGAATGTCTTCTACGTGCAGGCTATTGGAGATACAAAAACCTAAACATGATCCATGCTCTCAAAGGGCATACTTACCAACTCATTGGGGAAATGAGTGATCTCCAAAAAAAAGATAACTACAGGTGGAAGGCAATAAAAAGGGGGTGCTGAGTGAGTGGTATAGGTGCTCCAGTTCAGAGAAAGAAGGGATCATTGTGGTCAGGTGAATGAAAAAAAAAATGAAAAAAAAACTGAAATGTGCTCTGAAGGGGCAGCAGAATTCTAAGCACTACAGAGAAAGGCAAGTGAGATAATCTCTCTGGGCCTCAATTTCCTCATCTGTAAAATGAAGAGGTAGAACAAATAACCTTGTGCTCTAAATCTAGGTTCCTGTGATACCAAGTTGGAGTTTGTGTGGGGTTGGAGGAAAAAAGAGCAAAGGAGTGTAGGCTCCTGGTCAGACAGGACACCCTCCTTTGTCCAGGAGCCCAAGTCACTACAGCTTCCTACCTTCCTCACATTCCATGGATGGACAGGTTCAGTGACCTCTCAGCCTTTTTCTGATGGTCCAAATCTATTCTGAGAGTTGAGAGGGGGATGCTTTTCTCATCTTTATTCTTCATGTGACAAGCCAGGCCAGGAGCATTGTTACCTCTGGGGTATTAGGTCCTCAAACTGCTCTTTCAGAACACAAGTCTGAAAGCAGGTCAGGGTGCCCAGGGCCCAGCTAGGGAGAGGCAGTTGTCTGGGAAAGGGCAGAGCTGGAAGTCGAGACCCAACTACTGTATAAAGTTGCTGCTGTGGAAGTAAGAGCCTAAGGAGGTCACAACTGATCCTGCAAGCCTGACTTAACCCTTTCTATGGTGATTCTAAATGCCAACTGGCACCATTCAGCAGGTCCCACCGTAGAACTGTGTAATGAGAAGCTTTTGGCAGTGTGGATGGGACAACACTAAACCCTCAAAGAGAATGCCAGCTCATGTCCAAACAGCTTGAGAGATAACAGGGAAGACATGTCTACTAGAGAGGAAGAAAAGAGCAGGACACAACGTTTTGTGGCTGGAGGGGGAGACATTTCATTTGGAAAGTAGTGGTTTGGGCACCAAGTTGGAGGGAAGAACATAAACTAGCTTCTGACAAGAGGAGAGAGAGGAGCAATCCAATTGGCTGCAGCCTCACTGAAAATCATAGAAATTTATATTTAAATTGAATTGCCCAGGCCCTCGGAAAGTTCAGTTGCTCCTGCTTCCAGAATTCCTTTTGTATAAGGTACATTGTAATAATAGCTACCATTTATGTAGCACTTCAAAGTTTGCAAAACATTTTTATCTCATCTAATCTTCACAGGAGCCCAGAAAGAGAAGTACTATAGGTATTTGTTGTTGTTACCATTTTACAAGAGAGCAAACTGAGGTTAGGCTAAAAGACTCAAGTCCAAGGTTACAAAGGAGTTAAGTGTACTAAGAAGCGGGGTGGACAGCTCGGTTTCTCCTAATCCCAATTTCAACTCTTTCCACTATCTAGCATTGCCTGTGTATCAGGGTAAATCGAGGTCCACGAGGGAAAGAGTCAAGCTCTGAAAGACATGAGTCAGAGCCTGACCTGCCAAAAGAGCCCAGGTATCCTAATTCCCAGATCACTGACACCTGGGAGGGAGGGGACCAGACAGATGCAACCCATTGCAGAGGGAAGCCATACAGGCCCCTGCTTTAACTCCTGTAGCTTACCCTGCCTTCTGCGTCCGACACTCTCTTTCTTGGCTTTTCTCCTCCTGGACCACTCCTCTCATTAGACGGAGGAAGGCAGCGAGTGGTACCCAGAGCCAAAGAGGCACAGCCGGCGGGTCCCAGGACCAGCCAATCAGGAGCGGACAGGCTTGAAGAAAGAGGAGGGGGATGAGGGGCTGGGCTAGACTCAAGTCTCCGGAGGTGACCCGCCCGAGGTTTAAACTCCGGCAGCTTCGACTCCGCCTCCTTCAAGTCCTAGCTCCTCCTGGTTCAGCCCATGCAGGGGCTGGCCCCGTCTTAGACTTATCTGGTTTACCCTCATCCTTAGCCTCTAGCCATCCATCTCCAGCCTCCGCCCCAACCCCAGCCCGTGTGTTGGGCGGATTCCGGAGCCCTCTCCGTCTCCTAACCCAGGCTCTTCTCCAGACAGGTGGCTTCAGACTGCGGCCATGAATCCCCAGTCCGCCATCCTCCATCGCACCCCGGCTTCTGACTCGGGAAAGAGCCCAAAGAAAGGACCCGCCTCGCCTCCGGTTCCGGCCCCCGCCCCCGCCCCTCCTCGGCCCCATCCCCACAACCCCTCCTGGCCCCTTTGGTCCCGCCTCTGTGCCCCGCCCAG
>CM053598.1:119464122-119481314 GCA_028646575.1 Pseudocheirus occidentalis
CACCAACACAACAACTCCTCCCTGCCCCGGTCAGCCGTACCACCCCCTACCTCTCCCCCGCCCCAGAGTCCGGCCCCACCCCGACTCTGGCCCTACCAACCCCTCCCGGTCCCCTTGTCCCGCCTCCGGTCCCGCCCCGGCCCCAGAAATCTTTCCCCGCCTCCGGCTCCGCCCCCCGCCGAAGTTTCTTCTTCTGGGTGAGCTGCGGGCCGGACAGACAGAGAGGAGTAGCCGCCGCCCGGCCGGGATGGGGGCGAGCAGAGCCGCAGGGGTCCCGCGGCGGACCGGCTAGTGACTCCCAGGGCGGAGCGGCAGGAGCGGGAGCCGCCCGCCCGTTCCCCCCCTCACCCCCGCCTCCCGCTCGGCCCGGCCATGGAGGAGGAGGTGAGGCTGGCTGCAGGGGGCCCCCCGGGAGGGAGGGAGGGAGGAGAGGGGGCTGTCGAACCCGGCTTCGGGGGGACGGGCGCGCCCCTGTCCGACTCCGGCCGTCGAGCTCCAATCTCAGGCGGCTGGATGGCCTGGGCTGGGGTCGTCCTGGACCCCTCCCTCGGCTCTGCCCGGGGTTCCTCTCTCCTAGCCCCATATCTCCCCCTTGACCCGGAGGGGCGGCGACTGAGACGCGCGCCGGGTGCGCCCGGCTTAGCTCAGGGCTGTGGGCACCGGGCAGGGGCACCGGATCCGCTGACTGGGGCGAGACCGACCGTGGGAGTCGAGGGAGAGTCCGGGGAGCAGACCAGGAGGAAGGGCGGGGGCGGGAGGCTAGTGGTTCGGGTAGCCCCGTGAGGATGCCTTCGAGAGCCATGAAGGACTGTCGGCGCTGCTAATCCTCGGAGTAGAGGGAGTGTGGGGTGGGTGGCTTCTTCTGTGCCCAGATCTCTGCTCCCTGCCCTGCTCTGACTACCCCTCTTTTTCTGCCTCTGTCACCCCCATTCGGGCTCTGAAGACGTGGATCACCTAATACGGGGTAGGGAAAAAGCTTGCTGGGGTCTCCGAAATTCAACGCTACTCTTGTGGTAGGAGAAACACCCTGTAAGTGTGTTTCTGTGTCAGACTGTAAAGGGGGTGTCTGGCAGTGGAGGGGAGCCTTTCTTTATAAGTTCTAAGAGGAGGAATCTAGACTGCCAGATATAACAGAGATCTGAGCCAATGTAACTATGTATCTTAGTAGATGAAGGGAGCCTGCCTGGTACCAAGAGGTTTTGGGATGGGTGCTTCTTGACACACACACCCCTCCTCAAGCTAAGGGGTGAGGGCTGGCCAAGAAGTTGCATTTTTCTACCCAGAAAAAGGTCCTTCATGTAGCTCCACCCACCGGAGCACATCTGTCCAAGGGACACCGTGTGGTGGGGGTTGGGGGAAAGGAGGAGGGCAGAGACTGTTAACAAGACTGTGGTGGGTAGCCTGAGTCGTTGTTTCCCTTGGCTGAGCAGACAGACCCACAGGGCTGCAGATGATGTCTTAGGCTTTTGGTGTCCCCCCTTTCCCCCTCTCCTTCCCTCACTCTGCAGGGTATGAGGAACAGCTTCCCTGTAGAAAAGAGAGCTGGAAGGAAGGTAGATAGGGGGAGGGTGGCAGTGGGAGAGAAGTGTCAGCTCTGATGGCAGGCCACAGCCCTTTTCCCAACTTGGTCCAGGATTTCCTTAAGCCTTTCGATGGAAGTACAAAGGGTCCTAGAATTTCTTTTTCTTAGAAAGGTCATGGTGGCTTCAGGATGTGAGAAAGAGAGTTCCTTTTATTTAGGTAAAATTAGAGGTAGATTTGAAGAAGAGAACTTACTTGACCTTTCTTAATCTTCCATCAAGAGGAAATCTCTGGAGTCTCAGAATCCAGGGGAAACAGAAAGCAAGAGCTTAGAGGTCGAAGGCTAGAGATAGGCTGAGAACTTGGCTCCTTTCTCTTGGTCAGGGTGGCCTGAGCCCTTGTGATCAGGGGGAAGATATAGAATCCTTATGGAGTTAGGAGTCTAGTGGTGCCATAATGGTCCTTAGCAATGTCTGAACCCAAGTTCCTAAACCCTGACTCAAGTGATAGCTGAGTATACCAAGATCCTGAATGACTTGGGTCAGAAACCTTTCATATATGATTAGCTGGAAACAGCCTATCTGATCAGTGAAATGGTTGTCTTTCCTCCCTGTTGTCTCAGTGGTCATGTCTTTATGGATAACACCATGGTTAGACACTAGCCTGGTATTGGAGAGACTCTAGTCCCTTCTCTGCCATTCATTCTGTAACCTTACTATGTGCCTAGCACTATGCTAGGTGATAAAGTTTACAAAAAAACCCAAACATTCTTTGCCCTCACAGAACTTAGGTTCCAAAGGGGAAAACATTTTAATAAATAAAAAATATATAAAAATAAATGCAAGATAATTTCTTGGGGGAGTCTAACAGCTGGATTATCTGGAAAAGCCTCATACAGGAAGTGGGAATAGTGCTTTTCTTCTTTAGTCTACAGTGTCTTCTGTGAAGTGAGATGGTTTATAGGATCATAGTCTTAGAGCTGGACCTTAGTGGTCATCTAACTCAACCCTCTCTTTTTACAGATAATAACACTGAGGCCTTAGAAAGGTTAAGCAACTTGTCCATACTCTGTTAGATCCCTTCCAGTTTAAACAGTCTTTTCTTCTGCTTGGATTCCCAAACACTTCTTGGTAGGTTTGGTTAGCATGGCCAACACTGGGAGAGGATGATCTGGTTTTCTGCCAGTGGGTAGTTGGGACAGGAGCCAACCCCCAAACTATCTCAGTCAGAGGCCGAGAGACCTTGGACTCAACCTGTTCCCTATTAAAGATAACAACTGAAACGAAAAATGTGAAAATACAGTATTCAGTTTTTCCCCTCATCTTCCCATCTACTATTTTGGTCATTGTTACTGGAGTCCTCATCCCTCATTCCCTCCTCCCAAATCTGGAAGTCATCTTCAAAGCCTCTAGCTTCCCACCTTCTATCTCCCCCCCCCCCCCCCGCCACGATATCTACCTTGGTACCAAATCCTAACCATTTTTATCCTAAATTATTTCTCAGCTCTAACTTTTACCTCCCCAGGCTCACAGTCACAGGCCTGATTCAGGCTTTCATCTCATACCTGGACAGTATAGCTTCCTCTTTATCTTGTATAGGGAAGTAAAGAAAGTCTCCCTTTAGCATCATTTTGACAGTGCCACTCCCTTTCCCAGAAAGTCTTGTCTCCTCTCAGTTTCTTCTAAATCAAATTTCAATTCCCGGGCATATCTTTTTCTAACCCATTGGCTTTGTCTGGCTTGTATTCTTTGCTCCAGTCTATCCAGTCCTACTGTTCCCTGCACCCCTCTACTTTTTGCTGTGTTGGGTAGTGGAAGGAACACTGGACAGATTGAGGTTCTAGGTTCCAGCTCTGCTACTAAGTAGATTTTTTGTCCAGTCACTTCATCTCTGTGGTCTCCTTTCTTGATGTATAAAATGAAGCGTTTGGAATTGGCAATAAGCTACTTTCCATGCCTTTCTATTCTATGATCTGTAAGATTCTTCCCAGCTTTAATGTTCTATGATGCTGATTCACCTGGGAACTTTTCTTGTCCTTGATATGTCCTCACCCTTATGATTGCCAGCATATGTCCCTTTCTACCTTCAGAAGTGCTCAGAACTTACTTCCTACAGGAAGTAGTTTTCCTCTCCCACCCCACCCCCCCACTTGACTTTTAGACATTCTAATCCTAGCCTTTGCCATCTCTTATTTACCCAATACCTATCTATTATTTGTCAGGTTAAAATTTTGTTGCATTTGACTAAAGGAAGTTCAGTGTATAGAGTGCTATGTAACCAACTTAACACAATTGGCCACCCTTGAGCCATAGATGAGGCTACCACTTTTTGTTTAGCAGAATGTCCAGTTTGGTCACTCTGTCCCTGACTGAAAAACCTCCCCTGTAGTGGTTATGGTGGCATCTTGTCCTTGGCTCTAAGATGCCCCTGGGAAAGAAGAGAAGTTCTGACGCTGAGTGGTTGGGATGCAGCAGAAGGTACCCAAAGAGTACTCAAAGGATTCCATGGAGACCTGATGATTGGGAGGAGGGAAGAGGAAGGGAAAAACAGAAAAGGCCATGGTCAGCCGGTCAGTGAGTGAGAGGAGAGGCAGCCGTGAAACTAGGCTGAGAAGGACAAAGCCTCCACTGTGGCAGTGGTTTGCTGTGCCAAGGAAAGGGGATGGCTTATTAAAACTTCCGGGTGCATTGCCAATCCCCTGACCTCATGGAGTACGGGGGAGGGTGGCTCTGAGGGGGAGGAGGAAAAGGGAGGAGGCAGGTGGAACGGAGTGACAGCAGGAACCCAGTACATCCAAACTTAGCCATCTGCAAAGGGGGGGACCATGTGTGATGTGTGTGGGGATGGTGATGACGTGCAATAATAGACATTCCTTCCTACGCTGGGTCACGCTGTTTCCTATGACTGTCCTTTCTTCATTATCCCAATCTAAATCTGTGGTAGAACATGAAGGGTGTGTTGGATTTGGAGTCAGAGGCCTTGAGTTCAAGTCTTAACTCTCCTTATTCTTTGGCAGAGTATGCCAGAATATGTGACCTTGGATCCTGCACCCCAGTTTCCCAAATTCTTCAGGATGAGAGGGCTAGACAAGATGTTCTTTTTTTACTTCTAAGTTCTTTGATCTTCCATGTCCTTCAAGGCCTAGCTTAAGTCCTACCTCATAGGCTCACAGATTTCGAGCTTGTAGCCACCTCAACCCTCTTCTGGTCTGAATGCCACATTTTATACAAGAAGAAACTGAAATCCATAAAGCTGAAGTGACTTACTGAGGGCTTCATCCCTAGCATGCATCAGAGCCAGGATTCAAACTCAGTCTTCTTACTACAAACAGGTTGATTTGATCCACATTTATGGAGCACTACACTTTTCAGCATTAACCTTCTGTACTAACCACCTTCCTATAGGCATTCTAGTAGCCCCTCACCCTAGGCTTGACTATGTCTAATTTATCTAGTACCAGGGGTATGTTGGAATCTTCTCATGCTGGTTCTGATGATTGTGAAATTTTCAGTGTAAGCATCTCAGGAATCGGTAGACCACAGATCAAGGTTTGATTTATTATTTTGTTGATTGTCTGGACTTAAGAAAGGGATGGAAGATTTTTTAATAATGCAAATTAAACTTAAAAGTGTATCTTGCACTTATTTCCCTCCCCAAGAACTAGTTGTTAAGACATTTGACCAGCGCACTCCCTGCCTAATACTTGTGTATTATTCGTTCCTCTGGTTTGCCCAGCATTTGAGGGGGAGAGGGAAGGACAATACAAAGATGCATCCTCATGGTTCCCTGCCTTCAAGGAGTTTATAATCTACTTAGGAAGATAAGACACCAAGTAATCTTCTGAAGGATCATATGCTAAAATACAAAATGAACAGTATGAAAAGTAAATTCAGTAAGTGTTCAAGGGAGGGAGAAATCCCTGTGGGCTGGAGTAGTTAGGGCAGGACCTTGGATTTGGAGCTGGAAGGGTTCTTAGAGATCATTTAGATAGACTATCCTCCTTTTTCATATAAGGAAACTGAGGCCCAGAGAGGTTAATCACTTGCCCAGAGAGTAGATAGTAAGCTTTGTAACTGGTTTATGAACCCGGGTGCACTAACTCCAGTTTCAGTGCTCTCTCCCGGGCTTAATGGAGGAGGTGGAACTAGAGCTTAGTGAGGAGAGAGACACCTTGTCCATCAAGGCTTTCCTGACCCTTTTTGATTTCCTCTTGCTGTGAATTTTGTACCACACGATTGTGTGCTAGATTTAGCTCCACATTTACGCTGTCTCATGTGGCAAGGTAATCATTTCCCAATTATTAACCATATTTCTAGGATTGCTTCCTATGGTACATGGTATGCATGAGCTTTCTATGCCAACTATATTGTAAACTTCTTGAGAAGGGTCTATATCATAAGACATCTCCTGTATCACCCACAACAAGGCATTCAGTAGTTGTTGAAACTTGAGTTTGCTGAAATGGAGGTTGCTGTTATCCTGTCCCTAGCTGTTCTGATCCCACTGCTATCCCAGGAAGATTGAGTCTGAAGACAGATTATCAGAAACCCAGAGAGGAAAAAGGAAATGCAAAAATGCAGTTTTAAAATTCTGCTTGCCTCTTTTCTAAGTGTGGGCAGTGGAGGAGGGCCTGGATTTCTCATGGTCCTTGGGTTTGTGCACTGGGATTGTATCCCTGCAGAAATGTCATCTATCTGGTAGTTACACAACCTGATAAGTCCCTGGAGAAATAGGTTGGCCTGATGTTCTATGTCAGCCCTTGAATGGAGCTATGATCTCAATGTGGAAGTTGTCTTCTGTAGTACAGAGTGCAAACATTCCATGCCTTCTCATCTTGTGTTACTCTTGGTCTACTGGGAGTTCATTCAGTGAGTTGGAATTCATCTTTTCAGTCAATAAACATCAATAAAACATTTATTAAATGTTTACTAAGTACTAGGTAAGTATGCAAAGCACAGAGGATGAAAAAAACCAAAGGGAACCAGTTCCAGCCTTCAAGGAGCTAACTATGGGTGGTTCCATATGGGTGGTCCTTCAGTCTTGTTGCCTGATTGGCCCATCTCCTTTTTTTTTTTGATAAAATGTCTCCTGGATGATATAAACTCATATCCCAATAGTTTGGGTCATATCTTGGTAACCTACATTCCAGAATTACTGGAGGGAAATCTGAAGATCCCACTGTTCATTTGATGAAGATGTTTTCTAGACTTCCAGGTTAGGGCCAGATTCTGAGCACTAAGGTAGAGACTATCTAGCATTTGAATTAGTGGAGGGTAGGATGAGGGTAAGGAGATAGACTAGGGTGGGATGCCTTTTTCCTCCTTCCAGAAGGGCTTGAAAACAAGAGAACTTGCCCAAGAAGACTGTGCTTCTGTACGAGCTCTTTGCTTTCTTCATTCCTCCATGTGCAAAGACATATAATGCAAAGGAAAGAGAATTGGACATGGAGTCAGAAGGGCAGGTCCTGGTCTGAGCCTCTGTGACTTCCCAACCATGTGACCATGGACAAGTCACTTAACTTCAGTTCCTTTGTAACATGTAAATGCTTTAAAAATGCTGAAAATATGATTTATCTCATAGGATTATGTGAGGAAGGTACTTGGTATATTGTCTGGTACTTTACCAATATGAGCTGCTTGGGCCCTATTCAAGTTTTCTTTCTTTCATTGAAGTAATAGCATTGTTCTGTCCCAGAAATTAGATTGGGGTGCTGGGGTGGAGTGACAACTAACTCCTGCTGTGGTTCTCCATACCATTTCTTCTACTGAGGGACATAGTGCCAGTTAGAGCTTGGACTGGTGAAACTGAGAATCCTAAAAGGACCTCTTGCTTCTGGGGGAGTTTCAGAGTTTATGGGACTCAACTCAATAAGACAACAGGATCCAAGTTAGAGAAATGACCTTGGTAGAAAAACCCAAGAGAAAGCCCTATAGCATGAGATTGTTTGATTTTGCCCTCAATTCAGAAGGGGCTTCATGAATGCCAGAAGAGAAGGTCCAAGAGGTGTGGGGTGTGTGGAGAGGGTCAGTTAGGGCTTTTTGCAGTCTAAGAGGGATATTCTTCCTGATGGGTAGCAAAGCTCTGCTCTGCTGTAGGCAGGGTGCTTCTGTGAATATTTCAGGAGACAAAATAAATTTGCATATGTGTGTTCTTCCAAAGGCAGCTTTTCTGGCTGTTTCCATAGGGCCAGAAGAGATGAACTCACCCATAAAGAGGAGGAGGAGGAGGAGGAGGATGGGTACAGCCACTTCTACTTTTGATTGGACCTTTTTTTTTTAGTTTTATGTAAATAATAAAGTGTCCAAAATTAGTAAATGCTAATTTTCATCTAGCATCCTCCAGATTTTGACACCTCCCCTCTTCCCCACATAAACTCTCACTGGGTATACACAGTCATGCAAACTTGAGAGAATCTAAGTAGTCAGCTAAGATGGGTGTAAAATTTAAAATCCTGAAATGCCCAGCAAAAGCTCCTGGGAGAAAGTTCCCAATGTAATAATGGTTGACATCCCAATTTCAGCAGGTTTCCATGTTATGTTTTTAGCAATGTTTTATGGTGACTGTCCTCCCATGGTAATTGAGAACCAGTGGTTGGAGATTAGGGAAGCTCCCTCCCATCTTGGCTCTAGAGTCTCTTCCTCATGTGGGTGTGTCCGTTGCTATCATTTCAGGGCATGAAGGAGGGTGGTGAAAAGCTCCGAGGTGCCCAGATGGCAGATAAGGCTGGATGGATCAAGAAGAACAGTGGGGGCTTCCTGGGACTTTGGAAAGACCGCTATCTCCTGCTCTGCAAGGCACAACTTCTCGTCTATGAGAATGAGGTGAGGAACCCAGCCGATTCAGTCAAGATGTAACCGTAAGACTTGGGAATCAGAACAGCCAATTAGGGAGGGTCAGGGTAGAATAGCAGGCTGGAGAATGTGAGAGGTAGAAGATGGGTGGGTTGTCTATCCTAAAAACCAAGGAAGAAATGGGAAGGCAGCGAATCTAGTGGAGAGGTCTGAGTAGGAGTCAGAGCCGTGTGGCATAGTGGGTAGATCGCCAGACTTGGATTCAGGAAGAACTGAGTTCAGATCCTTCCTTATGCTTATTAGCAGTGTGACCCTGAGGCAAGTCACTTAACCTTGCTTAGCCTCCATTTCCTTATGGGAATAATAATAGTACCTATCTTCCAGCTGTTGTGAGGAACGAAAGAGGACATATGTGCAAAGTGCTTCACAGGTCTTCAAGTACTTCTAGAAGTGCTGTTAATTCTGTGTCTCGTTCAGCCTCTAACATACGGTGTGACCTTGGGTAAATCACATACTTCCTCTGGGTTTTTTGCTTTCTTCATCTGCAAAATAAGGGTAATGATACCTGTTCTGCCTCCATTCCAGAGTTATTTTGAGTAGCAAATGAGATAACAGATAGGCAAAGCGTGTTATAAGTGCAGAATAGTATCATTAGCATTTTTATTGTTAATAAAAATAATTATTACGACCATCATCACAGTGGTCTGAGAGATAAACTGAGGTGGAATTCAGCCAAAGGAACATGGCTGGAGTTGTTTCTGAGCCCCACCCTGGAACAGCCTTTCAGTCATATTGTTTTTATTCCCAGCACTTCCTAAAGAGCTCTGCTTATGTCCCAGCCTCCTGTTTCCTGTACAATCTCAGATACTTTATCTATTCTGCTGTTGGCTTAGCAACATGCTGTGTGGACATGATGACCCTGAAGGACGATGCTCAGCTCAGACCAGATCAGTTTCCAAAGGCTCTACAGTATCTCCTTCCCTGATGCTTAGGGAAGAGGCTGGGGAAGTGTGAACATTTTTCTATGGATTTAGATCTCTGTTTTCTAGACTGTGAATTGTCAGGACACTTCAGTATTGGGGCTGAATGGGTCAGAGCCATGATGAAGAAGAGAGGAGTGAGCGTGACTGGCGAGTGTGTGAAGTGGGCCTATCTGTAGGGATGTCTGATCCGTCTCAATTTCTCATTGATCAAGCATTCTCTGGGAATGAAGAGTTTCACATAATTGAACTTTTCATATTAAATTAAATTCAGTGAGCATTATTAATTAATACAGAAGTGAATAGGACATGGTCCCTGAGCTTGTAATCTACTTGGAAAGATAAGGTCACTAGTAACTATAATTTGAAGTAGAATGTTGTAAGTGCATAGGAGAGATGCAGACAGTGCTATGAAGAATCCCTGGATGGAGAGATTGCATCCTGCTGGGAGAGTCAGAGAAGGCTTAAAGTAGATTTTTTTAACTGTTAAAAATTATTTTGCTGTAACAATTTTGAATGGAAGTCTTTATAAAAATGTTATATTAGTATTCTCTATTAGTTTTCTCTATTAGTTAGTATTCTCTATTAAATAGAGAATACTAAACAACTTTAACCTTTTCTTGATGACTCAGGGTCACCCTTACAAACATCCATTATTGTATTGCATAGTAATACACTTCAGTACTCTTAGTTTTTCTGTCTTTCTCTTCAGTGTCAGGCTGTCAGCTGTTACCTCTACTGTCATTGTGCCTGCCTCTAATAGCACCAGCCCCTACTTCCTTTCCTTTGCCGCTTCTAACCATCTGACTTGAGAAACTAGATTATTAAGTTTGTTGGAATTGCTGGTTAAGTAAGAGTCAATAAAACTCTTTGGGAGGTCCTGAGGAATAAAGTCCAAGGCTCTTTGAGGGACTTCATGACTGAGATGGTCATGTTTGACCTCTGAATAAATGAGAAGTTACAGTACATTGTTGGGGGTGAAATTAGATGAATGTATGAGAGAATAGCTAGCCTGAGGAGTTAAGGAAGCAGGAGACCTTCCTCCTATAGACTTTTCCAGTATGTCTCCACAAGTTCACAAATGTGTCTAAAAAGAGTTGAGAAGCACGAATTTAGATTCTTCTCAAAAGGTGCTGCCTTTGCAGGGCTTCTCATTCTCTACCTGTCAGAGTCCAACTCAGGGAGTATAATGCTTGGGGGAAACGGGAGCAGTGGGTGAGAATGCAGACACACCTCCAGATGTATCAGACGCTGCTGCTGCTGCCATTGCCAAATTTGGATGTGCCTGAGCTGGAAACATGGATGTGTGCTGGTATTTTTATAAAGGAATGGTCTTGTCACAGCTCAGCTTCCCAGTTGCTGTGGGGATGAGTGACAGCCCAGCTGTCAGACTCTGTTGGGCATGCCCTTGGCCACATCTGGTGGGAGCCTGGACCATACTAAGCTGAGGAATGGAGAAAATTCCACTTACCTATTGCTTCATCCGGATCTGATTTAAGAAGAAGAGAGAAAAGCTCAAAAAGAAAAGGATTGCTATTTGAAACTCAAACACAATTTCAAGAATTTAACACTTTGGGGAAGGGGGATAGTAGGGGCTTTGGCAGTGGGGCAGGAATTAAGAAATGTCTCATAACTCACTTCTTTCTTTCTATTTTTTTTCTGAGACAAGGAACAGGGATCCTAAAGAATGCTTCTGGCTCTCTCTCCCTTGCTGTCAGAGAAGCTGATATTCCAAAGATCCTTCTCCTAATGCTTTGGGTTTGTTGTCTGAGGGGGTAGTTTTTTGAGCTGTAGAAGGTCAGGAATGATTCAGCAGTTTGAGCTGAGATGAAGCTTAGAATGACCAGAAACTCTCCCCCAGCTGGGGTGGGTATAAGCAGGCAGCTGGTAGCTAGCTGGCCATTCAGGAATGACATCCTCTGGCAGTGGCAGTGACAGAGGGCTGGCCTTACTTCCCCTAACCTCCAACCTTGGCTATAATTTCCAACATGTATATCTTAGGGAGGGGTGGAGGGGGAGAAGAGAAATGGGGGGAGGGGTTTCCATATTTGCATTTGTCCAGCTAGGAGGTTGCCTCATCAGACCTGTGAATAGCATTAGCTTATTAGAAATTGCTTTGGAGTTTGCTGTTTTCTCTACTAGAATCAGCCTCTTCAGAGTTCACAGGGAAGTCCCTAATTCAGTCAGTCAGTCCTCATATATGACTGGATCATCATTTAGCAGGCAGTGTTATAGAGGCAAGGATAGGACTAGAAGTCAGGAGCCTCAGATTGGAATGCTTGTTCTGACACAATCCTGGCTGAGTGACTCTGGGCAAGTCCTGTTACTTCTTTGAGCCTTTGAGTATCTTCATCTGGAAAATGGGAATAATAATACTTGTGCAGAAAGAAAAAACCTCCCCTTCCCATGTTTCCATGTTTCTTTACATTTGAACCATCTATTTGATGTCGATGCTGTGAAGAAAGCACTTTGTAAATCATAATGTCCTGATTTTCTATAGATGCCAGAGAAGGAATGCATCATTGCTGTAGGGGAGAGAGAGCATTGTGGACTGGACTCTTGGAAGCCTTTCCAGGCTGGGGGTAGGGGGGCTTGAGCTAGGTCTTAAAGGATAGAACTAGGTGAGGTGGAGCCAGGAAGGGGGATGCACATAAGAAGCCTGAGTTTGGAGGTGATGGTGTGGGTGATGCAGGACAGGTGTGGTACAGGTTCCCAGACCTTGAGCACCTTGTGACAACAGCATTCTCAGAGACTGAAGAACCAGCTTTTTATATCAACAAAGCAGCTCAGATAGACACTTGTACATGTGAATTATCAAGACATGTCAGTGCATCTCCTCAGTAATGCTTTATAGGTGACAACTGCATCTTAAATCCTTAGCTCAGGTTAGCAAGATCCAGAAATAGTCAGGCCCTTGGCTGTTTCCTGCTGGCTCTCTCTGTGGTACCCAGTCTCAGCCTCTCTGCTGGTAGTGGCTGCCTCTTTTAGGGTGCCTGGGTTACTGGAGGACTCAGCCTCAGGCTCAGTGTGTTCCAGGCCAGACCAGATCGACTTCTGCTACTTCAGAACTCCCTCCGGGAAAACAAAGCCACACCCAGGAAGAATGCTTTAACTTAGTCACACCCAGGGGATAAACCAATTAACTGGTGGTGGTGGTGGTGGTGGTGGTGGTGGTGGTGGTGGTGGTGGTGGTGGTGGTGGTGGTGGGGTGTGTGTGTGTGTGTGTGTGTGTGTGTGTGTGTGTGTGTGTGTGTGTGTGTGTGTGTGTGTGAGAGAGAGAGAGAGAGAGAGAGAGAGAGAGAGAGAGAGAGAGAGAGAGAGAGAGAGAGAGAGAGAGAGAGACACTCCTCAGAAATCTCTTCCAACCCCCTTAACCTCCTCCTAAGTCCTGTGTGTGTTGGGTGTCACCCTGAAACAGTGAGAATTACATGAAGGGGACTGCAAGTGAAGTCTGGGGGGAGATTGGGCATGAAGGCTGCCAACTCTTTGTTGCTGTCTGATGCTTTGTTTAATCAGAGAGGATTCAGGGAGATGTGTGGCCCATTCAAGGCAGAGCTTTCTGTGGCTGGCAGTCTTCTAAGAGAACTTGCCTCAGGATTCCCCACTGCGACTTATCTTTGCTTGTCCCCAGAACTGTTAGTCTTTGCCTTTGCCCTAATGACTAAGAGACCCAAGGATGGAGTAGCCCAAGGGGAAGTCCTTTTGATTAATTGATTGAATATAAACCTCTTGAGGGCAGACCAAACTATCTCAGGCCTTTTTGTCTTTGTATTTCCTTGTGACTAGAACAGTGCCTGGTACATACTTGGCATTTAATAAATGTTCATTGTTAGTTGATTGGTTAATGGAGCTATTTATGAACTGGCTGTGTGATCTTAGGCAAATCTCTTTGCCTCTATGGGCCTTAGTTTACTATAAAATGGGGCAGTAGGACCAAGTCAGGGTTTCTTAACATTCTTTACGTCATTGACCCTTTTGGCAGTCTGGTGAAATCTTATGGACCTCTTTTTAAAATAATATTTTTTGAATACATAAAGAAAAATTACAAGGGAAGCTAATTATGTAGAATCAATATGTATATGTATATTTATATATGTATATATGTGTGTGTATTGATACGGATATAGATGTGTGTATAGATATATGTGTGTATATATGCATGTATAGATATGTACATATGTCTGTATATCCCATCCAAGTTCATAGACCCCTAGAAATCTACCCAGGAACCCCTGGACTTCATGATCTCTATAATTACTGCATTTATCCCTAGTTGATTTTTTCCCCTGGAGTAGGTATTAATTCTACCATCACAGCATGTTCTGGAGTCTAAGAACAGGGTCAGTGACTAATTTCTCCATGCTACTTCAGGGGAAACAGTCTTGCTCCATACCCCCAGGATCACCAAGTGGGTCAATGGAAGGGCTTACAGTCCACTAGCCATTTCATGTCCCACTTCCCACTTTGTGCTCATGCTGTTCTCCTGTATGAAATGCTGTCCTCCACTTTCACTTAAGGAAATCTCACCAGGCCTTCAATGCCCAACCTAAAGGCCACATAGTATATGAGAAAACTCACTGGATTTGGAATCAGAAGAACTGGGTTTGAATCCTGGTTCTACCACTAACTACATTAGTGACCCTGAGCCAATCTCTTTACTTCTATTTACCTCAGTTTTCTCATCTGTAAAATAAGTAAATGAGGACCCATTGCTGAAACTGTAGACTAGGGATGGAATTTAGGGATTGAATATACAACTGTGACTCTCTCTTATGTATATCATGCTTTTAAAGTATATAATAAATTCAACATTTAAACTTTTAAAAATTAATTTTCTTCATATGAAGATCTTCCTTCTCTGCTTCTCACCTCCTGTTACTCTCCCAATTGAGAAAGCAAGAAAAATAAAACGCCCTCTTACAAACATGTATAATCAAGCAAGACAAATTTGACCATGTCTCCCCCTCAAAAAAAAATTTCTAAATCTGTCTTCTGAGTCTTTCACTTCTCTATCTGGAAATGAGTAGTCTTTTTCATCCATTTGTAACTTTCAAAACTGTCCTTCTTGTTTGTTTTTCCTTCTGGCCTTCCTTTTGTTTTCTTCTGTGTATAAAACAAATATATTTCAATTACCCTTCCTCCCTTCCTTCCTTCCTTCCTTCCTTCCTTCCTTCCTTCCTTCCTTCCTTCCTTCCTTCCTTCCTTCCTTCTTTCCTTCTTTCCTTCTTTTCTTCCCTCCTTCCTTCCCTCCCTCTCTCCTTTCCTCCCTCCTTTCTGTTTTCCTTCCTACCTTATTGTTACTATTTTTCTATTTTTCTGTATATCTTTTCTCCCACCCAGGCAGTAAGGCTTTCAAGGACAAGACCTTTTTATGCTGAATTGTGTTTCTAGTGTTCAGTGATGTACCTTGCTATTCAGAACTCATACTGTAAATGTTTGTTTTCTCACTGGACCTTCAGTAGCTAGTCTCCCTGCCCAGAGCTCTTTTACAAATCAAGAATCTGCAAGTCAGGGAAAGCCAAAATGCTGTGTTCACCATGGATGGGGAGCATCCCTAAGAAGTTGTTTCTGCATGCAGTTGTCCCTGCTCCATCATATCTCACCAGTATCAGTCTAAGGGGTGTGGTGTAGAGACCTGATCAGCCAGGTTTGAAAATTGTACCCCCTGTTTGTAGTCATCAGCCAATAGCTTTGAACCTTCACTCTAACACCAGAGGCATCTACCAATAAATAACAGTGCATTTATTAAATGGTAATATTTTAAAATTTCCCTTGTGTACTACCCTTTCTCCTTACATATAACACCCTAGGGGTGACTGCTGGCCTTCCTAAGCTCCAGCCGTGTGTGTGTGTGTGTGTGTGTGTGTGTGTATGTGTATGTATGTATGTATGTATGTATGTGTGTGTATGTATGTATATGTGTGTGTGCATGCGTGCGTGCGTGCAGGGGTTGGGCCTAAGGTAGAATTTCATTCTCTAATTAACCTAGTGATCAGCTTTCTTTCTTCTCCCCAGGATGAGCAGAACTGCATAGAGACTGTAGAGCTGGGCAGCTACGAGAAGTGCCAAGACTATCGAGCTCTCTTAAAGAAGAAGCATCGGTTTATTTTGCTTCGATCTCCTGGGAACAAGGTAAGAAAACACGTCCTCTAGCTCCTTCCCTCTCTCTGCACCTCCTATCCCAAGTCCTCATCATTTGTAAAAACTGGACAGTACTCATTTAGACATGGCTGTAGCACACTCAGGGGGTAATTCCCTTCATCGGTGCAAGTTGGCACCCTCCTCTTCAACCTGGAGGCTTAGAGAGTTTGACTGAGGAAAGGTTGTGGCTTATCTAGGATCACATGGTCATTATGTATGACAGGTAGGACTCAAGGCCAGCTCTTGGAATCCATTTTTTCATAGTCACTATCAAAAAAATTTATTTTAAAGAAAATGATAATAGTTTATATTTTTTTATTATTATTCATAATAGTTTACATTACTATACTCTTTTAAAGTTTGTAAAGCATTGTCACAGCAATACTGTACTACTGGTAATATAGTGCTTTAATGTTTGTTGTTGTTGAGTTGTTTCTGACTCTTCATGACTCCATTTGAGGTTTTCCTGGCAAAGATCCTGGAGTGGTTTGCCATTTCCTTCTCCAGCTCATTTTACAGATGAGGAAATGGAGGCAAACTGGGTTAAGTGACTTGCCCAGGGTCACATAACTAGTAAGTGTCTGAGGCTGGATTTGAACTCAGGTCTTCCTGATTGCAGGCCTGGTGCTCTCTCCACTGTGTCATCTAGATGCACCCCACTTCCTCCTCCTGACTCCCCACCTTGTCCCCCGCTTTAATGTTTACAAATTGCTTACTTGTCCAGGGTCCCACATCTAGCAAGTGTAATGTCACCAGTACACAAACCCAGGTACTATTGACTGCAAGTACAATGATCTTTCTATCCTCCCATTCAGAAAGGTAGTCTTATAAGCTCCATGAAGGAGATAGGGAAAGGAAAAATCACTTATAGAACTCCTACTGTATGCCAGGCACTGTCCTAAGTGCTTTTGGACAGATATCTCTGGTGTAAGCTTTGTGACCTAGCACAGTGTTCACCATATTTTTCAGACCAGAAACAAGACATGTAGTCTGACAAAGGGACAGCCAATTGAATTAGTGGATAGAACACCAGGCCTGGAGTTAGAAAGATCTGAGTTCAAATTCAGCCCCAGAAACTTACCAACTTTGTGAATCTGGGCAAGTTACTTAACCCCTATTTGCCTCAGCTCCTCATCTGTAAAGTGGGGACGCACTGGCGAAGAAAATAGTAAATCACTGTACTATCTTTGCCAAGAAGATCCCACAGACAAACTCCATGAGATCATCTAGGGTCGGACACAGCTGAACAACAAAATATCCTGACAAAGAATATTCCTTCTGGAAAACCATATCATTAATGAATGATTTTATTAATTATTAATGTTAATGCAATTATAATGGTTAATAATGTCAATATTTATAATAATACAATATCTAGTGCTTTACGGTGTATATCATCTCACTGGAACCTCTTGACTACCCTTCCAGGGAGCTGCTACAGTGTTTTTATCCTCATTTGGCAAATGAATAAATGGATGCTTGCAAAAGGCCAGGGAAAGCCTGGGGAAATGCCCAAGGTCTCCTAGTTTGTAGCTGTGTAAGGTCGAGGGTGAAATTTGAACCTAGGTCTCTCCTGCCTCTAAGTCCTTTCTGCTATACTAAGCTGCCTCCCAATTGATAAGTAGGTTTTCTTTTCCTACCCCTAGGATGTTTCTGGAAAATGCCTAATCCCATGGCCCCCACTGAGCTGATTCTTCAGATGTGCCTGGGCGGGCGAATTGTTGGGTGTTCAGAGCAGCACATCTCTGTCTGTCCTTCC
>CM053598.1:119481814-119518549 GCA_028646575.1 Pseudocheirus occidentalis
AGGCAGGTCCTTTTAATAATTGTCTCTTGGACATCTCCCCAGCTGATTATTGACAGGAGATGCATTTAAACCTCTTTCTGTATTGAGCAAGTGACTCAATTCAGCCTCCCCGCCTTTTCTGCCAGGGGACAGCCTGTATCCAAGCTATAATCCTCAGCAGGTCCAACTCCCTAGTTTTCCACAGGGGAAGTAGAGTCTGACAGGGGGAGTTTGTATGCATATGTTCCTTTAAGTTTGAGACTGAGGTTTGGAAATGGGAGTTGTGGACCTGAATTACTTTGAGCTCTGTAGAGCTGGCGGTTGGGGACATAACCCAAGGATATATTAGCTAACCCTGGATTTAGGTGGCCCCTAGTTGCGGAGGCTTTCATGGCAGTCTTCCTGTTCCATCTCTCCACTCCCAATCTCCCTGCTCCTCTCCCTAAGACATACCCTATTAGAGAATGTTTTGAAAACTCCATAGAAGGAGGGTTAAAGGGGCCTTGGCTTGGTCTTGCTCCCTTAGCCCCTGGGCATGAGCTCAGCATTGACCTCTCTGAATTTCTAGGCACTACCCCTATCATTCTTTGCTGGGAGGTCCCATGGCTTTACAGAGCTCCACCCTCCCCATTTCCCTGATTTCATTTCTATCTGAGCCTGGGTATGATTTCTTGCTGGCAAAATTCCTCTGTGGCCCAAGGAAAAAAAAAAAGGTTGGGGGGAGTGGGCTGCAGATGAAAAGTTTGCTGTGTGTGCCATTTTTTCTTTGGCTAGGAGTCTGTAGTGGGTGTTGACACACAGCATACTTTCACAGATGTTGAGACAGAGTTCAGATTTCGTTCTCTTTCCCCCCACCCCCTCCCCAACTTCCATGCGCAGCTGTGTGGTGTGCTGTGTTACCCACCCAGCATTTTCCATTTCTGATGTGCAGCAGGAATGATTGTGTGAGGCTGAATCATAAATTCCCTTTGCCAAGTCATTTTGCTACCCCCCTCCCCCAGAGGTCATTTCGTCCCTCCCCCAGCCTCCATGGAGCATTTCCCCACCTCAGCCCAGGATACTCCTTCTCCACCACTCCTTTCTTTCCTGGTACCTGATCATACTTGTTGTGCCTTGTGCACTGGAAGGTAGTTCATTAACTCTTGTCCTCCCAGGGAGGGACGGATTCTGACTCAAGCTCATAATCTAGGTGTCCGAGTGAATGGAACAAGAGATCTAGAGTCAGGAAGACCCCTAGTTCAAATCTGATCTCAGACACTTATCAGCTGTGTGACCCTGGGCAAGTCACTTAACCTTGTCTGCCTCAGTTTCTTCATCTGTAAAATGGAGATAATTACAGCAGCTCCCACCTAGGGTTGTTGTAAGGAAAAAATAAGATGTTTTTAAAGCATTTTACAAACCTTAATGCTCTTCATAAATGCGAGCTATTGCTGATATTGATACTATTATTGTTATACATTTCGACTTTAATGGAATTGGGGCAGAGGGTGCTGCTCAGCCAGGTCTGTGTCATTTGACAAGAGCTACTTAATCTTTGCTCCCTCATGGAGGAGGAGTCAGACCTTCTGGTGTGTCTGGCAGATGAGTTTCCTTTGGGAGAATGGATTTATGGCTAAGCCCAGTTGGAGATTTAGGACCTGCTATCCTCCTCCCAGATTTGAGTGGGAATGTGTGAGTTCGAGCGCGTATGCTTATGTGGAGTGCCTGCGTGTGTCTCTCTGCCTTTGTATGATGCTGTTTGAATCTGCCTAAGTAGATATGCTTTGGGGATATGTTGGGGGAAACAGAGGGGCCTTTGCTAGCAGGCTTCTTGCCTCGTTGGTGTCAAAGGACAGTGCTCTGTCTTACCATGTTCTCCCTCTTCCTCAATCCCCTGATAATAAACTGAAAAAAAAACAAAACAAAACAAAAAGCCCATTTTTTTTTTCCTGGATGGTGCCTCTTTGTATCACCTGTTGGGGTGAGCAGTGTTTCAGGCTCTTCATGACCTCCTCAGTTCGGATGCTCTCTGACTTCAGCCACTTCCCTCCCCCTCTGCTCCTAGAAGCCCGGGTGATCCCGAGAGCCACTTGGAATGGATGTGTCAATGAAGGGATGGGAATATGAGTCTGAAGAGGGGAGGAAGGAGGGAAAGGCCGCACCTCTAGGCATGCTTCAGGGACAACTGGAAGGTCATATGTTTAGTGTGCTGCTTTTGGAGGCTTCTGTGGGCTGCAGAGGCGAGCTGGGTGCTATGTTGAAATTCTGGGTGACTCAGTTTCTGAGAAACATCCAGAATGGAGCTACGGAGGGTAGAAATGGAGAAACTGTGGGATCCTCAGCTGGGAGTTCTTTGGCTCATGTTTGCTCTCTCCCTTCTCACCTAACCTTTTTCCTTCTCTCCTCCCCTTTCTTACTTTTTACTCCTTCCTTTTTGCTTTCTCTCTCCCCCTTTCTTGCTCTCTCTCTCCTCTTGCTTTCTCTCTCCCCCTTTCTCTTTCTCTTACCCTCCTTTCTCTTTTCTTGCCCTTCCCCCTTTTTCTTTTTTTCTTTTAGACAAATACAAAAACTTAAATAACTAATAAGAAAAGAAAAAGAAACAGCATAAACTTAAATGAAAAATAAAAAAGGAACAAAAAGCATGTCATGTGCACAGCAGGACATAGGAGAGGATTCAGGGTATATAGCAATATTTTATCATTTTAAGAAAGCCTATATATTAAATACTGTACATTATGTTGAAAGCTGTCCGTCTTTTCTTTGCTTCCTTGTAGGTTTTCTTTTATTCTCTGCTGTACATTTTTTACTTTGTTCTTTTTCCCCCTCCACCCCCCTACCCACCACCCCAAGGCTACAATTGAGCATGGATATATTTATATATAGGTATTGATATATACATATAGGTATATATATATCCACATACATACATATAAACATATACTTTCCCTACCCCCCTTATTTTGGCCGTTTTTCTCTCTCCCCTTCTTACTATTTCCCTTCTTTCTTTTTTTGTTCTTCCTCCCTTTTTCAGTCTCACCACTTTCCTTTCCTTCTTTACCTCTTTTTCTCCAACATCAATCACAGAGCTCCCCTTGCCACTTTATGGGATTGAATGGGAAGGGTCAGAAAAGGAGATGACATTTTGCTCAGTGGGACTGGGCAGCTCAGAGAAATGCGATCATAGGTTTTGGATTTTTTTTTCAGTAACCCTAGGATTAAGGGGTAGGTAACCCCAAGGCTGGAGGTATTGAGTGATCATAGAACTGTGAGTATCTATAACCACAAAGCTAAAATATCTGGAAACACCAGATTCCAGGTGTCAGACGACTTAGACTATGGGAACAGTGATCTGAACTGTTCTGTCTTCAGAAGTTTCATCTTTGGGGTGGTATCTTGACTTTCCTAACGTCCTATGTGTCCGAGGAAGGTCCCGTGATATTTGAGACTACCCTCATGTGCTTGGCGTCCTGCCCTTCAGAGGATAGGGCAGAGCATGAGGAGCTATGATTCATAACTGAGGAGAAGCCCAGGGACTCCTTAGCATTTCCCTAGAATCTGGCTTTCAGCATTCACACTGACAAAAATTTCATGGTCAACTCCTTTGAACAGGGTACTGTTAGGTGAACAGGAGAAAACAAAGTTGGCATTAGGCATATTTCCTCCTCTCACAGAGTTTATAGTTTATTGGGGGATATGGCATAATTACGAATAAGAAACATAATTTAGCATAATATGACAAAATAATACAGCATAATTTATAAGATAAATGCAAAGTATTTTGTGAGGTCTGAGGGCAAAAAGCTCATTATTAATTGAGGAAGGGAATCAGAGAAGGCTTTGTGGAGGAGGGTGCTAAGGATGTGTAGGGCAATTCCGTAGGATTGAGGGCAGCAGGAGGCTTTCTGGGAATAGGCAACAGTGTGGCTAAAGACTGACCAGAGTTCAGTTCACTTAAAGAGGGAATAGTAGAGTTAAAAGGGGAAGTGGCTCCAGAATCTAATGTAGTTAAAGATTATATTTGGTAGACAACAGGGAGCCATCAGAGAAGATTTTGAGCAGATGAGTGACATTGTTTGGATAGAGTTGAAGTGGTAAGTCTTATTAGGAAGCTATTAATATAGCCCAGGTGTGTGGTAATAAACTGAATAAACTGCCTCTATTAGGGTAGGATAGGGACAGTGGGTGTCTTCAATCCCCTCTCCCCTGTCTGCCCCATCTGGTTGAGCTTCTAGGCACCCATAGAATCTTTGCCTGGGAAATGACCTTAGAGGTTATCTGGTCTAACCCCCTACCTTTTCCTGAGGGTAGAAACAGGAATAACCTGCTTGTTTGAGTGAATGAATGGGGAAGGAGTAGGGAGAGGGAGTTGGTCCAGCCCGAGCTATGGTTGCTGATGGATCCCCTGCTCTTGGGGAGCCCCCTTCAGTGCCTGTTGTCTTCATGTAGTTCTGCCCAGCAGTGAGAAGGGGAGGGAGAGGGGGCTATGAAGCCTTAGCCATTGCTTGGGGCAGGGATCCTGGGGGCTACTACATTTCCCTTTTTTTCTATCTGATTTCCTGCAGCAAACTTTCCGCCCCCTCCCCCCCACCCCTTACATGTACTTTCCCCCAGAGCCTGCTGTAAGGAAGGTGCCCTCCTTGTTAGAGTTGCAGGCAGGGAGACAATCTGGTTCTCTCAGAAAGAGGGGACACTGTGTTAGAGATGCCCTTCTTGTGCTCTCTGCCTGGAGTGGGTCATCACCATCCCTCTCTCCCCTCTCCAACCAGTCTCCAGGATGTTTTCTCTCTTCCTGTGTGTTCTCCTTCATACTCCACAGGCCTGGCTATGGAGTCACGTGGGCAATGCTGTCTAGTCCAGGGACCTTTTTTCCCCCTTTAATTAAATAAACAAAAGCCCTAGTGTCTTGTATACCCCCTCTCTTTGTGCCTCCCTGGGTCCCCATGCCTCTGACCCATGAGGTCATGCTCAGACACTGTCAGCCAGGCTGTGGGGCTACTGGGATAATTTGGTGCTCAATTCTGTCCCTTGCTGTTTTGGCTGGCTCCCACTTAATCTTTTTCTCCCTTTTCCTTTTGTTTCTTTCTCCTTCCTTTCTCTTATTTCTCTTCTCTCCTTTCTTCTTCTTCTTTTCCCTCTCTTCTTTCTTCTTGCTTTCTCTTTTCTTATACTGGGACAGCGGTCTCTCTGGCCCACATCCAGCTCATTCCAGCCCCTTATTCATTTGGGGTAAAGAGAGAGGCCTGAAATATGCTAGGGAAATTGAAACAGCTGAATGGAGAATTCTATAAAATATGGCACAAGAGTGGGGCTTTTAAAAGGCACCCCCCCGCCTTTTTTTAAAGTCTCAGTGTGGAGCTGAGCCCCTGTTCTTAGGAGGCAGAAGACATTCAACTTTTGGAGAGAGAGAGATCACTGGCCTGACCCACTGATTGTTGTGTGGACCAGACAAGGTTTTTTTTTTCCCCATGTTTTTTTATCTCTTAAGGGGTGGGAGTGCTAGACAGCTTGATTCAGTGGAAAATTTGGGAGATTTTAAGTCCTTGTGCCACTTTGTGATCTTGGGAAAGTCCTTTGAAATTTCTGGGCCTCTGTTTCTCCATTGGTAGACTGGGACAACTGGGCCCCAGCTAGTTTACTTCATGTGATTGTAGAGATCAGGTGAGATAATGAATATGAAAGTACTTTGGAAAGGATAAAGTGTGATATGATGTTATTAACTGGAATTACATTCTTCCTCTGTAGCCTGAGGTTCCCAGAATGTAATTTTCCTGGGAAATGAGCTGCTGCCTTCCAGAGCTAATACTTCCTTCAAGGATGATGGGTAGAAAGGACTTTATCATTAATGAGGATGATAGGAAATTCTTTGTCTAGGGCAGTGGTTCTCAACCTTCCTAATGCTGTGACCCTTCAATACTCATATGTGGGTATATCTGCATGTGGGTGGACCCACCTGGAGATGGATAGAGGAGCAGTGTCTCGATTCCTAAGACCATCGGAAATATGTGTTTTCTCATGGTCTTAGGTGACCCCTGTGACTCCTGTGAAAGGGTTGTTTGACCCCCAAAGGGGTCGCGACCCACAGGTTGAGAACCGCTGGTCTAGGGTGAGAGGGAGGTGGTTGTAGCAGTGGAAGTGCTGCTGATTCTGGGTGACTGATGACTTTTTGCATATCGATAACACTTGTGATTTAGGCTTTTCTCCTGCATTCCCAGTTCCTTCCAGCATATCTGAAAATGGGATGTCCCTCATTGAATCAAAACAGTTTAGTCCTAGTCTTTTATTCTTACACACGAGGAGCTCAAAAATGAAGAGAGATCTGACCAAGTCACAATTAATTAGTGACTAAAATGGGACTAAAACCTGGGTCTCCTTATCTTCTGGCCAAGTCAACAAACATTATTAAATGTCTTCTGTGTGTCAGTGCTATGCTAAGTGCTGAGGCTAGCTGCTTAGGCAAAGGAGGGCAAAGTTAGTCCCTGCCCTCAGGGAGCTTACAATCTAATGAAGGAGACAGTGTGCAAACAAGTCTGTATGAACAAGACATCTACAGGATAAACTGGAGCTCAGAGTGAAGGAATTAGTGTTAAAGGGGACTAGGAAAGGCTTTGTATAGAAGGAAGAGTTTTATTTGAGAAATTTGAGAAAGAAATCTGGGAAGTTAGGAGGTCAAGATGAGGAGAGAGAGGTCCATTGATTCTATTATGCATTTGCCATTCTCCATCAGAACTGAGCCTGGTTTTTCTTCCAAGTCAGTGTACTACCCTTAATTTCCCACAGATATAAAGATCCCTATCTTAGGAGCATGGAGGAAATATGCATTGGATAGAGGGCATTGTTTTCCCGCTGTCTGTCTCTGCAGGGATATCTGTCCCATCTTCTCCCGTACCAGAGCGGCCATCCTTCATCTCCATGGCTGGTTGCTGAGGGGAGGGGAGGGAAAGAAGTCAGTTCTTACTTGATGGCCTGCATGCAGACAAGCACATGGTTAAGTCATAGGATCTAATATTTTTTTTGGTGTTTTTTTTTGAGGATCTAACATTTACATAGGGCTTTCAAGTTTACAAAATGCTTTACAAATATTATCTCACCTTATCTCACCGCACCCTTGAGAGGTAGGTGCCATTATTATTCCCATTTTACAGATGAGGGAACTGAGGAAGACAAGGTTAAGTGACTTGCCCATGGTCAAACAGCTAATAAGTGTCTGAGATTGGATTTGAACTCAGGTCTTCTTGACTCCAGATCCAGAGCTCTATCTGTTGTGCCACTCAGCTGCCTATCATAGATTTAGAACTGGAACTGATCTTAGAAACCCTCACATCTTACCCTCTAATTTTACAGATTAGGAAACTGAGGCCTAGAGAGGTTAATTGATTTGTCTAGCTAGTGAGTTACTAAGTGTCTTGAGGTAGGATTTGAACCCAGATCTTCTTGACTCCAAATCTAGTACACTATGCTGCAGCTAGGGTGGTGAGGAGAGGGATTGGGAATGTTTCTATATGATACAAAAGCAAAGCAAGGTGCTATATAATAATGAATTGTAAGGAGAAAGTATTATATAACATGGAAAGTGGGAAGCCAATATATAATAACAAAGCAGAGACAGGAGAATTGCCTCCTACATATCCAACAAATAAGTGAATTTTTTGGAGAGAGGAAAGGTAGATAGAGAGGAAAGAACTTTAGACCTGGAGTCAGGAGACCTAGGTTGAATATCATCTATCTTCCTCTCTGGGACTCAGTTCTCTCACTGTGAGGAGATCAGTCTAGAGGAGCAGTTCTTAACTGGGGCTCCATTGGACCTCTAGGGTGACCCTGAACTTAGATGGGAAAAAATTTACATCTTTATTTTAATATAATTGATTTCCTTTGTTATATACATATCAGGTTTCATGCATTTAAAAGCATTCTTCTTAAAAGGGGTTTATAGGCTTGGCTGGATTACCAGAAGGATTCATAACATGAAAAAGGTTTAAGAACTCCTGGTCTATACAATGACCAGTAACCCTGCCAGTTCTAACAGGTGATGAGTACCTGAGTTTCACTTTCATGGGGATAATAAAGCTTTTGCTGATGCTTTCACACAGTGAAGTATTCTGTACATTTCAGCTGCTATTCAAAAGTCAATTGGTTATTAAATCAATTGAATATCCTTCTTGTAGCCTTATCATTTTCTTTCTTTTTGGTGGAAAGAGAACCTGTATCCTGGAGGAGGTATAGGAAGGGAAGGTGGAAGAACTCTGTCAGCAGACAATTGTGCTCTTATAGCAAAGCACAGAATGGACAGAGAAGGGAGGGCCTCTGGCCAGAAAGACTTGGGTGCAGAGATTTGAGGGAGAGTGTGAATGGGGAGTTTAGGGTGATGGCGAATGATAGGGACAGACTCTGGTTGTTATTTGGGATCTTTTCTAAGCTGAGAGTTAGTGACCAAGGTAGACCTTGAATCCAATACTGCATCAGAAATCCTGACATCTAACTGAGATTAAGGAGCATGTGGTTAGGGGAGCTGGTTTCAGTTCCACCAGGGCTGGATGGAGGTAAGTGTGGTGTATAATAACATATCAGACTTGGAGCTGAAAGACCTGAGTGTGAATCCTGACTCTGATGTTTACTAGTTTTGTCTTTGGGCGCACTGTATCACCTCTCTGTGCCTTGGTTTCCTCAGTTTGATAAGTGGGGATAACACAGCCTCCCTAATGGAGCTGTTGTGAGCAGAGAGCTCTTTGTAAACTTCAAAGTGCTGTCTAGATGTCAGCTGCTATTTTTTTCACTTAGCCCCGGAGATCTTTCCACTCCATCATCTTTATTCTGCTTTTCCAATTGGGAACAGTTGCAAGCTCCCTCAGCATGCCCTTCCTTCTTTTCTCCTCTTCCCTTCTGCTTTTATTCCCCTCCTGTTTTCCTACCCACCATCCTTTTCCCAAATGAAAATATCAGGTGTTGTGAGTGGGTCTGGGGGTTAGAAAACATGGAAATTCCATTATATCTCCACTTGAGAAGCAAGATACCTTGGCCCTGGCTGAGGAACATTTGTGTATCTGAAAGATTATTTGGGGGTAGAAGCTGAATAATAATGAGAGAGAAACAGAGAGAGAGAGAGAGAGAGAGAGAGAGACAGAGAGAGAGAGAGAGAGTGTGTGTGTGTGTGTGTGTGTGTGTGTGTGTGTGTGTGTGTGTGTGTTGGGATGGGGTGGAGTCTTGCCTTCAAAGACTGTTTTCTGTCATCTTGCAGATCGTGGTTGGGGCTCATGCCCTAATAGACACAACATCTGAAGCCTGTTAAACTGTATTATTTCTCTGACAGGTTCATGACATCAAATTCCAGGCTCAGAATGGGGAGGAGAAGGAGTCCTGGATCAAAGCCCTCAATGAAGGCATCAACAAAGGCAAGAATAAAGCCTTTGATGAGGTGAGAATCTGAGGCTGCACCTGGTCATCTAGTCTGCTCCCTTAATTTTACAGTGAAGGAAACCGAGTCTCAGAAGAGGGAAGTGGCTTGCTCAGAGTCGTAGAGATTGGTCAGCAGCTGAAGACAGTGGAGTTTACCTCTTCTCTTGCTTGACTCTTTCTCCAGCTGGGATCTTTGGGCAGGGCTGCCCACAGTATGAGTATGATTTTTGAAGAGAGGCCAGAGACAGATCCTTTGACTTTGAAATCTAGCCCAGGTTGGGGCAGCTATGTGGTATAGTGGATAGAGCACTGACCCTGGAGTCAGGAGGGCCTGAGTTCAAATCTGACCTTAGACACTTATTAGCTGTTTGACTCTGGCAAAGTCACTTAACCCCAACTGCCTAAAAGAAAAAAAAAGAAAGAAATCCATCCCCAGTGCTGTCTGCTTTAAAGGGGAGAAAAAAGATATATGCTAGACCTTTGTGGTTTCACTGGCATAGAGAACCTTGGCATGAGGAAGCTCCCTCTACTAGTACAGGCCAGCATCCTCTCTAGGACTTACACTCTTAGAAAGTTGCCCAGGGCACTGAACAGTTATGGGATTTGCCCAGGATCACAGTGGCAGGGGGTAGCAAAAGCAGGACTCCGAACCTTGACTCTTTATCCACTCCCCCACATTGCCTCTCAAATCTTGTTATTCCTTCCATGAAAAGAATTGCTCTGATGTGGCAGTCAGGGTGGTCACCTTGGGTCCTCCCAGTCTGGAAAGGCTTTGAATGTGGTTCCATGGACAGACTGTTTATCTCTCATCTGAGGATTAGACTTCCTAAATTCAAAGCATCACCATGAGATGACCACAGGGTGATGAATTTTCATTAACAGTTTACCAAGTGGTATAGAGGTTGTGATGTATATCAATGGGACCCACTCTGGTGAAATCGAAAATCCGTGAAGTATTGAAAATAAGTCTTGCCATCAATTCCTTTGAGAAAAAGCATTACCTATTGTCAAAGTGTGAATACCTGGGAAGTAGCAATTCGTTAAACCTGTTATCACTGAGACACAGCTTAGCTCACATTAGTCAGATCCTTTCCTAGCAAAAGGCTAGGATATAGAAATTCTAATAAGGAAAGGCAGATAGCCTGGTATAGTAGATAGAGACCTGACCTTGGAGTCAACAATATCTGGGTTCATTTCCTGCTTTTGCCTTTGTGACCCTGGGTGAGTCATTTAACCTTGGATGCCTCCAATTTGCTCTCTAAAACTGTAAGTTAGGATGAAGTTGTTAGCCTGAATTAGTGGAATTTCTATGCTGGGCTAATGAAATCATAGGCTGGGATCAAAAAATAAAAACCAGAAATAGAGAGTACAGATCATAGCCAAAGGAAAAAAAAAAAACAGTTCTGAGGATTAAGGAGCTTTGGGGTGTTAGCTAAAAAGGCCAGTTTTGCCTTTAGGACCCTCAGAGTCTTAAGTGGATCTTCTGATATGATTGTAGCCATAGCTACACACCCTATTTCCTTCCTTCTTCCTTTCATGCTGGCACTGAGGCTTTGAAAGAAAACCAATACCGTGAGCAGACTTGGGTTTTCACTAAGAAGGTCAGCATCTACCTGTAGACTCCTGGGATCATAAATTTTGAATTGGAAGGAAACGTAGAGGTCATTTATCCAAACTCTTTCTTCCCCATTTTATAGATAAGGAAACTGAGACCCAGAGAAGTTAAATGATTTTCCCCATGTTATAGAGGTAGCATGTGTAAGAACTGGGATCTCTGACTCCAAACTCAGCCTCCTTTCGACCATACCCCTCCCTAGGAAGATCCTCACTAACAGCCTCATGCCGGGGGCCCTTTTTCCTTTGAGGAAGCTCGTCTTTGTTGCATGAAGATAGACCATTGTGACTGACCCACACACCTGTTGAGGGTGATGGCAAGGCTATAGGTGTGTTTTGATCTCTTTGCTGGTGTTTCTGAGAAACTCATGAAAGCTAGACTTGGGCAGGGATTGAGAGTAATTCCCATTGTAGCAGCACCAAGCTGTTGACTCTTCAAACTGGAGTAAGGTTTACACCCAGACCAGGTTAGGTCTTCTCCTCTCTCTTCCTCCTTCTTTTCTTCTTGTCTCCTCTCCTCTCCTTCCCTTTCTGTCTCCTCATCCTTTCCTCCTACTCTCCCTTCTGTCTTCTCTTCCTTCTTTTGCTTTCTTTCTTCCCTTCTCTTTCCTTTTTCTTTCCTTCTCTTCCTTTCCCTTCCTCCCTTCTTCCTTCCTTTTATCTGCTTTCCTTTGTTTCTGTGCTTTTTAAAGTAGAGACAATGCCTATTGTAAGTAGGAGACTGGTGTGTATCCAGCCTCCTGTGGTGGACAGCTCCCTGTGAACCTAGGGAGTACTGTGGAAGGCTACAACCGGATATTTCCCAAGGCAGATTTCTAGTGAGTTGGAGGTACAGGAATGAGACAGATGCTGTTACTCCAATTCATAACTCTGGGGGTGTAGAGATAACTATCCCAGTTGTATGGATGGAGAAACTGAAGAACAGAGATGGGATGTGACCTGGTAAAGTGCTCCTGGTGCCTCCAGAGGTACTTGAGAGCAATGAGGGGAGATGGAGAAGGGCAACAAGGAGAGGTCCCCAGTTTTTGGAGCCCCGTGTTTCCTTCAAAGCTTCTCTGCTTCTATGTACTTACATACATACAAACATACATCATCTCCCACAGTAGAATGTAAGTCTTGTGAGGACGGGGGTGGTTTCATTTTTATCTTTTTATTCCCAGCACCGAAAATAGTGCCTAGTCTATCAATTAATCTACAAATATATATATAATATAATATGTGTGTATATATATATATACATACATATACACACATATAAAGAAATATATATATATATTTGTTGATTGGAGTCATTTTGGATATAATTCTAGAGCATTTTTCTAACTCTGATCTTAACATTTTCAGGTTAAGGTGGACAAGAGCTGTGCCCTGGAACACGTGACCCGGGATCGGGTGAGAGGGGGTCAGCGGCGCCGGCCACCTACAAGAATCCACCTGAAAGAGGCAAGGACAATTCTGGCTGTGGCTTAGACCCTTTAGGCTATGCACACACACACACACACACACACACACACACACACACACACACACACACACACACACACACACACACACACCAGGGGAGACTACAATACAGGCAGCCAGGAAGAAGGAGGGTGGGGTTTGTATGGCTCCTTTGTCACCAGACAACAGCTGGTGAGGTCTGGGGGGCCAGCATCCCCAGAGATTACGTCTTTGTCCATTAGAATCCCCTCATCCTGGTGAAGGGGGAAGGGTCAGTATCAGTATCAGGCACAGGATAGTGCCTGGTACAGGACCACACTATGGCTTTGTCCTGGGTCCCTGGATGGGCTGGTGTTTTAGTGCACATCCTTGAGGCCTGGGGCAGGGATCAAAGACCATATACCTCCATGAGATGAAATAGGGCCACAGTTAAGGTCCAAAAGAGGGGGACTTTTGTTTAATTTAGATGAAGCTGAAGTATAACTGCGAGTACATGTGTGCATGCATTTGTGAATGTCAGATGTATGATTGTGTGCCTGAGATGGTATGTTTGCATGTGTATGACTTTGTGTGCCTCTTAGCTTCTGGGTGTGTATAACAAGACGCACAATAGTAGAACATTTATTAAGCACCTACTGTGTGCTAGGGATAAAAACAACAACAACAAAAAACAAAGACAGTCTCTGCCCTCAAGGAGCTTACAATCTAATGGAGGAAAGTAGCTGAAAATGGGGAGAGGGAGGAGAGGAGGGAGATGGGAAGAGGTACCCAGTGCAGAGGGGGCATGATAGAGAGTTCCAAGGAAATCCCAAAGCTGAGTAGCTGGTGAGAAACAGGATGAAAACCTGTTCCATACTGTGTGTGTGTGTGTGTGTGTGTGTGTGTGTGTGTGCGCGCGCGCGTGCGCGTGAACACTCGAGTGCCAGTCTAAGAAGTTATGTTTATTGTCCAAACCAGCGGCTTTTAACCTGTGTGTCGCGACCCCTTTGGGGGTTGAAAAACCCTTTCACAGGGGTTGAGTAAGACCATTGGAAAACACATATTTCCGATGGTCTTAGGAACCGAGACACTGCTCCTCTATCCATCTCCAGGTGGGTCCGCCCACAAGCAAATACACCCACGTATGAGTATTAAAGGGTCACGGCATTAGGAAGGTTGAGAACCACTGCTCTAAACATTTATTCAGTAAGTACTTTGGGGCTGACTGATATGTGCCATAGAGCCCTTTGATAGCCACCAAGGGGCGCGCAGAAGGGGTTATAATCTGGGCTTTCTCCCGCAGGCCATGGCATAGCAGGAAATAGAGTGTATATACATGTGAAATGGCATGAGTAATAATGACAGAACAATAATAAGCTGATATTTCTAGAGTGCTTTAAAGTTTGTGCAGTATTTTCCGGTGTGCTAAATGACACATGTGATCCTCATAGTGAGGTAACTGCTGCGACTATCCCCTATTGAGAGATAAGGAACCTGAGGCTCCTAAGGAGACCTTACCCAGGGTCACACAACTAGAAAGCGTCTGAGGCTGTCTTCAGACTCCTGTCTTCCTGGCTCTGGGTCTGGTGCTCCAAATGCTACGTCACTTTGCTGCCTTAAAGTGCTCTGTAATCTCAGAGGAGGGAGAGAGAATTATTGGCTGGGATGAGCCGGGAAGGCTTTAGGGAAATGGCAGCCTCATAAGCTGAGTCTCAAAAGATGGATGTTAATTAGCAGAGATGATGGGGAAGCCATCCTAGGCAGAGGCATGCTCAAAGGCAGAGCCAGAAATAGAAAAGATTTGCTTAGCTCAACTTGGCTGGAGTTTTGGAGTTTCTATACATCTGGGAGATTAGGCTGGCAAGGTATTTGGGGAACAGATTGTGGAGAGCCTTGAATGGCAACCTGGGTACCCTGTTTAGGAAGTAGGGAGTCGTTATTTTTTATTTGTTTATTTTGTTTTGTTTTCAGGTAGGGTAATGATAGTGATCAGACTTGTGCTTCCTGAATGTAAATCTGATGGTGGCTTGGAAGGCATTAAAGAGAAGAAAGGCAGGATACATAGTAAGACCATTAAGGAACATATGATATTAGTCTGTGAGTGATGTAATACCAGGAAGGACTAGAATTAGGGCAGTGGTGCAGGGAGTACAAAAGAAGCAGGGTGGATATAGATGAGCAAAGTTATAAAGGAAGACCTGAAAGCCTTGGCGATTGACTCAGTTTGGAGACTGGGGAAGACGGAAGAGTCCAATATGATTGAAGTTTTGAGCGCAGGTGACCAGATGATGATGATCCATTAACAGATATGAGGGAGAGGGAGAAGATGGAGCATTCCCTCCTAAATACAATGAAAATAATAACTCTTTAATAATTCATTTGATACGGGGCAAGAGGGAAGCATCCAAGAGAAGATAGCCACAAAGTAGAGGAAATGCAGGCTACTGCTCAGAAACCAGAAATGTCGATTTGGGCATCGCTTGTGTAGAGGGAATAGGTGAAGCAGTGAGAGGGACGGGGTCACCGAGAGAGAGAAGAGTGAAGAGCTGAGACCAGAAACTGGGGACTATATACTTCTAGGGAGTGAGAGGAGGAAGAGGAGCAGGGGAATGACCCTGGAAATATGAAGAGAACCAGGCAATCAGGCAGTATTTATTAAGTGCCCATTATGTGCTAAGAGCTGGGGATAGACAAAAATGAAAGTTGTTACCCTCCAGGATCTTATGTTTGATCATATTATACACACATACACATATATCTATATATATAAATATATGTGTATGTGTATAAAATATATATCATATATATGATAGAAGATAATAGAATATATATTATATATTATTATAAGATATATAATTATAATATTATATTATTATAATTATATTATACTAAGTTAATGCAAGGTAATGGATGGGTAGGGAGGGGAAGAAGTCACTAGTAGCTAGGAGAACCAGGAAAGACTTAATGTAGAAGATGGTACTTGAGCTGAGCTTTGAAGGAAGCTAGGGATTTTGGAAGACAGAGCTAAGAAGGAAGTGTATTGTAGACATAGGGACCAACTAATGCAGAGACATGGGAGATGGAGTGTCTTTCAGGAGAATCAGTTAGAAGACCAGTTTATCTGGATTTTAGAGTGTGTGAAGGAGACTCATCATGTATAATAAGTCCAGAAAGGAGGAGGGTTGTGCACAAGGGAGTCTATACTCACTGAATCCCAGAGGCAATAGGGACCCACAGGAGTTTTGTGAGCAGAGGCTGACCTGGGCTACAGAAAGTCACTTTGGTAGCTCTGTGAAAGATGGTTTGGAGAAGGGAAGAGACTTGAGGAGAGAGATAAACGAGGAAGCCATTGCAATACCAGGACAGGGTCCTAGTGTCCCAAAATCTAAGAGGAGAGAATTTTAAGAGGGAGGGGCCTGGTAAGTAGTGTCAAATACATCACTAGGTCAGAGGATAGGGGGAAAAGCTATTAGATTTGGCAATTTGGATGTCACAGGTGACCTTTGAGAGAGCAGTTTTGGGGGCAGCTGGGTGGCTCAGTGGATGGAGCACGTAAGTTCAAATCTGGTTTTAGACACTTACTAGCTGTGTGACCCTGGGCAAGTCATCTAACCACAATAGATTCAGAGAGAGAGAGAGAGAAAGAGAGAGTGAGTGTGCAATTTTAGTAGAATATGCTCATTAGATGATGGAGAGAGGGAGAAAGTGAGAGAGACAGAAACAGACATATAGACACAGAGAGGCACAGAGATAGATAAGAGAGACAGAGACCTTGCTCAACTCGGCTGTAGAGAAGCTAAGGCAAGCAACCCAAGTCTTGCAAGAAATTAAAGTTTTAGGAGAACTGAGCAAAGAGCCATCAACCACCCTGACAGAGGAGCAGAAAGAAAAGCAGAAGAGAGAAAGAAGAGGAAAGGGGGGCAGTGGAAACAGACCATTCATTCAAGTAGGTAGTTTGGGTGTGAAAGAAGGTAAGGAAATAGGATCCCAGCCAGAGGAGAAACTGAAGGTTGTTTTCAAAATTGGGAAGAGCTGATCATGTTTTGGGATAGGAGAGGAGCTGGAAACTAGAGAGAGCAAAAGTGAAATTTCTGGAGAGAATTGAGGGAACCAAGTCCCAGTGGGAATAGAATAGACTTCAAGATCAGGGCAAGAGGCAAGAAGAAAGGAAGGGGGAGGCTGTATGTCTGAGTGTCTTTGTGGCTGGTCAGCTGGAGGGAATCTCTGGGTCTTAGGAGTTAGGCTATGCATGCAGTGTGAGGGCCCCTGCACAGACATTACAAGAACCTGAAAGAATCTCTCAGGAGAGATCTGTATCCTGGGTACAGATACTGGGTCTGCTTTGCAGAACCTCCCCAGACTCCTCAAAGATCAGTGAAGCCCTGGGCAAGCTGGAGGAGCAAGTCATCGTGTCTCGGCTCCAGTCCTCAAGACAGGCAGGGAGGGGAGTGGGGAGAAAGAGGGACTTTTTGGTATGTTTATTATGCAACTGTTTTCTTTCCTCCTGAAAATAAACTGTGGTTTGGGGGCTGGCCCTTGCTTAACCTTTGGATTTCTCCTGCATTTGTGACTGTTCATTCTTCCCTCAGGGAGAATGTTCCCCTGGATAATAGGCCTGAGGACTCACTCGATTAGAAATTGCTTGGGAATAGCTGTGCCAATTCACAGAGCCAAGACAGGGCACCTCAGAGCAGGGTCTCTGGGGAAACTACTGAGCTGCTCTGTTTTTTTCTTCTTCTAAATAGGATCCTAATTCATAACAACTTCCTGTCTATGACAGACAGTGCCAGGTTTCTTCTCAGACCCTTGTGAAACCTGGGAGAAGAAAGGGGAAGCTTTTCTCATCAGAACAATACATTTCCCCTAGAAGATCAGGCATACCTGAGTCTAGAAGGAAAAAAATATAGCCAGTTTCTTTTCTTAATAGAAAAGGACTTGGGAGGGAAATGGGGGTGGCTGGAATACATCTGAAGTTTGCTGCTGATCAATTGTAGAACATGTCTGTTCATTACTTTTTTATTTTTTATTTTTTGCTTTTTGGAGGGGGAAGGTAGGGCAGTTGGGGTTAAGTGACTTGCCCAAGGTCATACGGCTAGTGTGTGTGTGTGTGTGTGTGTGTGTGTGTGTGTGTGTGTGTGTGTGTGAGACAGAGAGAGAGAGAGAGAGAGAGAGAGAGAGAGAGAGAGAGAGAGAGAGAGAAAAGTGTCTGAGGCTGGATTTGAACTCAGGTCCTCCTGACTCCAGGGCCAGGGTTCTATTCACTGTGCTACCCAGCCTCCCCTGTTTACTACTTTTGTGCCTCAGTTTCTCCCCATATGTAGTGGTATAACTAGACATTGGGTGGTTGGAACAGGAGCTCTAGACAGAGCTCAGGTAGAATGGCAAAGGGCATTTACTGACCCTGTGACCCCTCCCCAATATTCTATCTGAAGTGGGGTGAGAGTAGGGGAGGGGTTAAAAAAAAAGTTATATGAGGAAGAAACACCAGGCAAGAGGTATAAGAATGGTGAAGGGGAATGGGAGGCAGGATTGACACTTTGTTGATGTGGGTCTTAGAAAATAGAATAACTTAAGCATTTCCCACTTTTCACACCTAATGATATTTATGAAGCTCATGAGACCATGAATCATCTCAAAGAAGATAGCGAGTTTCTACCACAGAATTTTAGCGCTGGGTGGAACCTCCTCTTGTTTAAGCCCCTCATTTCACTTATGAGGAAGCTGAGGCTGGGAGAGCAGAAGAGACTTGTCTCAGGCCATGCAGCGTCTTAGTGAGACATCTGAGGACCCAGGTATCCTAAGGTCCAATCTAGTGGGCTTTTTCTGTTAATATTTACAGATCTACCATTTAAGCTTTTCCTCTTGGTCATCTTCTTGCTGGTGCTGAGGTAGTTGACGGACTGACTGACGGACTGAGTTACTGACTGGTGCCATAGGTGGCTTCCTTGATTTCCACACAACTCGCTGGCCTCGAGTTTGGTTCATTGTCCTCCTTCAAAACTCTTCCTTGCTGGAGGAACATTATAGTCTGTGCTGCCCTGGGAATAGGATTGGGTTTTTTTTTTCCAAGATGGCGGTGCTGTGATGCTGATGGGGGATCATCCCAGTTTGGTAGGGAGGAGCCATAACTTCATGGATCTTGCTCAGTCTCATTCTCTTTCTCCTCCCCTGTTACTCTCCAAGTACAGACTAAACTCACAACATGTAGACTAAGCTGCACGCAGGTAAGCCCGACTCAGAAGAAATCAGACAATATCTCTGAAGGAGATAGTCACAGAATCATAGAATGTTAGCAGAAGCCTTGGAAGTCCTCCAGTAGAAACAGAGGCCCAGAGATCTTCAGGGACCTTCCCACAGTCACATAATTGGCCAGGCTTGGGTTCCATGCCTGTAACCCTACTCCTTGGGGAGACTGAGGTTGGTGGATCCCTTGAGCTTAGGAGTTCTGAGCTGAAACTGATTAGACATCTGAGCTAAGTCTAGAACCAATATGATGGTCCCTTGGAAATAGGGGCCTACCCGGTTGGCCAAGGAAGGGCAAACTGACCCAGGTCAGAAATGGAGGTCGTCAAAGCTTTTGTGCTGATCGGCGGTGGGATCAGGTCTGTGAGTGGTTGCTAGACTTCCAGCCTCCAGAAAAGCCCTCAAACACCAAATAAAAAAGCCCTAAAGTCAGTTACTAACAGATCTGAAACTAGAAGCCAGTTCCCTGTCTCTCAGCTCAGTGCTCTTTTTCCATTTATAAGTATAATAAATAATAAACTCCATCTTTCCTTTCTATTCTGGTGCCTCTAGAATGTCATGGAATCCTGTTGTGTGTATATGGGGCAGAGGGTGGGGGGCATAGGGTAGGGTAAATGCCTGACAACCTTGAAACTAACCTAAAGCCATTGCTTGATCCCCCTGACTCAAGTGACTTTTGGGAAGAGGATTACTGCCATTTGTAAACTGTCCTCACCACTCTCTGCTTTGCCTTCTCCTCACTTTGAACTATATTTGTTGTGGAAGATGGCACCCAATCTCTCCTTTCTGTCCCCCTTTCTCTCCCAGGTGGCTAGTGCTGCATCAGATGGACTGTTGAGGCTGGACCTTGATATGCCAGACAGTGGGCCCCCTTCTTTCAGTTCCAGCAACAACATCAGTGATTCCCCCCCTACGGAGATACCTCGACCACCCGTGCCTCCAACCAAACCCCACTCCCAGGATTCAGAGAAGCCAAATTTGGAAGATAGTGCTGAAAAACCAGAGGCAGAGGAGAGCACCCCAACTCCTGCATCGGATAATCCCCAGGACCAGTCTGAGCAGCAGGGTATGGCAGAAACAGCTGAGGAGGACTTGGAAACCTCTACCCTGCCTAGGGGTAGTAAGGAGAACCTGATGGAAGGAAAGTGTCCTGAGCTACCTCCCAAGGTCCAGCCTGATAAACTGAAAGTAAGCTGGGAAAATCCAAGCCCAGAGCCTCCCACACCTGCTGGCAAAGAATCAGATCAACCTACCAGTTCAGAGACTGCTTCCAAGGAGGGAGGGAAACCCCCGGCCCCTCCACCAAAGATCCTGTCTGAGAAATTGAAAGCATCTCTGAAGGGGAGTGAGACCACCAACTTAGAGCAATGCCAGGATTCCCAGGCTTCTGAGACCCTTGATCCTGATTCAGTTTGTTTCCAAGTTTCAGTGAATGGCCTGACTGACAATGCAAATGGAGTCGAGCATGTTCTAGAGTCAGATCTGCAGAGAGCCGAGGAGGATGGAGGAGACCAGAAGACTCCCCTGAAGGAGGGCGAGGGGCAGCTAGCCCCTGCAGAGCCCAACTCAGCCGCCTTGGAGAACAAGGGAGACCAGGAGGACTCAGGAGCAAGCCTCCAGCATAAGTTCCCTATACTACCATCACTGCAGCCCCGATGTGCCTCCCTTGGGAACCTGCTGACCAAGAGTGACAAAGGTCAAGGCCTGCCCCTGGACAGATACCAGCTGGTCAAGATAGAGAAGAAGATGGCTTCTGAAAGGGAAAAGACTGAGCAGCTCTTGAGCCAGGTCCTCAGCAGGGAGTTGGAGCATGCCCAGGAGGGAAATGGACCCCCTGTCAATGCTGAGACATTGCTCAACCAGGCTGTAGAGCAGCTGAGGCAAGCCACCCAAGTCTTGCAAGAAATTAAAGTTTTAGGAGAACTGAACAAGGAACCATCGACCACCCTGACAGAGAAGCAGAAAGAAAAGCAGAAGGACCTAGTGACTCTGTATAGGAGAAGTGCTCCCTAGGGCATGCTTAAGCACTTTTTTCTTCTTTTTTTTTCCCTTTTATGGTCTCCTTCAGAATTTTTATTCACTGATGCTGTTAATGGGCCAGCAGACAGTCATAAGTCTGAGCTAAGCCCTACCCCTTGTCCAGTCACTTTCTTAGCATTGGCCCCCCTCCCCTTTTTCTTTAATGCTCTCTTTTAAGTGAAGTCCTGTCTTCATTGATGTGGAGGGATGACAGCCTGCTGGCTGGCAAACCAGTCAGTCATATGTCTTCATCTCACAGCCCTGCAGGGTCAACATCTAACCCCAAATAGCCAGATATACCCAGGATGCCTCAGGGTTCTCGGCCTCAGACATAGGGAAGGGGATCCTTCTAGGGGTGGCCATGAACATCCAGGCTCATCTCTGCTGTATGGTCTTCAGCTAGAACATCTGTCTTCACCTTCTGGCCATCTTCATGCTCTGAAGGTGAAATCAGGCTGGGTGGTGGATCAATCAGGAGAGGAAAGGCATCTTTGGAAAGAAGGCCAGTTATGCCAGAAGAGAACAGTCATACACTGTAACTGTTCTGGAAATTCTGTTCCCCCTCGTCCCAATGGGGAATTGTTGTCTGGTGTTGCCTGACCATATCCATGGGTTGAGTCTAAAACTAGGGCTTTCCCAACATGGTCTAGGCTGGAGCTATCGCTCAGTAGACTAAGAGAGAGCTATGAAGTGTCTGGGACACATTATTTAACCAGGATTCACCAGGGATCGATGGTCCCTAGGCCAGTTGTATTTCTTGGGATGTGTTTCCCTCTGCCATTATCCTGATGCCCTACATGGGCAGCATAGAGAGATGTGAGTGACGATAGTGTCCACTACCCACTCAGGGAGAAAAGTCATGGCTGCCTTTGATCATTCTTAATGTCTCAGTATTTGTTGTCTTAGCCACTTTAATTTAGCTTTGGGACCATTATTAACCCTATGTCCTGAAGGGGGTTTACATTCTGGGCTCCAGGGCACATCATTGCATAGCTTTGTTGTGTCTTTTGGGGAAAGGGAATTTGGGGGGCAACTTCATTTCCAAATACTCAAGGACTACCTAGAAGGACTATCTACCTATGCCTTGCAAAAAGGAGTTTGAGTCTTTCTACTTTTTGGTTCTTAAAATTCCAACAGTCAAGCTGAGACCCTTTCCCAGACTGGCAGGGGGTTGCTACTACAGAATAAGGAGGGATAAGGAGGAGCAGTGCTGCTTGGCCTCAGGGGACCAATTAGCTATGGAATTCTGAGCCAACATAGGTTTCCACGATTCTCTTTGGAAGGGCTTTCAAGGGCTCACCTGGTTCATCCCCCTACTTTTGTGCAGGATTGTGACTCAAACTCCCCATCTTCTTCAATTCTTACATTAGTTTCAATTCTGGATGCTCAAAAGAACCATTTTTTTTCAGATTGCAAAATAAACACACCTCCAGGGGGACCATAATTTTTGCCCTTCTTGAGTGACCTTTACATTTATGCCGTCTATACACTTAGTTTCTCTCTTCACGTTGATTGGTTAAAAAGCTGTGAGGGGTGTCAGGCCATTTCTTGTAGATGACCACAAACATTCATCTGTGTGGTATTAGTTACAGTAATTGAATTGATGGAACTTGTCCTGGGAATGAGTAATTCCTCTTAGCCATTCCAGGGGATAACTAGGCCAGCCTGGGCCAGACAGTGATTCCTAGTGATTTCCACCAAGGTCAGTGTGGATGATCTGGGACAGAGTTGGACCATGTGGTGACTTATATCTTCCTCTGTCCTCACCTTTCTCCCTTCTAATCACATACCTACTTTTCTCTGGGGCTGGAGAGTTGGATGGTTCAGTGGAAAGAAGGAAGGACCTGTGAAGTGATAGGAATTATACTTTATACTTTCCCTACTTTTCTTTCCCTAACCTCAAAACTGTCTCCTCTTCCAGGCTTTGTAGGGGAAAGGAGGGGCAGAGTGGTAGAGGCGGTCATTTTGTCTCGTGTGTCTGTCTGTCTGGCAATATTTGCCTCCCTGGCCTCTTTCCTCCCTCCCTCCACCAACCAAGACCGGCCTCTGCATTTTCAGAAGCTGTTCTTGGTACCAATCAGCTGCTTCCCTAGGAACAGCCTGGAGTTCAGTATCCCCAGGTGTATGCAATGAATAGCTACCTGTTGTAGCCACAGAATGCCTGCTCAGGGGCCTAACCCATTCTGGAAATTTCACAAAAGGCCCCCCAAAGTCTATGCTGGCTTCATACATTTTCCAGAGCCCCCTTTTTTTTTTGCATGAGCACTTTTTGTTTAGTGAAGGATTAAAAAAAGAAAGAGACATTGCCACCATGGACCTTCCTATGCAGCACCTGGCACAGTGCCTTGCATATAGTAGTCATTTAATGTTGGAATCGTGGGCTGGCCTTTGCCAAGCACAGGCATTGGCTAGAGCAAAAATTAGCAATGTAAGTTTATGCCTTATTTACTGAAATATTTTATCTTATAACACGAGAGATCATCATGAGTAAGCTGGCCTTTCTCCAAGGTGGTGCTGGAGGTATGGGATGTAATTGGGCTCATTTCTAGAATTCTGCTTTAGAGAAGCAGAATTGTATGTATGGGGACTTGTTTGCTGACAGTCTTCAGCTCCCTCCAACTGAGACTCACACCTCAGTTCTCCACAACACTCAGGGCTGAATGGGGGTAGGAGATGGGGTGGATCTCCCATTTCTGGAAGTCACTGTAGGGTCTCCAGTTACTGGGAAGTGACAGTAAGTGGGTCTCAGAGAGAAAAGGATGGGGGTCTCCAAGAGAAAGTGGCACCCTGGAGTAGGCAGCAGGCCTATATTTCATATCAATAAGAGCCAATGTGTACATTATACAACAGCTTCCCACCGTCCTCTCTTTCCCTAGGAGGATGCCCCTCCCCACCCCCCTCTCCAGGGGGCTGGTTTAAAAAATGGAATCATTGGTCTCCGTTGATCTGTTGTGTCCTGTCCAGTTTAACTCCCTTTCAAGGCCAGTTTGGTATTAGCTCTACATATAGGGTTCCTCTTTCTTAATGAAAGAGGTCCTGGAAAGGGGTGAGGGGACAACAAATGTGAATGGTGGTGGCTTCGCCTGCCTGGCTGGAGGAGGAACAGGAGGAGAAATAACATTCAGCGTCTTTTGCTACTAGATAGTGACATAATTTTTGAGAATTGGCAATAAAACCCCTTTTTAAGTACGTCTCTGCCCTGGAGCTATTTGTTGGTGACAAGACTATCAGCTGGGGAGAGGACAGGAGGGCTTAGGGCCAAAACTGGAGCCCCTTGCAGACGCTGAACCTTGGGTGTTGGTGTCTTCTTGGTAACATCTATTGAAGGGAAGATGATCCTGCTGGCTTGGGTCCTTGGGATCCGGGCCTCAGAGAGACTCATTAACTCTTTATAAGCTTGACCAGAAGTGCTCTTCCTTTTTTCAAGCTTTCCTTCTGAACTTCAGCCAGGCATCTTTCATTTCACCCCCACTCAGTTTTGTCCCGCTGTTATCCTCCAGAACCCTTGGAGGGGAATTAGAAATGATTCCTGCAGAAAAAGCTGGTGACATGTGACAACATGTGAGGTCGTTCCCCCCCCCCCCCAGCCATCAGCATGGCAGCAAGCAATGTCTTACGGCCATGTTCTTTAAAGGGCGCCCTCCTTCACACTCTTCCCTCAGGACCCCACTCTCTAGGCCAGCCATATCAAAATGTGATCCACAAGAATAAAGCAGTTTGAAAATAGGATTCCAAGTCAAAAGAGCCCCTTTCAGTGAGCCAGAAAGTTCAGTCTTGGGGGAGGTAGCTCTACCACTCTGTGCTGCCACTCTGAGCTGGTTCATGCATATACCATTCCCCCCAATTCAGGGCACCAGTCTGTGAAACCTGATGGCTGGGGAAGAATAGACCTCGAAAGGGGCCTTGGCTGAGAAGTGAGTGGCCCAGCCCCTCTAGTTCTCAATGTATTTATTATTGAACTAACAGAGGTCAGAGAACTCTCAATTCTTTTGAATCTCACAGCAGTTGCAGGGCTAGGGGTGAGTGGCAGGTATCTATCTTTAGGCCAATAGAAGTCTACTACATTCAGAGGAAACAAATACTTTTCCATTAAAAAAACACTAAAAGATAATTTCTCAGTGGTTTTGAATCCCAGTTGTTTTGCAGAGGGTGAAATGTTTTCTTGTACCCAAGGGGAAACTGAGGGAGAATGCTCCATGGGCTGGGGAGCAGCAGGGGAGAGCAGTGAGTTGGGGGCTAAGGATGGGTTCTTCAGGATGGACTTGGAGCTCCTAAGTTTTTTCCTAAGCTTTTCACCTCTAAGCATTACTAGGATCTAGGGGGTGGCCAATGAAAGCAGGGATGCTCCTTCCTAGCTCCCAGAAGCCATCCTGTAGAGCACCTACTACTTCTAAAGCTACCTAATGCATCTAGGTTGGGAGGAGCCAGAGACTGGCCTGTTCATCTCCACCCCACCCCCTTCCTTTCCTCTGAAGACCCAGAGAATCTCCTCTCACCCCAGCCAGCTCTGCATTTTAGGCCAGCTACAGAGCTGCAAGGCATGGGAGGCAATGTTCCCTTATAAGGATAACTACAATGTCATGATGAAACTGTGACCCTGTCCTGCCCCAGCCCCCTCTGGCCCACCCCCAGGCCCTCCTGCTGGGGAGGGGGAAGGGGAAATGAGTGTGTTACAACCACTGCAGCTGACAGATAGCAGGAGCAGCCAGCATCAGCTGAGGCCCCACTCACCACAGGAACTCACACACGAGGCCCCAGCCACCCCTTTCCTCTTCCTGCAGAGAACAGAGGCCCTGGGAGCAGCCCTCTGAGCTCTGGGCTGCCTAGCCAGCTGAGGGGATGGGCTTCCTGGCCTTCCAGAGCCAAGAATAACAGGGAGGGAGGGCGAAAACCACACTTGGGGCTTTCCAGAGGTTCTGGGCCTGGACAGGACTCTGGGGCAGGGGAAGGAAAAGCCAGAGGGCTGAATTGGAGGACCCAGTTTCTGAATCAACATCTCACTTGTCCATCACCCAAGCTTCAAGTTTACATTCTCCACCCCAAACTTCCCTAGACTCATTGAGCTACAATTTCAGGCTTTCAAATGGTCCAGTTTCTCAAACTGAATGCATACCCAATGCCTAGAACACAGGAGAGACCTAATAAATGCTCATTAAATTGGTAAAATTTCAAAGACAGCTAGGTTTTTTTTTTAATTGTTTCTCTAAACTCTCTTGACATGATGCCTTTTTCTCTCAGGGCAAGGTTTCATATTCTGCACCAGGATCTCTCCTGACTTGATTCTGGGTCCTCCCCCTACCCCCACAGCTTTCTCTTGTCTGGCAAATCTGATCAATTAAGAAACTCAGACTCAAAGATTATTGGGGCTGGAGGGACTTTATAGATCTGCTATAAACCCCTTGTTTTACAAATGTAACAGAGGCCTGAAGAGTTGAAGCCCCTTGCCCACTGTGGTATTACTAGTTAATTGGCAAACCTAGGCCTTAAATCCCAGGTGTCCTGATTCCTAGGGTCATGGGGTCATAGATTTAAGGCTAGAAGGAAACCTCATTTTATAGATGAAGAAACAGAAGCACAGGGAGTGCAAGTGATTTGACTAAAGTCACATAGAGCTGGGATTTGGACCCAGGTCATCTGACTTGCAATTCTGCACACCCTCCCTGCCCCTTTGCAGTGTTCCCTCCAGCAAACCATCTGCTCGTGCAAGCCATTGAATTGATTACTGGTAGATGACAGATTAATGTGTTATCTGGCCTAAGTGATAAATTATTTTTTTAAATAGTGGCCTTCAGTACCTTAAACCGAAGAAGTGATTAATGGGGGAATTCCTGGTACTGTCACAGGATGCTGGGGAAGGAAGTTTGGGGGCAGGCAGGGCAAACCCAACATCCCTAAAATCATTTTAGTAAAGAGCCACCCACTCTGTCTCAGCATACCCTCTGGTCTTGTTGATAACCACAGATCCAAAGGACCTATCAGGGCCCTTGACTGGATGGAAGTAGAGAAAAGATGACCCTCCTCTATACTTAGTTGGAAGCTGTTTACTGTTTTATGTTTAAAGTATTTATTTTGAGTATTGTCAAATTGGAGTGATAGCGATTCCAGGAAACAGTCTGCATGGGTGGAGGAGGGGAGCAGAGTATGGGGGATGATGATTCAGCAAAGAGAAGCTGGGGAAGTGAGTGAAGCTAGTTAGTAACCTGAGCCTAGACAATGGAGACCCTTCGTTAAACTCAGGACCTACCAATCATCTTGGCAGAGCAAATGAACCAAGAACTGGAGGCATCTTTCATCAAGGAAGAAGGATCCTAGCAAGTGGCCCAAAAGGAAAGAGTGACTGTGAGATGAGAACAGATAGGGATTGGCTTTTGGTTATTGGAAAAACTGAGGTAGCGGAGCTTGGTTCCTAGTAAAGATGGCGCCAGATACTGAAGCCATGCAGTCTCCGAGTGGACTAGATCAAGGTGCTAGCACCGAGGGCAGAGCTAAACCTGGAGTGGATGACCAGAAGTCCAGGGGAGGACTTTTAGGGGCCTAATAGGGAAGTATATCTTTCTTATACTGGAGCTAGGACAGGGCTCCAGGGCTGCTAGAGTCTAGTCCTAGGCTTACAACCTAGGACTAGCAACAAAGACCTGGGAGCTTATTATACCTTGGAGATCAGGGTAGGAAGCAGGTTGTGGGAGGGACTGGATAATCACTCCAGATTTGGAAGTGGTAGAAGGATTATCAATCCTAATAGGAATTGGACTAAAAGTTGGAGATTTCTTTAACATCCAACCCTGGTAGAATTGAAGCTAAAGAACCTGGGTGGTAGATTTTGAGTCGATCATTGGTTAGGTATTAGTTGAAGTGAGGATTAGGACCTTTGTGAAACTTGTTGGCTTCTTTGGTTGTGTGTGTGTGTGTGTTGTTGTTGTTGTTGTTGCATCTTCATTTTCTAGTAAAAATTCCTCCCCCCTTAGAAAAATACTTTGTTTCCTGTTGATCTAAAAGAAAAAACAGTTTTCCATGAAGTGAGGGGAAGGAGGTGGCTGGAATCAGTGCATCCCCAGTGGTCAGGTAAAGTCCTGATAACGGGAATGGAACAACCCCTGAACCTGTGGAAAGTGGGGCAGATGTCCGGGTGAAGATCCAGAAAGGTCTAGAAACAAGTCCAGCTATGGACATTCTCTCTTTGAGGGTGAGGAGTGAGGAAGGAGACTCAGGAATAGAGGGATGGAGAACAGAACTTGGGAACAGGCTCAGTGGGAGAAACGGAAGCAATAGCATTAAATTGTCCTATAGGCAAGTAGTTGGATTGCTCCACCAGCGTGCGCTGCTTGGCTCTCAGCACCCTCCATGATCTGGTCCCACTCTCTCCATATACTGGGACATAATAGAAAGAGGGCTGGGCTCCGCAGGGCCACAGAGGTGGAGTTTGGACACAACCTCTCCCAGCTGTGTGACTTGAGGCAAATTGCTTAGCTTCCTCATCCGTAAAACGGGGGCAATAATTTAACTGCCTTCCTCCTAGGGCTATTGTGAGGAAAGCATTGTAAAGAGCTGTCTATGGAAATACGACTTAGCGTCCAGGACAGCCAGATACGGTTTTGTGCCTTTGCTCGTGACATTCCCCTAGTTTGCCTACATAAATGCTGCTTTTCAAGGGTTATCTCTACAAGGAAGTCTTTCCAAACTACCCTATCCCTCACTGCCCATCAACAAAATTCTCAGCTCCGTAAAGTGAGGGGCACTGTCTTTCTTTGTATTAGCCCACAGCACCTAGCACAAAGCTGAATAAATAGTAAGTGATCATTGATTGGAGGCAGCTAGGTAGCAACAGGTCAGGAAGATCCGAGTTCAAATTTGACCTTAGACACTTACTAGCTAGGTGATTTTGAACAAGTCGCTTAACTTCTGTTTGCTTTAGATTCCTCATCTGTAAAAAAGAGGAGACAATAACAAGGCCTATCTCCAGGGTTGTTGTGAGGATAAAAGGAAATGTTTGTAAAGTATGTTACAAATCTTACAGCATCATACAAAAACTAGTTATTATTCCTGGGCCCAGAGGGAGAGAACTGAGCCCCTTGGACTTCCAGAATCAGCCTTTTGGTCAAAGGTAGGAAAAGCAGACTTCATTCATGACAAGCTACCCTGGAGGTTAAGAAAGTGGCCACCCAATCGGTGGGATGGGGGGGGGAGGGCAGTGGGGAGGCCAAGAACCTGACCCTGGCCCTCTGTTAAAATGCCGGTAATGTCTGGAAGGCTGAGCCACTGCCCCCAACCTCCGTCCCCTCCTGCATTCTGGCCAGAGAAGCTGATATCATACATTAGAGCCCATCCTTTGGATTAAAGCATTGAACGCTACATAGATACTCCAAGGGGTCTGTGGTTTCAGTCATGTGGGTACTCACTCTAGCCACGAAGACCACAGTCCATACATCCATCCTTCTCCTTCTACGCTATTCTTGTCCTTGGTTTGCTTTTTTTCATAAAACTTCCACAGAGGGCCTACTTTATTTCCTGGAGGCCTTCCGGTAAGTCTTTTAACATTTCTAGGTACCAATTACCCATGCATTCGTTGCCCTGAAGTACCCAGACACTGAAGGACTTTGTTAAACCAGCAACATCAATATAGTACAATAGAAAGATCACAACTTCTAGAGCCAGATGTTGTTCAGTCATTGTTCAGTCCTGTCTGACTCCTTGTGACCACAGTTGAGGTTTTCTTGGCAAAGATACCGGAGTGGTTTGCCATGCCATTCTCCAGCTCATTTTACAGATGAGGAACTAAGATTAACAGAGTTAAGTGACTTGCCCAGGGTCACACAGTTAATAAGTATCTGAGGTCAGATTTGAACTCAGGAAGATTAATCTTCCTGACTATGGCCCCTAGTTTAGGTTTAGATCTTGCCTCTGGGGGTAGCTAGGTGGTGCAGTGAATAGAACACTGGCCCTGGAATCAGGAGGACGTGAGTTCAAATGTGACCTCAGACATTTAACATGTAGCTGTATGACCTTGGGCAAGTCCCTTAACCCCAATTGCCCTGCCTTTCCCCCTCAAAAAAAAGAGAGGCAGATCTTGCCTCTGACTTTTACTACCTGTAGGTATCACATAAGTTTCCTGAGACTCAGTTTCCTTATCTGTAAAATGCGGTGATTTGAACTAGATGGTCTCTGAGTTTTCTTTCAGCTTTGGAAAGATTATAAGCATATGATCCAATGATCAAGCCATTATTAGCCCTTACCACACTGGCAGTGGGTTAGTTTATCAGACCGATGGTGCCGTGGAAAGTTGACTTTGGGGTCCTCAGTATTGCCACTTATTACGTGTGTGACTCTTGAGCAAGTCACTTAAATTCTTAGGGCCTGTAAAATAAGTAGATTGGACCTGATGACCTTTAAGGTCCCCTTCAGACTGGAGATACCTAAAGCAGGCACCTTTTAATATTATTAATTCCTTTAATTCTCACAACATCCCTGGGAGATAAGTGCTGTTATTATCACCATTTTCTAGATGAGGAAACGGAGGCAGACAGAGGTTAAGTGACTTACCCAGGGTCATGCGGCTTGTAAGAGTCTGAGGAAAGAATTGAAGCCAGGTCTTTTTTTACCTGAGTTGGTCCTGTACTCTATACACTGTAAAACCTAGCTATCTATGAATTAACATATATAAAGTCCTTTTGAAAACATTACAATGCTATACAAATGCTAGATCTTATAATCATGTTATTATATGATTGATTAATAACTTAGAATACTATATATCAATTATGATGTAACATCATCAATACTGTTATTGCTGCTATTATTATTATTATTATTTTTTTGCTTTTTGGAGGGCAGTTGGGGTTAAGTGACTTGCCCAAGGTCACACGGCTAGTTTTTTTTGTGTTAAGTGTCTGAGGCCGGATTTGAACTCAGATCCTCCTGACTCCAGGGCCGGTGCTCTATTCACTGCGCCACCTAGCCGCCCCTATTGCTGCTATTATTAATGGAGGAGTATAAGCCTAACCGAAAAAAGGTTAGGGGTCCCCCAAAAGACGGAGCAGCTGAGAGTGGGGAGAGCATTGAGTATGGGGAAGAAGGAAGGCAGCAGTGATTGAAAGTGGTCCAAAAGAGTGAAGGAGACCTATTCCTTCACAACCCCAGGAGGCTGTGGTCTCCCTGGGGTCCCTTCTTCTGCTGCCTTCCTGAAGTCTGACTCAGCAGTTTTCATTTTCATAGCTTTTCCTTCCCATGTTTGTTCCATGAGCCTATGGAGAAAACCTCCCCTGATTCTGTCCTTTTGACAACAGAAAGGACTTTTTGGCTCTGATAACTGCCCACACCTCAACTAGGTTGGAAATCAAATGAAATGTCTAATCAAAGTATCAGTCAGACACAGGGACCACCCAGGAGGCAAGGAGGTTTGTTGGTTAGAGTTGGCTAGGCAGGAAGAGAACCCCCAGGGAGGAGGGACTGAAAATTACCATGTGCAGAAGAAGCTAATGGAAGGGCATTCCTATAGCTGTGTGTGTTTGTGTGCTTGTGAGTGTGTGTGTTATTTGTGAACGCGTCTTGCTAGTGTGTATGAATGCATCTGATTCTGTGTGTAGTGATATCGTTGGGGAGTTGTGTATGTTTGTGGAAGTGGGATGTGTGTGACTACTGGCCGGAAACCAGGGGGCCGTGTGAAGGTCTGATTAGTGTACTAGGAAAATATGAATATCACATGGCAACCTCTCCCTCCTCTTGCTGGGCCCCATAACTGTCACTAGCTTCCCTTCCCTACAACCTCAGGAGACACTTGAAAATCCCAGTCAGAGGTTGGACACCCAGACAAATGCAAACCACTGGGCTCCCCGTGGGATCTGACCTCAACCTCTCTGAAGAATTCCCTGTATTGAAGGACTTATTCATTCACAAATAACTGGGGATTTGTGGGAGCAGCTGGAAAGTGTCTCCCCATGAACTTACCCACCTGTCAGTTCCTTGCTCCCTCCCACCAAAAAAAAAAAAAAAAAAAAAAAAGGAAACACAAACAAAATCTTCAGGGCTCCAAGGTCAGGGATGACTCACTGGTCTTGGAACAGACCCTCCCTTGGGCCTGGTCCAGGGGCTAATGTCCAGATGTCTGGGGTCCTCTAAAAAGGCTTTGTCTCCTAGCACTTAAGGTGCTATAGGGCTTCACTTACACACCTGAAAGGACTAAAGTTCTCTCACCTTGCTCATTGGCACTCCCCTGCTTTATTCTTATAAATAGGTATCATATAACTATATAATAAATATATTGATATGTTATAAAATGCATATTGTAAACCCTCAACTTTGTTATTGCCACAGAACATCAGCAATAGAAAGGAAATCACAGAAGCATCAAATTTTGAAGCTGGAAAGGATCTTAGTTCAACTCTCTCATCTTATAGTTGAGGAAACTGAGTCCCAGAGAAGGTTAATGATCTGCCCAAAGTCTCAAAGCTAGTAAGTGGCAATCAGAATTCAAACCCGGGTCTTTCTACTCAAAACCTAGGACTCATTCCATTGCACCATTACTACCCAATAACATGCTACGGAATATGGAGTCCAGGCTCCTATGTTCAAATTGTGAAGGTTTTAATTGCCAAACAAAGACATTTACATTTTATTGCAGACCAAACAAGGAACCACTGGGTCTTTTAAAACAATGATTTGGTCTTTGCTTTAGGATATCAATTTGGCAGCTATATGAGGATCGATTGGGTATGAGAGAGACCAGAAGAAGGGAGGCCAATTAGAAGTCTAAAGGTCTAGGTGAGAGTGAGGTTCTTGAAAGAGATAGGCTAATTAGGAGAAGGGTTGGGTTTAGAGGGAAAGATAATAAGTTCTGTTTTAGGGGTGTTGAGTTTGGGATGTTTATGGAACGTCTAGGTGGAGATATATTACAAACCTTGGCAATGTGAAACTGGAACTCGGGAGGTAAAGGCTGGTGTGTAGGTTTAGAAGTTGTCTGCATAGTCATCTCTTTGGGGTACTACTGAACTTACCCTAAGCAGGTATAAGTTTCAGGATTCCAGGTTGGATGATCTTGTGGGTGATTATCTTCCTATCCCTGTAGTTTATAAGCCCCCACTGGTATGCTTTCCCTTAATAATAAGGTAGTAAATTAAATGAGTTCCTTAGCATAAACATTTACTCAAGAGCGTATTAAGAATAGTAGTTACAAGTCATTTCCCCAAACCTAGAGTGTACTCTCCCAAGAATACACAGAAAATACATGGAGGGAAGACTGGACACAAGCTTAAACTTGTGTAAAATGGTACGGAGGCACATTTGTAGGGGACACACATGACCAAGGTGACTTACAATGTAGAGCCTTGATATCCTTTCTCCAGATAATCCCAAGTTCACTATAAAGAAGGGCACTGGTGCTGCTCATGGATGAGTCACTCAGTCACTGGGTTGGACTGGCTCCTTGGCACAGGACATTGAGTCTACATTTCTCCACTTGTTCCTATGAGGATCTGGTCTCTTGTCTAGATAGATCAAGTGGGTCACTTGGCTGTTATGCTGGTTCCTCACAGGGCTTGGCTGTAGCTATGCTGAACTAGACAGACTGCTGCTGGACTGAGCGGAGCAGGTCACTCAGCCACTGGATGAAGATACAGCAACCTATAGTTCATCTGGTGTTTGTTATAGCCTTCATTTTAACCATGACTCTTAGTCATGGATTGGAAGAAGCTTTTCCACTTTGATTTCCTTAGAGCCCCATATCTAGGCTAGAGGTGCAAGAAGTCTTGCTTATTCAATAGGTCTTCCCAGTTCAAAGATGGCCCATCATAGTAGAAAAGGACCCCACTTTTACTTATTATTATTAATTATTCTAGGGGTGTGTGTTCAATTTTGGTCTTCAGACTCCCATTAGGTCTTAGGACAAAGGATGTTGAAGTAGTCTGTGTCCTGGGGAAAGTTTATTTTTTTCCAGCTTCTTCATATATAATTGAACTATCTGAGCTTCAAGCTCTTTCCAAGGTGTGGAAAGTTTTCTTTGTACCTTAAAGATTTTCCAGTTTACATTCAAAATTTTATTTATTTTTCATTTTAAAAGTTATATTTTTTTAATTAATAAAACTGATTTTCTCTCTGTCTTCCTCACGGGAAAAATCCCCAAACCAAATCCTTATAACAAATACACATAACCAAACAAAACAAATTCCCATATTGGCTTTGCCCTCCAAATTATGTCTTATTCTGTATCCTGATTCCATCACCTCTCTGTTGGAAGGTGGATAGCAAGTTTTATGCTATTGGTCATCTGACAACGTGTTTCATCATTGTGTTGATCAGAGTTCTTTTGTCTTCAGAGTTATCTTTACAGTTTGTGGTTGTTAATATAGAAATTGTTCTGGTTTGCTCACTTCACTCTACATCAGTTCATGCAAGTCTTCCCAGATCTCTCTGAATTTATCCCTTTCAAAATTTATGGTTGCATTGTACACTGTTATATTTATATACCACGAATTGTTCAGCCATTCCCCAATTGATGGACGCTCCTTTGTTTCCAGTTCTTTGCTATGACAATAGGAATTGTTATAAATATTTTTGAGTATATGGGTCCTTAACTTCTTTCTTTATTCTTTTTGAGATATAGGCCTGGGGGTGGTTTTGCTGAGTATGCACAGTTAGTGACTTTTGGGGCATAGTTCTATATTGCTCTCCAGAATGTCTGGACCAATTCACATCTCCACCAACAGTTCATTAATATGGCCCTTATCAGAGAAATTTGCTGCAATGATTTTTTTCCCCAGTGACTTGCATCCAGGAATGTGCTAGAGCCAAGTCCAACTGGCCCTCAGGAGAGCTGATTGTTAAATTTTCAGTATGGTATTTGTTATACTTCAGAAATCAGGGCTTGTATTTTTTTTTTGTCTAAACCTAAGAAAGTGATAGAGAAAATGTAATATGGATCAAAAATTAAATTAAATTAAAAATAAATAAATGATATAATACAGATTAAACTTAAATGTGTTGTATGTACATTTTTTGAGAGCCAGTTGTTAAACACTTACCCCACCCCCACCTCTTATTTTTGCTGCTTTAGTTTTATTTGTGTCAGTCAGTTGACAAGCACCTATTCTAGTTACTACTAATGGCTGAAACTATAAAGAAAGGCAAAAATCATTCCCTGCTCCCAGGTCTATGAACTGTGATGAGTTCTGCTTGGAATGTTCGTGCAAACAACCATGGGGTGACAACATGCAAATAATTATGTGCAAAAACATTTTAATTTTATGTAATCAAAATTATCCATCTTATTTTCTAGGATTTTCTATTTTTTGTCATTAATTATTCCCCATCCACAAATCTGAAAGATAATTGCCCTTCTAATATGTTTTGATGTCATCTTTTATATATTTTGGGGGCTTATCTTTGTTTTTGGTGTGAGATATTGGTCCATACTTAGTTTCTGCCAGTCTTCTTTCAGTTTTCCCAGAAGTTTTGGTTAAATGGTGAGTTCTTCCCCCAAAACCTGGGATTTGGGGGTTTATTAAACACAACACTACTTTGTTCATTTGCTTTTACATGTTGTGTGCCTAATCTGTTGTATCTTCTTAACTTGTTCCAAATTGTTCTGATGATTACTGCTTTGTAGATTAAGATCTCAGACTTTTTTCATTTTCTCCCTTGAGATTCTTCCAGATGAATTTCAATTTTTATTGTTTTTTTTCCTAGCTCTATAAAGTAATTCTTTGATCAGAATGGCAATGAATAAACATTCCTACTTCCTTCACTGAACAAACATTCCTAGTTCTGTTACTGATCATTTTATTGCATGATATCAAGTCTCCTCACCTTCTTGGTTCCTATTTATCCTATGTGTAACTTGTTTATTTTTATTTTTTTTTTGCGAGTCTCCTCCTTTAGACTGTAAGTTCCTTAAGGGCAGGAGTTGTCTTTTGCCTTTTTGTTTCTCCAGAACTTAACACAATGCCTGGTACAAAGGAGATGCTTAATAAATATTGATTGATTGTTTGATCCTGGTTACCCTCTGGATAGTTACAAATATTTATAAATTTATAAATATTATTAAAAATATGAACCCCCCCCAAACTGAACACAGTACTCTAGGATGTGATTTTCCCAATGCAGAATATAGGGATGCGGTTTATTACTTCTCTTAAGGCACACTAAGGGGGGGCAGAGCCAAGATGGAGGCATAGAAGCAGCAAGGTCTTGCAGCTCCCACACCCCCACCCTAAGCACCCATAAAATATGATCCCAGACAAAGTCTAGGAAAGTCTAGGACTCTCAGACTCACAAAAATTCAGAGAACACATCTCTTGCTGAAGGCAGCTTGGCAGCAGGGGCTCATCCCGGTGGCCGGGAGCGGAGGCTGGCCCAGCCTGAAGCCGAGACTGCGGCCAAGTCCGGGGCGGTGGGAAAGAGCTGCGCTGAGCTGAGCCAAGCCCTGCCACGCTGCAGCCAGTCTGCAGAGGAGAGGATCTAAAGCTTCCAGCACCTCCACATCTGCCAAGGCGTGAGGAACGGGGACAGGAGAGGGGCAGCTCACACAAGAGCAGAGACCGGCCGTGGCCTGGGCCAGGCCCCAAGGCAGCCAGGAGGAGCTGAGCCTCCCAAGCCACAGCCTGAGTCTACTTCAGAGAAGATCTAAAGCACTTGCCTGAGGGGATCTTAAAAGCTCTGCAAACCAGGGTCAGAGATGGTTAGTGAATTGAAACTTTGAAAATTAATTTTGGGGAAGAAAAGCAGTTCGGGCCAATCTGCCCCGGGGGCAAGGAAGCAGTGGGGGAAGGGAACTACTGGAACCGGCCGGCCCCCACCAGGCTGCTTCAGAGCCCCTGGCCTGTGGACTCTGCAGGGGGGCTGAATCTATTTATCAGGGACAAGTGCTCTTTCGTTGAGCGGTCTGGATCAGGATCGTGGTCTTGGGTGGTGGTCCTGGGGTGCGCTTTCAGCAAGCCAAAGCTGGGGAGACTTGCAACACCCCCCTAATAGCTCCGGCAGCTGGGAAAATCCCAGCAATTTGGAACAGAGCTTTCCCCCCTGGAAGCAGAGTTTCACAGAGCTAAAAAAACCAACCAGTTAATTAACTGGCCAACATGAGGGAAAGGAAGCAAAATAAGAACA
>CM053598.1:119519049-119534867 GCA_028646575.1 Pseudocheirus occidentalis
CCCCCCCCCCCATCCCAGCCCCACCCCTGTGCCTTTGGATATTTTCTCCTTCCTCTCTGCCTTCAGGCTCCCATCAAGTCTCAGCTGAAGGCCAACCTTCCGCATGAAGCCTCTCCCAGTCTTCCTTCATCTTAGCACCTTCCCTTGGTTAATCATCTTTCATTTATCCTAAGAATGTCTTGTTTGCACACTTTGTTGTTATTGTTCATTTGTTTCAGTTTTATCCAACTCTTTGTGACCCTAATTGGGTTTTTCTTTGAAGCCAAATTTGAACTCAGGATAAGTCTTCCTGCCTCTAACCCTGGCACTCTATCCATGGTGCCAGTTAGCAGCCCTATGAATACATGTATGGGCTGGATCTTCCTCATTAGACTGTGAGCTCCTTGAAAGCAGGGCCTGTGCATCCCCGGTGTTTAGCACATTGCCTGGTGACTAATAAATACTTGTTTACTGAGTGCTGTTGGGGTGCTTTAGTTGTGTCTGACTCTGTGATCCCATTTGGGATTTCCTTGGCAAAGATACTAGAGTAGAGGGTGGTTAGGTGATACAGTGAACAGAGCACTGGCCCTGAAGTCAGGAGGACCTGAGTTCAAATATAGCCTCAGACCCTTAACACTTTCTAGCTATGTGACCTTGGGCAAGTCACTTAAACCCAATTGCCCTCCAAAAAGCAAAAAAAAAAAAAAAAAGATACTAAAGTGGTTTGCCATTTCCTTTTCCAACTCACTCTATAGATGAGGAAACTGAGGCAAACAGGATTAAGTGATTTACCCAGGGTCACACAGATAATAAGTGTCTGAGGCTGGATTTGAACTCAAGGAAAATGAGTTTTTTTGACTCCAAACCTGGTGCTCTATGCACCATGGTGCCACCTTGCTCTCCCTCTTTATTGACTAAGTGTCTGTTTTCTTATCTGCAAAATGAATCAAACAATAGTCAATCTGCTACAGGCTTCCAAAGGCTGTGGCAAGGTTCAAAGGAGATAATAATGCATGTGCTTTGTGTCTATGAATCTACTATTCTATGTCACAAAGGCTGCCTTTTTATTTTAAGCCAACTTGTATCACTGTTTCATTGTTTGATACACATTCATCCTATGTCCTGAAATATGAGACCCATGAAGGCAGGGAACATGATTTCTACAGGGGCATCCAATAAAACACTGGGCATACAGCCGCTACTTAAACATTGCTGACTTGATTCACGGGCTTCGTGGGGATATTGGGTTAGAAGTAAGGGTGTATATGTTAGAGACAGATTCTCACATTTAAGATGTGAGCGTTTATGACTTGGAAATCAGCAGATGCTATAAATAAGGGAGTAATTTACCCTGATTTACATTCATTTTACAAACAATTAAGATGAACAATTCCATATTTTGCTTTGGTCTGAATCTGTAATTTCATTAGTACAGACAACTCCCTATGTGTGGAAACTACTATGGGCAACTCATCTGTAATTTATAGTCATTTAGAGAGTTGTCTGAGAGCAATGAGAAGTTGAATGAGGACTTAAACATAGGCATTCCTGGATAGAGTTCTGGGCTTAGAATCAAGAAGACTCCCCTTCATGAGTCCAAATCTGGCACCAGAGACTTACTAGTTATGTGACCCTGGCTGAGTCACTTAACCCTTCTGGCTTCAGTATCCTTTGAAGTGAGCTGGAGAAGGAAATGGCAAACCACTCTAGTATCTCTGCCAAGAAAACCCCAAATGGGCTCATGAAGAGTTGGACATGACTGAAAATGACTAATCCATAATACGTGTATCTAGGAAAGAGGACTGAACTTGGAGTCTTGGTATTTGAGTTCAAACCTCAACTGTCATTTACTATCTATATGACCTTAGGCAAATCTCTTGACCTCTCTGAGCCTAACTTTCCTCATCTGCAAAATGAGGAACTGTTCAAGTTGGCCTCAGGGGTCCTTTGTAGATTTAGATCTGATTCCACAATGAGCTAACTTAATGGACTATCTATCCGTGCAATCACTGCATATCTTAACCCAACATTAATATCTGGTCATTTCTCTGAGGAAACTGAGTGAAGCAATTTGACCAAAGTCATGAGTAGTAAGAGCCAGGATTTGAATATCAGACTTCCCATCAAAGATCTCCTTCAGCATGCTGCTTCTCTGTGAGAAGTGCCAGAAAAATATCACAAGATGAGAAATAGTAGAAAACTATCAGAAACAATTGGGCAATGGCTGAACAAGTTGTGGTATATAATTAGGGTTGGATATTATTGTGCTGTGAGAAATGATGAGCAGGGTGGTTTCAGAAAAACCTGGGAAGATTTCTATGAACTGATACAGAGAGAAGTGAGCAGATCCAGGAGAACATGTACACAGTTACAGCAACTTTGTCTGATGATCAACCGTGAATGACTTAGCTATTCTCCTTTCTCAGCAACAGAATGATCCAAGACAATTCTGAAGGACTCATGATGAAAAAATGCTCTCCACCCCCAGAGGAAAAAAACTGATGAAGTCTGAGTGCAGACTGAAGTATAATTTTTTTTTTTTTGCTTTCTTTATTTTTCTTGTTTTTTTGTTTTTACAACATGGCTAATATGGAAAGGATTTGGATGATTTCACATGTATAATTGATATCATATTGTATGTTTGCTTAATAGGGGAAGGGCTAGAGGGAAGAAGAGAATTTGGAACTCAAAAAAATTTTAAGTGAATGTTAAAAATAAACAAAGCATTTATTAAAAAAAGAAAAAAAAAACCTGAACAGAGTACCATGCTAAGTACTTGGGGATGATTAAAATTTTAGATTAAACATAAAAAAGAAAAGCAGAGAAAACAATAAGAAAGAGGACACTTTCTTTCATTGTCTAGCACAGTGCTGGGGACATAGTAAGTGCTTGTTGAATGATTCATTCCTTTAGGATTCCTCAAAGAGTTGGCAGGTTCGCTTTAGAGATCCAGCTGATTACCAGGCTGCAATACTTTTTCCATCCACACGGGGGAGCCGATGCAGCTAGCAGAGAAGTCATAAACAGTCTTCTGCATTATTTGGAAATCTTAATAAACTCTCTGTATTTCTAATATTCGTCAAGAAAGAGGAACTTTCCCAAAAGTTATAGTTGTAATGAAGCACGAGTTTAGCTCTAACTCAAAGAGGGAAATAGGAAGTCAATAAAGATAAACTCTCCCTACTTTATAGGCACTAAAGAGTTTCTAAATTGTTTCTGATAGTTTTCTAATGAGTCCCCAGCACAGTGTGGGAGAGACCATAATTCTCTGTCTGGCTCATCAGCCCGCAGAGGACGCACAAGGGTGACCATGGATAAAACACTCCTTTGAAGCCCCAAGCAGAGGCCCAGGAGTTCTGTCCAAGACTCACTGGCAGATTTCACAGAGCAATGCCTTGTTCAGGAGGACTAGGTGAGGTGTTGTTTTTGCCAGCAAAAACCCTAAAGCATTTCTGAAGTCAAATCTGAGTGAGATAGAGTTGGTTTGCTCAGTGTGGATGTTCAGTGTTTATAGAGTGCCTCCTGTTTACAGAGCCTTGTGGGAGAAGCAAAGAGACAGGGGCTCAGCTTCTTCTCTCCTGCAGCTTCCAGACTAGGGGGACTGACACATGTAAGTAAATTATTACAGAACAAAGTAGAATGTGATGTGTGTCACAAAAGGGACAAAGGGCTTCAGAGAAAGGAGAAGCCACTTCTCTGAAAGGGGATAGAGTCTCTGATTTCACTTTGACCTGACCTCTCTCCAGATTTTAACACCATCAACCACCTTCTCCTGGCTACCAACTCCCTTAACCTTCCTAACACTGAGAGAAGTGTCATGGATCCATATGAGAACCTGTTTTATATTCTTCAAATCTCATCCCTCTTCTAAACTTCCCCGTTTCTATCAAGAGCACCCCCATCCTTCCAGTCACCCCAGTTCACAACCATGGTTCTTCACTCTCCTTCATTCCTCACATTCAATATTCTGACATATCTTGTCAATTCTACCTTCACAACATTTCTCACATCTGTCCTCTTCTGTACACTTGAATAAACTACCTTAGCTGAGGCTCACATCACCTTTTGCCCAGACTATGACAATAGCCTTCTAACTGACATCTCTTCTTCCATTCTCTCTCCCCTTCAATCCATCCTTCACATAAAATCACTGAATTTAAGAGTTGGAAGGGACCCCAGTAGCCATCTGGTCCAACCCATACATGAAATGAATCCTCATTATAAACATATGAGACAACTGGTCACCAAGTCTCAACTTAAAGACTTTCAACGAGAGGGAACCAAACCACCTTCCAAAGCAGCCTATCCTACTTTCAGGCAGCTCTAATTACTAGGATTATTTTCTTGTTTCATCATTTTTCAGTTGCTTCTGACTCTTCATGACCCCATTTGGGGTTTTCTTGGCAGAGATTCCAGAGTGGTTTGCCATTTCCTTCTCCAGGTCATTTTCAAGATGAGGAAACTGAGGCAAACAGGGTTAAGTGACTTGTTCAGGGTTACACAGCTAGGAATGGTCTGAGGCAGGATTTGACCTCAGGAAGATGAGTCTTCCTGACTCCAAGCACTCTACCCACTGTGCCTAATATGTAGCTGTACAGAGAGGTTTAACTCCAGGCCATTCGAAAGCCAGCCTGTCTCGTCTGCTGTCAACTGGAAATCTCCCATCAAGGTTAATTCCTCTTTACTGATTGATGTTGGGAGTGATGCCCCAAGGCCACAAGATCTGGAGAAGAAATTCGTTTTCCACATTTCTCTGTAACTCAGAGAGTTGTTGTGAGGAATAAATGTGAGAACGTCTGTAAGGAGATTTGCAAACTTTGAAGCCCTAGATTAATGTCTGTTGTTATTATTGTATGAAGAACACAGGGAACTTTCAGGGCATTTCTAAGGGGACAGTCTCTCCCTTTGGCGATCACCACTGACCTTGCTTCCAATTTGCTGGTGCAGGAGCTCAGCAATAGATCTGTCTTTCAGATTATCACCTGGCAGTACTTTTGGTTTCATTTTCTGAAAGCCTAAATTAGTTACACACCATTCTCCCTCTACCTTCTACCCTCTTTCCTTTTCTCCTCCTTCCTCCCCTAGATTTCCCCTCCCCATCTATCCCCTCCTTCTTCTTCTTTCTTCCTCTCCCTCAACTATTCCTCCCTCTTCCCCATCCTTCCTCCCTTTTGCCCCCAAACCTCCTCCCTCCCTTCTCACCATTCTTTCTCTCTACCTCTTCCCTCCCTCCTCTCCACCTGTCCTCCCCCTCACCCATTCCTCCCTCCCTTTTTGCCTTCCTCCACCAGTTCCTTCCTCTTCCCTCCTCCCCATCTTTCCTCCCTCTCATCCATTCCTCCCTCCCCCTTTTGCTTTCCTCCACCAATTCCTTCCTCTTTCCCTCTCCTTCCCTCTTTATTGATCTCTTTTCTTCCCACTCCTTTCTCCCCTCCCCAGAATCGCAGGATCTCAGAGGCAGAAGGGACCTCTGGGGTCATCTAGTCCCACCTTTACCCTTCTACCACTCTGGATTCTCTCCCTCCTTGCTTCCCTGTCTTTTCACACTTCCCATTTCTCCTTCCCCTTTCCCCTTGCCCTCCTCCTTCTCACCCAGAAGGCCAGAATGAGATTCAGAGCCTGAAGTCTTGTGCCTTGTACCAAGCGATGATAGTTTCTTTTGAGCTCGTCTCTGTGGAAAAGGAGGGAAACATTTTAGCTGGAAATAAGAGCAGTATCAGATGTGAGGGACAAAAGGGCCTCCCTACTCCAAAATGCTCTACTTCCCTACTCCAAACCCACTACTATTGGGGTGCTTAGGAGATCCATGCAATTTTCTGTGTCAGCAGAGAGTTGTGGTGTAAAGAATAGTAGACAGAAGCCAGGAGACCTCAGGGGCTAAATAATCATTCAGGTTCTCTTCAGTTCTGAGTATAGGATCCTATGACTCAGAAGGAGGTGGGAGGAGGGAGGGTGGTATTAAGAGAAACTCAAGGCTTCTTTAGCCCTCTTGCAAAGAAACCCAGATCATCTCTGGTGACTGACAAATAGTCCCTTTCAGGGCATGAAGGTGGATACTCATATTAAACAGTCACCCCCTCCCTTCAGTTTGGGACCCCACATCATGAGACCACCCTTTGATAATTAGTGGAGGCTGCCCTGAGCCTGGACTTTGCCTCTGACACCCATCCCAAACCCTCACTGAGACCACTCATGTAGATGCTTCCCCTCTTGTCTTTTGCGTAAAATGCATCTCCTTTGTACTAGTTCTCAAATATCCCCTCAGAGATCAATGGGCTCTATCTTCAGTCAAAGGGGATAATTTTGGGGATACTGAGATCATCCTGCTTAAAATACCTTCCTTGTCCATTATAAGGGTGCCTGAAATTCCACCATTAGGGATACATTTCTTCAGGTTAGTATGCCACAAACATTTATTAAGCACCTAATGATGTTTAGCGACTTAGGGAGAAAGAATGTCAGTAACACAAGGTCCCTGTCCCCAAAGAGGTTCTGTTCTAGTAGGCGGATAAGACTTTAACACAGATAAATAGAATATGCATGGTAAGGTTGGCTGTCTCCTTTAAAAGGGAGATGGTCCTGAGGGGATAACCAGAGTGAAGTTCTCTCCGATCATCTATCCTGTAATGTGAATTTGTGCCTATGACACTCCTTTAGTGAGGAGCAGAGCACCCCGAGAATGAGCTCTGATGGAGGAATACAAGAAAAGAGAAGGGAAGGGGAGGAGAGCGGCAGAATTTAGAACTGAAAAGAGAGTAGGTTGGGTGGAGTGAGAGGAAGGAAAGAAAGGACACACACATTTATTAAGCACCTCCTACATGCTACACTGTGATAAGGACTTTGCAAATATTAGCTCATTTGATTCTCACTACAATCCTGAGGGACAGTTGCTATGGATCCCCTCCTTACAAATGAGGAAACTGAGTTAGAAAGGTTAAGTGACTTTTCCAGGGTCATAGAGCTCATGAGGATCTGAGACTGTTTTTGAACTCGGGTCTTCCTGACTTCTGGACCAGTGCCTCTCTGCTGAACCACTTAGCTGCCATGTTTTTAGAGCCACAGCCAGAGAATGTGCCCTGAGAGAGGGAGGACTTCAGGAGTAGGAGGTCATTGAAAATTTTAAAAAGTAGCTCAGGCCAGGCCTTGGGATTTGCAGGGAATCGTGTCCTCTTAGTCCTTTCTCTGGGGGACTGAGAAGAGAGCAGCTGTGGCTTGGGTCTCTGGACACTCTGCCTTATTATGACCTGGCTTCCTGAGGACAGCTGGAGCTGGTGGACTCTGGCTTATATGATGCTTCTGATAAGCTGTTCTGAATTGTATAAAGGCAGTACTGCAAAAACTGGCCTGAGAGGAAGACTAAGTCAATCCCCAAAACTGGGCATAGACTAGAAAACTGAACCTGAACCGAGCAGCTGAAACCAAAAGAGAAAAAAGAACCCCACACAGAAAATGCCCAAGGGTGGGGAACTCAGTTTCAAAGGGAACAGAGGTTTCTGTGTTTTCTCCTTACAGGATAAACCAAGGGTAACTGCAGGCGGTCTTGGCCACCTCTGTGGCCCCAGTCACTCTGAGGTCTGAGGCCCTCCCCACTCACACCCTGTAAACCTCTTTAGAAATCCTGTCCCCTGTTCACACAGTTAGGAGGACAGGGTTGCATCAGCCAGCTAGTTAGTTGGGAGCTGTCCTTTCCTGCATTCAAAGACCTTCAAACCCCACAAGCAAATAATGATCATCATCATTTCTTTTGGAGGGGGGGAGGCAAAGCAATTGGGGTTTAGTGACTTGCCCGAGGTCACACAGCTAGTAAGTATGCCAAGTGTCTGAGGCTGGATTTGAACTCAGGTCCTCCTGACTCCAGGGTTGGTGCTCTATTCACTGTGCCACCTAGCTGCCCTGACTGATCAGTGTTCTTAAAAGCCTCACTACCACCATGGTCTAATAGCACCTACCTCATAGCGCTGATGTGAGAATCTAGTGAAATAATATTTGTAAAATATTAGCACAGTGCCTGGCACATGGTAGGCATTCAAGGCAGCAGTACAAAGCATCCTGGACTTGGGGTCAGTACGGGATGATCTGCGTAACCTTGGCCAACATCACAACTTCTCTGAGGCTCAGTTTCCCCATCTATAAAGTCATGTAATAATATTTGTGCTACTTATCTCATAGGGTTATTGTGAGAGGGTTTTATAAGTCATGGGGCACTAAATGAACATGAAAAGTTATCATTATTACAATTCGATTCTGAATAAACTATGAAGAAATTGGCCTTCTCTGTTCTATCCTAGGATATTAGATTTAGAGCTGGAAAGGATTTTGATGACCACCTAGGATCCCCCATTAGACTGTAAGCCCCTTGAGGGCAGGGACTCTCTTTTCCCTCATTTTGTATCCCCACTGATAAGTGCAGTGCCTGGCACACAGTAACTAATAATATTGATCAATCGATTGATTGATAGTTCAGTGGTCCTCAATGGCCTAGAGTGGTACTCTGTGAATTAGATGGAAGTTGTACTTGCCATCTTATGTATGTGTTAGAGTCGCCCTCTACTCCCTGCTCTGCACCATTCCTCTCAACAATATGGTGCCATGGGCACAAAAATGCTTGAAAATCTTTGATCTAGTGCAGCCCCTTCATTTTATGTGCAGAGTATGTGTGTTGCCCATGTAGATTATGTATATTCATCGGGTGCCAAAATGTGGCTCAATTGCAGACTGATAGATAAACTCTGGAATCTTGCCCTCCCCACTTCATGAGAGGCTTTGATTCCGTATACAGGGGAATGAGAAAAGAGGCCATGAGGATGGGCAGGCTGTTCTCCTCTGAAAAGGAGGGGTACCAGACTAGAATTATATCTGCTCCCCTAAATATTACTTCATTATTGTTTTAAAATCTTCAAACAACTTTCCTGGTCATTATCCTTTAAAAAGAAAGGGGTAACACAGAACTTACCTCTGCTGGCTCTTGACTCCTTCCCACCAAATGCTAGTTGCACAAAAGACCACAAAAAATAGTGAATATTGAGTAAATCCATTTATCAAAGGAGATGGCAAACAGAATTAGAGACATTATATAAATTAGAATATGCCACACACAAAAAAAAACAGAGTAAATAAGTTCTGACACTAGGAAAAAATATCTTTATCTCAACCAAGAGAAAGAGGTCCTCATCTCATCCAAAGGGAAACTCCCCAAAGTTTCTAGGGAGACAAACTGGAAACCAAGGAAACGCTCACCCCTCTATTTCTCTACCATTTCCCAAAGTTTTCTTGTCTTTCTCCAAATGTCACTTTCCCAAAGTGAGTCTGGAATCCCATGTATCTTTCTCAAAGTAGGAATGAAGAATCTCTCTCCTCTCAAAACAAAGAAACAAGCAAAAAGCAAATGGACAGTTCTACTTCTGCCATAGGTACAGAGAATCATTTTCTCTACCCATCCAGAAGCAGCAGCCTGTGTACACAGTCAAGTGTGTACATGCCACATAGATTGGTTTTTCTTATTTGTTCTTGTTCAAAGGAAGGTCCAACAAGGAATATATATATATTGTGAACATGTAAGCATCAAGGGAGAGAGAAGTGGGAGAGAATGACAATAAATACTTATTAATAGAGATAAATAATACAATCTTTACATTTAATGTGAAAAAGTAAATATGAAAGCCCCTAATTAATATCATTTTAAAATATATCTTAGGGCTTCCCAGAGGACAAGTAGATTGTGATATACCAGCAGGTAACCCCTGCTATAAGCTTTTTCAGGATCAGGAGTACCCAGTGCATCCTTTGAAAGAGATGAAGTTTGATGCCAAATTAGGGATCCCATGTACAATACCTTTCAGCATAATATGTAAAAGGGCAACTAGGTGCCACAGTGGTTTAGAGTCAAGAAGACTCTTCTTCCTGGGTTCAAGTTTGGGTGGTGCAGTGGCTAGAGCACTGGGCTTGGAGTCAGGAAGACCTGAGTTCAAATCCGGCCTCAGACACTTATTAGCTGTGTAATCCTGGGCAAGTCAATTCACCTTGTTTGCCTCAGTTTCCTCATCCAAAAATGAACTGGAGAAGGAAATTGCAAACCCCTCCAAGATCTTTGCCAAGAAAATCCCAAATGGGGTCATCTAGGTGGTGCAGTGAATAGAGCACCGACCCTGGAATCAGGATGACCTGAGTTCAAATGTGGCCTCAGATACTTAACACAAAACTAGCTGTGTGACCTTTGGCAAGTCACTTAACCCCAATTGCCCTACCTTCCCCCTCCAAAAAGCAAAAAAAAAAAAAAAAGAGTCAGACACGATGAACACAAACAGCAGAATGTGACTATGGTTCCTGCTCTTCTTGGGCTTGGCACTATAAGGGAGACCTTGGATGCCAGCGAGGCCAACCCTCATTTTGTGGATAAAGAAAGAGAAGCCCAGAGAGGCTAAATGATTTTCCCCAAGGTCACACAAGAGTTAAGTGGCAGAGCCAGGATCTGAATTCAGGTTTTCCAGCTCCAAATCCAGTGCTCTTCTCACTGAACTTCACCGTGTCCTACATGAAGAAGGGGAAATAACTGGCATTATGAACTAACATTGTGGCCCAAAGTACTACCCGGCACTCTGAGAGGCCTAAGGTGATATTATTATTGACTAGGGGACACACTGGCCAATCTGCAAGAGAGAAAGATTATTTAAAATTGTATGACCTTTTGTTCCACTGCATCCTGATGTGGCACCTAGTTGCGGAGCAGGGTCTCCAAGGTTATGGCTGGCAGGTCTTACAAACTTCAAGCACAGGACTGACTATGGGCTATGGCTCTCACCCACGGGAGAAGTCAAACCAAGATGCTAGAACCTTGGATTTCGAACTGGAAAGGACCTTTGGGGTGATCTGGTCCAACTCCTTCCCCATTTTGCAGATGAGAAAACTGAGCCTCAAAGAAGTTATATGAAGTGGCAAAGCCAGAATTTGAATTCCAATCCTTAAGATCCGATACTGTTTCCTCTGTACCATCATGTCTATCCAGCTAAGCCCAGAGAAACTCATCACCTTTGCCACACCCTGGCCAGACCAGAGACACCACAGAAAAAAATCTTCCCAACCCTGACTCTGGTTTAGGGGCTGGCCGGATCGCCGTCCTTCTGCCAAGGCCCCACCCACAGAAACCTCTGAGGAAACACTAAGCAAGAAGATGATTATGCAATATCAGAAGGGCCCTAATTAATCCTGCAGAGGAAGTCAGCTTTTTTGCTGTGAGCTGGCTAAACCACAGGGGCTAATGACATGTATACAGACATATACACAACCTTTTCCGTGGAGACTCTATAGATAGGAGATGGCATCACAGCCCAACTCTGGCTTTGGATACTTACTAGCTGTGAGACCCTGGGCAATGATGAACCCTGTTTGCCTCACTTTACTCATCTGTAAGATGAGAATAATAATAATATAAAAGCACTGATCTCTCAGGGTTGTTGTGACGTTCAAATGAGATAATATTTGTGAAGCAACTGGCACAGTGTCCACCTCCCCGTCTTTCCCCAGGTACTAATCACCACTTGACTACTGAAAATTCTTCCTCACCTCTATCCGTGGGACTGTCCCTGGCTACTCTCTGGGTGAGCCCCACTGTTGTTCTTCCTCCTCCCCAGCCCTCTCACAGTCCCTGTCCTGTACCACAGTGCTTCCCCAAAACACCTCTGCCAACTTCCTGTGGGATGAGCAGAAGCGGGTGACTGGCTGGGTGACCCTGCGTATGGGCCGAGTGGGATTTTTGGGGTGTTTTTTTTAACTTAAATAGAACACCGGTTCCCAAGTGGCCCACACTTCCTGAAACTGAAAGACCAGGTGAACTCTGAGGCTTGTAAATCTGAGGCTCACAGACATCGAGCGCCTTCTAAGGGCCTTTCTATCCTTTCCTAAGACTATGGCAGTTCCCAAGTGGGTCTAATTAAATGGGGCTGTGAGGCAGAAAGTACGTCTATTCATTTCACAAGAGGTTCTTAACTTGGAGGAATTTTTTTTAATGTTTTGATAACTTTATTTCAGTATAAATGCCTTCCTTTGTAATCCTATGTATTTTATTGTATGCACTTAATTAAAAACATGGCTCTGAAGAATCTGTAAGCTTTATCAGACTGCTGAAAGGGTCCATAATACATACATATAGTAATAGCTAGCATTTATTTAGCAGCCACGGATACTGTGCTAAAGTATGCTTTATAAATATTTCATATATATATATATGGGAGGTAGGTCCTATTATTATCCCCATTCTACACTTGAGAAAACTAAGGCACAGGTAAAGTGAATTGCCTCAGGTTGCCTTCAATACTCCAAAAAGCAGAATAAAAACATAGTTGGGAAATATTTAACAAAAATAAGTAAAAATACAAGAAAACATAGAAAATGTTACTATGTGATTTTCTAAGTCAATATGTACACACAGGTATCCTTATATATAGTTTAATGCTCTTCCCTGACACCCATTGAGTTTGACACAGATCCTCATATATGACTTAGTGCTCTTCCCCACCACCCATTGAGTTTGATACCACTGCTCAACACTAACCCAAACCATTACTCATTTTTCTCCCTTCACCTCCCTCCCCCTCCAAAAAAAATATCAAGAACCAACATTTGCTTTAAAATCTTTTGGTCCATCACGATCTTTGGGTGAAATTTGGCTGCAGGGTTAGAAACCACTAAGTAGGAACATTTGGGTATGGGGGAGTGGGGGGATCCAGGAGGGGGTGGGAGACAGACAAACATATAGATAGATCCATACATACATACATACATACACATACATATAATATATACTCACACACAGAGAGCTGACAAAAGGCCTGTCTTTTCCTGGCAGGAGGTGCGCTAAGCCCTCACTTTCCCCCAAAGAAGTTTTGTTGTAGTAAGAGACAGAGCATTCTATGGGTCTTTACTCTAGGGCTTGGTACTTATATCCCAGAAGGTTACGGGCAACAGCTGGTACTGAACACAAGACAAGCTGGCTGGGGCCTGGGAAATTGGCAAGCAGTGAGCTCAGGACAAGATGCGGGTCAGAGAACAGGCTGGGAACAGGCAAGGCCAGTGTCCCAGGAATCTGGCAGGCAGCGCAATCCAGAAGCCAAGCAGAGTCAGGAATTGGGAAGTTTGCAACTGTAGGAGGGTAATAGAGATCAGGAACCCAAGTAAAGACCCTAAACAAGGAGTATTTAGTATTGCCAAATGCAAGACAAGGATTTGATAGCAAGCCAGAATTTTGCTCCAGCCAGGGAGCTTGGAGATGGTGAGATCACAGTCATGGCAAGGTCCTTAACCAATTTATTGCCTTTCTACTGAGAAAACCAGAACCACTGCCTGAGCTCTGAACATCCAGGAAGTTTACTCCAACAGTCATGGGATATGTGAGTCTATATTTTGTCTCCTCTAAATAAAATGCAAAGTCCTTGAAAACAAGAATTGTTTCATGTTGGTCTTTATAGCCCCAGAACCTAGAATGATGCCTAGCATACAACGCTTAATCAATGCAGAGTGACCGAAGATGAATGGAGTTGGTGTAGTCCATGGCAGGAGGAAGGAGCTGTGGTTAGGGGACAAATGGATCTTGGCTGGGAGGACAGGGAAGAGTGGGGATGGTGAGTCCAGAAGGGAAAGGTTGCTTCAAGGCCAAGTACTCAATGAAAACCAACTTGCGGTTTCTGCCAACCAAATGAGGGGAGCAGCCTGTTTCTTGGTACCATTCTAGTAATTGCCCAAAGCCAAAGACCCAGAGGCAACATGATAGAAGAGGATAATGATGGATTTGGAGTCAGAAAGACCTGGGTTTGAATCCCACCTCTGACACTGATTCATTATGTGACCCTGGACTAATCACTTAACCTTTTTGATCTTGGGAATGCAACCATAAAATGTGTCCTTCTGAATGAGACAATTTTTTCTATGTGGGGGAGTTCTCCATATGGATGAAATTACAAGTCTGGATAAAAAAAAAATGAGGGAAGACAGGAAGAGAAGAAGAAGAAAGAGGAGGAAGGGGAGAAAAAAGAGGAAGAAGAAAAAATGCAGAAGAGAAGGAAAAGGAAAAAAAGGAGGAGGAAGAAGAGAAAAACCTAACTCACAGGGCAGTGGCCATGATGGCCGGACTTAAGATCATGAGCTGGAAGTTTTCACCTTCTCCCTTCCTAGCTTCCACCATGGGCCCCTGCTGCCCCAATGGCTGTATGCCCCACATGGCCCATCGCTTCAGGCAGCCCCGGCCATGCTTCACTTCCCTCCCTGCTCCCCAGTCTTCGGCTATTGTGCCGGGGAGGGCACGGTCCAGACTCCAAATTCTCTTTCCCCAGCTTCCTCCCTCTCCCCCAGCAAACACATGCTCTCCAGTTCTGGAACCACAGTCAAACAGGTAATTCTATCATTGCTCCTGGGTAAGGTATAATGATCTGGTCCTCTCTGGCCCCACTCTCCCCTTCTGTAACTTCTTGGACCAAAGTACCCTTCTTTGTCATCCCTCCTGGATGGTTATTATCTCCCTACCATTTAGAATGTAATCTGGAAGGTAGGGACTGCCTTTCCCCTTCTGTCTCCAGCATATAGCACAGTATTTGATAGTAAACGCTTAATAGATGCTTTTTTGCTTATTTGTTCATTCCTTATGTATGCAAAATGCTTTATAAACTTTAAGGCCTGCATAAAATGTGGCCTACTGTCTAACTCAGGCACCAGTGGGCTCCTCAAAACCAGTTCCTACCGCTGAAAGGTATAGTTTTCCTTTCCCCAAGCATCATATCACCATCTCTGTCCCTTCTTTCCCTTCTTCCCACAAGGTAGAAGAGATTTAGAGCTTAAACTAGAGGTTCATCTAGTCCACCTCTCCCCCCATTTTATGGATTTTAAAAAAAGGAATAATTTGCCCAAGGTCAAATAGGTATTAAGTGTCAGACACTGAATTTGAATCCAGGACCTCTGACTTCAGTTTCAGAACTTTTTCTACTAGACTACACTCCTCTAAAAGGCTTACTCATAGCTGCTGGCCTGTCCACCTGAGACTGGTCATCCGGATGGCTTCAGGAGAGTAAGCTGGTGTGTCTCCTAGGTAAGCCAGTCTTCCATGCAAGTATAAAGCTGGCAAATGGCATCCCATCTGCACAGGGTTGCTCATCAGCTGTTTGGTGGAGGAGTAAGCCAGGGAATGAAAAGGACCCTTCTGAGAAACTGGAGAACCATATCAAAAAGTACCCAGCCTCTCAGCACTCGCAGGGCCTGCCTGTCCCTCACCCCCGCCTCAGTTATTGGGGTACCGAAGCAAGAAAAACTCCCCAGGCTTACTTGGAAGCCAGCTGTATCTCACTTTAAGATATGCAAAGCACTTTACATATGTAATCTCATTTTTAGGTACAGGCACTGCCCTAGGTTCTCCTCCTCCTCCTCCTCTTCACAGATACGGGCAGATCTAAGATCATATTTGGGGACAGGTAGGTGGCAAGATGGATAGAGTGCTGGGCCTGGAGTCAGGAAGACTCATCATCCTGAGTTCAAATCTGATCTCAGACTCTTACTATCTGTGTGACCTTTAGCAAGTTACTTAACCTTATTTGCCTCAGTTCTGTATCTGTAAAAGGAACTGGAAAAATGGCAAACCAATCCAGTATCTTCACCAAAAAAACCCCAAATGGAGTCACTAAGAACAGGATATAATTGAAAAAGATTATATCTAGCCATACCACCCACAAGTCCCAGCTGTAGCTTTAGACAACCCATGTGGACATATCATGTATAAATGTTTGGTAGTAGTAGTAATAGTAGTAGTAGTTGTAGTAGTAGTAGTAGTAATAGTAGTAGTAGTAGTAGTAGTAGTAGTAGTA
>CM053598.1:119535367-119563283 GCA_028646575.1 Pseudocheirus occidentalis
TATTCAGAGTGTGGTCTTCTGAGGTCAAAGTTGAGCTGGACTATAAGCTAGTTCTAGCTAATTCTTATGTCTTCTCCTGCCTCCTCTAGTCAATTAAGTAGCAATGGCAACCTGCATTAGTGGTAGATGCTTCCTTACTTGGGAATTTTCTGTACCAGTGAAATCAAAGGTCCAGTTCCTATTCCCTTTTTAGGGATGGACTCTGTTTAGGTTGGGATGAAATGAGGTGATTACAATTCACTTACAGTTAACAAAAAGAGGTTTATTTTGCCCTAACATAGAAAGGACATGCAACAAGGATACAATGAGAATTTTTGTGATTGTTCAGTTGTGGTTGACCTTTGATGACCCCATTTGGGGTTTTCTTGGCAAAGATACTGGAGCAGTTTGCCATTTCCTTCTTCAGTTTATTTTTATTGATGAAGAAACTGAGGCAAACAGGGTTAAGTGACTTGCCCAGGGTCACACAGCTAGTAAGTGCCTGAGGTCAGAATTGAACTCAGATCTTCCTGACTCCAGGTCTAGTGTTCTAACTGCTGTACCACCTAGATGTCCCCACATAAATTGATCTTTGAGCATTTAAGAAGGGAGGGTACGCTGAGAACTAGGGGAGCAGAAAAGTTCTTGTAGAAAGTAACACATGAACTGAGGATTGACGGAAGTAAGAGATTCTGAGAAGGTGGTGATGTTGATGAGAAGAGGTCACTTCACTGGTCAAAGCTTATGAAGAGAAAGAGAGTAGTCTATGAGGATGCCTGGGTGGGGGGTTGGCGGGGAGGAAGACGGGATATGCCTTGATTTTAAAGGTAAGTGCTATTATCCCCGTGTTACAATTAAGAAAACAGAGGCACTGTGTGACCTTGGGCAAGTCACTTAACCCCAGTTGCCCTACTGTCTCTCCTCCACAAAGCAAAAAGACAAAAAACAAAAAACTGAGGCAGAAAATGCTGTGTTGTGCCCAGAGTCACATAGCCAGACACTAATGTCTCTTTCCACCTCAGCACCTGTCTGTCTGTGTTAGGCATGCAATGTTATCCTTCCTAGGTTGCATTTTCCCTGTCATCTACGCTGTGGTATAATAATAGAGGAAATACTGGAATCAGGACCAGAAGACCTATGTTAGTAGTCTTGGCACTACCACTTATAAGCTGAAATGAGCTTGGTAAACATATAACATTCTGGATCCTCACCTAATTTAATTTGTAGATGAAGGGAACGTAGCTGTACTAACTTTGTAGGTTCTTAGTAAGGACAAAATCAGATAATATATATTAAATGCTTTGTAAACCAGAACATGCTAATACGAATATAAAATATTATTAATAAAGCCCTTCTAGAGACAATGCTTTTATGCATAAAAGGGAAAATATGAATTAGGTATACTTTCATGAGAGAAATACTTTTAAAAAATCAGGGTTCTTACCAATGCCTCTGAAATCACACCCCAAAGTTATTGTCTATTCTGCCTTCCTTGGGCCCACATAGAGATCAATTTGGCTTATAGTAGGCATTAACTAGCTTGGATAGAGGACCTTTTGGGAGCATCACCCTAGGAATTCCTATAAGTCCTAGGCAGAAGGGAGAACATTGGCATTCTGTTGAAGGAATTGGTCAGATTAGTGCTACTGGGGGATACCCATTCCTAAGGGTCAAGTACACGTATATCCCTGGACCTAATGGGGTTGTTGAAGAAACCAGAGCACTATTGTTTACTTATTAGGTGATGTTTGTGGTATATTTATTTAGCATCCACTGGCAAGCTAGAAACAATAAGACTGCAAGACTCCCTACAGAGATGGCAGTGCTGGCTAGCTGGCCAAGCTCTCTTCCTGCCTGCCTCATTTATATATGAAATATGTTTTTCTTCCTAGGGACAATGGAACCAACTTGGAGTGAGAGTCAATAGAGCAGGAAAAAAATCAAACCAAATAATTCAACAAAACTAACCAAATCCCGTATTATATGTAACATTCCACATTCAGAGTCTTCCATCTCTTCTTCTGCTTAAACTTTGACATCCTAATCAACAGCACTCATTTTCTATTTTTGTAGTGGTTCTTTCTGGTTATATGGTTGTAGTCATTGTCATTGTCTTCCAGCTTCTGCTTCCTTAACTTTGCATCAGTTCAGATGTTTTCCTGTGCTTCCCAGTATTCTTTGGGTTCATCATTCCTTAGGGCATAGCACTGTTACATCATAACCATTAACACAGTTTATTTAACCAACCATTCCTCAGTCAATGGGCATCTTTTTTCCCCCCAGTTCTTTGATACTACAAAAAGTGATGCTATAAATATTTTGGTGTATATTAGACCTTTCTTCCCAGCTTTGACCTGTTTTGGGGTCTATGACCAGCAGAGGGATCTCTGGGTCAAAGAGTATAGATATTTTAGTTACTTTCTGAGCAAAATTGTTTTCCAGAATGATTGGACCAGTTCACAACTTAACCAACAGTGTTAAGTAGATAAGTGTACTTATCTACAACATTGATTTGTCCAATACCTTAATCTATGAGAAGCCCTCGGAAATGTTTAATGTTGACCAGAGCAGACAGACCGTAAAACCTCCATATTCTCTTATTTTTCAAGATTTGGTCATGGAATTTGCTATCAAACTCCCCCAGTAGCTTCAAGCTCCTGAAGCCTAGAAATGGTTGTTTAGACAAAGAAAATGAATCACATGTAAAGAGGAAGCAAATTCACATCTGTTGGGAGGGTAGGAGGAGATTCTTTCAGACCCATTTCCTGGGGTTCTTTCAACATAAGTTTCCAAACTCTCATCATGTTTTAGTTAGAGCCACCCTCACAATTAGGGCAGAATATATGATTGTCTACACAATGTGACTTTGGAATGCCTCCCCAGAACCCCGGGCTTAAAATACCTCTTTCTTTGTCCAAACCTTAACAGTCAGGATTCACTGGGTGAGGCAGTGGGAGAGATATTTTAAGTTGTGGTTTTTTAAAAATTCGTAATTGAAGGAAATGCTAAATTCTAGTTAGAAGTTAGTGATAATAAAAGTGTAATTTTGTTCCCATCCAAGTATATGGAACCCCTGAATTCTATCCAAGGACTTCTAAGGACTCATTCAGAACCCCCTAATCTAGACCAGGCTGCAGCTAGGTGGTGAAGTAGATAGAATGCCAGGCCTGGATTCAGGAAGATCTGAGTTCAAATGTGACCTCAGACACTTACTGGCTGTGTGACCCTGGGGAAGCCACTTCACTTTGCTTGCCTCGATTTCTTCATCTGTAAAATGAGCTAGAGAAGGAAATGAAAAACCCCTCCAATATCTTTGTCAAGAAAACCACAGAAAGGGCTCACAAAGAGTAGGACAGAACTGAAAAGGAATTAACAACAAGAAAATCTAGACTAACCTCCTAATTTTATATAGGAGGAAACTAGCCCCAGATGGTAAGTGACTTATCCATCTTATTTGTGTAAATGTCATAGCCTCCTATTAGACTATAGACTCCTGTGGGGAAGGTAGTATTTTGTTTTTCACTTTTATGTCTTTATGATGGGAGCAGTTTGATAAAGTGGAGTGTTGTATGCAGTGTCAAAGGACCTTGGTTCAGATCTTAACTTTGCCACTTCTTTCTTGTGTCACATTGGACAAGCCACTTGACCTCTACAGAGCTTCATTTTCTTATCTGTAAAATGAAGGGTTTGAACAAGATGACCTTTGAATGAATCTGTTCTAGCTCTGAATCTATAATCCTACCGTGCCCAGATACCCTTGTGCCTTGTGCTTCATAAGTACATGCTACATTTTCATTGAAATGAATTGCTCAAAACCACATATCCTAATAAGTGTCAAAGCCAGGACTCAAACTTGTTTTCTTACTCCTAGAAGAGTTCTTTATACTATACCATATTGCTGTTGTTGACTTTTAAAACAAAAGAGTGGGATATGGGACAGCAAAGTTAAATGAAGGAGGGGAAGAGAAGAAAGAAAGGTCTTGGGTGTGGAAGACAAGCCTGGTTGGGAAGCCAGGGGCCTGCAGAGCATTGGATAAAATAGTGAGGATGAAGATTAAAGTGGGAAGAAAACTGGGGAAAGGAAGTGGGAAGGACTGAAGATTGGCTTTACCACACAAGTGGCATGGAGTTACCCTCCAAATGTGGTGATTAAAAAGATTTGAGAGACATAGTTTTGGGTAATTTAATCACTTTATTACTAAGTCCAGCACATTTATTAATAGAAGGATGGTCATTTGGCCGTCTCTCTTAGATCAAAGACAATCAGTGATGGGATCACAGTTTATATACCCTTTGAAGAGCAGGTATTCCCACTCAATTGAGTATCTTAACCTACAGCAGTGGTTCTCAACCTGCAGGTATGTTCACTTTGTAACAGTGAAAATATATCCTGCATCAGATATTTACATTATGATTCATAACAGTAGCAAAATTACAGTTATGAAGTAGCAACGAAGATAATTTTATGGTTGGAGGGTCACCACAACATGAGGAACTGTATTAAAGGGTCGGCATTAGGAAGGTTGAGAACCACTGCCCTACAGGAAAGCAGGGGGAAGGAGATAATAGGAGGGGATGATAGAAGAGAGGACAGAGTGGAGGAGGTGGTAGTCAGAAGCAAACACTTTTTAAAAGGCACTGAGTCAAAGGAGAGAGAGTAGAATAAATGGGGGGCGGGATAGGATGGAAGGAAATATAGTTAGTCTTTCACAACATGACTACTATGGGAATGTTTTGCATAACTACACATGTATAATCTAATTGATTTGCTTATCTTCCCAGTGGGGGTGGGTAAGGAAGGAAGAAGGGAAAGAATCTGGAACTCAAAGTTTTAAAAACAAATGTTTAAAAAAATTGTTTTTGTTTTTTTTTACAAGCAACTGATGAATAAGATATACAGGCACTGGGGTATAGAAATCCACCTTGCCCTACACAAAATAAGGGGAAAGGGGGGAAGAGAAGGGACAGGAGGGATATATGAGAGGGCAGACTGGGGGAAGGAGTAATCAGTGTGCTTGCCACCTTGGGGTGAGGATAGGGGAGAGATGAGGAGAAAATTTGGAACTCAAAATCATGAGGAAATGAATGTTTAAAACTAAAAATAAATAAGTTCTGGAAATAAATAAAATAAAAGGTATTTTAAAGAATTGTCTAAATATTAAAGAATTAGAAATAATTGAACTTTATAACCCTATATCTAATAAAACAGAAAACATAAAGAAAAAAGAAGAGCAGGTGTTCCCCAGGGTAGGAATCAACCCTGATTGGTTAACAATTAATGATAGAATGAAAATTACAATGAGGGGCTGAGAATGATAAACTATCTCTATCTCTATACCCAGAGCAATCCCAGCCTTGGGTCATTTAGAGGAAAGGGTCTGAATCCACCCAAGTTTACTTGGATGGAGGTAACCTTATACTAGAGATTCCTCGTAAGGTTGGGTGGAGTTAAGTAGAGAAGGTTAACTTAACCTTCAGAGACTGACGTCTCAAAAATAGAAAAGGGGGGAATGCTGAATTTTCCCAAACTATTAGTTATTAATTATCATTTCTTTTACAGGGATCTGTTGGAACCAAGTGAACCAGCTCAAGAGAGTCAATGGTTAAATTTTCAGACTGAGCATTTATATTATAGCAATTGGAACAGGCTACAAATCAGGGCTTGTTTTATTACTTTGTTCATGGTTTAGATTTCAAATACGATAAAGAAAACATTAATAATGTGAATTAAACTTAAAAGTGTGTCATGTACACAATTCCTCCCCTCCTTCAGAAAGCTGGTTGTTAAACATTTATTAGCATATTCCGAGTGGAGGGGCACCAAAGGCAAACTGCCTATGGCTGATACTGGTGTCCAGAAATTGTCTTTTGCATTGGAAGACTTGGAGTCAGGCGGTCAGAATTTCAATCTCTGTTACAAACTAGCTAAAAAACTTTAGACAAGTTACTTCTCCCTATGCCTTAATTTCCTCATTGTAAAAAAAGGAAGTTGTACTCAATCTCTAAAATCTCTCTCTGATACAACTTATGTCTAAAATTCTTTGTTTTTGATTCTCACTCAGCTAAAGTCTTAGTTTCTGCTCTATCTTGGTCCGGAATAGGAGTTCTTAACCTGGGATCCACAAACTTGTGTTTTAAAAAATATTTTGATAGTTGTATTTCAATGTAATTGGTTTCCTTTGTAGTCCTGTATTTCATTTTATGCATTAAAAACATCATTTAGAGTAGGGGTCCACAGGCTTCACCAAAGGGACCAGGAACCCCAAAAGGTTAAGACGTCCTGTTAGAAATCTGTGGCTCTCTTAATCCTGCATTTGCTGGACAGCAACACTGTAGTCCCTTGCCAGGATTGCTATGAATAAGTCACATGAGAGAGGGACTGAAGACCTTCCAGGGAATTTCCCAATAGAAGCCAGCTCTAATCCCAAATGGATTAGCAGATGACAGCTGCTGGAAGACAGACAAAGGCCTGATAACTCTGCAAATGGAGAATTGAGTTGGGAAGGAAGAAATCTGGGGGGTCACTGTATCCTCTAGAGCCATCTGGGTCCAGAGGCAAGACATAGATGAGGACAACTGGAGATGGCCCGGATGCAGTGGGAGACCTTGGCCTTTTTAAGCTTGGTCTTCAGTGCATAAAATGGTAGACATCAGGTATAGGCTAGCTATTTATTTTCTCTAGCACAAAAGAAATGCTTAAAACACAAATGAGATAATAATACATACTTACAATGTAAACTATAACCCATCATCTATACTTTTCTGGTAGATAAAGACTCCCAGGAGATATGTGGAACCACTTAACAGACATTTCCCATTCACCTCAGATTTATACTGTGTGATTAGCAACCCAAGGTCCATAACTTCTGGTCAGCTAGGCATGCATGATTTATCCTCCTAGTGGAGATCTTTTTCTCTGAAACAGGTGTAGCTATAGGAAATACCTCCTACTGGGCAACCAGTACCTGGTTCAGTGACTCTGGCCCCCTCACATTCACATGGTAACTGCCAAAGTTGGAAAGATCCTTTACTCTTAACCACTGTTTAGTTGTCTCTATTCTAGAGCAGTAAATACAGGGACGATCTCAGTTTTATCTTTTTGTATTCTCAGTGCTTAGCACAGTGCTTTCCACATAGTAAACACTTAGTGGTTTTTATTTCATTTAAATACAAAACAAGAAAGGCAGCCAGAAACTTACATTCAGCGTCAAGCTTAGCTAGGCAGCACATGTTCCCATTGCCATATTCGTGTGGATAACATAGCTGTTGCTGGGGACAGAAAAGGGAGAGAAATCACCTCCCCCTCACTAGAAGCCCAGGAAGAGCTGACATAGGCTGCATTTCAGCAAAGTAGAAGAAGCCATCACTATTTCTCCTCCATCCATCCAGTGGGCCGCTGTTGTTGGCTCAGTTGCCAATTTCTTTGATACATCCCTCTTCTCTGATTTCCTCCTCTCCCTAACCTCAGAGAACAAGAAACCAGTCAGGAGCCCCTGATCATGTATTTAGCAAGGGATTGGAGCACATATCCTACTGAAAGGGACCATCCCCATATCAGTTCCATGGGATAACTCCAATGATATGTAGGTGGAGGACTTAAGAGTTGGGTAAGATTTGAGGTGGCAGAAGAGACAGATGATCCCAGGGTTTGGATCATCAGAGCTGGCCTTCGGAAAGCTTGGCTTTTGATTCTCTGTCATGACCATTTTCATTCCCCCTTCTCACTTAGCAACACTTTGCCCTGCCCCTTTACAGATAAGTAGCATTCACTTATTCTGCCCTCCCCCCATGAAAACTCCTTTCAGGAAAGGATCTGATGAACTCATTCTGCACCTATATCTTATGTTTATAAAGGATGCTGTGTTATATAGACTATCTACACCAATATCGTTCATTTATTCCGGATGTAATGAGTCATATGGAGTATCTACACCTGTATCTTTCATTTATAGCACATGATGAGACATATGGACTTTCTGCACCTGTTGTCTTCTATTTATAAACCATGCTGTGTTATATAGACAATCTAAATCCATATCTTTCATTTATATCAGATAATGTACCCATAAGATGTGTGTCTTATGGACACAAATGGACATCTGCTACTATTAGTACAACTGGGCACAAATGATGTGTTTTATGGACCATCTTCACCCATATATTTACCAGATGCTGTCTGTCATATGGGCTACCTTCAACCACATCTTTCATTTATACCAGATGTTCAGTGTCATATGGACTACCTTCACCCACATCTTTCATTTATACCAGATCATGTGTATCATATGGGCTACCTTCACCCACATCTTTCATTTATACCTGATCATATGTATCATATGGGCTACCTTCAACCATATCTTTCATTTATACCAGATGCTGTGTGTCATATGGGCTACCTTCACCCACATCTTTCATTTATACCAGATGCTGTGTGTCATATGGACTACCTTCACCCACATCTTTCATTTATACCAGATGCTGTGTGTCATATGGACTACCTTCACCCACATCTTTCATTTATACCAGATGCTGTGTATCATATGGACTACCTTCACCCATGTCTTTCATTTATACCAGATGCTGTGTATCATATGGACTACCTTCACCCACATCTTTCATTTATACCAGATCATGTGTATCATATGGACTACCTTCACCCCCATCTTTCATTTATACCAGATGTTCAGTGTCATATGGACTACCTTCACCCACATCTTTCATTTATACCAGATGCTGTGTATCATATGGACTACCTTCACCCACGTCTTTCATTTATACCAGATGCTGTGTATCATATGGACTACCTTCACCCACATCTTTCATTTATACCAGATGCTGTATGTCCTATGGACTACCTTCACCCACATCTTTCATTTATATCAGATGTTCAGTGCCATATGGACTACCTTCACCCACATCTTCCATTTATACCAGATGCTGTGTGTCATATGGACTACCTTCACCCACGTCTTTCTTTTATACCAGATCATATGTATCATATGGACTACCTTCACCTATGTCTTTCATTTATACCAGATGCTGTGTATCATATGGACTACCTTCACCTACATCTTTCATTTATACCAGATGCTGTGTGTCATATGGACTACCTTCATCCACATCTTTCATTTATACCAGATGTTCAGTGTCATATGGACTACCTTCACCCACATCTTTCATTTTTACCAGATCCTGTGTGTCATATGGACTACCTTCACCCACATCTTTCATTTTTACCAGAGTCTGTTTTTCATATGGACTATCTGCTCCCGTATCTTTCATTTGTAACAGATGTTCAGTGTCATATGGAGTATCTACAACCATATCTTTCATTTGTAGTAGATGCGTTTTGTCATGTGCAATATCTACAGACATATCTTTCCTCTTCACTAGATGCTGCATACAATATGGCCTGTATTCACAGATATCTTTCATTTTACTAGATATTATATATGCCCATGTATCTGTATCTCTTTCATTTATACTCTATGCTATGTATCATATAGACTCTATACACATGTGTCTTTCATTTATACTTTTATATATCCATGTGCCTAGATCTGTTTTATATTAAACATGTATCAATATATACTATATGCGCATTTAGCTCTTTCTTTTGTACTATATGCTCTGTGTCCATATAGACTGTATGTGTGTATTTTACATTTATAATATCTATCTTGTGTGTGCCTGGCTATTTACCTATTGTTTCCCCCATTAGGATGTAAACTGCTTCAAAGGTATAGACTTTTTAACTTTTATTTGCATTTTTAAACTTAGCATAGTGACTAGCACTATAAGGCTTTACCAATGGTTATTGACTGACTGACAGTTATTTCTCTGTTGTTTTTGTTTCACTAATGAGTTCTGCTTTCACATTATACTGATGCCCAGAAAAATTTGATCAAAATACCATTAACAAGTTGGTAGAATTGGGGAAACCCTAAATGTTGCCAATTTGTTTGCTAGTTACCAAATCCCTTGCTTTGCAGCCCAGAGGATGTGTGTAGCTGTGCCATGGTCTGTGAAGCTCTGTGAAATAGAGTTACTGAATTTAAAATTTCATTAAGTAAAATCAGCACAGTCATTTAAAAACTAAGTTACATATATATTTAAAGATCTCTTCTATATTTTCTAGACAAGCTTATAAACCCCTAGAATTAAGATTTGGAAGGATTATCTGCTAGAGGTCATGTGCCCCAACCTCTTCATTATAAAGATGAAGGAACTGCTAAGCTTTGAGTTCCAGACTCTTTTGGAGGGAGGGATTCTTATTACCCCATTGTATAGTTGAGGAAACTGAGGTGGACAGAGGCTTAAATGACTTGCCTGGGTATAATGGTAATGGAGTTTAAAGATCCCCCTGTATTGGCTTGGTTTTCGGGTTGAGTGTTAAAACCCAGATCTTGTGAATTCCACTTGTGGGATGGACTTGTTGATGTGAAGAGAGAGGGCTGAACTGGGAGGAGCTGGTGTTGTAGATTTAGAGAGAAGCTCAAGCAGAGAGAAGGCCCAAGCAGAACAGGCCAGAAGGACTTTTGGGGAGCAGTATCATGGAGGCAGAGAGGAGAATTGCTGGGGGCCAGAGTTACTGAGAGAAAGACTGCTTAGTTGGAGCTGCCCGGGACTTTTGAGAACTGCCACCTAGAGCTGCCAAGGACTGAGGAGGCAAGGCTGTGATGTTGGTATTCTGTCTGTCTCTTTTGATGTTTTGCCAGATTTGTCTGCTGGTGAAGGACAGTGCTGTTATTGAGAGGTCCTGGAACCTTGTTGTTGGTTCAGAAGCCCTGAAGGAGGATTTTCTTGTTGTATGTTTACAGAGATCCTGAAAGAGTGTCTTGCTGATGTTTTCAGAGGTTCTAGGACTGTTCCGCAGGCAGAGAGTGAATTAATCGGGACACTGGCAATGTATATTGTGGCTTTGTTAAGCTTTGTCTCCCCAGGAACAGAGATTGCTGAGAACTTGCCTCATGTCAAGATGAAGGAAGGACCTTTCATTGGGTTTTCAATACTGTGATATCTTAACCTTGTTGTAGCTTAAGGGTGGATGGCTTTTTGTGCTCTCCTGCCCCTTTTGAGAAAGTGCTTGGTACTAATGGATGGTATTGTAATTGAGTTGTGATCCAGGGGTGGGAAACTTTTGACTTTTTGTGCTCTTTGACTGACCAAATGAATGTACTTTGTTTATGATCAGAAACTAATCTCCATTTGAGGAGAGAGACTGACTGACTAAATGAATGTACTGTCCAGGGGTGGAGTAGTACTTGGACTGAATTGAGAACTTACTTGCTAAATGAATGAGTTACACTGTATTTTTATTTTCTCTGTTCTGTGAACAGTTTGCCTTAATCTGTCACTGAATAAATGGAGTTTGCTAGGCTGGTATTCTGAACCTTGGAAGTTGCCTTTGCTTGGCGTTACACTGGGTTCACACAACAAGTAAATATCTGGGACTAGATTTGAACTTAGGTCTTCCTGACTCTAGATCCAGCACTCAAACTGTCACTAACAAAGCTGAATGACTTTGGACAAGTCCTCTGTTTCCTCAGTTGTAAGATGATGGCAGAATTGTTGCTGTTTAGTTGTTTCAGCCACCTTTGACTCCTCAAGACCCTATTTGGGGTTTTTTTTGGTAAAGATATTGGAACAGTTTGTCATTTCCTTGTCCAGTTCCTTTTACAGATGAGGAAACTGAAGGAAACAGGGTTCAGTGATTTGCTCAGGGTTATACAGCTAGTGTCTGAGGTTGGGTTTGAACTCTGATCTCCCAACTCCACGCCCAACATTCTGTCCACTGAACCATCTAGTGGCCCCAGTGATTTTCCAATTGATTGACCAATATTAGTGACTGAAAAGTGAGAAGCTACCCAGCCTATAATGACCTGCTGAAGGTTACCCAGCAAAGTGAGTAGTAGAGGTGCACCATGGAGCTTTTGGAAGGAGGGATGCACAGTTAGTCTTGAAAATGTGGAAGGCCAACTTGGGGCTTACCTTGTTTTTGTGGCATTTAAGAAGACCATCCAGGTCAGCCATCTTCTCATTTTCCACGTGGCTTAAAATCCTCTCACCTTTATCATCACACTCCAAGAACATCTCCATCCTGCAAGATCGATTTAGTCCTGGAACTTATACCTCAAGAGTACTCTCTGCCACTTGGGGACTTTCCCTCTCATTACCTCCTAGAATCTCCATTCAAGGAAGAGATTTAAACCAGCCACATTTTAATTTCCTACCCTGCTGCATTCCCCTGGCCCTGACCATTATGTCCTATGGCCTGATACTTTCTTCTTCCCTAGCCTTTTATAGCTTTCTTTTGCGTGTTTTCTTCCCCCATTAGATTGTAAGCTTCTTGAAGGCAGGGACTGTCTTTCTTTTTTTTTTTCCAGCATAGCATAGCATAGCATAGCATAGCATAGCATAGCATAGCATAGCATAGCATAGCATAGCATAGCATAGCATAGCATAGCATAGCGTAGTTCCTGGCACATAGTAGATGCTTAATTAATTGGTTGGTCATTAACCTTTGTGCTCAAAATGGACTAAAACTACATCATTATGTTGGGGTCAAGGCACAAAGTATCTGACTGTGGCTGATCACATTAGCATGAGCTCTGAGCGCTCTCCCACAGGTTGGGCACAAATAGTCCATGTGAACATTTGGAGTGGAGATGTCTCTAAATGTGAGCAAATCACATTTCTTTTGAGTGACTACAATTCCACTTATCTCCTAGAGCACAGTGCCTTCTTTGATCAGGACATGCCATGCTGGGCAGTCCTGTGCCAGTGTCTTCCATGTCCCTCATTCGAGACCAAAGTTCTTCAGAGAGACCTTGAGAGTGTCCTTGTATTGATTTTTCTGACCTCCTTGGGAGCACCTTCCTTGTATGAGTTCTCTGTAAAAATGTATGTGTGGCATTTGAACACTGTAGCTAGCCATTGGAGTTATTCTCTGTAGTAGAGTTTGAATGCTTGGCAGTTCAGCTCAAGAAAGGACCTTAGTGATTGGTACCTTGTCTTGCCAGGTGATCTTCAGAATCTTCCTAAAATAATACAAATGGAAGCAATTCACTTTCCTGGCATGGTGCTGGTACACTGTCCAGGTTTCACAGGTACACAACAATGAGGTCAGTTCAATGACCGTAGATCTTCAGGCTGGTAGGTAGCCTAATACCTCTTCTCTCTCACTCTTTGCTTTGAAGTCTCTCAAACACTGAATTAGCTCTGGTAACGCATGTGTCAACCTCATCATCTGTGTGTACCTTGCTGGAAAGTATACTGCCAAAATAAATGAATTTATCCACAGCATTCAAAATATTGCCATGTGCTGTAACTGGTGATTCCGCATTATGGATGGTGTTGTGCTGCGTGGTGGAGAACCTCTGTTTTCTTGGTGTTAACTGTTAGGTCAAAATTAGCATAAACAGGAAAGAATCAATCCCTACTGTGTTGCCTCTCAACCTCAGAGGCCGGAATTTAGTGTGCAATCATCTGTGAACAAAAAGTGATGTACTGACTCTCCCTTTACTTTAGTTTTGCCTTGTAGCCTTTTAAAGTTAAATAATTTCCTGTCAGTGAAGCAGCTTACCTTAATATCATTTTCATACTCACTGAAGGTGTCTGACAACATCGAGGGAAACATCATGCTATAAAGCCTGGGAGCAAGCACATAGCCTTGCTTTGCTCCTTTGGTGACTGGGAAAGTGTGAGAGCCTTATCCATTATCCAGAACCCATGCAAGCATGGAACTGGTATACAATACTAATGAACTTGGGGCAGCTAGGTGGTGCAGTGAATAGAGCACCGGCCCTGGAGTCAGGAGGACCTGATTTCAAATCCTGCCTCAGATACTTAAAACAACTAGCCCTGTGACCTTGGGTAAGTTGCTTAACCCCAATTGCCCTCCAAAAAAAATACTGATGAACTTCTCTAGGCTACCAAATTTTGCCTTGATCTTCTACAAGCTCTCACGATTGAAAATATCAAAGGCCTCCATCACATTGACAAACATTGTGCTTAATAAATGACTGACTTAATCACATTTGAAATCCTCTAACTCCAAACCCAATATTCTATTTTCTTGGTTCATTTTCCCATCTGAACATGCCCACTTTCTTGAATTTCCACTTACTGATTAGGATACTCTTCCTATCTGTATGAAATAAGCTTATTTATTTGCTCTTTGGGAAAAAAAAATAGTTTCCTCCCAAATAGATTGGTGCTTTTGCACATAGTCATTTTGTGTAATTATATTTCAGTGCATGCCTATATATTTATTTTCTTTTTAAAGAGACCTCAGTTTAGATCTCTATTTCGACCAAGGTGCTCACAAAAATCTCACCAGAAGCTTATAATTCTTGCTAATTTTAGAGACTGGGGTGGGGGAGGGGCAGGAGGGAAGGTGGGACAGTCAGCATTGTGACATCGTCCATGTGAAAGCTCTCTCCTCTGGTCACTTGTGACTATGAAATACTCAGCTTAGTAGGGGGAGCATTATTGAAAAGGAGTGCCACAAAATGGCACTGGGGGCCAAGTGAGGCCTGTTTATGTGGCCTTCATGAGGTCTCTTGGGAGCCACGTACAGGGAAACCTCTTAGGACAGCTGCTCCTGGGCTCCTGGATGCAGCATTTTCTGAATAGGCCTGGACACCTTTATCCTTGATTCTGTACTAGAAAGAGGAATTTGTCAAGGGATATGAGCTGCTACTTAGAATTCCCTCCTGGTTTTGATAGTTCAGGGTCTGGTGAACATCTTTTGCCTGTTCCAGGCACCTCTTGGGCTACATCAGGACAGGATGAAGATGAGTTAGATGACTCCTTACTGGAACTCTCAGATGGAGAAGAGGATGACAGTCCTTTCAGTTACACTGAAGAAGAGATTCAGGAGCTTTTGAAGGATGATGATTCCCTGAACAATGATCGGTCCTCTCTGGGCAGAGGGCTGAAAGATGCAGGTGGTCAAATGGAGAAACTGGGGAGAGACAGTTGTGTGTTACTTGACTCTCCCCAAGACATAAATTCACTGTGTAGCTTGGAGCTTGGAGCTGGGCCGACCAGCATCCTCCAGCTGCCACAGGTAAGTACACCAGCTAGTCACAGCCTCACTCCTACCAAACTGCCTAGCAGACACTCCGCACCAGAAAAGAATCTTTTGAAAGTAACCACTATCCCACCATTTAAGCCAATCATATGGAATGGTGCACTCGGAAAAGACAAGATGGAGTCTTCCAAAGACTCCTGCAGGAATGCAGACCACTTCAGGAGATCTTCCCCCCCAGGGCAAGATGGGAGCAAGGATGGCATTAGTCGTAATAAAAGCAAACCTTTGACTGGGCATGAAGAAACCACCTCTGCTGGCTTGTTCTGGGAAGGACCTTTGTCTCCTTTCAAAGGTAACCCTTCACAGATGGTCTATGGGACCAAAATGCCTTGTCGTGCTGTGCCTACCCCTTTAATCTCTCTGACCTTGGCACAGACAGGTAGCCCCTCTGATGGGAAACCATCTTTGGGGAATAGGAGACATAAAATCAGTGGTGCAAGCCGGTCCCCAACTGTTCCTCCATCATCAAGTAAACGTATCATCCTAGATAAGGCTTCTGGGAAGATGGTAGCACATGAGACAAGAAGAATAAGCAAAATCACCCCGCTCTTTCCAACTGGAGCAAGGAGTAAGTATCCGAGATTTTCACAAGTGCAGCTAGAACCCAAGATGCAGCTTTCACTCAAGAATGGTGTCACTCATGTCCCCAAACCTAGGGCTCTGCACCAGGGGTCTGTAGGTGAGTTGTATGCTTTGATGGACCAAGTTTCTAGTGTTGAATATCAAATCCAGAATCACAGGTGGCAGCACCTTTCAGCCCTCACCACGATAAACTACCCCCGGTTCAGACAGAAGCCTCTACAGAGGTACAGCCTGACTTAGTGGACAGACAGACCTCACAGAGCCACCGTGGGTCTCAGGGCCTTGGGTCAGTTCTGGTCATCTCATCTCCTCAGCTAAGAGGGCACTGTCCCTCCCCTCTTCAGTGCACAAAGAAGTTTTCATTCCTTTCTGTCTCTTGTGCTTTATAGATTTTGAATTCTTTTATTTTAACAAGACATGTTTTCAAGACCTTATCACCTTTGACTGGGTTTTTTCCACTCTTGTCTCCTTTTTGGAAGTTGTCAGTGTAGAACCAATCTGCTGTCTTAAGACACCTGCAAGTTTCTTTAGCAGGGTGGTGCGTGTTTTTTTTATATCAACCTTATATGAAATGGAAGGCAGGTGTCTCCCAGGGGCCAATGCCTGGCTTCAAGCAGAGTGACCCTTTTGGATGCAGAGAAGTCTACTTTCAGATTCTAAAAAAGATTATTAAGCCTTTTCTGTAAGCAACCATAATTTCATAGGATCACAGCTATGGAGCTGAAAGGAACTTGTCCAGCTCTCTCATTTTATGGATGAGAACACTGAAGCCCAGTGACATTAAAAGAACTCAGGAATACCTACTAGTATTTTACAAAAATACCAAACCGAGCCATTTGGTGTTGAATAAAAGAAGGCAAAAATACTATTGAAGGAAAGGACACAATAGAAAACACAAATTCCCTTGGCTTCTTTCCATTCCTCCTAGCTGCCATTGTCTGAAGACTTTTCATTTTTCCCTAAATAGTTTTATTTAGGGGAGAAAAAAGAGAGAAAAGAAAGCCTAGCTCTAAAGACCAAACTCACCACCTAGTTCTAATATTCACTAGCTGTGTGACCTTGGACAGGTCACTCCATTTTTTCTGAACTTCAAGTTCATCTATAAGAATAAAACCATTTATTTTTATAAATATTATTATAAAGTTTTGCAAAACACTTCACATGCTCAGTATCTCATTTGAGTCTCCCAACAATCACGGAAGGAGGATAGTTTAGATACTTTTGAATAGGTTGTTATTACCCTATTTTTACATCACTTGGATCTCCCCTGTGTATCTCCTTTTGCCTCCTGGTTGTGTTTTTCTAAGAGTCATCCCTTATAAGAAAGAATTTTTTTAAAAGAGAGAGGAAAGTCAGCAAAACTAATTAATACGTTGAAAAAATTGGACATAATATGCAATCGTCCATACCTGGATCCCTCTCACTCTGCAAAGAAAGAATGGGTTTGACTTCTCATGCCTCTTCTGGAGTCAAGACTATTTTTGTAATTTTGCCACATTTCTCTTTTATTATGTTGTGGTGGTGATTCTTCCCATGAACACTTTTTTTTACTAAGGTTTTATTATCTTTATCTTACACACAAGGAAATCTGAGCTCAAAAGAAGTACATCAAATGGTTTCTAATTCCACAGCTAGTTAAATGTCTGAGGCAGGATCCAAACTCAGATCTTTCTGAGATTATTTCAGTCGTATTTGACTTTTCATGATCCCATTTGGGTTTTGCTTGGCAAAGACACTGGAGTGGAAAGATACATTACTTCTACAGCTCATTTTGCAGATGAGGAAACTGAGGCAAACAGGGTTAAGTGACTTGCCCAGGGTCACACAGCTTTTAAGTGTCTGAAGCCAATTTTGAACTCAAGAGGATGCGTCTTCTTTACTTCAATATTAGTTGCGTTGCCTTCATTCTATCTGCTAGAGATGGCTGGAGATAAAGAGAGAGTGTCAGATCTGTAGTTCCCAACATTTTTTTTTGTTTCTCAGGAATCTCTTTTAGCAACAACAACAAAAGATGTATTATGAACCCCTGCGGTAATTTAATATGTTATTCATAATATTCTGTAATTATTTACCGCTTGATGCATCATTGGAGAATTTTTAGCATGAACCCCTTGTAACTTTGAACTACATGCATGGGAACCACTGGCCTAGATGTTCTAAATTCTTGCATCTTTGGTAAATCAGTGGTAAATAATTGCATAAGATGATGGCTGTGAAGGCACCTCCAAAGTGTTATGGGAACTAAGGGGGTTCAAATGCTGCTCCCTGTTGAGACCTCAAAGAGGGTTAAACAGACTAGTAAGAAATACTTTTCCCTGATCAAGGAAGACACTGTCCCCAATTTTTTCTTTCTCGATTCTTTTCTGGCCACAGAAGTCTTGGCTGCCCCACAGCATGCTGTCAGAGCGCAGGCTTTCAAGTCCTTTGGGAGACCCAGAATCTTAGAAGCATAGAATATCAGAGCTGGAAGGGACCTCATTGACCATCTAGTCCAGCCCCCTTCACTTTATATGATTTGGCAGCTATGAGGCAATACTAATAATCATCTCTTTATCCTCCTCCAGTGGCCCTGGGCCTGAAAGGAAATTGGCCTGACTGCCCCAGGCCTGGGTGGCAGGCCTCTGTTGGCTTGGAGCTGAGATCTGTTTAACATGCATCTCACCATAAGTCCTGTCTTGTAGGGTTTCCAATAAGCATCTCAGGGAGACGAGCCACTCTGTGTGAGTTGCTGGCCATGGGGATGGGGATGAGACTTGGCCCTACAAACATAGGATGACTACAGAAGCTAAACCTTGGGGGATTTCCTGAGCTGGGGTGGGTCAGGATGGGTGGCTTCTCACTTTTCAGTCACTAATATTGCTCAATCAATTGTAAAATCACTGGGGCAACTAGATGGTTCAGTGGACAGAATGTTGGGCATGGAGTTAGGGAGACCTGAGTTCAAACCGAGCCTCAGATACTTACTAGCTGTATAACCCTGAGCAAATCACTTAACCCCATTTGCTTCAATTTCCTCATCTGTAAAATGAACTGGATGAGGAAATGGCAAACCGCTCCAATATCTTTACCAAGAAAACCCCAAATGGGGTCTTGAAGAGTCAGACATGGCTGAAACAGAAACAGAGGACTTGTCCAAAGTCACTCAGCCTTGTTAGTGACAGTTTGAGTGCTGGATTCAGAGTAGGGAGACAAGAGTCAGGCAATGGGGTATAGAAATCTATCTTGCCCTACAAGAAAGTAAGGGGGGATGGGGAAGGATATAAGAGACAACAGATTGGGGGAAGGGGTATTCAGTAGGCTCACCATCTTGGAGTGGGGGATAGAGGAAAGAGGGGAGAAAATTTGTAACTCAAAATCTTGTGGAAATAAATGTTGAAAACTTAAAAAATAAATAAATTGAGAAAAAAATAAAGGTGAGTCATAAAAAGAAAAAAAAAAAGAATGCCTTCCTCCCACAAGGGGGTAATGACAATGGCACGAGATCATATTTGATGAAGTGCCTAGTACAGTGCTTGGGGCTTATGCCCGAGTAGAACTTTCCTTCCCTCTACCATCATTTTATAGTCAAGGAAACAAGTTCTAGAAAAATAAGTGACTTACCCAAAGTCACTCAGCTTGTTAGGGACACAATATGATGCAACAGGAAGAACGCTGAATTTGTAGTCTGGAGATGTGGGTTCAAAGTCCAGCTTTGCCATTCTTTTCCAAGTTACTCCATCTTTTTGGCCATCATCAATACAATGAGAGGTTAGATCAGATGACCCCTAAATCCCTGCCAGCTCTAAGTGTTAAAATAGCAATCTCTGGGGGCCTCAGTTCCTTTATTAGTAAAATGAAAGGAATGGGGCTAGCTGGCTTCTAACTCTTTCCTGTAATGTGTGAAATCACTTAACCTACATAGGCCTCCGTTTTCTCATTGGTAAAATGAAGAAAATGGGGCTTTCCGGCCTGCAAGGTCTTTTTCCAGGGCTAAATCTACAATCTTATGAAATCACTTACCCTCTGGATTTCCATTTCCTTTTCTGAAAAATAAGGTGTAGCCTCTTGGGTTTCTACCACCTCTGACTCTCATGACCTCAAGTGTCTTGTGTTCCCCTCCAGAGCTGGGTTTATGACCCCACTGCTTCCTCATTCAAGTTTTTCTCTCATTTGTTTACCAAATCACTTTTTCCTCCTAGGCTGGGAGGGGAGGAAGAGACAGAGAAAAGGAGCATACTCTTTCCCTTTCCCTTTGAGAGCTTAGAGTTTAGCTGGGGGAGTTTCACATACAGAAAACAATAAATAGGCCCCTTCTATGCCCAGATAAATGTGTTTTACATTTGCAGGCTTCCTTTGCAACAGAAATCTCAGCTATGTCTCTTATCAACTCCTCTTTGAGGTAAGGAAAAGAAGCAAAGTCTTTGGAGCCGGCCTGGCCCTCAGCTGATGACAAAGCCAGTCTTCTCAGGTGGCCGGCCCTGGGGAGAGGTGTTTTTGTTAGGGAGCATGTGTCTGAGTCAGCATCTCCTGGGACTCCTGGGGAAACTGGAGGGGTTGGCGGCATAAGAGTTGAGAAAAGAAGCAAGGAAGGCGTTAGGTCCAGATGGGGCAGGCAGAATCTCCCTCTGGTCCAAAGAAGGTCAAGGTCAAGGTCAAGGTCAATCATAGCTCCATTTGGGTTGCATTCAAAGATCCTGAGAGCCTTGATCCTAGAACTGGGAGGTACCCTCCCTCGGGTCTATTTGTCCTTTCTCCTGCCTTGTGAGATGTTATTACTCTCCCTGTTATAAGTAATCCCACTGGTATGGCATCTTCAGTTTTGCAGAATGCTCCATAAACATCATTGCTTGTGTAGCTGGTGATACTAGTACTCTCATTTTAGAGGATCAGAGAGGTTAAGTCACTTGCTGAGGGGCACGCAGCTAATAAAAACCTAAGGAAAAACTTGAATTCAGGTCTTCCTGACTCTCAAGTTCAGCACTTTTATCATTTCCTGATTTATAGATGAAGTCAATGGAGACTCAGATTAAGTAACTTGTCCAGGGTCATAGGGTTAATGGAAGGAATGGGAACTAGATAGACCTCAGCTGCCCTGACTGTTCCTTCTATGCTTTGTCACATTCTAGAAACTACATCCCTATCTCTGCTTCAGGTTAGATATCTCCAACCTTCTAAAGAAAAAATAAAAAAGGGGGCGGCTAGGCTGTACAGTGATAGAGCACTGGCCCTGGAGTCAGGAGGACCTGAGTTCAAATCTGGCCTCAGATACTTAACACTCACTACCTGTGTGACCTTGGGCAAGTCACTTAACCCCAATTGCCCTCTTTCTCCCCTCAAAACAAAAATAAATAAAGCCTGCATTTGTTTCTTAGGCACATTAGAGGCATATCTGAAGGAAATAACCCCACCCAGTAAGAGATTTTTCTTAACCCCTGTAATGCTTAGATCAGTGGTTCTCAACCTTCCTAATGCCGCAACCCTTTAATACTTGTACATGGGGATATCTGCATGTGGGCGGACCTGCCTGGAGACAGACAGTCTGGGTTCCTAAGACCATTGGAAATATGCGTTTTCCCATGGTCTTAGGCCACCACCTTCAACCCCCAAAAGGGTTGCAACCCAACAAGTTGAGAACTGCTGGCTTAGATGATCAGATATGGTAACAAAGATCATATGAAAATAGAAATAGAATTTATCTATAATTTGGAATCAGGGAGGAATAATAGGAATTAATAGGAGATCCCTATGGTAGAAAGGACCTTGATTGGAGGATGGGAAGAGGGGAATGGGGCAGTTAAAAGGGCAGTGACTGGAGGCAGTGGTTTCCTTAGCTAAACAAGCCTATACAAGAGGAGCAGCCCACTGCAGTGGACTGGGAGTCAGGAGACCAGGCATCTAATCCCAGCTTTGCCACTAATTAACTCTTCAATCTTGGACAAGTCTCTGCTTCTCTGAGTTTCTGTTTCTACATCAGTCAAATGTTAGATGAAGTTGTATTGATGGTCATTATCAAAGAAAAATATTAATGCTACACTTTGTATTATAGGCACAAATCTCCTAAAATAATATTTATTGTTATTCTAATCTAAGTATAGTTCTGCATAGATATGTCCAAACTTGGCATGCCCTCATTCTTGAACACAAGACATTTTTAAGTAACATTTGAAGGAATGAATAAAGTGCTTTGCAAACCTTAAGGCAAGGTGGATAGAGCACTGGTCCTGGAGTCAGGAAGAGCTGAGTTCAGGTCCAGCCTCAGACTTATTAGAAACTTAGCTGTGTGACTTTGGGCAAGTCACTTAACCCTGTCTGCCTCAATTTCCTCATCAGTAAGATGAACTGGAGAAGGAAATGGCAAACCACCCGCAACATCTTTGCTAAGAAAACCCCAGCTGGGGTCATGAAGAGTCAGACGTGACTAAACAACAAATCATTATTTGTGTTCCCAGCACAGTGACCGACAACCGATCAATCAATAAACATTAAGTTCCTAATATGTGCCATGCACTGTGCTAAGCCCTGGAGTTACAAAAAGGCAAAAGATGGTCCCTACTCTCAAGGAGTGTACAATCTAATGGGGGATACAACATGCAAATATATACACAAAGCAATCTACATATGGGATAATTAGAAAATGATGAAGAGAGAAAGCATTGGAATTAAGAGGGGTTAGGAAAGGCTTCCTGTAGAAGGCCCACTTTTAGTTGACTCAAAGGGAGCCAAGGGACCAGTCAGAGTGGAGGAATGGAGGGGAAATGTTCCAGGCATGGAGATAGTAAAGAGAGAGTGCCCAGAGCTGAGAGATGGAGGATCTTGTTTGTGGAATAGCTAGGAAGCCAGTATCACTGGATGGAAGAGCATAAGTTGGGGAGTAAGGTGTGAGAAGACTGGGAAGGTATGAGGGGAGCTAGGTTATGAAGGGCAGAACATTTAGTACTTGCTCTTGGAGGAGATAGGAAACCACTGGGAGTTTATTGAGTAATGGGATGACATGACTAGACTTGTGCTTTAGGAAAATCACTTGAGTGTCTGAATGGAGGAAGGAGTGTAGTGAGGAGAGACTTGAGGCAGGCAGAATCTCCTTCGGGCTATTGCAGCGTTGCAGTGTGAGGTGAGGAAGGCTGCACTAGAGCAATGGCAAATGTCAGAGGAAAGAAAGGGGTGTATTTAAGAAACAGCAAAGGTGAAATTGGCAGAGCATGGCAGCAGATTGGATTTGGGGAGATGAGACAGTGAAGAATCCAGGATGGCTTCTAGGTAGTGAGCCTGCTCTCTCTAGCAATAGGGAAAGGAGGAGGTGGGGAGAGATTAGGGAGGAAGAATGAGTTCTCTTTTGGACAGGCTGATTTTAAGATGTCTACTTGGACATCCAGTCTAAGATGTCTGAAAGGCAGTTGGAGATGCAAGGCTGGAGGTCAGCAGAGAAATTGGTCAGGAAAGGTAGATTTGAGAATCATCAGGACAGAGATGATAATGAAATCCAAGAAAGCTGATGAGATCAATGAAGTCGAATGGAGAAGAGAAGAGGGCCCAGGACAGAACCCTGAAGGACATCTCTAATTAGAGGGTGTGATCTGGAGGAGGATCTAGCAAAGAAGACAGAGAAGGAGCAGTTAGGTAGGTAGAAGGAAAACCAAGAGAGAATGGAATCCTGAAAACCTAGAGAGAAGAGAATATTAAGGAAGAGGTGGTAACCAACAGCATCAAAGGCTGCAGAGAAGTCAAAGAGAAGGAGAATTAGAAAAGGCATTGATTTTGGCAACTAAGAGTCATTAGTAACTTTGGAGAAAGGAGTTTCATTGCATGCTAGATTGTAAGGGGTTTGGTTAGAGGATGCGCCTATTGTAGACCTTTGGCCTTTTCAAAGACTTAAACTACAAAGGACAGAAGGAATATAGGGCAATTGTAAGCAGGGACGGAAGGATCTAGGGAGGGTTTTTTTGGGTTTTTTTCAGGACTGGGGAGACATGGGCATATTTGTATGTAGTAGGGAATGAGCCAGTAGAGAGGGAGAGACTGAAAATAAGTGAGAAAGTGGGATCACAAAGGGCAATCTGTTGGAGGAGATGAGATGGAATAGGACCATTGAAAAACAGAGGGCTTAGTTTTGGTAAGGAATGAAGCCACTTTATCATGTGAGACAAGGCTGAAGGAGAGAGGGGCAGAAGGCTCCTGAGTGATTAGGAGAGGAGGAAGAGAAAGGAGGACTGACCTCACTTTTTTCTGTAAAATGAATCAAGGATCTCTGTTGAGAGCTGTAGGGATGAAGAACCATGGGAGATTTGAGGTGAGATGAAAAGGTTTGCAAGAGCCACTGTGGAATGATTTTTCAGTCAATGAACATTTATTAAACACCTATATTGTGAGGTGTTGTACAGAGTAATGAGATACAAAGAAAGGCAAAAAATAATAATTCTTGCTCTCAAGGAATTCCTAGTCTAAGGGGGAAGACAACATGTAAACAAGATATAGGCAGAATAAATTGGGAATAATCTCAGAGGGGAGGTACTAAGATTAAGGATTGGAAAAAGCTTCTTGCAGAAAGTGGAACTTCAGGAAGGAAGGAAAAGAAGCATTTATGAAGTATCTACTGTATGTGTTAAGTACTTTATATCCTCACAACAACCCTGGGAGATAGGTGGTATTTTTATCCCCATTTTGCAGTTGCAGAAACTGAGTCAGACAGAGGTTAAGTGACTTCCCAGCTAGAGAATGTCAGAGGCCTGATTTGAACGCAGGTCTTCCTGTCTCCAAGTCCACCATTACATTCACTGGGCCATCTAGTTGCCTCTAACTGAACCAAGGAAGCCAGGAAAGCTGGGAGGCAGAGATGGAGAATTATAGGTATGGGAGGTAGTCACTGAAAATGCTTTAAGTTGTGATGTAGTATCTTGTTTGAGGATGCAGGATATATGGAGGAGAGCAAGTATAAGAAACCTGGAAAGGTCATAAGGAGCCATGTTTTGTTGTTTTTCAGTTATGTCTGACTCTCTGTGATCTCATCTAGGGTTTTCTTGGCAAAAATACTGGAGTGGTTTGCTGTTTCCTTCTCCAGTTCATTTTATAGATGAGGAAACTGAGGCAAACAGGGTTAAGTGACTTGCCCAGGGTCACACAGCCAGTGTCTGGCACCACCTAGCTTCCTCACTACATCAGGAAGGGCTCCCCAAATCAAATAGAAGCTCTGATCCTGGAGGTAATAGGGAACCACTGGAGTTTATTGAATGGGGTATGGATGGGTGATAAGGTCAGACCTACATTTTAGGAAGCTTTATTAGGAAAAAAAACCCCAGCTTTATAGGAATCTTGAATAAGGCAAATTTCATAATATGGTACAATCTAGTTTCATAGTTTAGGGTTAATGTTCTCCTTTCTCTAATAAAGCAAGAGGCATTTCATCTTTCTGGCAATCATCTTTCACCCAATCCCTCTTTGATCTCTCCCCTCAAGGCCTCTCCCCAAATCGGTCAAAAGTGACCTGAAGTAATGCAAAGAACTGCCTTCCTCTGACCAACCCCTGCTCCCTCCAAGACCTGAGGGAAAGGGTATAGCTGCCTTTAGGGGAGTCCAAACTATACTGTAGACCCTTCTGGGGCAAGCAAGGGAGAAGGTGATCACTTTAACTGAGTCTGAGTTATCTCCCTGTGTAAATTTGCTTAGCACTCTTAATTGATGTCCTAGGATTTTAGCTTTTGTTTTTGACCAAGAGAAATGTGATGGGACTGGGAGAAGGCAGGATTTTAGTCGAGGGCATTGTATCCTGAGAAGTTTGATTGAGTATTGAGGGAGTTACCTCCCTTCAGGTAAGTCTGGAAAGAACTTCAGATTGGAGAAACATTTCTTAATTTCAGTTGAGCTGAAAAGGTTTCTAATGCACTTCTACATGTATAGAATCCTTTCCAACTCTAAATTCAATAATCCTAAAATATATAAAATTCAGAGCCTATACAAAATTATTCCTAAGGTATCTTTTTTCCCTATTTTATATATGATAGGGATAAGCTAAGGAGGTTCCTATTCAATCCAATTTAGTGAATATTTAAATTCTTGATATTTTCCTGATACTAGGCAAGGCTTTGGGGACATAGATTACAAGGACTCAATCCCAGACCTCTAGGAGTTTGTATTAACAAGATTTTATCAGCTCATTGGTAGCCACTAGAGAAAACTCATAGAGGATGAAGAATTTTTTATTTTTGTGAAGATCTAGATAGGACAGGTAAAGCCACTAGGTTAGGTCATGAGGCATTGCCCAGGTAGGGCAAACTGGTGGTAACACTGAATGTGGTACCCTGGACAGCTCAGTAGCAGCACAGAGGCACTGGGTACTCACTGGGGAAAGGCTTCAATGGATGATAAGGTTTACAAAGACCATCCTTTCAACTTTCACAGAATTGTTGATTATTTCAATCAATCAAGAAGCATTTATTGAACACCCAGTATGTTCCAAGAAATTGCATTAGGTGCTGAGGATCTAAAAAGAAAAAAGTAAAACTATCACCATCCTCAGAGAACTTATATTGTACTGGAGAAGATAACATATATACATAAAATATATGCAAAATACATGCTATATATTCTGACAATATAGGCCTAGAGGCCTGTATTGCAGCACAGTGGATAAAGAGCTTGACTTGGAGTCAGGACAGATCTGAGTCCAAATCCAACCTCATATAGTTACCAGCTGTGTAGCCCTGGGCAAGTCACTTAACCTCTGTCTGTCTCAGTTTCCTCAACTGTAAAGTGGGGATAATAACAGGGGATAATAATAATAACCCTTGAAGGGTTGGTGCGAGGATCAAAGTGCTTGTAAAAGGCTTATTTCCTTCCGTTTACCTCTCAATTCCCTTCTGTTTGCCTATGCCAATCACCTTGGCCATCTTGCTATGTCCTTTGCTTCTTCTGTCCTGGAACAAGTCATAAAATTACTACTACTGGGGTGGAGCCAAAATGGCGGCGTAGAAGCAGCAGTTTCGCAGCTCCCACACAGCCACCCTAAATACCCATAAAATATGACTCTAAACAAATTTTAGGGCTCCCAAACTCACAAAAATATAGAAAACACATCTCTCACTGAAGGCAGCTTTGCAGGAGGGGTTCATTGTGGCAGCCTGGAAGACGAGGCCAGCCCAGCCCGAAACTGAAACCATGGCCAGGTCTCAGGGGAGTCAGGAGGAGCCAAGCCACAGCGTGAGTCTACCTGAGAGCAGATCTACAGCACCTGGAGCAATCTCCACATATATCAAGCCAGGAAAAATAAGGCTTAGAAAAAGGTCAGTGAAATTCAAGCTTTCAAGCTAAATTTGGGGGAGGAAAAGCAGTTTGACCAAACTGCACCTAGGGCAAGGAAGCAGTGGGAAGCTGCAGGAGCTGCTGCAACCAGCAACTGCCTCCACTTCAGAGCTCCTGGCCTGCCAATTGCAGAGGGGCTGAGATGATTGATCAGGGCCAAGGGCTCTTGCATTGAGCAGCCTGGATGCGGATCATGGTCTTGGGTGGTGGTCCTGGAGTGCGCTTTTAGTGAGCCAAAGCTGGTGGGGGCTGTAGCACCCCCCTAATAGCTCCGGCAGCTGTGAAAACTCCAGCCTTTTGGGACAGAGCTTTCCCCCCTGGAAGCATAGTTCCAAAGAGCTAAAAAATCAAGCAATTAACTGACTGGCCAACATGAGGAGAAGGAAGCAAAGTAAGAACAGTAATCAAACTCTAGAATCCTTTTTTGGGGACAAAAAGGATCGAAATATGGAGCAGGAGGAAAATAGTGCAGTCAGAACTCCCACACCAAATGCTTCCAAGATACATGAAGATTGCCTACAAGCCATAGATTGGCTTAAAAAAGACTTTGAAAAACAAATAAGAGAAGTGGAGGAAAAATTGGGAAGAGAAATGAGAATGATGCAAGAAAATCATGAAAAGAGAGTCAACAACCTGACTGAAGAAAACCACACTTAAAAAAATAGATTAACTCAAATGGCAAAAGAGGTGCAGAAAGCCAATGAGGAGAAGAATGCCTTAAAAAGTCGAATTTTCCAGATGGAAAAAGAATCTGAAAACCATTCTGAAGAGAATAATTCCTTCAGAATTAGAGCGGAGCAAGTGGAAGCTAATGACTTTGTGAGAAACCAAGATACTATTCAACAGTTACAAACAAATGAAAAAATAGAAAGCAATGTGAAATATCTCTTTGAAAAAACCACTGACATGGAAAATAGATCTAGGAGACACAATTTGAAAATTATTGGCCTACCAGAAAGCCATGATCAAAAAAAGAACTTGGAAAGC
>CM053598.1:119563783-119596323 GCA_028646575.1 Pseudocheirus occidentalis
AGGTACAGCCTGTATTGAATTGCTGCTCTGCCCAGTGGGAGTGGGTGACGGGAGGAATTGCAAGAATCTAGTATTTAAAGCTATACAATCAAATGCAACTGGGAAATAATACATTCAGGGACGGGGGCAGGGAGCCCCTCCCTGCCCTGCTGGAAAGCTAGAGGGATGTTGGAGGAGGGCATAAAAAGGAACAGATTGTGGGAGGGGCCTTACAGTGGGATCAATGTTCTGGGGTGGGGGGTAGGGGCAAAAAGGGAAGAAAATCTGTAACTCAAAACCTTGTGGAAATGAATGATGTAATCAAGAAAATAAATTAAAATTAAAAAGTCTCATGTGAAATGTGAAATCATTGTGAAATCTCCATTTTCACTTTCCAGAATCAGTAGCTTTCTGTTTTCAACCAGATCAATTCCAAAGCATTCAAATCCCTCCCAACTTACTTTCCATGTGTGTCTCATTTTTTTTTTTTGCTTTTTTTTTTTTTGGAGGGCAGTTGGGGGTTAAGTGACTTGCCCAAAGTCACAGGGCTAGTTTTTTTGTGTTAAGTGCCTGAGGCCGGATTTGAACTCAGGTCCTCCTGACTCCAGGGCCGGTGCTCTATTCACTGGGCCACCTAGCCGTCCCCTCCATGTGTGTCTCATTAAGAGAACATTTCTCAAACACTTTCCTCACATATTCCCTTCCCTCTAGTTCCCCATTTGCCACTCCTTTTCAAGTTTTGCCATAAAATCTTTGCCTGGAAGTGTATTATGCCTCTTTTCTTGCATTTTCACATCTACCTCATCATTATATTTATCCCTCCCACATTGCAGAAGGTTTAAGGGCACAGCACCCCTGCATTCTGCAAAATCCCCATTAAAAATTTTTGGCCCTCCCTTAATACCAGACAAGAAGTTTGTTCTTTTTCTTCTGTGGAGTGTTGCTGTACATCTATTTTATGTATTTCTGAGTTTCTAAACTTTTCCTCTGTCATCTGTTGACCTTTGTATGTCATCTGTGGCTTCTGCAAAACACCCGAAAAATTCCCATCTAATTTCTTGTGTGATATATGAAAACTGATGGGGAAAATCAGGAGATGTAAGGGATAAATGTATGTCTTACCTCCTTTTCTAGACTGTAACCTCCTTGAAGCAGAGGTTTTGCCTTATTAATCTTTCACGCTAAAGGGCTTTGCATATATTATTTATGTTCATATATACTCATATATACATATATCTATACATAATTATACTTACACATATATAAAGAAATTTTCAAATATTTAATGAATACCAGCAAAGGAGAAAGGGTAAAGCTTGACCAAGGCATTTTGTTTCAGCTTGATCATAAGAAATTTTACATTCATCTTTTTTCTTTCATTAGAAAGAATTGATCAATTTTAACCATATTTGGTTTACTTGTTATTTTTTTTAAAAACCAACTGTGAAAATAATTTTATGCCTGTGCCAGAATATATTGTGGAAAGTGAAGAGTATGAAAATTTTACAAAGAACTCTCTAACTCTCCAGGTTTATTTCTTATATTAGATACTTTTATCTAAAGATAGACATAGAAGATTATAGTTAATTTTTAATTGCAAAAAAATGGTTCAACAAGAAACAAAAAGACCAAAGACTTTTATAGACATTTTAAAAATCCATATAGGTTGTGAACATTATCTTTAAGAAAAAGATATGGAAGCATTTGCCATGGGAAATACCAAATAAACATGAGAAAAAGTTAAATTGTTTATACCCTCCACTTGGGAAACAACTAGTTACTGACATAGGAACTGACTGAAAAATCACTTGTACAGTCAGACTGAACTTGTTAGTACTAAATTAGAATTAAAATGAAATGTGATGTGGAATTAAGACAAACTCAGCTTGACCTATTTAAACTAACTTTGACATCAAAGTATGAAAGGTGGATAAAGAAACAGATTTGTCAGTACAAACTCAAGTCCTAATGGAGTTTAACTGGTAAAAATAAATTGCTACAATGAGAGAACTGAAAGAACCTAGAAACTGCCTTAGCCAAGCAAACACTTGAACTCCTTAGCAAGGAAGAGTATTAAGGACAACAACACTGCTTTAGAATGTCAACTTATTAGTAAAATCTGTGAGTGTAAAATATTATGACCAGTTTTAACTCATAAGACATTGACCAACATTGGAGGTAAAAGCAGATTTACAGAAAGGATGGTGAGAGACCAAACTTAATGTTGAACATTTTAAGGAGAACATTTAAAAATCAAATGGAAGGGAGACAACAGACAAAAATGAGGAAAAGATCTGAGAGAGTAGAAGAATCATTAAAACAATGTGGGAAAAGCCAGCTAGCTGGCTAAGTACACAGTCAGTCAGCAAGCCTTTATTAAACACTAGGTACAGGCACTGTGCTCAAGTGTTGGGGACACAAAGAATGGTGTGTCTGTACATCTCTGGAAACACACAATGGGTGAATGGTAAGCCCAGAAATAAATAGGAGGAAAAGAGGATATAGATTGCATTTGGGTATTTGAGCAGTACTTTTAATGATCCCAAATGTCTTCCTGAATCAAAGCCTTTCTTTTTTAATATTTTCCTTGGGATATCAGATTGCTACAAATAATGGAGTACAGTAGTATCTAAAGTACTAAAATTGTTGTTCACCCAAAGAGCCACAGAAAGAGGTGCCTGGGAGTGTGAGTAGGCTGTAGCATGTTGCCAGGAAGCAGCTTCGAAAATATGATCAGTAAGATAATTGATCAGAAAAGGAGGTGGGCTGGCTTTGCAGAGTGATAGAGCTAGGAGGACCCAGGCAAGTCACTTAACATCTTTGGGCCTCAGTTTCTTATAATTAAAATAAAAGGTTTAGATAAGGTACTCTTCAAGGTTGCTTCCAATTCTTAAATCTGTGATACAGCAGTACTATGTAGGTAGAGCAGAGGATAACCTACATTCTTCATGGGCAGAGAGATCTAAAGGAAAGCCTTTGGCAGCCCCCCAGGAGGACTTAGCTATATGGTTTATGGACTAGAGTTGAATAGGCTGAGGTGGCATGAATTGGTTGCTATTTGCACTATTCATTCAATAAGCATTTTTAAGCAGTTTCTATTTGGAAAGCACTGGAGAGATACAAAGACAAAAATTAATAGGTTCCTGTCCTCAGCTTACTGAGGATTATTATACTGGGATGGGAGTTGGAACATATACGTAAATAATTAATTCAGTACAAAACATATACAAAGTAAATACATAGTGTTTTCTCTGGAAAGTGCTAACATCTAAGGAGCTCAGGTCCTCTTGTAGGAGAGCTTTTCAAGTCAGCTCAGGATTTCAAGAAGCTGAAGTGAGGAGGGGGTACATTCAAGACAGCACATGCAAAGACCAAGAGTCAGGATAGAGTGTTGACTACCGGAATCTGCAAGTGGGCCAGTTTGACCAGTAATAAAGAATTAGCCTGGGACAATAGCTCAGAAGCCAGACTGGGAAGGGCTTTAATTGCCAGATTAAAAAGATGATATATTTTATCCCCAAGACAATAGGGACCCAGCAATACTTCTTGAGCAAATGATATTGCCAGGCCCATGCTTTAGAATAGAACTTAAGCAGCTATATGGAGAATAAGTTAGAAAGAAGAGCAATTTAGGGAGTAGTTAGGAAGCTATTCCACTAGTTCAGGCCAGAGATGAACATCAGAAATAAACATTTCATGATAGTGTTCACTTGTTTGCATATTAAAGGTGTTGAGGAAAATGTATCAATTAGTTGTGTTAAAGTTAATTTGAGTTTTTTCCAGCTATGAAATACTGACATGTTGATTGGAATTTATTTTTTATTTGCATCTAGAAAGACATACATACAGTGACTTTTCAGTTGTTTTTTAAAAAGTAACTGATTGCTTTTCATCATAGGGCTCCAACTAAAGACTCATCTGAAGAGGAGTATGACTCTGGAATTGAAGAGGAAGGATGGCCTCGGCAAGCAGATGCTGCTAACAGTTAAAACACTGTTAAACCTTTATCCCATAGAAATTTTTCCCTTTTGTTTTAAGATCATAACTGGCTTTACAGTCTGACATTAAAGGCATTGGATCTATCCTGGATATTATACATGGTCAGAAGCCTTTAGGATAAGAATCAGATCATGTATGTTATTGTAACATCACATTGATTTTATGCAGAGGACATTATGTGGACTTTAATGGCACAGTGTTCAAAAATTAAATGTACATTTTTTTGGTTCAGTTTTTAAAAATATGCTTTAACTAAATTCTGAAGTTATATTAAGCAATGCAAGTGTTCCCAGTAACTAATGAATTTTACAATAATGTTACTCTACAAATGGGAAAATAAATTTCCTTAAAAACTGAATGTTGATATGCCATTAGTTCAACTTTTTCTTTTTACCCATATTTGTTTCCTGAAGAGATCAGACTTTGTATTCACATTTGAAATTGAAATGGATACTGATAGTGACATATTAGTAATGAAAAAGTGCCCAAGAGTACTGAATTTTGATGATGTTTAGTTATGTTCTTAGGCTGCTTTGCTAATTCATGACACCAACTTACCAAATGATTTCAGTATAAAAGGCAGTTTGCTTATTGGCCAGTCTGATTTATTGGCCATTTGAGATGCACTTCAATGCAATGGAAAAGCAGATGTAATTGGAATCTCGGTAAATTTCTCACAGGAAAAACAATGAGGAATACAGCATGTACGTATATTTAAATTTTAAGTAAAATACTTTTAATATTGTGCAATTACCTAAAGAGCTAGTGTGCATCAGTTTTTTGGTGCTGGATATTTGTCCAGCCTCCACATCAAAGAAAGAAAATGTATATTTTTTCTGTAATCAGTAGTGAACTTGTTCATACAAAAATGATTTCTAAGTTATTTGTTCTCATTTGTTGTACATCTTTTTCTTGGTCATCATTAATTTGGGACTTGCAGCAAAACCAAGAAGAACAAAACTGAATCCCTTGAAGGACTGAAACATGAACAAAAACTGATCCTTTAGCAGAAAACTTACAAAACTAGTAAAGGATTTTTGATTTTTTTTTAATAATCAAATTCTTCAGATATGTTGCTGCAGGTTTATTGTTATTCATCTAGTTCAACTTTTTAATTTGAATTTAACACTGATTTAAACATTCATTTATTTTCATTGTTTAACCTGCTTACTAAAGATGAGGATTTTCCTCATGCACTTTGTCAGGAAAACATTAAGCTCTAACAGTTTAATTACAAGCCCTAATCTTGTACTGAAAAGCCAATTTAATTAGGGTTTTCATGACTTAGATAGTAAGGGAGTTGTGAAATATTTATCTCGATGGGAAAGGTACAGAGATGCACATTCACCAAGTCAGGTTTGTGTAGCAGTGAGCAGGAACAAAGAATCAGCCCTTAGTCTCCCCAGTAAGGGCTAAAGTTACTGTTTCAGGAAGTCCTTGATACTGTAACTTCATTCATTAACTTGTAACTTCATTCATTACTTTCCTTTTATTGTATAATTTTCCTTTTTGTAGAGTGGGAAAATTGAAGTAGATTTTAATTCTTTTGAGGATAATCCTCCAGAAACGGACTGGGAGACATAAGTGACAACAGTAAAACAACTTGCATTTAGTTTTGGAAGTTGTTTATAACATTGTGATCGATGTTTTTAAATCAAATACAAATGCAGTGTAACTACAATTTGTACCTTGGAACTTATGTTTTGGCATTTGAATAAAACGAAGCTATTAATGAAACAGTCATCTTGTCATCTCCATGAAACAGAGAGCAATAAGCACCAGAGTGCCAGTAAAGGGGAGGGGAGAGGGATGGAACAGCCAAGGACTGAGAGCAGAGGTACTTTAAAGAAATATGGCTGAAACTAAGGCGTTCCTTTAAAGAAGAACTGGGGCCTTCAAGGCATTCACTTTGGAGATTCTGACGTCTGACCTTGTAGCCTCCGGAAAGCTTGTCATTTCTTTCGCGGTCCCAGCCAGGTGCTGAATCTCCCCAGCACCCCGGCCAAGGGACAGCGTTTATGGGGAGGGGCCAACTAAAATAAGGCCTCATTCATTGGCTGGCAGGCTCGGGGTGGGCCATCAGTTCTTTCAGTTTGACGTCACATCCGGAAGAGTCGCCCTAGGAACCTCTCTGAGCGGTCTCGGGGGCTTCTTCCGGGTCCAGTACTTCCTCCTGGTCTACTGGGGCAATAGGGATAATATTTCCATGGCTCTGCCGCCCTTCCCCGGCCGCTTTGCTCCGGTCTGCCCGGTCCCCCCGCCGCCACCTCCTCCTCCCCCTCACGCTCAGTTCCGATGCCTTCCCTTTGGGCCGCCCCCACCTCCCCAGGCCTATCCCCCTCCACCGGTACCTCCGCGGCTGGGTCCCTTCCTGGGGACTCCAGGCCCCAGCGCGGGACCCTTCCTGCCTCCTCCCATTCCGCCGCCCCCGATCCCTCCACCGCCTCCTCCCCCCCAGTGTAGGCCTTTTCCGGGGCTCGAGGGCGGAGAACGGCTTCCGCCCCCCTCTCCGGCCCCTCCGTGGGCCCAGCGCTGGGCAGAGGCCCCGCCACCCGACGGTCTCGGGGACACGGCCCTACAGCGCCAGCGGGACCGCCAGTGGCTGGAAGCCGTCTTCGCAGCTCCACGGCGAGCCAACGGCCCGGCGGCGGCGGCGGCAGCAGCTGCTACGCCCGGCCCCAGCCTCGGCGAGCTCCGGGGACGGCTGCGCGGAGCCCTGCGCCTGGTGAGCCGACTACGCGGCCTGTGCCGGGCCCTGCGGGAAGCCGAGGCCGACGGGGAGGCCTGGGAGCAGCTGCACCAACAGGCGGCCCCGCTGCGGGAGCAGCTGCGCCGGGACCTCGAGCCGTTGAGCCAGCCCTCCTATGTGGGCGCCGCGCAGAGGAAGCTGGAGCGCGTCCGCCGGCGGCGGCAGCGACTCCGGGAGCGGGCCCGAGAGCGCGAGGTCGAACGCGAGGCGGCCCAGGCCCGGGCGGCGGAGCGAGAGGAGGAGATCGACCGCTGGAGGAACAAGTGTGTGCAGGAAGTGGAGGAGAAGGCCCGGGTAAGCCCTGAGGCCGAGGGCTGCATGCCCAGCCTCCCTGGGCCTCGCCCTGTGACCCTGGTTCTTATGAAGGGGACCTTCCAGCCTTACCCCTGGGATGCCGTCCTCCTCAGCCTGCAAGGGGAGGCTCCCACTCCCCAGCACACCCTGTTGCTCTGGAAGAAATGCCAGAAATAATCTTAGTTGCAGGGCAGGCAAATAGAGCAATATTCAGAATTTCTCCCAAACTCCAGCATCTTAGATTATTAGCACCACTATAGGTGGTTTTAGCTGCCTAGGCAAGATTGGAAATTTTCCATAAAAAGAAAATGGCCCTTCCACCATTTCCCACCCCCACCCCCGTGTTCTATGGTCACCTTCTTATCTCTCTATAATAATTATTATTAACTTTTGTGTAACTTCCTAAGTGCCAGGCACTTTTATGATTATGATATGTGATTCTCACAACAATCTGGGAGACAGGTTCTCTTATTATCCCCATTTTGCAAATGAAGGAACTGAGGCAAACAACTTAAGTAACTTACCCAGAGTCCCACAGCTGGTAAATGTCTGAGTCTGCATTTGAACTCAGATCTTCCCAACCCAGCCCTAGCACTGTATCTGTTGGACTGCTGAGATGCCTATACTACATTCATTAGTGTCCACATGCCCCCTGGCTGCCTAGGCACCGTCTACTCCCTTTCCTTCCAAGATGTACCTGAATAGTTGTCCCTTCCTCCCACCATCTCACATTCAAAACTCCGATTTCCACAGGACCATGATCTCATTTGTCTAGATTGTAAGTCTAGAGCTGGAAGGGACCTTAAAATTCTAAACCAGCCTCCTCATTTCACAGATTAGAAAAATGACACCCAGTCAGGATAAGTGAAGGGTACACAATAGTACTAACTGATAACAGCTTATTCTTTCTTCCACCAGTAATCCAAAGGGTATTATTATCCTTGATATTTCAGATACTGCTTAATTAAATGGGGAAAATTTGGGGGAGTAGGAAGATTTTATTACCACCCTTAAAATTACACTTTCTAGGCAACTCCTTTTTTAAGAATGGCCTTGAAGAGAGAGGCTAATAATTTGTTTTCCCACCAGGAGCAAGAACTCAAAGTTGCTGCTGATGGTGTTTTATCAGAAGTGAGGAAAAAGCAAGCAGATACTAAGAGAATGGTGGATATTCTTCGAGCCTTAGAGAAACTGAGGAAGCTGAGAAAAGAGGCTGCAGCTAGGAAAGGTAATTTGACATACCTACATCCTGGGGTGTGCTGGAGCCAGTTGACTTGGGAGATTTCCGCTATTACACTTTGGAAAACAGCAGATGCTACACATCCAAGTTGGATTCATTGTCTTGCACATTGGACTTAAGAAAGTGATGGGGAAGATTTAAATAATGTAGATGAGATTTTAAAGTGCTCCCAATATAATTTTTCCCCAGATCCTGTTGTTTATGATCATGTCCAGTGCCAGTATGATTCCCTTAAATTTCAGGTCTAACCCTGTCACTCCCCTGTTCAGTAAACTGCGTTGGCTCTTTATCTAGAACTAAATACAACATCCTCTGTTTAGCAGGTTAGACCCTTTCCATGCCGGCTCCATCCTGCCTTTCTAACCTTGTTATTCATCACTCACTCTTTCTGGGGCAGACCCATCTCTTGTTCTGTTCCTCCCTACCACATTCCTTCTCCTGCCTCTGTACATTTGCCGAGACTGCTTCTCTCACCACCTCCTGTGTAGCCTTTCTTGAACCTTCCAAGTATGTTCTGGTGAACTCTTCCTCCCAGCCCCCAAATTAAATTACCTTGCAATTTACATTGCTGTACATTTTGTATCTACTCATATATGTGTTATCTGTTCTGATAGAATGTAACTTCTTTCCTGACCACAAGAAGCATTTTTCTGACTTTGTAGCATTTATACCTAACCCTGTTTCTGGCCCATAACAGCCACTTATTCATTAAATATTGAATGATTTGATTAGCAAAGAAACAGTCCATTAGAGGTAGAAGAAACTGAATTCAGACCCTGGCTCTGACATTGGTTAGACATGTCTCAGGGTCATGTAAAACCTCCTTTGTGGGATTGTTGTGAGTATAACATATATATGGCGCTATAGTATATAGTATATATACTATACCGTATATAGTACATACACTGTACATAGTATACAGTGCTAGGTAGCACCATAGTGTACAGAGTGCTGGGCTTGGAGTTAAGAAGCCCTTGGTTTAAATTTGGCCTTGGATACCTAATGGTTATGGGACCCTGGGCAAGTCACTTAACCTCTCCTTGCCTCCATTTATGAATCTGTAAAATGGGGATAATAGTATCACCTACTTCGAAGGGTTATTATGAGGATCAGATGGGATGATAATTGTAAAGTGTTTAGCCCAGTGCCTAGTACATGGTAAGCACTATCTAAATGTTTTGTTGTTTAGTCATTTCAGGCATGTTTGACTCTTTGTGGCCCCATTTGGGATTTTTTTCTTTTTTTTTTTCTTTTGCTTTATGGAAGGGGAAGATAGGGCAGTTGGGGTTGTGACTTGCCCAAGGTCCCACAGCTAGCTTTGTATTAAGTGTCTGAAGCCAGATTTGAACTCAGGTCCTTCTGATTCCAGGACCGGTACTCTATTCACTGTGCCACCTAGCTGCCACAGGAATTTTCTTTTTCTTGCAAAGATAGTGGAATGGTTTGTCATTTCCTTCTCCAGCCCATTTTACAAATGAGGAAACTGAGGCAAACAACATTAAGTGACTTGCCCGCGGTCACATAGGTAGTGAACGTCTGAAGCCAGATTGAGTCTTCTTTTGACACCTAGCTGCCTCTATAAATGTTAGCTGCTATTATTATATCTTAAAACAAATATAAATTGCTTTTATTACTATGATTTGGAATCAGAAGACCTGAGTTTTGGTTATGACTGTTCCATTAACTAGTAATGTGACCCTGGGTATATCACTTAGAGGGGCCACATTTTTCTTAATTAAGTCTTAAAGCCCAGCTCACAAAGAGCTAACTAACTTAAATCACACAGTTAAGTGCCAGAATCAGGATTTAATTCCAGATCTCTCTGGCTTCTAACACTCCAACAATTTTAATTTTATACAATTTATTAAACTTAGTACCTACTGTTTTTGAAGTGTCATGCTAAGTGCTATGGGATGAAAAAGAATAAATAAGTCCCAGATGAAACCTCACATGAAGGAAGAAAATAAAGCAACAGATCTATAGTTCAAAATGACAGTATAAAATGAGTATAAATGTGTTTTTAAAAATTTGGCCTGAGAAAAATTCTCTGTGTACCTTTTGGCTGCCTATCTGTAAGTCCATTTAGGCTCTAGTTCCCGAGCTCTTCTGAGGGCAGACGTTATAACAGCCTCCAAGTAGGCAGGCCTAGTGAGAGGCAGCTCCTCTTCTCTTCTCACAGAACCAAGATTTAGAGCTGAAAGAAACTTAAAAATATTTAGTCTTGCTCCCTCATTGGCGTGGCATCCTATGCCCAGACTTGGATTTGGTATTTCCTGAATAGGAGAATTTCTTATGCCTCATGCTAGGAGCCTAATGTATACTTTTTTTAGTGCATATAAATTTAAGGGAAATGTTTTGTTGTTTCTTTTTTTAATCAAAAAAGCCCCTATCATTAGATTTTCATGTTTCTTTTTCAAACAAACAAACAAAAAAAGATTAGCCTAGAAACTTAATGTGGGATAGATTAGATTGGGGACTGAGATAAAGTGAGACCTGACAGCAGGCAGTTACAGGAAACCAGCTAATGATTTAATAAGGAGCTAAATAAAAGTTTTTACAGTTCAGCAAAAGAACTAACATGTCAAGCAAGTCCAACATTTTATACAATGATATGTACAATTTTAAAAATTTATTATAAACTTAACTATCAAAAGGGAAGCCAACAGTCAGGTTTAAAAATCTTATAAAAATGGGTTGACAGTGTCCTTTGCCAAGACCACTTGGAATTCCATTACCTTTGCCTTGGTTCTCATTCTCTCTCTCTCTCTTTGTATATATACATATATAGATGCGTGCTATGTATAGATGTACGTACACACACAGTTGTCAATACATATATGTTCCAGTTTTGCTGCTCTCACTGCATTGTTTCATGTTGGTCTATCTGTTTCCTTGTATTTCATTCCTTTAATCACACCTTAATGGCATTACATTAAAATACTGTAATTCAGCCATTCTTTAATCATTGAATGTAAAAGTTGCTTTCAGTTTCTTGCCATTGCAGTTACAAATATTTTTGTACAAAGAGATCCTTCCCTCCCCCCATTTTGATGATTTTTTTTTTAAAGGAAAAAGTTGTGGCAGTTTAATCTCTGTCAAAAATTGTGATCACTTTTATGGTTTTCAGTGAAAACGGTCAGAGTACTCTGCATAATGCTTATTCTAGTCCACATTTGGGTGGTGAGAACTTTGAGAGATGCCAACAGTTAAAAGTCATGGATGTTTTCATATTGTAGTTGGGATTTTGTGGGGACTTCATAAAAATAATGGGTTTTGCTACTTAGATCAGATATTTAAATACATGTATCTAAATTGTTATTTGACCGTTTCTTTTCAGGGGTTTGTCCACCTGCCTCAGCAGATGAAGCTTTTGAACATCATGTAGAGAGACTGAGAAAATTAATCAAAAAACGCACTGAACTGTATGAAGCTGAAGAAAGGGCACTGCGAGTTATGTTAGAAGGAGAACAAGAAGAAGAGAGAAAAAGAGAATTAGAAAGGAAACAGAAAAAAGAAAAAGAGAAGATTTTACATCAAAAACAAGAAATTAATTCCAAGTTATTTGGGGATCCAGGTATGTTCTGTAACTATAAAAGAAATGGATGGAATTCTCATAGCAGGAATTATTAAGCTAGGGTCTCTACAGACTAATTGAAACTTAGTATTTCATTCTATTATAAGTTGAAAGAAAAAAGCAACACATCATTTTGAGAAAACTCCACCAGGTGGTCAAAGAAGTGTAGGATACACACACACACAAAAAGGTGAAGAATAGTGGTAATAGATAAGCTGAAATTGAAATGGAATTAGAAAGTTGGTAGGTAGTAAATTATTTCTTAAATAATAAAAATTGGAATGAGATGATTAACCACATAAAAATCTATCAAATCATCACAGTCCTAAGTCAATGTACTTTGCTAAACTATAATTTTATAAGTTATTCTGAGCATGAGAAATCATAAGCTGTTGCTCTATGTGGTTTTTCTTTTTCAGCTGAGTTTCCCCTTAGTCACCTTCTACAGCCCTTCAGGCAGTATTATCTACAGGCAGAACATTCCTTACCAGCTCTCATTCAGATCAGGTAAGAGCATTAGTTATTTGTAATCATATTAAACTCCCTTTCTAATAAATAAACAGGAAGATGATAATGTGACATAACAGAGTTAGGTTAATTTGTCAAATTATTCATGTACATGTAATTATATCATGTTACTTGTGAAACATAATTTTAGAATCAGAATGTTAGTGCTATTATTTTTGTAAGGCTAAGAGCTAAGAAGGGACTTGAGAGATAATGTATGTGGTGCAACTTTTTTATTACATAAATAACAAAGTAGGTCTAATGGGGCTTAATTGACTCCCCTTGAGTCACATAACTAGTTAGTGGCAGAGCCTGGTCTAGAATCCTAGGTCTTCTGACTTTTATCACAAAAATTCAGAAGTGGAAGGTGTCCCACAGGCCACCTGATGCAACCAATTTCTGAAAAGGAATCCCCTGTATAATATGTGACAAGTGACCATCTAGCTTCTGTTCAGAGACTTCCAGTGAAGGAGAACCCATCGCCCTCCAAAGTAGTCCACACCACTTTTGGATAACTATGTTAGGAAGATTTTCTTGACACCAAGCCAGACCTGGCTCTGTGATTTCTACCTGGTGCTCTGAGCCCTACCTTCTAGGGCTAATAAGAAATATCTGTTGCCCCTTCCACATGATGGCCTGTAAAATAGTTAAAGACCACTACATTTCTCCCTGTCTACATAGCTAGAATCTTTTCTTCTTTAGGTTAGATATCCCCAATTCCTTCAGTCCATCTTCTTGTGGCATGGTCTCCTCTTTCCTAGCCACCTTCTCTGGATGTCTTCTGGCTTATCATAGTAATTAAAATGTGGTGGATATGGGGGGTGGGGTGGGTGATATCACCCCCATTCTAATCTGGTGTGTTCAGGACCATGATCTTCCTTATTCTGGCACTTCCTCTTGTAAAAGGGGTCTTGGAATACATTTGCCGAAAAAGGGAGGGTTATTTTTCCTTTTCACCATGGTGATACTCAACAATATCCATTTGAAATGCTAGCATCATTTTTTTCCCCTCTTCACGGTAATGCAAAATGAACTCATCAACAAGGAGTATAATCCATTGTGGAATTGACAGTAATAATCTTGCAAAATCTTTTCTGGATTTAGGTCTTTGTTTTAAACTTGGATCCTGAGAGCAGGAGTCCTGTGTTTTCACCTTGTCCTATCTGGGTGTCCTCAGGCAAAATACTGACTACCGTTTTCCTCATCTCTGAAATGGGATTATATTGTAACATAAAGGGCAGGGGTTTTTGAATCTTGGATCTGTTAGTTATTAACCAATGTAACCTAGGGTGAGTCACTTAGCCTTTCTTGGTTTTAGGGTTCTGATCTGTAGAGTTAGGGAGCTGAACTATAGGTAACCTTCAGAGATCCCTTCTTTCTCTCACATTTTGTGGTTCTCTAAGAAAGAAGCATTTTCCATACTAAGGAGAGTCACTTTATTCTGGTGAAGGATGAAATATTTATGTTTAGATACATTTCTGAGCCTCCTAAAATAACTTTCCATATTTTAGTCAGGAGTTTAGTCAATTGATAGCATTTGTAGTTTTTAAAAAAATGAGTAAAGAATGATTTCCTCTCTTTGTTTAAATTTTAAAAACTTAGCCTTATATTTTAGAACAAGACAGGTTTTATGATATTGCAACAAAAATTAATTGTATGTTTTGCTAAAATAAAACCGAAGTAAACTTTTGTTCTGAAATGTTCTCCTAAAGGCATGAATGGGATCAGTATTTGGTACCTGCAGATCATCCTGAAGCAACCTCAGTCCCTCAGGGATGGGTAATTCCTACACTCCCCAGCAGTGATGCCTGGGCAGCTGCACTCAGACTGAACCAATGAAGATGGTCTCATGAACTTGATTGTGTCTCTACAGACTAAGCCAGGACAGAACCTCTGAACTCTCTTGGGCAACACTGAGTGAAAGCTCTATTTTCATGATGTACAGTCTTGTGCTAGAGGAATCTTTGGAATTGGTAGGTTAATACTGTTGTTCTTAAGAAAGAGCCAAGGGCAGGGAGGAAGGAATGTAAATTGTGCTCTTACTGTATAGAACGGTCTTTGTTGTTGCACTTTTAAACTTAATTTGCCCGTTTGAGGGGGTTGGGCAAATGTAACTTCTCTTATCTAATGTGTGCGGCTGTGTTCATGTCCACAAATAGAAAATCCAGATACGAACTGTTAGTCTTTTCTGAAAGATCTGAAAAAAAGGAGCTGATCTTTCCTGAAAATGTAGGGTTCTCAATGGGTGTGAAGGTCAAATCTGTCATTCTCTTCACCTGAAGTCATAAGTCCTAGGTTGGTGCTAATAGTCTTTTTAAATAAAACCGATGCAATCTTGTTATAAAGTCCTTAGCTGGAGTAAGGGCTGCACATTTAGCAACACATCAAAGCACTGAAGAGAACGGTCCTTAAGCTGCCTTCCTCTTGCCAGCCCTCCCCCAACCGTAGTTTGTAGCTTCATTATAAATACTGCTTGTATCCATACAACAAGAGAAAACATGATGGTTCTTCTCAACAGGGTCCAGCCTGGGTTAGGTCACTTGTAGTTTTTGGGTATCAGATCTTCTGACCTGGACTTTTTTCTTCAGGAAACTTGAACAAAGTGTTGAATACCTCTTTCCACAGGTTGGATGGATCTGCCTTAATTGTAGTAGAGCCATGCCTCTTCTGCAGTTGAAAGTCCTATACGCATTTCTGTATAGAGGTTGGGAGGCTCGGTATCTTCATCTGTAAAGATTCTGTTGTGCCCCTGGGAGCATATTCCCTAACCTAAAAGTGTTACACATTGGAGGAAATGTACAGCTATATTATAAAGTCGATCTTATGTTGTTTACCTGTTGCAGATGAGATATCTGTTGAAATGCTGCTAAAGCAGTTCTATAAATGGCACAGGCTGAGAGAACAGATTTTCTCAGAGTAAAATTTATTTTCATCAATGAAATGCTGTTCTTAAAGATATTCAGTACTGTAAAATGAGAGTTTACACATGCTTTATGCCAGATGGTATAAAATTAATTTATATTTTTATGAAGCCAAATAAACACGTTTTATTTTTTAAATTTAGGCTTTTCTTGGTTGTTTGATGCACACAAAAATGATTATATAAAGTACATAGCCCCCAGTGCAAAAGATCTAAAAATGTATTTAAACTGTGAAAGCAACAACAATTCTTCAGAAAAACTGATGGTACTGGCTGAAATCTCACTCTACCCTTTGATGAAGGAAATGGAACCTTAGCCAACTTCAAACCCAGAGGCAAATATCACCTCCAACTTTGAAAAGCTTTGAGCGTGAGACAAAATTTTTTATCTGACTTAAAGGATACAGACCATTTCTACATTTTACCCCTCTTATTCAATTAAACAAATGTGTGTAAGTATCTGCCAACAGCTCTGGCAGGTCCAGCCAAACAATCTGAGTGTGAGCTCCATGATGGGCTCCATGTCTGTTCAAGGACTAGCCTTGCCCAATTTTGGAAATGTTTCTCACCAGGTCAGCTGTGGAATGATGAAAACTTTCAGCCACAGAAACTTAGAGATAGGATAAATGATAGAAGAATTAGGATTGTCTCTATGGATGATTTCTTTGACCTATGAAATAATGAAGTTCTAAGAAATGTCCAGAACATTAGGCAGTGGGGAAAAAAGCAAGTTAGGGAAGATGCTCCCTTTTTTTGGTGAGCTTATAGGTTGGAGAACCAGACATGTATCAGGGGTTGGCAGACTATGGCTTGAGGGTTAAATCAGGCCCTCCCTATGTCTGTCTTTGTAAGGTCAGTCAGTGAGTTAAGAATAGTTTTCACTTTTTTATGAAACAGGCCACCTCTTCTTTATATGATTTGTACATTAGGATCATAGATCTTTGGCTGAAAGGGACCTCAGAGGCTACTTAGTCAATTTTACAGATGAGGATACAGGCTTAGAGAGACTTAGTGATTATAAGGCTGACAGCTAATATTATAAAGAAATTTGAACCCAAGTTCTCCAGTTCCAGAGGCAATGCTCTGTTTTCCACTTCTCTGTGCTGTCTCTGAAGGCGAAAAATTGATGTGAAGTTTGAGAAGGAGAAGGATTGGTTACCCAAGGGTAATGTTAAGAAAGACTTCAGAGATGTCAAAGAAGCAACATGTGAGTTGGACTTTAAAGGAATTTAATAGTCAAAGAGGAAAGGAAGATGTTTTGAGTGCACAGAATTGTGAAAAAAAAGATAAAAAGGAAGAAATCATGTTTGCCACATCTAGAATTTTTCAGCACGATGTTAGAATATGTCATTCGTTTCCCCTTTATTACACCAAACTCACAGGCCATAATGCCTGTAAGTTAAAACTGGGCTGTTTTGACAATAGATTTAATAAGCATAATAGACATTTGATTTGTCCAATGCTATACTGCAAAGTGTCTCTACATTGAGATTATTTTATATGTGGGGGTTTTTTTCTTACTATAAAAAGGTCATCCGAGTTGAGACACGGTGGGGGAAAGTACAGCTTATTTTAGTTATAATCTGGTACAAAGACTTAGGGAAGGCTAAAGGGTAGAATTTGATTACATAAATACAGCATCAGGAGATGTTCAGCCTAGTATCTAAGGTTATGCTGTGAGAGGATTTGCAACTATAAACAAGTAGGTGTGCTCCCAGTGATCTAAAAGCCATTTAGCTTGCTGAGCCTACGTCACTGCTCCTGCATGTAAGAACATAAAGAAGATCACCCTGTCATAGCCATCTGGTAGCCTTACTGTTCCATCCATTCCAGTGAGAAGGAGGAAGCTACTCTGCATCCTTGTCAGGTAAGCACCAAAGTGTATATGGAATGTTGGCGTTTGTTGTGATCCATGAGGCATTTATTGCACGTGGAATTATAGTTTTATGCCTGTGCGTTTAAGGGAACCGGCAATATATTACAAAGTTTTGGGAGAGAAAATCCATAAATCATATTCCTCATATACAGACAGAAAGATAGATATTTTGATTTAGCACTTAGGTAGTTTATTTTAGGATAGTGAATGGCTGGCATTACACTAACTTTAGTTATCCACATAATGATTTCCCAACTTGGCCCAACCTAATCCCACAAATGTAGACAAGTAGAGAAAGAGTTCATGACTGAATAAGTTACAAAGAGGCTTACAGGAAGTAAAATGGACAATTTTTATTGTATAAAATTAGTTTCTGAATATCTTAAAATCAGAAAAAAAGAAGGAAATTGGAGGAAAAAAATACCCACAAATTTCTCTGATAAAAGTCTCATTTCTAAGATATATAGAGAACTGAGTCAAATTTATAAGAATAAAAGCCATTCCCAAACTGATAAATGGTCAAAGGATATGAATAAGCAGTTTTAAAAGGAAGAAATCAAGATATCAGTAGCCAAATGAAAAAAATGCTCTAAATCACTAATAATTAGAGAAATGCAAATTAGAACAATTCTGAGGTACCACTTAATACTCACCAAATTGGCTGAGTCGATGGCAAAATAAAATCACATGCTGGGAGGGTTGTGGGAAAACATACTTTACTGTTTAATGAAGCTGTGAAATGTCCAGTCATTTTGAAGAACAATGAGGAACTGTGCCCCTAAAACTGATCAGCTGTTCATGGGAGTGCACATTAATTGTAACAAGTTTTAGTATATGTATGTGATGAAATGCTATTGTACTGTAAGAAATAATGAAGGAGATGGTTTCTGAGAAACCTGGGAAGACTTGTATGAATTGATGCAAAGTGAAGTGAACAGAACCAGAAGAAGGTATATAATAACAATATTGTAAAGACAACATTGAAAGACTTAGGAAATCTGATCAACACAATGAGCAACCACAATTTCACAGGACTCGTGATAAAATGTGCTACCTACCTCCAAGTAGAAAGGTGATGGACTCAGTACAGATGGAGGTGTATTTGGGGGACAAGGAGGCATGGCTAATATGGGAATTTTATTTGTTTGACTATACATATCTGTAACTCATTTTGTTTTTATGATGGGGGAGGGGCAAAAAAGGGAGAGAATTCAGAACATAAAAAGGAAGTAAAAATAAAAATAGCATGGGGGTAGGTGGAAACCTCTATAATTTAACTTTTTAGAGGCAGTCTTGTGTTCTTACTGACTATTCAGATTCTTGGACATGGACAGGGTCTTTGGTTCAACTGACATTTTTCATGGGGCACTTAGACTGTGCAGAACCAAGGCTGTTTCAATCAAACATCAGACATCTAGAGACTGGGTATGGGAGGGGGCTAGGGGGAATGTGAGTGAGGGCTGATAATTCTACTGCAGTTTCCATTCCTGAAAGGATTCTCTCTTCAGGCCAAAGAGGAAGCATTTCTCAAGACTCTTCCAACAGTCAGTTTTGCAAAGCAGTCTAAACAGACCTTTTATCTATTAACAGCACCTAAAACAGAATTTTGGACTTAAAGTATGGCAAATTCATCATGGCAGCAAGTCTCCAAACAGACCCAGTTCACTGTATTCCCTATGCCCATGCGGTAACTTAAGCATTTACTTCCTGGCTCTGCCTTTAATTTTCCCTTCATTCCCACTAACACCACCTTGGTCCAGACCTTTTCTCAGATGCAACTAAGCACTAGACCATTGTGGTCATTGCTCCATTCACCAAACATTCATTAAACTCTTGCCAGGGATCAAGACATTGTGCTAGGGCTCTGGGGATCCATGGGAAGATAAAAATGAAACATACCCTGCCTTCAAGAAGCTTCCATTATACCGCTGAATCTCCCTGCTTTTGGTCTTCTCCCATCTCTCCCATCAGTCCTACACACTGGCACTCTGTAAGGCTCTACTTCAAATACTGTTCGTGTGTATATGAAGATCCTACACAAATACCTTCAGCAGCTACTGTTTCGTAAGAAGATCAAGTCCAAACTCGACCCGGCTTTCACAGTCCTTCACAATCTGGCCACAACTGACCTCTCCAATGTTATTCATTATATTTTCCCCATGTGTCACTTGCCATAACCAAACTAATATTCCCTGTCCTCAAAGCACAAGGTGCTGTTATATAGTTCTTTTGCTTGCACTGGCGTGTGATAACTAAATCCTGCTGTCCCACCTGAGGACAACTAGATGGTACAGTGAGTAGAGTACAGGACCTGGAGTCAGGAAGACTCATCTTCCTGAGCTCACATCAGGCCTCAGACACTTATTAGGTGTATGACCCTGGACAAGTCACTTAACCCGGGTTGCTTCAGTGCCTCATCTGTCAAATGAGCTGGAGAAGGAATGGCAAAACACTATAGTATCTTTGTCAAGGAAACCCCAAATGGGGTCACAGAGTTCAGACGCGGCTGAACAACCTGACCTTTAAGGCTCAACTTAAGCCCTACTGTAGGCCTCCTGCAACTGTTCAAACCCACAGGATTTTCTCCCAGGCAAGGAAAGTATTAGATTTTAAAAATTATTATGAATATTATTAGTATTGTCTCCCTCCGCTTGCTTGTAAGCTCTTTGAGGGCAGGGGCTATCTTTTTCTTATTCGTATCCCCCGCACTTAGGATAGTGCTTGGCACATAGTAAGCCACTTAGTAAATGTTTCTCATGCTGTGGGACACCACTGCCACCCCTTATTTATTGTTTGTACCACTCATTTGGCACTTAGTATATGATGTCTCATATCATTTAACTCTTTGGGATGTGTTTAGCCTCACCGATAAGATGATTATAAAATCCTTGACCTCAGTTGCTCCCTCATTTCTGTGTGTTCCCTCCTCCCTATCACACACACACAGCACCTCCCATAGAGCTTTAGATATAATTTATTCCTCCATAGGTTTATTGATGTTGATTTATCTCCAAACCCTGGACCAGGCTCTTTGTCTCTCTGTTCTTCCTCCCCTTGTCAACTACCTATGGAGGGAGAGCCCCCCAGCAGGGCTGCTGTGAGCAGAGCCAGGACAGAGTCGACCATTAAGAGGTTTAGCCAGATGGCCTTATGCTACCTTTCCAGGCTCGGATTACCCTATTTCCCACGTGGAATGACGTCATCATTTGTGTAAAAGGATGCTTGGAGTGGGTGGTGCAGAAGTGGTGGGGGATTTATGCTAATCCCTACACAGTAATTCAAGGCTTCCCCCTCGGCCCTCACCTCATAGAATCCTCTTTTGTAACAAAGAATAACAGTTAATCAGCTGACTGTGGCAAAGTGTGTAGCTAGGGTAGAGAGCCCTGCATAACTACAGATTATCAACAAATTTAAACAGCTTTGTTTTACCAATGGATAGAGCAGTAAGTCTCATTTCTGCATCCTTTTGAAATTTACTAAGTCCTTGCAAAAATTGTTTCATGGTATCACTGCATTTGGGTTAGGACGGCAAGGGACATTGGGAGCGTCCTACATCTCTCTGCACAGCAAACCTGCAAGGCTAGTTTGCTTATCCCCTGGAGAAATGGCTAACACCTTTTGCAAGTAAAGAAAATGAGAATTGAAATGAAATGATTTGCCCAAATTTGCACAGGTGATGACTCGAACCTAAGTCCTGTGCTATATTATAACCTGTCAGTAGAATCTTACATTTTGTCCTTAAAAGGAAAGAACTACCTTGTTTCTTACTTTAGGGATACACATAGTGTTGTGCTGGTGTTGAGGTCAAAATTGGGAGAGTTGGTTTAGATTTGAAAGAATTCACTTAGACCTTCTCTTTAGCCAGTGGGGCTTTATTGACACAAAAACATGTGGACTTGAGATTTAGCAAGGAGCTAAACAAAGGCACTGATATAAGAAAAGAACCAGCCTGTAGGATGATGATGTAATTTTTAGGATTTCTCATGGGGGTTGGAGATTTAGGGACAGGAGGAGGAAGATGGATGACACAAGATAAGGGGGACAAGGGAAATTTCATGACCCACATTGGAGGGAGACAAGGAATTTTATGATCCAGGATAAGAGAGAAGTTTTATGATATTCCAAGAAATGGAAGGACTTTAGGGCACCTTTAGGTTATAGAATAAACTAGGGGCTTCACAAAGTACTGGAAAAGCAACCCTTTATACTATTTTTAACCCTTAGGGATCCACATCACTGGTGTTTAAAAATTGATTCTCTATGGCGGGGAGGTAGGTTTGCACCAATTACACGTTTTTAACTTTAATCTTTCATTGTTGACATTTTCTCCCTCACTTTTTTAAGTCTAAAGAATCAGCAAAACAATAAATCAAACCATAGATTTGTAATGTTTGCTGATTTTGTAGTATAAATGTTCACACTGTTCCAACGATCTGGCAGCTAGGTAATACAATGAATAGAGCATTGGGCCTGGAGTCAGAAAGACCTGAGTTCAAAAATGACCTCAGATACTTACTAGCTATGAGACCCTGGGCAAGTCATTTAATCCTATTTGCCTCAGTTTCCTCATCTGTAAAATGAACTTGAGAAGGAAATAGCAGACCACCAAGAAAACCCAAATGGGGTCACAAGGAGTCAGATAATACTCAACAACAATCGGCTACACATACACATCTACTTTTGACATGTCTGGAAAATTTTCACTCTGTTCCTCCCTGAAAGGACAAGTCACCTAAAAGACCAAACAAAAACAACAATATATGGAAAAACAGTCCCATGCATTCTGCCTTTCCTGTTTTGTCAAACTTTGATCTGAATACCCTAAGGTTCAACCACAAAGATAAACCCCAGTTTTCCTCATTTGTTCTTTGATGTGTCTCTGAATTCTCTGTTCACCTTGAGGTGTCCTCAGAGGCTCTGTGATTACAGCATCTGAAAGTCTTGAGAGACCATCTTACAGTGCTGGCTCCTTGGATACAGATCATCTTTGTGGGGTTAGCCAATGAGAAACAACCTGAGTGTGTAAATATGTAAATCTGGGAAGAAGAAAGAAGAGAGAGAGATGAAGTCATTTTGGTCTATAGTGATTGGCTCAAAAAAAGGAAATGCTATGACTGGCACATCTCCCTCTGGGCAGCTCCAAGGAGTGTGTGCTTTTCCCTAGTCCATTGTAGGATTCTGTATTTTTCCTTCTATTGTCTCTCACATAAAACTCTGTCCCCTTAGTACCAGTAAAGAAAAGACCATGAACAGAAATTTATGTGACCCTAGAATTTGAAATATTTTGCCATTTGTAGAGCGATTTATCACCCACATACTGATGAACAATATTAAATTGTTAGTGTTTGAGGAATTCACACCTTGCCTCTGTGTGTGCCCCCCACCCCCAAGCTTTCTGGTGCTGGATAAAAATTTGTTTCAATGAACTTGAAGAACAGACTTGAAGAGGGAAGGAAGGGGAAAATATACCACAAAAGGACCATTCAGGCAGCCCAAGTGGGGAGAGTGTGGAAAATGGGGTGGTGGCTTTGTGGTTAACCACAGTCCCCCAATGGCAAGGTACTTTACAGGCCTGATTGAGTGCACTTGAGCCCCCTGTCCTTTTTAGCACCAGCTACGTCAACCAATAAGCATTTATTGTCTGCCGTGTCCCAATCGTGTTTTCTTCTTTCCCACTGCCTTTCTGGGTTATTACCTCCAGTTTTTTGGTCCCAGAAGCAAGGTTCTCCACTGCCACTTCCCCCCAAAACCACTGGACCCAAAAATGACTGCCCTGACTTGCCTTACAATCTAGGGGAGCAGTTCTAATTGTACAAGGTACTGTGCTAGACTCCATATCTTGATTAATTGTCTAGAGAACAGTACTAGCAAGTCTCTCTTCTCTGATTCAGTGTCTACACAGATTAACTAGTTTAGGGGTGGGGAACCTTTGTTCTCAAGGCCACATGTGGTTCTCTAGGTCCTCAAGTACAAACCTTTGACTGAATCCAAACTTGAAGTCTACACTTAGAGTTAGGCCACATAGCAATCTAAGATTTAAGAAGGTTCAAAACGACAGTAAAAGGGATGACCAAGACTGTGTTTGTTAAGCACCGAAGAGGGGGTACAGACGAGAAGTGCCATATAGAGGAGAGGATGGGCACCATGGGCACAGGTATATAGAGAATGCTTTTGGCAGAGGACAATGGACCTTGAAGGACACATAAAATTCTAGTAGATAGATAGTAGTAGGGAAAGCATCCCATCTGGAAGGACTAGCATGAACAGAAGGTGAAAAGAAGACGAGTGCAAGGTGTGTTTTAGCTAACTAATAAACCAGTTGGGAATGATAAGGCTAGAAAGGTAAATTGGGGGCCAGCTAGATATTGAAGTGAATAGAGCACCCAGTCTGAAGTTAAGAAAGCCTGATTTCCAATCCAGCCTCAGTTTACTTATCTGTAAAATGGGGATAATCATAGAACTCACTTCCCAGGGTTGTTGTGAGGCCCAAGTGAGATAATATAAAGTACTCAGCATAGTACCTGGCAGATGGTAAGCTCTATATAAATACATGTTGTTATTATTAAGTAAACACTATGCAAGCACCAACAGTTTATAGTATTATTGTTGTTGATAACATAATTACTAGGTTATGCTTTTTTCTTCCTTGGACAGCACCAGCCTCTTCACCTTTTTCCTTCCTGGGTCCTCCTCCAAATTCCACAGGGAGCTGTCCAGAGATTCTTTTAATCATCCTTGAACTGCTGAACAGCCAAGTAGGATTCAGGATGAGTTACCTGGATGGAGTCCCTTTCAGGGTTTCCAAGAATTTTCTGGTAGACTGGGAGCCAACCACAGCCTCCAGCTTCTGTGTACCTGACTGCAGGGAGCTACTACTAGGCTCGATGGTGAGTATGTCTGTCTGCCAGATCCTTTTTAGCCTGGACCCATGAACACTGGGAGTTCACGGAACGTTAGAGAATCCCACTCTTCTTTTGAAGAAGAGCCCATGCTGGCAGAGTTTGACTGTATGTGTGTTTTTATGTGCATAGGGCAAAGATTTACCAGGTGATTTCATCCCTTTAAGGCTGTGGGCTTGTTTATTAAGCTCACAAATTAAAAACAAAAAAGGATTGTAGAGGTTCCCCAGTCCAACTACCCCCACCTTATCTGAACTAAAGCCCTAAAGAAAGATTTTGTTGTTTTTGAGTCATTTCAGTCATGTCCAACTCTCCATGAACCCATTTGGAGTTTTCTTGGCAAAGATACTGGAGTGGTTTGCCATTTCCTTTTCCAGACCATTTTACAAATGAGGAACTGAGACAACCAGAGTTAAGACACTTGCCCAGGGTCACACAGCTAGTAAGTGTCTGAGACTGGATTTGAATTCAGGTCTTCCTGACTCCAGGGCCATTTCACTGCCATGAAGACCAAGGTAAACAGGTATTAAGTGACAGTGTCAGTATGTATTAGATAGAATATTGAACTTGGAGTCAGGAAGACCTGAAAAGATCTCTCTGCCCCTTCCTCCAGTTGGTAAATTCCTCTTATAATCCTCATTTTGAAGAATTTCTTGAACCAGTCATTCTTAGTCCTTCACTCCTCTCTCTTCTCCTCTTGTCTCTGACTCTCTGGACTTCTCCTTTCCACTCCTGCCCCTCTTTTCACTTGCTTTTTATGTATTGTTTTCCCCATTAGAATGTAAATTCTTTGAGGAATTTACATTCTACTTTTCCTTATGCTCATGCATGGCACAGGTGCCTAGCACATGGTTAGTACTAAAAAGATCATTGTCACTGACTCAACCTGAATTTCAGTCCTCTCACATCCTTGAAAGCTGTGTGGCACTCTCTGAGCCTCAGGGGGCTGGACTCAGGACCTTTTAGGTCCCTCTCAACTCTAAATTTATGATTCTTCCAATCCAGTGTATTCAAACCCAGATCCTTCCCTTCACTCTATACTGGAATGAACTTTAGAAGAGAAACAAATGACTGGCTCACCTATGGTAATAACTGTATGCTCTGTAAATCACATTATAACAATATTAGATATCAATGTGAGAGTCTTCATGGTCCTTATGGATGGTCCAATTGTATTTTCCTGGTTCTTTTTTTAAAATAATTTTTATTGATGCCTTTTGTCTTTTTCATCCTCATCATTTTCTCCAGTATCTCTCCCCCTCTCCTCCCATAAAGCCATCCCTTATAACTAACAGTATTCTTCCCACTTTAAGCTATCTCATCCTCTTTCAGCCTGTGGCAGAGTCTGCTGGTCAGTCCTCAGGCACTCAGGGTGCCAAAAAGGTTCACCAAGACTTCATGTTCTGTGCCTTCCATCCCCTTCCCTGGTTGACACATGATGAATCCTGGATGGATTTAAAAACAAATGGACTCAATAAGATCAGCGACACTTAAACCAATCTATTCAGTCTAAAAGAATTTATTGAGCCTTGACTACATGCCAGGTGGGCAGGTAGATGGCACAATGGATACCTGGTCAAATCACTTACCCCTCTTTGCCTCAGTTTCCTCATCTGTAAAATGATCTGGAGAAGGAAACGGTAAACCACTCCAGTATCTTCACCAAGAAAACCCCAAATGGCGCCATAGAGTCTGAACGACTAAACACCAACAAAACATGTTCCAGGTTCTGTGTTAGGGGTTAGAGAATGCAAAGACAAAAATGAAACAATTCTTGTCCCCAAGAAGCTTCTATTCAAATGGGGGAAGCAACACAGAGAAGTCAATACAAAATATGTTCAGAGTAAACACAATTTTTGTTTTGATTTTTTGCGAGAGGGAAGGCAGTGCTTGAGCCCAGGAGGAGATCAGGATGTTTGAGCTGAGCCTTGACTTCCATCTAAGAAGGCTAGTCATTCTAAGTAGCAGAGGAGAAGACGGGGCCCATTGCAGACATAGGAGCCAGTCTGAGCAAAGGCATGCAGTCTGGAGATGGTATGCTGGGTAGAATAAACTAGTTAGCCTGTCCTCTAAGCCTGATCAGCCCAGAGACTTTTGACCAATGGTATATGAATTCCACTCAGTTCTCAGTGGCATGGTCAATTCTCATTTCTGAAACTATCATTTTTAGAGGTAGAAAAGATCTTAGAGATTTAGTCCAACCTCCCCTCATTTTATACTTCAAGAAACCGAGACTGGGGGTGGCTAGGTGGCACAGTGGATAGAGCACCAGCCCTGGAGTCAGGAGGACACTTTATCACCTACCAGTCGTGTGAACTTGGGCAAGTGACTTAACCCCAATTGCCCTACCTTCCCTCCTCCAAAAATCAAAAAAAGAAAAGAAAAGAAACAGACCCCTTGTTTTTCATGATTCAAGGAACTCCCAGATAAGACTAGTTTTGTTTCTGGAAGCATTGAATCCCAGCTCTGCTACTTACAGCCTCTGTGACCTTGGACAAAATCCTCACTGGGCCTTAGTTCTTTAACCTCTCATTTTCCTCTTCTGTAAAACTGAGGGTCTTTTGGACCCATTTCATTTCTAGGAATCAGGTTCTGTGACTGAAAGCAGGCTGTATGGCATTGTTGAGCCACAAGGGGGAGCCTTTGTCCTATGCCTTGGACATTACTGGGCTGGCCTCACCTCCCAGTGAGAGCAGTTCTGAATTCCCCTGAGAATTTTATTCTGTGTGTAGAATTACCCTTGGGGAATCAATCAATCATCCAATCAGCAAGTAGTTACATTAAGCACCTGTGATGGTGCCAGGAATTGGGTCGGACTCTGGGGATTGAAAGGCAAACATGAAACCTCCCTCCCCTTTATCGGCTCTCCTTCCTCCCCAAATAAAACCCCTTGGGCTGACTTCTGGTCTTCATCATCAGAGTATCATCATCACCATCACCATCATCATCATTAGTATTTATATTACTGCTTTAAGATTTGTGAAGTACTTTGAAAATGGCTCATTTTATTCTCACAATGACCCTTGGAAGGTTGTTCATTCATTTCAGTCATGTCTGATTTCAGGACCCCATTTGTAAATTTGATGGGGTTGAAGAAGCCATCTATGACTTTAAAAAAAATCTTGGGAAAGATTTCAGAGTGGTTTGTCATTTCCTTCTCCATCTCACTTTACAATTGAGGAAACAATGGCAAACAGGGTTAAATGATTTGCCCAGGGTCACATAGCACATGCCTGGGGCCAGATTTGAATTCAGGAAGACAAGTCTTCCTGACTCCAGACCTGGCATTCTATCCACAGTGATTCACAACAGTGCTCTTATGATCCCCATTTTGCAGATGAAGAAACTGAGACAGACAGAACTTGAGTGACTTGCCCAGGGTCCAGTGTCTGAGGCTGGATTTGAACTCAGGTCACCCTGACTTTCAGTCTAGTGCTCTATCCACTGTACCACTTTGTTGCCTTCAAGCTTTCCTTTGGTATTCATTTTATTTATTTATTTTTGTGAGTTTTAACCTTTTATTTTTGCATCACAGTCATTTTCTGAGAAAGCTTGCCCCACCCCTGTTTATTGCAGCACTGAACCCTCGGTCAGCAAAAACAGCAAACACAGTGACCACATATCTGAGACTATATGGAGCCTTCTGGTCCTATCATCCCCTACCTCTCTACCAGGAGGAGGAAGATATGCTTCATTATCTGGTCTCTCTAACCAAGATTACTCATTATAATTACTCAGAATTTCATCCACATTCATTTTAACAGATACATAGAAATGTATGGGAAAAGGGCACAGATAGGCATTTTGCCAACAGTTCTCCAAGTCTCTCCCTGACCCAGTCTCAGCTGAGGGGGGCAGTATTACACCGTCTTTCTAAGACACAAGTCAACCTTGCCAGCAGAGGAGAATGGAAAATGGGTGATGTGGCCTCCTCCTTTAATTTGTCGCTAAATCCGTCCAAAAGTTTAGCTTTGGGGGAATAGAAACACAGTGTCCTCAGTGATGTATCTGAGACACTTCCAATATCTTGCCATCTTGACCTGGAAGACAGCAAAGACCATGGTATGGGTAAAAGAGCAAAAACCTTTTGTCCAGAGATTTATGTCAGCTGGACCTCAGATTTCAGCCAGTAAGAAAAGGGGAGAGTATACTTTCAAAGAAAGGTATTTTTAAAAGACTGGCCTTACCCTACATGGAAGATGATTTAACAAACACTCCATGACCCGAAATCTCTTGCTACTGATACCTGAAATTTCACCATTATTGATTCATTCCTTTGTATTAAGCTTTTCCTGGTTCTTCTTTTTGGGATGGGTAATATACAAAATCTCTGATACTTTAATCTGAATGATTTTTTTTAAAAATAAGTTTTTATTGATGTCTTTTTTTAACCACAGTACTTCCCCTCTGTAGTCCTCTTCTTCTGTCTCCTAAAGAGCCATCTTGTTTAACAAAGAATATTTTTTGAGAGAGAGACAGGGAGAGAGAGACAGAGACAGAGACACAGGGAGAGAGACAGAGACAGAGGCAGAGAGACAAAGAGAGATACAAAAACAGAGAGAGACAGAGACACAAGGAGAGACAGAGACTGAGAAGAGAGGAAAAAATCAGCGTAACTGATCAGTACACAAAAAATTCACCATCACCCCACCCTCCTAGCACACTTCTGCAAAGGGATAGGATGAGTCAGTAAATTTAAGTATCTTTTTCCTTCTCGGAGGAAGCATGAGCACAATGGATATCTTATGGATTTAGGAACTAAAGATGGGAGGTTGGAGGAGATAGGAAGGATAAGTGGAGCCTTCAAAGGCAAATTTCAGCAAGTTCACACTATTTCACATGATTATATTGAAATTAATTAATTAGTTAACTCCACTCAATTTTTTGAACAAAGTTCACAAGACCTCAGGTTAAGAACCCCTGTGCTAGAGAGGGAATCTGTGGGACCCTGGAATATGGGTGGTCTAGAGGGTGGCCATAAGAACAATTCAATGTGAAGCCAAAGAAAGTGGGTCTGGGGCCCAAGTAGGAAAAAGGTCTGTTTCTCTTGGGACCTAGGAAACCCAGAGAGTGAGTCCATTCTTGCAGTACCGCTGTGATAGCCAGGCCCTTCTCTGGACCAAAAGGGAAAGTGCCAAGAAGGAGCCTTGGAAGTCCCCACTAATGCTCCAAACTTGTGCCAAGGGAATTCAGTGAATGAGACTATGGGTAAGGTTCTCCCTAAGCTGTGTATTATCTATACTTTGAACTTTCCTCACGTTCTAGTAAAGTGTAGTCATGCACCCGAACTGCCTGTGAGTTAAGGATACAGTGGAGGAAGGGATACTCTCACTGGAGAGGAGAGAACCAAGAAAGGTCATAGTCTTCAGGAGAAAAATGGCCTCTCCCTTTTTTTACCCTTGAGTAGTAACACTGGAAGGGGCAGTTAGGTGGTGAATAGAGTGCTGGAGTTGTAATCAGGAGAAATGGAATGCAAATCCAGCCTCAGAAACTTCCTAGTTGTGTGACCTTGGACAAGTCACTTAACTTCTCTTTGCTATCAAGGAAGGGAATGGCAAAGGATCGATCGTTTCCAAGATAACCCCATAGACAAAAGTCCTAGAAGTCATGAAGAGTAGGGACATGATTGAACAATAGCAAAAGTAACACTGGAACATGGTAAACAAGGGCAGAAATAGGATCGAGGGCAACCTTTGGTATATTCCCTGTTTCATGAGGGGCTGATTTCATACAGAACTACAGAACAAATACTAAGATGTTTTGGAGGTAAAGGACCTGGGTTCAGATTCAGATTCTGCCAATTCTTACCTGTATGAACTTAGGCAAATTGATGAACTTCTTTGGATTTCAGTTCCTTCATCTGTAAAATGAGAGCATTGGATTAGATGATCTCTGGTATCCCTTCCAGTCATCAATCTATGAACCTATGTTCCCATGTGGATCTTCCTTTCTCAGTGTCTTTGTGTATGGGTCCTTCCTATCTCCCCTCACCCCTTCCCTTTAGTTCCTAAATCCATAAGACACCTATTGTTCTCATGCTTCCCAAGTCCCTCTTTCCAGGAAGGAAAGAGATACTAAATTTATTGACTCATCCTATCCCTTTGCAGGGGTGGGGCAGGCGGGGGGTGGGGGTGGGGTGGGGTGAATTTTTTGGTGTATTGATCAATTATGCTGATTTTTTCCTCTCTTCTCTCTCTCTCTCTCTCTCTCTCTCTCTCTCTCTCTCTCTTTCTCTCTCTTTCTCTCTCTCCCTTTCTCTCTCTCTGTGCCTCTCTCAATATTATTTGTTAAATGAGATGGCTCTTTAGGAGAGGGAGGAAAAGGAAAGGGAAGTATGTTGACATAAAAAAGATATCAATAAAGTTTTTTCTGTGTGTATCTCTGTGTGAGCCCTCTCAGAGTGTCCCCCATGCATCCCTGGTGTGGGACTCTGTGTGTGTCTCTCTGTATACACTTTTTCATGTTTGTCTCTTTTCTACTTCTTTTCCCCTGCCCATCTCAAACTTCACCCTGTCTTCTCTTTCCTAACTTGGCTATAATTAGGCTGTGAGGTTGTTGTCTTTTAACGTTTTTTAAAAATAGAATTCTATGTGCCCTGCTCTTAATCTTAAAAGTAAGTGAATGGAATGTTTCCTGTTTCTCTCAAAAGGAAAAAATGGCAAACCACCTAACTAAATTAGTTTGCTTATTACTTTTGTGTATATAACTTTCAGTTGCTTTTTCTTTTTTTTTAATTAGTCCCCACTGTGCTGGGTGTCAGGGATATTGGGGGAAGGAGAGAGGAGGAGGAAAGAGGAGGGCTATAGTATGTGCACACACACACACACACACACATACAATACCCTAATGGGTGCAGGGCTTGCAATTTTCTGAGGGAATATGAATGTAGGTGATGATGAGACATGCCCTCCCCCCCAAAAAACAAACAAACCAGAAGGTCTCTGTACCTTTGACTTAAACCACATCACCTTATAAAAGAACTGTCTCTTGTTATTTAGTTCTTTCAGTAATGTCTGACTTTTGTGAACCCATTTTGGTTTTCTTGGCAAAAATACTGGAGCAGTTTGCCATTTTCTTCTCCAGCTCATTTTACAGATGAGGAAACTGAGGCAAACAAGGTTAAGTGACTTGCCCAGGATCACACAGCTAATAAGTGTCTGAGATCACATTTGAACCCAGGTCTTTCTAACTCCAGGCTGGGTGCTCTATTCACTGGGCCACCTAGCTGCTCCAAAAGAACTGGGTTGGGGTAGGGGAGTAAAGGGGGAGCTTAAAAATATTTGAAATAACTTTGTCTTTTGGAGTCTTGGATACTGGATCTTACTCTTGCTTTTTCTTCTGTAGCATGATTTTTCCCTGGAGAGAAAGGTGCTTTACTGGTTGGAGGCTGCAACAGGACAAGAAATGAGTTGGGGTAATGAAGCCCCTGGGATGGCCAGTGCACCTCCATGTTGGCTTCTTTTGGTTGAATCGTTGGATTCATCCAGTACAGCTGAAGCTGAGCAACAAGAAGACAGAGAGGAAAATTCTGCTCAACTTGGGAGCTGGAACTGTGGGGAAGATGGATTCATTGAGGAGGAAAAGGAGGAGGAAGAGAAGGAGGAGGAGGAAGAAGAGGAGGAGGAGGAAGAGAAGGAGGAGGAGGAGAAGAAGGAGGAGGAGGAGGATGAACACACTTCTTCAACTAGCGAGGATGACAGTAGCCCCAAGGAGATGCCATCCCCCAGCTCTTCCTGGGGCCCCCGGCCATTCCTTGAGAAAGGTTATACTAGCTCCCCAGGGTCACCAAATCTAGGCCATCGGAGGAGATCTCTGGACATCTTCCACAATGTGAAGAATGAGTTGGAGGGCGTCCGAAGAAGGTTATCATTGCTGGTGCCTCCATTGAGCCGGGCTGCTTCACCTGAGCGCAGACTGGCTGCAAAATCCTTGGCTCTCTACCACCATTTCAGAAATAACAGGACCATGACCTCTACAGCACCTGTCCTTGACATGCCTCCGCCAAGCCCCCCAACAATGCCACCAAGACCATCCACAGCCGGTTCTATCCCTCCCATCCGGAGTCACAAGCCCACGTTCCCGGTAAGGCTAGGAGTTGTGAACACAGATACAATATCCACAAAACTTTTCTCACCAGTACTCTTGACTATCCCATGTCTCCCCCACCCCCCAAAAAACACCAAGCTTCAATCTTCAGAGAGAGAGGAGATAAATAGTGTTGACCTATCAAACCCTGGGACTTACCAGAAATAGGGACTTTCCCTGCATTGGCCAGTGCCAGGTCTAATCAATCAGTCAAGCAGGAAACATTTATTGAACCAATTCAATTCAACAAATATTTATTAAATGACTACTTTGTGCAAGAAAACATTCTAGGTGCCAGGAATCCTGGAGGGAAGGGAGGGACATAGCATTTATGCATATATACAAGACACCCTAATACAATAAGATAATTCAGAATATGTCACAAAGCAGTACATGGTGATTGTCAAATGGATGGCAC